>VDFB02379711.1:144789215-145050735 GCA_007258455.2 Sequoia sempervirens | reverse complement strand
TTGCACACCTTAAACTCAAATGAAGATCTTTTTTAACTTCAATATTCCTAACCAATATATGGTTTTATGTAATATATTAATTATTTTTATAATCTTTCCTAACCAATATAAGGTTTTATGTAATATATTAATTATTTTTATAATCTTTTAAGAATTGGAATATTTGTGCAACTTTTTATATCAACATTTCAGACCATACTCCATGATCCATCATCATGGATGCAATGTAGATAGAGAAAAGAGTAGAATATGGTCAAAAATGTTGATATAAAAAATTGCACAATTTCAATCCGGTTATCTGTACCGCTGTAAGAAGCTGGTTGTAGTGGCCGATTCTAATCAGAAGACTTGAGAATAAATATTCATCTTTCAAAGAGGATTCAAAGGCCATGTTTCTTCCTTAAGGTGCCCAACTAGTTTAGCTCTCCAAATTAAACGTTAAATCTTTCAAACCTACTCCATTGGAAGTCTTTGCACACCTTAAACTCAAATGAAGATCTTTTTTAACTTCAATATTCCTAACCAATATAAGGTTTTATGTAATATATTAATTATTTTTATAATCTTTCCTAACCAATATAAGGTTTTATGTAATATATTAATTATTTTTATAATCTTTTAAGAAAGTTTTCAGACTTCTTATTATTGATACTCTTAGATTTATGAACTCTTCCTACTTCATCTATGGACACTTTAAAAAAAAAATTATAATTTTTTTTAATTTTAACAATGACAGAATCTCCTTAATATATAAGGTCTAATCGTAAGGGATGATTTCAATATCATATCACAAGCAAATTTGACAAAATGAATATCCCTCAATCTTTAACCCTTGACCAAGAATTTAAATTTAAAAAACTTCCACTCCCAAATTAAATAACAAATTAAATAACAAAATGATCTTATAAAATTTATTAAAATTGCAATTTTTAAAAAATCTCAAAAACAAATTGCTTTTACCCCAATGGTATTCAGTACATAGATTATATTTCACAATTGATTTTCAATCTACTAATATATTTTAATTTACTAATTAACTTTCCAACAGTTGCCGTCTGAACAAACCATGCAGGAGCCTAATTACAGTATAACGATGGCCTCCATTCTCAATGGTCAGTCAAATAATTTCTTCAGTATACTAGCCAGCAGACCCCAAGTATGAAATCATGAAATATACGCCATCAACATTCCTAATTCCCATCCCAACGGAGATTAACTTTTATCGTCAATATTTTGAAGCAGAGGAAACAAAACTTTCAGAATTTCTCTGAAACCCTAACTTAGAAGTTAGTCAAAAAATTACAAAGATGCATCCCCCAATCATCAAAAGCTAAACTAAAATATGATTATTAAAACTTACCTCACCCTCCATGCGAAAATCTGAGTGTTTAGTTTAATTTGCATAAACAAAAACTATGAATTACCCTGTTACTGAAGCATTGACAGTATATCAATGTCAGAGAAAATGCAGACGGCCTCTAATGCCATTTCGACCCCTACTTTCATTTCTAAATGATAAATTATGTAACTGATCTAAAGACTATTAATGAAAGTAGAAACAATCAGATAATATCGGTTTCACAGTAGACAAAAGAATAATATACAAGAATCATGAAATATAAATCACAACCCTAAATTAGCGAACTCTTCTTTAAAAACCCAGACAACTCTCATTTCCGTGGAGTTGACAAACCATCTAAGACCTTAAACAGATTTCGGCCCTAATGATGGCTTAAAACAATATTACCAGATAAACAACATCCAAGAACAAATTCTGAAAAACATTATTTTAAAAAATAAGAGTGAGCTATCTATTAAAATAGAGGAAAAGACCAGAAGCATACGAGTAAATGTCCTGTTGCGTTACTTGACTCGCTTCATCAAAAGAGAGTTTCTTCTCAGCGAATCAGAAAAACAAAAGAGGTTAATTTCTGGACACATTAACACCATGAATGCAATTATATCTTGCAAACTGGCTGCCTGAAATTGTGCCCATTATGAAATTAAGTATGTCGACAAACAAAACATATTCAATCAACCGGACCCGTGGAGCATACAGTGCAGATGCTGAGATTACAAACCCTGCAACACATAATAAATAGAAGTCGAAAGTGTTAAAACTCCAAAACCCTAATTCCTGTCGCGCCCCCAAATCCTAATTACCAACGGGTTTCCAAACCCTAATAAACGGGCTCTAAATTTGATGGCCGTATGGCTGTATTTGCCAAAAAAAAATGTAAAATGCAATCAAAACCTTATATTTATGTATAGAAAGTGCATATTTTAGTGACATATACATTAGATTTGATGTTAATGCTATTATTCTTGTGTCTTCTTGTTGGAAGGTGTCGTTTTAGTGTTTAATTGGATATATTCTATGTACAAAATAATTCAATTTTGTTGAATTCTATTGAGGTCATGTTTAATCTAGATTTCATTTTTTTCTTCAGTTAAGTAAGGTTTAATTTAGATTTAATCTATTAAGATTAGGTTTAATTCAGCTTCATTTTCTATGAGTCGACCTAGTTTGAAAATATAATGTTGCTCATGAACTTGTACGTAAAAACTTTCAAACTAACAATTAGATTATATATTTAAGGGTGAGCTCCTTGGACATTTGAGAATAATTTGATAGTGTTCATTCCTAGAGCATTAAGAGCATTTTATATTAAAGCATCCCTATATTAGTAAAGCATTAACCACATCCAACATTTCAACACTTGAATTATTTTCATACAAATTGTGACAACAAGAAGGAAGTATACATAGTAGGGCCATAGAAGGTATTCTTTCATTCTACCTTGATTTCATCTCAATTTTTACAAGATAGAGAAATTGAGACAAACAACAATCAAAGACAAGATTATGGTAAGAGGACAAGATCATGACAAGCAAAGTCAAAATCACACCAAGAATCATGTTAAGCTTTTGAGCAAGGATCAAAGACATCTACTTCAAGGGTAGTACCTCAAATCTAAGTTCTTCATTAGGGAGATTGTCCAAAAGTGTAACAATAGTTGAATTTCATCATCACCATCCATTAAGAAGTTATTTCTAACCTCTTATGTCCACGTAGCAGTTATTTGTTGTGTTGGTGAGTTAGCACCTCTATCCATAGATTTATTATAGATTTAGAAGAGGGTACATTTTATTTCTCTTTATTTTGGTGAACATGGACCATTTAATCACTCTAGTTCCCCCTAAGGTTTTGTTTTCTTTTCTAATTTTCCAAATCTTCTAATTATGTTTTTTTCTAATTTCCATATCATATTTGGATATCCCCTTATTATCAGTGCTTTATTTCTTGATCTTTTGATTACATGCCAAGTCTCAAGTAATCAAATCACTTCTCCATTAGAAGTATCCTTGTGGAAAATCAACATGGCAATGAATTGAGTTGATGCACTCATTGTTGAAGATATGAATACTATCATTTATCTTAATGAGGAGTCATTTGCATATGATGCACCCATATTGTTATTATGAAAAAGAGGGATATTGTTCATACTACTCAAATGCTTAGAGATGATTTTGTTGACCTTGATAATCATACTAATCCTTCTAAATTAGTGGATCCTCTTCACAACATGTTAATAAAAAAATCATATGAAATGGAAGTGCTTTACGATATATGTCAAATGCTAAATGCAACAAGCTCTCTTAAAGATCCATCCATCCCCGCATGTTCCCAAGCTCCATTTTCTATTGTTGACCCTCGCACTTCATCTCCTACATTTGTTATCCTACATGCTATCTCTCACATGTTTGCCTCTCATCCACCCTTCATAACTCTCACAACAACCAATCCTCTTCTCCTTCCCACATTTCACAGTTGACCTAACTCCATTGTTCCCTCTCACATCCCCCATACCATTATCCTACTTTCCTCTAACATTGCTCAACCTATAACCACACATGTTCCTACTTTCACTCTTATTCCCACCTCCACCTTTCCATCATTGATACCACCACTAAGATGACTAATGAGATGCAAAATAGAGTGGATAGCTTACCTAAAAGCACAATTGAATCCCTTGTGAGATCTTAGTCTAACCTTCTACAACAGATTTTGTAGCCCTTAGGTTTGAAATGTATAATGGTAAAGGAGGCCCTGTGATAGATCTATGATCCTTTAATGCTACTTGCTTAGACCATATGTATGGAGATAAGCTACTTGCCAAACTTTTCTAAGAGTATTAAAAGATTATACATTTGAGTAGTTGTATGCATTGTCTCATGCTTACATACACTCATACACATAATTACCTAATATATTTGTACACCATTTAAATGTCAAAATAGGTCTCAAGCTCACTATCTTTGATTTGGTAGCATGTAGACAAGGGCCGAATGAGAAAATTCATAATTATATCATTTGACTTTAATCTTTGGCAACTAAAATGCACTACAAGATCCTCAATGATGATTGTCAAAGGTTGTCCATTATGAGTTCACTTCCTGCAATGAAAATAAATGTGTATATGACTAGTTATGCGTCATTTATACTATGTTATGTGCAAATGTGAGGAATATTGATTTGAAATTATTAATAGCAAATGCACTAAAGCATGGTCTTCACACCCCTTATAAATCATCCTATCTCTCTAGGTTTCCTCAAAAAAAAAAAAATCAATTATAAGGGTGGGTATCCTCCACATAAAAATGATGTGAGACCATTTAATAATGTTACTAGATCTTCAATGGCCTCCAACAGTTGCTACAAAGACAAATAATATATAGCCATTTAGCAAAGAAACAATAAATAACACATAATTTAATAGAGGAAACCCTAAAAAAAAAAACAATAATACTATTCAAATTGTATTCATAGTGAAAATACTACAAGACAACATGAATCAAGTTTGCACTATTTAGGATATCTTAAACATGCAAAATCTTTAGGTGACAACACAACCACCAACTTCCTCGAGCAATTTTGATAGCAATTACCCACTCCAAAATATGTCATATGAAGTCCAAAACTAACATGGATTTATAGCCAAAATCTATTATTCACCCATGCAACTTGAGCACACCAATTCATGCAACAAAATAGGATAAAACAAAAGTTACCTCCCATGAATAACGTGCTTTACAAGTAAACTTAAGTTGCAAGTTTATGAAAATTTGTAATGCAAGCCATCTCAACTCCCACAAAACAAGGAATTAAATTATTGGATAATTCCAATAATTGTCCAGAGAAGTGTGTCCAACTTTAGCTATCCTAAGTGTGATTTGTAATATCTACAAGGGTTTGTAAGGTGGACAATACACACCTAACCTAATGTTCTCCCACCCATTGTATACATTACAAAGAGATTTCAAAATGGATTAATAGCCAAGGGTAGCAATACCCATAGACAATCTGCAATAGTAGTATTTATCAATTCTCACTAACCTATCAACAAATATATAACACTTTCAGGTGCCCATCTTAGTGATTTTCCTCTTCTCCTTCACCATGTCAAAAACAAAATGATTTTGCACATCAATTTATTTGTCTGTGCTTGATAGTTTTCTTAGCCAAACAAATAACACTATCACAATCAATCCACATTGTATAATTTATGAGGCCCACATTTGAACATAACCTCCATTTACAAGTGAGAATAGCTATCATGTACTTTGGTATTCAATTTTGTGCCAAATTGTTTGCCTATGTGTTAAATTGTAAGTTGTATTACTCCAACACATAATATATGTGTTGTGCAAATTCAATCTTTGTGTTTGCATCATTTTGTGTGTGTTTTGTTGAGTTGACCACTTTGATAGTCCTTAATTGGACTCTTGAACTCCATGTTACATCAAGTAGTATTAAAGCAAGGTACACCCTATGAGGTGAGAAGATATACGAGCATCCATGGTCATTTATGTGAGCATCCATGGTCATTCATTTTGTAGGTGGTGTGGCTTCAAGTTGCATTCACAAAAATAGATGAGTTGTAGTCTACAATGCCACCCAAAAGGGTGGTTGGTTTAGGCCAACTTGTGAAGATTGGAAGAAGTTATTTCACTAGTGAGAAGGATTATGGAAGTAGATTGTTAGAGAGGATTTGTCTAACAAGATGACCTCAATGAATCAAAGGAACAAGGAGAGGAAGATTGTGGATGCATGTAAAAGTAATGAATACTAGTGTAGGAAAGGAAACGTTATTGAGAGTCATATCAAAGATTAGGATAAGTGCATGAGGATCAATGAATTAGGAACAATTGATTAACTGGATCATTGAGATGGAGAAGTTTTTGAAGTTTGAAGACATCTCAAACCTATAGAGGTTTAGAAGTACCCAAATAAAGTTGGCAAGGTATTATTGTGTCATAGTAGGAGGAGATACAATAGTGAGCCAAGAATAGCAAGGAGAATGCCACCCATGAAGACATCCTAGCCAACAATTCAAACAAGATAGTATTTCAATTTATTGATACCTCCTCTCATGTTAAACTCACAATAGTTACAAGTCATTGAGCACTTGATCTCACCCAATGTATCATGCTTCCATATAGGGTCCATTTAATCATTGCCTTGAATTGCACACCATAGATTATGGACATCAAAAATAAAATTAATAGCATAAAAACAAAGTTCTCATTCGTTTGAAATTGAATTTTCAAAAAAAAATGTACAAAAGCTAAAAACAAATACATCAAGGAGGGTTCAAAGAATTGAAAGAGTAAAGGACATTGAAAACAAAATTACTAGCATCACAAGAATTGAAAGAATAAAGGACATTGAAAACAAAATTATTAGCATCACAACAAAGTTCATTCATTTGAAATTGAAATTTTGAAAAAAAGAAAAAAACTTACAAAACTAAAAACAAGTATATTAAGGAGGATTTGAATAATCGAAAGAAAAGAAAATTTTAGCAACATAACACAAGGTTTTCATCATTTAAGGTTTGAAATTTTGAAACAAAAAATAGAAAACAAGAAAAAAAGGAAATACCTTTACAAATTCAATCCAAATGTCAATTAAATCTACAAACCACACCTCCAATTAGTCAACAATTACTTTGCATTGTGTTTCCACCTCCCAAAGACAGAAAATAAAGAAAAACCAAAAAGAAAATGATCTTGACCTGCACAATGGCAATTTTTTAGTAGATTAGTTTCTCCAAAAATTTGAGGTTTGCAAGGAGACGAGTTCCCTATCTAAACTCAACTCATGAATTTCCAATGAGTCACTAGCCAAGAACACTCATGAGTTTTCACAAGCTTGTTGAAAACTCGTCAAAGTTTCCAAACGCTAGTATTGATACTCCAAGAGGAAAGTAAGTTTTTCCTAAATAGTCATCTTACAATCATGATTATATCAACCAAATCGCATGTAATCACAAGTTATACCATTCTTTGACTAGTTTTGTCTGCTTTGAACTTCAACAAGCAAATTTTTCATTAAGTTATATTCATCCATGCAATTGCTTCATTAGATTGTTGTTGGCATGAACTAGCTTGGCTCAACCCTAATGGTCGGCCTCTACTTTGATTCTCCATCATAAGGCCTCGACCCAATTAATAGTTGGACAAATGTTACAAATTTTAATATTTAAACAATTATTTATATTTTAATATTGTTATTCAATTGAATGTGTTTCAAAAATATTATTTATTTAACTCGAACTCAACATTGAACCTTGTATCAAGTGTAGAGAGGGAGGGAGGGAAGGAGAGCAGGGAGGTTTGATGGTATCAAGGCCTTCTAAGAAGATTGAATATGAGTGTCTTGCACATCATGATGTCCTTCTCAACCCTAATGATTTTGATCTCTTCATGGAGGCCAACATTGATAGTGATGCAGTTCTAACAAATTAGAGGCGCTTCATCATCAAACCCTACAACTCTCTAGTATAACTCTCTTTGTAGATAGTAAGAATCATTGGCTACATCTAATGCTTTGGAACTTTATACAATATAAACTTAAATGAAAACATATATATTCCACAATTAATTATGTTTTAACTCTCTTTTTTATTTGCTCTTTATGCTAATAAAATGTCTTTAAATTTAAAAAGCAACGAGTTTTTCTTCGCTTTTTTTTTTTGTTCACTTTTTTGAAAATCGATTTTTTTCCTGATTAAATCCTGATTTTTGAAAAAACTTACTTTACTGGTTTGCAATTTTTCCCCCAAACCAACAAGCGTAAATTACCAAACTGTGGATTTAGACATTTCTAGCAGATAAAGGAAAATATAGGTTTGTAAAATTATGTAATTAATCTAAACATATTTTTCCTGAACCTATGATGACTTGAAAATGTATAATACAAAGATTGTAACTCATATTATTCCCATTAAGGTCAAACAATTCTATCATAAACAAAGACCAATAAATCACATTCTAGAATCCACCAGTTTTAAAGAAACCTAGAAATTACTCTCCTAAAATAATTTTTTCGATAGATAATTCGTGTTACTGCTAATCTAGTATGCATATGGTAAAGGAATGAGAACTTAGGTTGTGCAGAATTTAGAAATCTAAATACAACTTCTGAGAAAGATACCTATCCACTCCACTCAATTGATGAGGTATTCCAAATTGTTAATGGATCAGGAATGCTCTCCTTGGTGGATCCTCCCGGTATAGAAAACACAGAAATGCATATTGTATGTGATGTAAACATACCATGTTCCCTGCGATTGAAGAGTCACCATAGATGTTTTAAATGTATTAACTCCATGGGTTTTTGTCTATTTCATATGCATTCCTACAATCAAATTTAGGGAATAATAAAATACTACAATGTCACATTTTAACTTCAAGATAAAAGCTCTCCCTAGTGCTTCAGATCTTACATTTATATAGACCACAACTATACCCATACTTGATTATTTTGATTAGATTAACTGCATGGGCATCAAAAATGCCTTTCTTAGAATGTGACAAAGAATAAATCTCTTTCCCTGTAAAGTAAATTTGTAAAGAACTCAACAGAAAGAACCAGGAAAAACAAAGCGTCAGATAAATGTTCAAAGGATGTAAAAATGCTTTGTAGATGCAAGTGTTTCTAATATAGCAGATAATGTGAACACATAATTCTAATGCAAGCCAATGTAATCTCGTTCTGTGAAAGGAAAATATTTGATTAATTCATGTTTGTTAAGGAGTGTCATTCCTTCAAATTTGAAATGGTTGTGTCCGACTGAAAATGAAAATTCCACCACCACCAAGAGCACGGCCCAAAAGCATATCACGATCCAAATATGAAAGGTAATATAAACCACCAGGTGAAGCCCTAAAATAATCCATATTAAATGAGTAAAGCTTGACTAAAATAAGGAAAGGAAATTTTTAACACAACTTCATCAGACATAGCACTGACTTAAATCAAACGAAAGCAGATGATAGATGATCTAATCCTATCAGACAAAAAACTCTCTTGAATGCCTAAATATAACTTAAGGATACCTTCTCCCATCAGCTTGCTCTTCACGATTAAGTGGGAAACTTGCTTCAAATCCACGTAAAAACTGTAAAATCTGCACAGCACCCAAAGTTCTAATATTTTAGTAATTCAATTGAGAAGGCAAAAGCTGTTTTTATAGATTGCATAAATCTCTTAAGTTATTTGCTCTTCTTGTCACTGGACTCCATTTCCAGTGTTATGGAAGATATCATGACGCATAAGTTCATACATCATGAAAAATGTCTATGAATACCTGTTCATATATAAAGAAGGCAGAATACAAAACATTTGCAGAACAATTTGGGAGATAATAAAGCCTAATGCATAACATACAGGATTGTCTCTTCTTGTTCTGGTAGTCCGTTTCAGAGATGTGGAGGATTTCATAATTCGTGTTCATACACATACACCATGCAAATTTCTAACAAATCTTCATTTATACAAAAGAAACAACAAATCCAAGATATATGAAGAACAATCTCAGAGAATAAATTTGAAAATGTATACAGGATTTTCACAAGGTATGTTGTTCACACCTCTAGACTCAATGATGTTCGGGGTAATATTGCAGGAGCTATTAGTGTCTGCAATTGTTCACTAATCATCAAATTCCCAACTGTGACCTGGTCATTTAATTGACATTTTTGTTAGAAATGAAAGCTAGAAAAAATATAATCTGTCCAATCTGTAGAAATACAAAAACAATGCAAAACTCATATCAAATCAATATCCCTATCTTGTCCAATCAAGGACTTAAACAAACTGTTCAGTGTAATGATATTGTTTAAGAAATCAAAACAATCAACTTTACAACGAGGAAGTTTTCTTGCATGAGCTCAGAAGGAGAGCAAAGCTATTGTCATTTACCAGGTAATAGTTCCAGTCAAATTGATTAGAATATTAAAAAATGAACCTTGAATCAATGAATTGTCTATCTGCTTTGCATGCTATTTTCAATCTTTACAACTACTTTGACATCTAGCACTAACAGGTTTTACCATTCCTATTAGGCAGGTTTCCTACAAGGTGCTGTTGTCAAATCCCAAATTAACTCAATCATCATTCTTGAAGTGCAAACTGGAGAACTCAATTGTAATAATAGAGGCACTCTCTCTATAGAAACAAGAATTGTTAGGAACTTAGGCAGAAAGCCAAACAGAATAGGTCAGAATTTTTTATGGCGCTGAAGGCCAAGGAAAGTAAAGTTAATCCCAGAAATGGATCCGTTTTACTTGTAATAAATGAAAGACATTATTTCTTCTCTCAATTGTATATCTCCAAAGTGCAGACAGCTCAGAAATCATTCCACAAAGATGACATGATGAAAATGATGGCATTCTCTGAAAAGATTAAAAAAACTCTTCAAAATGACAACTAGAAAAGAACATATTCTTTATCATATGCCATAATAAATCAATTTGCACAAGATTGAATTCTTGAAATGAATTGCATCTTACACAATTCAAATAGTTTGTAAAGGCACCAGATTAATTATGGTGCACACTCCAATCTGGTAATGTTATATACAAGCTTCAGGTGCAATGGTTTTTGAGCCAACCAAACCTTGTTGATTTAACCATTGTTTAGTACTCTGTCAATTTTACTCGTAAAGAAGCCAGAAAATTATCTTAGTAATTAAAAAAGAATAATTCCTATGAAATAGTTTTTCACTATTTAATTTCATTTTTTCCCTCACAAAGAATTTTCTTTTGAGATCACAAACGGGACTCTCTAATGTTTTGTTTTAGTTTTATCTATAAGAAAATGGATGTGCTAAGTGCTAACAATGATTTCATGATGACTAACAGGAATTGATTAAGTGCAATGTCAATGGCATTTGTTGTTGATGTAGTGCTCATTATTGATTATGATGGGGCATTTTACTTGTGGTTATCTCACCATGCTATATGGCATCACAAAAATAATCCCATCACGTTAGTGGAAAGACTAGTGGGATTTTTATAGACTATGAAAGGCTTAGACCCTGCTTAAATACAAATACCCTTGACAATTATATTTTGACCTGTTTGTGTGTTTCTTGACCCACCATTCCCCATGTTGGTGTGGTTTTTGACTCATCAAAAGAACCTTTGTTGTCTATATGCCAATTGGTGATGAATGGTATCTTCGCCTACCTAGATGGATGAGTGATGATGACCTACCTACTGGTGAAGAATCTAAGGTATAAATTATTATTGCACCAAATTGTATAAGACAAAGGGATGCAATGATGCATAAGGCATTGCCATCACTTGTTTGGCTGAAGAAACATTGCCTATGTTCAAGAACAAACTCTATGAGAGATTTGATATTGCTGTACAGCATGCCCTTAGAGACATAAGTTTCCTATATGGTTCCATTGAACAAAAGATTAATATTCTGACTCCCAGTCCCTTAGTGATTGAGTAGTTATACATCAATACTAAACTTGTAACCACTGTAGTTGCTGATATCATATTGTCGGTTAAGGAAGAACCAACCTGAAAAATATAATATTGGGGAGATTTTACCCTTCAAATGCATTCCTTGCACATTCAGCCATGGAACTTATGGTGTAGGTGGGTTGACAAGGTCCAGTTTGCTCCTGTGTTTGGTCATGAGGTAAACACCTACTTCAGGTGCAAGTGGATTGGCAAGTTGAAGTTTATTACTGGATTTGGTTACAAGGACAAGACCCAAAAACAATGAATACAAAATTTGAACAACATATAAGGTAAATGGAAAGCAATCCTCATGTAATACACCAAATTGATGTCTTGTGTGGTGGTGACCTAAAAGACAACCTTTACCTTTACTTCTACCTTTGTATGTAGGATAAAGTGAATAATTCCTCTGTTTCCACAAGGAGGTTACCTTTACCTCTACATTTATATATAGGGTAAAGTGAAAAATTCCTCTGTTTCCACAAGGAGATCCCATATGCCCAGGAGGCATGCTGGCTAGGTTGGGACCTAAATTTTACCTTTTCCCTGTATGTACAGAAAGAATGTAGCGACAACAGATGCCTTAACTTCTCTTTAAGGTAGGACGGAGATTGATACTCTTTCCGCCCAATGTAAATCAAGAGACAACTCATGTAGATTGGAGGTGAATTATGATTCTATAATTTAACAAAAGTAATATAAGGAAATAGAATGGCATGCTATAAAGAGAAGATTATAAAAATCTTTCATTACAAGAGTCCTAAAATAATTAAGAAGAATAGCATTTCCCAAAAGTAATAAACCCATATGACAATAAAACAACATTAGTCAGTTGCTTCAAATCAAACATGTATCACATAAACATGAATTCAAACTTGGAAATGAAGTATGGGGGGAAAATGATAAATCTAGATAATTTAGAGTTGCAGAGCCATCAGTATTTTTTCATGAAAAGAATATATGTCGAGATTGCAGTTTGCAGGGGTATTGTAATCCTGACTGAAAATTTATCAGATAATGCTGGAACAATAGTTATTTGGATCTAAGTGACAAGGAATTTTCCATGTTTCCTATTTTAAAATGATTATAGTTATAATATACTAACCTCTTCAAACTGCAAATATATGTTGCGTTGACTCAACATTGAGAATTTTGCAGTGACTAACAACACTGCACCTTCATTTTCCTGAAACAGACACAAGGCTGTAAGATATAAAAAGCACAAGCATCAAACAGGAGAAAATTGCAAAAATGCAGCATGGACATACACTACTTGAATTCCACTGACCAACAATCCAAAACATTTTAAGGTTTTCAAGTGAAGTAAAAAGCTATTATTTTCAAAGAAAATTTGTGCTCAATAGCTTACCTGCAAAATACTTGGAATGCTCCAGCGTACAATGTTGCGAACCACACCTGTATCAGTGCATCCTTTGCATTCAAATTTTTGATAAATTTGTCCAACCTAATCCAATTGTGTAGCCATTTGTTGGAAACTTTCTGACCTTCAAAACTGCCAAATTTTTAAAAATCATATTTTCAACCCCCTTACTCTGCATAACACTCTTTATTTTATCTCTCCACACATTCCCTTAAGCATTCCCCCAACTATGTGAAACTTCAAACTTTAATACAGTATGAAAAAAAAATGGCCCCCAAAGAAAGTGTTTTTTCCTTGTAATTCTTCTCAACTGTCTGAATAAAATAGAAAGAATGACACTGGACTTAAAGAAATATTACCAAGCTGTTTGATATATATCCATATTACATAACAAAACAAAAAAATGCAGAAAGTTAGCCGATGTTGAGAGGAACCTAGCCCATCCTGAATGTATTTGTGTCTAAACATTTATAGATACTGATGTTGGAAGATCTGATGCTTATCATTTTTATGCAGGAAAAGACTAAGTTGAGAAACTGAAGTAACCAATCTACTATACGAAACAAATTTCTTCACCTTGCTTCCATAGAGACACTTAAAAGAACATATACACAAAAAATGGCAGGATGCTGTTATTTAAGATCCTTACAGAAATTGAAGTGCTTGGGAAGCTGGAGTATACTGGTCTCTTGTAATATCCCCTTTTCAAGTAATTCATGTTGTAGACCAAAGGCCTATTTCCCATTTCTGTTGTCTCCTTTGGTCAAACAATACCTAGGTGTCCTCCCTCTTTATCTCCCATAAGCCTAGCTAAGTTCCCAAAAGTATCTAATTGGGGGGAGGGGCGGGAGGAGGGGAGTGGTGGAGCGGGTCAGGGGCATACGTATTCAAACTTTTGAGTACAAGCGAATTCTCAGGGTTTCAGACTTTACCCTCCTGACAAGCCTTTTCTTCCAACTCTGACATTTCCTTTACTCCTGTCAAAGTATGGGACTTATCCATCCAGGAATACCACTCATCCATTCCCTGCCCCTTCCCTTGCTTTGCCAAAGTTTCAGACTCTCCCTTACCATCATGCCTCATGCCTGAACTCCAATCTTTGACCAATGGTAAGAGTCATGATATATCTCCAACCCCCAGAATCCAATATTCCCACCATTTTGCTTTGTCATTCCTATCCACCCCCCTGCATGGCTAAGAGCACTATTAATGGATAGATGGGATATCATTACTTCTCCAAATGGGATTCTCTCGCCAGAAAACATTCTTCAAAATTAATGTCTACTTGCAACTTGAAGGATAATAATGGCCATATATTATTAATGCAGTTTAAGTTAGTCGTCATTTCAGAGGTTTTCACAGGCTCTTATCTGTCTTGCCCGCTTAGATTGAAGGATGCCATTAATGCTGATGACATCAAGAGCCAACAACCATAGATCTCTTCCCTAGGCCATTTGAATATGCCAAGGGAGATTTATTTCTGAATTTTTCATTACGAAGGGGACATTTTTTGACTACTCTACACACTGAAACCCTAGCTCACATTGTTTTGAGCACCAGTGTTTGAATAGTTAGATCTAAGGATGAAACCTTTTGATTTGTAGAAAACCAGAGGGTGAAAACCCTTTGGTTTCCCAAGCACAAGGATGAAACCCCTTTTCCCAGTTGCATGAATCCACTAGAGGTTGCAAGCGAGCCCCCCTTAGTCACAAACAGATTCATATAGAGGTCATAATAGAGCCTTCTAGGTCATGGATCCTTCCTCACAAAGCGTTTACACAACATTGTTGTTGTCATGGGTACAACACAGTATTTCCAACTTCCAATTGCAGTTGTGTAGTTATTATTTCTGTCATTGGTGTATATTGTTGTATTTCCAGTTGTTGTCACTGCCATAACAACATTTATAATGTATTACAGTCCCATCAATGCAAGAAAGACTTTGCAACCTATTTTGTATCTTCATAGGCCCAAATTGTAACCTAAGTAATTCATGTTAATGCATAAATCCTTTTTTGTGATCTAGGTTCGAGCTAGATTTGACTAAACTATATAAATCTGAAATTTTTCTATTGGGTTATTAGTATTAAATTATTAACTGGCAAATTGTAAGAAATCTAGGATTTCAAACATTATTTGCATTAATATTTCAACCGGGACATTATAACAGTATCAAAGCTAATTTTCTTGCTACCCTGTGAATCATGGGGCTATTAGATATTGTTGAGAGCTTTAATAGAGAGATTCAGGCTAGTTTCAATGCATATGAAACTCTCTGTACAGAGCTTTGAAGATAAGTTCCCTTTTTGAACTTCAAGGAATTGGTGAGATCATCAATAGAAGAGACTACAAAGTGGTTTGCAAGATACCAGAATCAACCAAAAGAAGTGAAGGCAACTTTTTCATTTAAAAAATATGTAGAATTCTCCTTCCCAAACTACTTGAAGTGGATAAGAACAGAAGGTACAACCAGACAAGGAGACCAACACAAAGGAATCAAGAATCTAGAGAAAAGACTACAGCCATAGAGTATGAAATAAAATCCAATTCTGACTAAAACATTGCAAGATAAGGGAATGTCAAAGATGGTTAAGAAGGAGATCAATGCATGTGACGAAGAAAGATGTTCTTGCAAGAAGAACAATTAAAACCAAAGCCACAAAAAGCCATAAAACACACTATAACATTAGAGTAGTCAGTGCATAGAAACAAATTTCATTATAAGGCACCTCCTATTCATGAGCAGAAAAAGAGCTCTCACATTGCAAGGAAGGAAGATGATACCAAAAATGAGCTCAAAAGAAAGAAACTTTGCTTCTCATGCAAAGAATCTTGGGAAACAAGCCATAGATGTCGAAGCAAAGAAGAGGTGAAACCAGAGGAAGAATCAAATAAGTCTGATAAAGGGCCAAAAGTAATGGTGAATGTAGAAGACCATGTACCTGATCAGGAAGAGAAAGAAGAGAGATGGGAGAGAGAGGTTCAACCAATTACAGAAAAGCAAAATGAATAGTTGATTCCTTTATATGAGGATGCAACAACTCCTAGTCCAAGAAGTAGAAACAGTAAGGTACACAACTCTTGGTAAAGAGTATCTAAATCCTTTATAGGAATAAAAAATTATAACAACTGAGCATGATTCAAAAGATAAATTGAAGCTGCAAGGATGTGAAAGGAAGAAGATGTTAGAAGAATATCCCATGCAAATGAAAGGTATGGAATCTAATATGGGAAAGGATATCTTTTTGGATTCTGATAGTGCACACCAACAATGTATATATCTTAATGAAGTCAAGGAGAAAGTGTCAATGTACAAGTGAGAAATTTGTTCCTTTTCAGTCCACACCAGTGTTCCACGGGGACGCGTCCCCCCGCCGTCCCCCCGCCGTCCCCCCGTTTCTCCGCCGTCCCCCCCGAAGTCCCCTTCTGGGAGACTCCAGGGAAACTTTTGGGAGACTCAAGGGAAACTTCTAGGAGACTCCAAGGAAAATCTGGAAGACTCGAAGGAAACTTCTAGGAGACTTCCAGAGGCATGAGGCCATTAGCCTGGAGCCATTTACTATTAGCATTTACTATTTTGTACTTTGTTTTTGAAGTTTTGAAGTGTGAACATTGATGATACAGGGATAGTTGATTGTAATTATGATTCATGAATCATGATTATGAAACTCAAACTATGAAACATCTAGTTCTTGTTGCATTTTCCAATGTCTATATTTTCATTTTGATTTTTAATGTTCAGTGGTTCACTAGTTCAATGAAATGATATACAATTGCAATGTGTTATTGTGTTTAAACTTTAAACTTTTAAGTTTTAAGTTTTGTTTTTATGTGTTAACTTTACTTATTCCTTAGGCTTCTACAGTTATATAACTATATTGTTATACATCTTTTTATAACTAATTTTTTAAGTACTATATGTATTTCAGCACCGCTCCCCCACCACCCCCGCCGCCGTCCCCCCGCCGTCCCCAAACTTAGGCCCTCCGTCTCCCATCTTGGAAACGCGTCCCCCGGCGTCCCCCATCCCCGTCCCCGAAACTCCGTGGAACACTGGTCCACACACTTCAATCATCCAATGTTTGATGAGTTGCAAGATATCTGTGAGAAAGAAAGTGAGAAAAATATTTGAAGTCCTTAGATTAAAGATGCTAATTTAACAAAAAAGTATGAGTTTGATACCTTGCACAATTATAGTAAAGAATGTGCATTGAGAAGTACCCCATTTTATTCTAGTTTTGAAATCTAGAGCTATAAGAATGTATGTGACGATATCAAGGTTTTTACTTCAGCAAAGGAAGGTAAGAACTCTGACTGTGTTTATGTTATCAAAAATCTATTGCCTCATGCTATATTGTGGCCAAATTATTATCATCATCGGGAGCATCACAAGATAAAAAAAATTCAAGTACATCCTTCCACAAGAGTATCGAATCTGGGAAGTAAACTGAAACACATGAAGGTTGAGATTCTTGATGGGTATAATAACATTGCTGCTAATCTACATCCCATGGGTGACCTTCTACAAAATAATCAGTCTAGAAAGATTAAGTTTACATCTGCAAAAGAAGAAATGGTGCTTGGAATTGTCTCTAATCCATTGTTGGGAGTAGTCACAGGAAGGAGGGCTTCTTACAAGGGGCAAGTGTAATGTCCCCACTCTAGTCAGTTTCAGGAGCAATTGAGTTAGCCTATTTCTTGGACCGTTGTAGGCTGACAGGATCTAGTTAGGGGGTCAGTGGTCATTTTGGTGGGTATTGTCATTCCCACTCCTTCACTTCAGTATGGGATTCAGCACAGGCGTTTGTAGTTCAATGTTCGCCAGCTTCTGACAGCACGGAGAAATACTGAGTTTGGAGGGAGTTATGAATATTTATGTGGTTAAGTTAATTATTTAACTTATTGGGTTATTATAAAGTCAAATTGACTTTATAGGAGTAAAAGGCCACTTAAATATTTTATAAAGTGATAATTAAATCACTTTAGTGAAAAAGTATGCCCAAGTCATTTAATTGACTATTGGAGACTATTGAGAAAGGCTTAAATACATTTTAAATGTATTTAAATGACAAAAGCCGTACTTTTCTTGAAAGTCGTGCTTTTTGAAGATATAAGGAAAAAGGGATGCAAGTCAACCTCACCTTTTTGATCATTTGACATTGCATCATGATATCTTCTCTGTGGCTTTTGTCTGAGGACAAGGGTTTTAGGAAATTCTTTTCTGGAGAACTATAATTCTTCATTGATATATGATTGTGAGACTGTGAAATACCAGTTGAATGGTTGCTACTAAGGGAGCTTCATACAGAAGTTCATTTGTGCTTACATCTGAGTTATTTTGGTTCAATAGATTTCAGTTTACAATAAGGAAGAGGGCTTTTTCTCATTTGGACGCTACCTTCATCAGTATTTTTGCTTTCAATAAAGAGTCTTCAACATCTTGCAGAGGCCGTACTTGTATTGGGAGGCGCGCTTCATTTGGAAAGGGTGTGTGAAGGAGAAGACTAAAACGCCTTTATTTTGGGTCATTTCTTGGCTCCATTGTGGGCGCCTATACTTCTCAGCAGCTTTTCTCCAATTTCTGCGTGGGAGAAAGCAAATCCAGGGCCTAGGCATTGCTATTACACAATTTCAACATATCTTGCCTAGTGTGCACTGATCTTCTTTATTTAATTATTATGGAGGTTTCCAGGAAAGTTGGTTGTATGCAATTGCTTTGTATGAATTGCCAGATCAATAATAGTATTGAAGTTGTTCTTAAATTTCTTGTATTTCAGTTTCATTTCCATTTTTATGCTTGGGGCACTCTATACTTGTTGCTCAAAATTCATCAAAAAACAAACAATTTTAGCTAAGATCTTGAGTTGGAGCCAGCAAGGCTCTTCACAGTGGTATTAGAGCTTTAATCCTGCTAACCTGGAGGGTTAGAAGTATCTATGCGATCACACCAAAATGGTTATAACACGTATTACTCATGCAAGAGACCTAGATTGCAGAGAAATTCATTTGAGGAGTTTCCTTTTGATAATCCGTTTGAAGAGATACCATTGGAAAACATGGGAGATAGAAATGACGGTCAGCCTGTCATGTCCCCTTCTAGTTGACATCTCTCAGAGCACAGGATTGGCCTATTATGCGACCCTCGTAGGCTGATAGGTTGGATAGAGGGTCATGTTGGAGCTTGGCTCTGCTTCAGTTGGCAGTATTTGATCAGTTGGCTTTCGTTCGGGCTCATTCAGACACTTTTAGCCTGAGTTGCTATTTTTAGCAGTATTCAGCACTCAGCGTGGGACCCCTGCTATTTTTAGCAGTATGGATGGATTATGTGCAGAATCACTTCCTCAGTCGACAGCTTCAGACGGCTCGAGCATCTGATTAATATTGAAGGAGATATTAATATTTAATTGTTTTAATTAAATATTAATTACTGGAGCATTATAATATAAAGTTATAATATTTAATATATTATAACTTAAGTGGACTGATGAAGGGGTCGCCCATCATGGAAGGGGCCAAATTGGCGATTATATTTTATTATAAAAATTTGGCTGAAGACTATTGAAGAATTAAAATTAAAAGTTCGAATTATTTTAATATTCCCTATTATTAAGGAAATCGCACTTTTCAATGAATAAAGGGTTTTTGCTTGGGATTCGAGCCATTATGTTATTGATGATTGAAAATTGATCAAGTCTTGAGCAGAGCACAAAAACTTAGGGTTTCAGTCTCGAATGCATTGGGGAACGAGCCATCTCCAGTGAGAGCGATTCAGAGGGTGTGAGATATCACCTGATTTATTGCCAAGCAGAGGAATTTCTTCATTCAGAAGAAGTTACAGAGCATCACAGATAATAAATATTCAGGGTTATTGATTTACAATTCATTCAGAGGGTTTACAAGGTGGAGACGCATATTATATTGGAGTCTGGACATCACTTTGCAAGAGGCCGTACCATTGTACTTACTGCTGTACCTGGCCGTACCTTGCTGCAGGTCGTACTTCCTTCAGTTGAGCCGTACTTTTGTTTTGGGGAAAACGCCTTTCATTAAGGCCATCTTACATCATTCCTGGAGGCGCCTAAGCATTGGGATCTTATCCGGAGCACTAGACAGAAGGAGAAGCAATTATTCATAATAGCCGTACCATCTCAAGCAATTTATCAGCAAGCTGCAAATACCAGGTTTTCATTAAAAATCATTGCCTTTTTATTTGCATGTATTAGGATCCTCATTGTAACTGTCTCAGAAGACAAATAAATATACTGGCATCAGTATTTGCCTTAGATTCTATTATTTCCGGAGTTAAATAATTTTAATTGAATTTTATATCATTTCTTGCAAAGTCGCATTCTTTATTATTTATGCAAAAAACGTTAAAAAAACCAAAAACTGCAAAAACAAACAAAAAACTGTCAGATCAGAATCACTAGGGTTTCTACAGTGGTATCAGAGCTAAATCCTGCCATCCTGAGGGTTTAGCAGTCTTATGCAGCCGGAACAGATTGGGTCTCACAGGTATTACACATGCAGACGTGCTTTGATTGTGAACAGAGTTTGGCAGGCAGCCAGGAAACATGGCTGACAGGAATGACGGTGACACAGAAAATCTTAGACGAGATTCCTCAAAACCCTAGAGATCAGGACGATGCAGAGGTTTGCATGCATTCAGAGATTTACGTGCAGGTCGGAGTCGAATGATGTATTGCAGCAGTTGACAGTGGCACTTCAGAGATTGGGTACTCAGGAGACCGTCACCACATCGTGGCGATAAGAGGGTGAAGCGAGGATCTCGCAGGGCACCTAGGACAGCCTCACGGACAGCAGATAGGCCTACCAGGCAACTTTTGTGAGACAGGAGGCCGAGGGAGGTCTTGGCAGGTGAGGAGCATGATGGAATTGTTCGCGGATATGCTTATGGCAGCCAACGAGGAGTGGGAGTTGGTACCACCTGAGGTCAGAGAACGGATCACTTTTGACCGTTTTATTACACAGAGGAGAGAACATCATAGGGGTCGACAGGATTGGAGACCTAGATAGCAGAACAATGACCTAAAACATGCTACAAACAGACTCAACCTAGCGATGTTCGACGACAGTGGTAAAGTCACAACTCAGGCATGGATTAGTAAACTAGATACATTCCTTACATTGCGTCCGATGGCGGAGAGAGATGCAATCAGATACGCAACATTACATTTGGAGGGAGTAGCTTACGACTGGTGGCACCACGGGATGGTGACGTTACAACATGACAGGATCACATCATACCAGGAGTTTGTTGACAGATTGGTTGAGCGTTTTGACAGGAAGGATCCAAAATCCTACTTCCGAGACTTGGCTCAGTTGAGACAGAGTGGCAGTTTGGAGTCCTATATTGGTGACTTTCAGAAGTTATTAGTCATGCTGCCGAACATTTCAGAGAGGCGATTGGTAGTGCTCTTCATGGAGGGATTGACAGAGCCATTGAGAGGCTGGATCAAAGCCTTTGATCCTCCTTCGTTACAGGAAGCGATGAAGAAAGCACGGAGTATGGAGTTGGCAACACCTTCTAGTAGATTCAACTCCAGAGGTTCTTCATCTTTCAGGGACAATAAGGGCTTTAACAGAAACAGAGAAAAGTCTGATTTTAACAAAGACAAATCAGATTTTAAAAACGATTCAAAGGGTAAATCAGCAGCACCACCTTTGGATCGTGAGGCCCTTAACGATCTACGCAGGAAGAAGCTTTGCTTCTACTGCAAAGGTCCATATGACGCCAATCACGATTGTCCTCTAAGACCTAAGGGCAAGGCAAATCGAGTGATGTGGGCATATTACGAGGATTCGGAATCAGAAAATTCCGAACAGCAGGAGAGTTCTGAGGATTCCGAGCCAGAGGCTTCAGAGCCTAAGGCAGAGACAGAGTCAGAACTTCAGATACAGGAGGCATGCCTATCTAGCATTCAGCAGGAGGGCTCTTTTAGGATTCGTGGTGTGTTAGCAGGACAGAGGGTCATTACCCTTCTTGATACAGGAGCTACACACAACTTCATAGATGCTAGATTCGTTGAGAAACGCGGACTCATCACTGAGGAGTTCGAGGGCATTAGGGTTAAGGTGGCCGACGGATACACTTTGAGGTGTGAACGCATGATAAAGGATCTCCCTTTACGCTTGAACAATTATGAGTTCAAGGCTGATTACTATGTCGTTAATATGGGAGATATTGATTTGGTCTTGGGAATGAAGTGGCTTCATTCATTGGAGGAAGTCACTCTTCGTCTCAAGGACATGGAGATCCGTTTTGATGTTGACGGGAAGACTCACATACTAAAAGCAATTAGGGACAGCAACATCAAAACAATTTATTTTCGTCGGATGGAGAGGCTCATGCGTCACGACATGGTAGAGTGGGCCTAAATTGTACTTGCACACCTATCACGGGGAGGACAATGGCCGAATATCATCGGTTATCTGACAGGCGAAGTCCAAGCATGATAAGGTATTCAGTGATATTCCACCAGGGAGACCTCCAGACAAGGGCATTGAGCATATTATTGAGCTCGAGGAGGGCGCTAAGCCCGTTATGATAACTCCTTACAGGCATCCTAAGAGGTTGAAGGATGAAATAGAAAAGACAATAAAGGAGTTACTTGCTATGGGTCACATTCGACCTAGCAAATCGCCATTTGCTTCTTCGGTTGTTTTGGTAAAGAAGAAGGATGGAACATTACGCATGTGTATTGATTATAGAGTCCTGAATAAGAGGATGATCAAAAACAGGTATCCGATACCGCGTATTGACGAGCTTATTGATGAGCTCCATGGTGCCTATTACTTTACCAAAATTGATTTACGGTCAGGGTATCATCAGATTAGGGTCTGTGAGCAGGACATAGAGAAGACTACCTTTCGATGTCATTGTGGGCACTTCAAGTTCATAGTGATGCCATTTGGGCTCACTAACGCACCAACTACATTTATTCAGTCCACGATGAGCAGAGTTTTTTCATTCATTCTTTAGGGAGGTCATTATTGGTCTTCTTAGGTGGTATCCTTATATCTGAAGCTTGAGGGACTTGGCGAGGACATGGCTCACGGTATTTAGTGTTGAGTATTCTTGAGAGGGAGTCCTTGTACGCCAAGGAATCCAAGTGTGAATTGGGGATGACCGAATTGCTATATCTAGGTCACATTATCAGTGCAGATGGAGTGCGGATGGATCCTGAAAAGATCAGCGCCATTATTGACTGGCCTACACCGGCAAACCTGACATAGTTGAGAGGGTTTCTAGGTTTGTGTGGATTCTATCGCCGATTCGTGAATGGTTATTCACGACATGCAGCCCCTATGACAGATTTGCTGAAGAAGGGTGCATTTATTTGGACTCCTGAGGCACAGGAGTGTTTTATGAGGTTTAAGGAGTTGATGACCACATGCCCTGTTTTAGCACTACCAGACTTTACGAAGCCTTTTGAGCTTCAGTGCGATGCATCAGGTGAGGGCATTGGTGCGGTGCTTATGCAGGACAAGAACCCGATTGTGTATGAGAGCCGAAAGCTCAGAGGGCCAGAGAGACTTTATAGCATATATGATAAGGAGATGCTCGCTATCATGCATGCCTTAGCAAAATTCAGACAGTATCTTGTTGGCAGCAAATTTTGTATTAAAACTGACCATAACAGTTTGAGACACTTCTTAGGGCAGCGAGATCTCAATGATCGTCAGCAGAAGTGGGTCAGTAAATTGCAGGCCTATGACTTTGATATTTCGTATATCAAAGGTACACAGAACGTAGTAGCTGATGCTCTTTCACGCAGGCCACATTTGAGCTCTATGGTTCATATTACGGAGGATTGGAGGCATATGATTGTGGCAGAGTATGCCAAAGACACTTGGGCTTCCAGCATTGTTGAGGGATCGACGGTTGATACCAGGTATACACTTGTGAATGACTTGATCATTTACAAGAACAGGATTTATTTGATCCCAGGTTCAGAGGTGAAGAACATAATTATGCGAGCCTTTCATGATGTACCGACTGCAGGACATCCCGGATATTTCAAAACCTATAGACAGGTACGGGAGAGATTCACATGGAAAGGACTCAAGGCAGATGTTCTTCAGTACGTGCGTGAGTGCCACGTTTGTGTGAGAACAAGCGGAGAACCGTGCGGCGAGGGTTTATTTGCAACCACTTCCGATTCTGACGAGGAAGTGGGAATGCCTGTCGATGGACTTTAATGCGGGCTTGCCTAAAGCCCAAGGGCTAGTGCATATATGTAGTTGTGGATGGAAACTACGAAGTATGCCCACTTCTTCCGTCACCACAACCTGCGACTCACGCGAGTAGCGGTATTCTTTGGTAGAGATTATTCGGGCTTCGTGGATTGCCGCCGGGCATTGTGGCGGCAGGGGATAGTCGGTTCTTGAGTCACTTCTGGCAGGAGGTATTCAGACTCTGTGGGACCGAGCTTACACCGAGCACCAGTTACCACCCATAGATAGATGGGAAGACGGAGATAGTAAATAAGTGGGTGGAAGGGTACCTCAGGAATTATATTGCAGGGCAGCAGAAGGCATGGGTCAAGTGGATTCATTTGTGCGAGTATTGCTACAACACGACATTCCACATGACTATTCAGATGTCCCCTTTTATGGCGTTGTATGGGTATGAGGCGCCGAGTTTTCTAGATTTGCTACTGAGCGACAGTAGAGTGCCGAGTGCTGGAGACTTGTTGCGGGAGAGTCAGGATACTATGAGGGCTCTTAAAGGAGAATTATCGCCAAGAGCCTGAGAATCAATAGCGGTATCACCGAATCGAGAAGGGCCGGAGAACATTTTGAGGTGGGTGACATGGTTTACCTCATCTTTGCCTTCCTACCGTCGATCCTCTTAGAAGAGTGGGTCAAAAGCAACCACTGTCACGGTCCTTTCGGATCGAGGCCCGGAGAGTTGGCGAGGTGGCTTATGACTTGAGCTTGGCGAGAGAAGCGGGGTACACAATATTTTCATGTATCCGCCTCAAGAGGCGTTGGGACATCGTGTGGTACCATCTGCAGTTCTACCTCCCTTAGATGATGAGGGAAAGTTGATCTTAGTACCTGAGTCCATCCTGGAGTACAGGGAGAGACAGTTGCGTAGGAGGACTATTAGGGAATATCTGGTGAAATGGAGAGATTTGCCTGTTGAGGATGCTACATGGGAGAGTATTCTGCTGACATCGGGGTTAGAGATTAGCGAGGACAAGCAATTTCGGGAGAGGGGCGAATTTGTCATGTCCCCTTCTAGTTGACATCTCTGAGGCCGCGAGGATTGGCCTATTATGTAGCGACCCTGCGTAGGGTGATAGGTTGGATAGGGTCATGTTGAACTTGGCCGACTTCAATTAGCCGATATTTGATCAGTATTTCGTTCGGGCTCATTCGGACACTTTTAGCCTGAGTTGCTATTTTTAGCAGTATTCAGCACTCAGCGTGGGACCCCTGCTATTTTTAGCAGTATGGATGGATTATGTGCAGAATCACTTCCTCAGTCGACAGCTTCAGACGGCTCGAGCATCGAATTAATATTGAAGCAAATATTAATATTTAATTGTTTTAATTAAATATTAATTACTGGAGCATTATAATATAAAGTTATAATATTTAATATATTATAACTTAAGTGGACTGATGAAGGGGTCGCCCATCATGGAAGGGGCCAAATTGGAGATTATATTTTATTATAAAAATTTGGCTGAAGACTATTGAAGAATTAAAATTAAAAGTTCGAATTATTTTAATATTCCCTATTATTAAGGAAATCGCACTTTTCAATGAATAAAGGGTTTTTGCTTGGGATTCGAGCCATTATGTTATTGATGATTGAAAATTGATCAAGTCTTGAGCAGAGCACAAAAACTTAGGGTTTCAGTCTCGAATGCATTGGGGAATGAGCCATCTCCAGTGAGAGCGATTCAGAGGGTGTGAGATATCACCTGATTTATTGCCAGGCAGAGGAATTTCTTCATTCAGAAGAAGTTACAGAGCATCACAGATAATAAATATTCAGGGTTATTGATTTTCAATTCATTCAGAGGGTTTACAGAGTGGAGACGCATATTATATTGGAGTCTGGACATCACTTTGCAAGAGGCCGTACCATTGTACTTACTGCTGTACCTGGCCGTACCTTGCTGCAGGTCGTACTTCCTTCAGTTGAGCCGTACTTTTGTTTTGGGGAAAACGCCTTTCATTAAGGCCATCTTACATCATTCCTGGAGGCGCCTAAGCATTGGGATCTTATCCGGAGCACTAGACAGAAGGAGAAGCAGTTATTCATAATAGCCGTACCATCTCAAGCAATTTATCAGCAAGCTGCAAATACCAAGTTTTCATTAAAAATCATTGCCTTTTTATTTGCATATATTAGGATCCTCATTGTAACTATCTCAGAAGACAAATATATATACTGGCATCAGTATTTGCCTTAGATTCTATTATTTCCGGAGTTAAATAATTTTAATTGAATTTTATATCATTTCTTGCAAAGTCGCATTCTTTATTATCTATGCAAAAAACGTCAAAAAAACCAAAAACTGCAAAAACAAACAAAAAACTGTCAGAATCAGAATAAGGGGGAAACTAGGGTTTCTACACAGCCACACAGGAATCCTAGTAACAATCAGGATCAAGAAGCCAAGGACATTTTGAGAGGTCTTATTGCTGGATAGTAACAGGTAGCCAATGTGTTGCAGCAACTAAGTAGAGTCGTTCAACACTTGAACATTCCTAGGAGACAGTTACAGAATCAGGAGGAAGGTAGTGTACATGGAACTCCACGGAGGACAGTTACTCCAGCACGCACCTATGACAGGCCTACTCACCCAACGTTTGTAAGAAATGATCCTAATGAGGAGCATGTGGCTGAGGAGGGAGGTGACATGAATTTTGTTGATAACATCATGACACTGCATGATGAGTGGGATGCTTTGCCCCAAAGACTTAAGGATCACCTTAACTTTGATAGATTCATTAGCCAGAAAAAAGAGCATGGCAGGAATAGGACAAACAGGAGGCCTAGAAACAGGAACCATGATCTAAGACAAACAACAAACAAACTCACCTTGACCAACTTTGATGGCAATGGTAGAGTCACAGCTCAAGCTTGGGTGAGTAAACTAGATACCTTCTTGACATTACGTCCAATGGTAGAAGAGGATGCCATAAGGTTCGCAGCTCTACACTTGGATGGAGTAGCCCATGATTGGTGGCACCATGGCATGGTTACATTACAGCATGACAGGATCACTACTTAACAGGAATTCACAAATAGATTGGTTGAGAGATTTGATAAACGAGATCCAAAGTTATACTTTAGAGATCTCACTCAGGTGAAGCAAATGGGTAGTTTAGAATCCTATATTGGAGAGTTTTAGAAGCTCTCAATCATGGTAACCGGCATATCTGAGAGGAGATTGGTAATACTATTCATAGAGGGTCTATTTGAACCTATGAAAGGTTGGATCAAGGCATTCGATCCCCCTACCTTGCAAGATGCTATGAGGAAATCTCGTAGCATGGAACTTACCGCAGCTCATAGTAAGTTCCCTTCCAAACTGTCCTCATCCTACAATGATAACAGATCTGATCCAAAGAAAACAGAAAAACTCAGACCAAAAGAAAAAGTTTGCAGCTCCTTTGGATCGAGAAACGATCAATGATTTACATAGGAAGAAGCTTTGCTTTTATTGCAAAGGCCCATATGATCTTAACCATGACTGTCCCCTCAAGCCTAAAGGTCAAAATAGGCACATGGAGTGGTATTTTGAGGGAGAAGATATGACTAATGAAACAGACCAGCACACTGATTTAGACAGTTCAATGGCAATGAACACCGAGAATGAGGTAGAAAATGAAGGAGAAGTTAAGTTAGAGGAAGCTCACATGTCTAGTATGTAGAGAGATGGTTCATTCAAACTACATGGACTCTTGGCTGGTCAAAGGGTCATATCCTTACTTGATACAGGTGCAACACATAATTTCATAGATGCACAGTTGGTTGAGAAAAGAGGGATTCAAACGCAAGAGTTTGAAGGGATTAGAGAGAAGGTTGTTGATGGTTATACTCTTACCTGTGATAGGATGATTCCGGATCTGCCCATGAAACTCAATAACTTTGAGTTCAAAGCAAACTTCTATGTGGTGAAGATGGGAAACACAAATGTGGTTCTTGGCATGAAGTGGCTTCATGCAATAGGTGAATTTACACTCAACTTTATAGAGATGGAAATGAAATTTAAGGTTGATGGAATCAACCGCATACTCAAGGCCATCAAGGATAGCAACTTGAAGTTTATTACTCCCAGGAGAATAGAGAGGTTGTTTAGACGTGACATGGTAGAGTGGGCAGCTAATTGTAAATAAATGCCTACGTATGAGCAGCACAAAACACCTTACCATCCTGATGTACAAGAGCTTAGAATTAAGCATGCAAAAGTGTTCAGTGACATTCCTCATGGTACACCTCCTGATAGGGGCATTGAGCACATTATTGAGTTGGAGGAGGGCACTAAGCCCATCATGATCACACCTTACCGGCAGCCAAAACAATTGAAGGATGAAATTGAAAAGACCATCAAAGAACTTTTAGCTATGGGACACATAAGGCCGAGTAAGTCACCTTTCACTTCATCAATTGTTTTGGTGAAGAAGAAAGATTGTACACTTAGGATGTGTATTGATTACAGGATGTTAAACAAGAAAACCATCAAGAACAGGTATCCCATTCCGCGTATTGACGAGTTGATAGATGAGCTACATGGAGCTTGCTACTTCTCGAGGATTGATTTGAGAACAGGATACCATCAAATCAAAGTTCGAGAGGAAGATGTTGAGAAGACCGCCTTCAGATGTCATTGCGGACATTATGACTTTTTGGTTTAACCAATGCTCCAGCCACCTTTCAGTCCACCATGAACAAGGTCTTCCATCCTCAGTTGAGGAGATTCGTTCTAGTTTTCTTCGACGACATATTGGTTTACAACAAATCTTGGGAGGAGCACATGATTCACCTAGATACTGTGTTGAGCATACTTGACAGGGAGTCCTTGTACACCAAGGAGTCCAAGTGTGCATTTGGGATGGCAGAACTTTTATACTTGGGTCACATCATCAGCAGAGAGGAAGTTCATATGGATCCAGATAAAGTTTGTGCTATCATTGACTGGCCTACACCTGAGACGTTGACACAGCTCAGGGGGTTTGTAGTTTTATGCGCCTTCTACCGTTGGTTTGTCAGTGGGTTCTCGCGGCATGCTGCACCACTAACAGATTTGACCAAGAAGGGAGCTTTTGTTTGGACGCCTCTAGCTCAGGAGTGTTTTGAGAAGTTCAAACATCTGATGACTACTTGTCCAGTCTTAGCTTTGCCAGATTTCACCGAGCCTTTTGTGCTTCACTGTGACGCTTGTGGAGAGGGTATTGGTGCAGTTATTATGCAGTATCGTCATCCTATAGCTTTCGAGAGCAAGAAGCTGAGGGGTCCTAAGAGGAGCTACAATATTTATGATAAGGAAATGTTGGCCATCATGCACGCAATGGCCAAGTTCAGGCAGTATCTTGTTGGCAATAAGTTTTGTGTAAAAACTGATCACAACAGCCTGAGACATTTCCTTGGATAGCGAGATCTGAATGAGAGACAACAGAGATGGGTTAGCAAGCTTCAATCATATGATTTTGACATTGTAATGTCCCCACTCTCGGTGTGACATCATGGTGGCACAATTCTAGCCCATCCAACATTCTCGTGGGTTAGAAGACATAAAAAGGGGATGAATTTTGGCGATAGGAAACAAATTTTGGTAGTGTATGAGAATTAGGAAGGTGTTAACCTTAAGCCAAGCAAAGCATAATGCTAATCTTCTTCCCACTTGCTAGTCAAAGCACACAAGGAGGTCTACTTGCTGGTCAAAGCAAGCAAGAAGGTCTATGTTGAGTCAAAGCAAGCAAGGAGGTCTCTTTGCCACACCAAGCAAACAAGGAGGACAAGCAAGCAAGGAGGTGAGTCACCTCACCCAAATCTGATCAGATTCTAGAAGCCTCCCTCTTCCCATGGCAGTTTAGGTAACTTAAGGGAGAAGCACCATAAATTACTATTTTGAGACCAAGTCTGATCTCCTCCTTGGGGCTGCTATAGGAAGCTTCCAAGATACATTTTATAATCTCCAAAAAGGCAAAAAGACAAACACAATCAGATTCTTCTAGAAGGCTTAGGGAAACTTAGCCTTGAAGCAAAAGAAATTGAATATTTTAAAAGGAGAAAATCTGATCTTCTTGGGGGATGACTTGAGTAGTGCCTTAGCCTTGAAGCAATGTGAATATTTTAATAAAAGACAATCTGATTCAACCCTAGGGCCTTAAGGTCTTATTTAAAGGAGGTTGGGGTAATAGAAAGGACATGCTATTTGGTGATTCTATCTTATTTGTTGAGAGATATCACTTGACTGAAAGTGATTTCAGCCAATTCAAGGTGTTGCTCCCTTGAATTCAGTGGTTTGGTGTTGTTCCCATACCACCTTGTGAGGGGATTTCAAACAGAAACTCGCTATTGAGCTCAACCAGATTGCTTTTAGCACAACTCCAGTTGCAGATCAGGACTTTGATTTGTGGAAGAAGAGATTTCAAGAAGGTTGTTTGACATAGAAGGCCATTTTGGGCGATTTCTACCTTCAAACATATTCAGATTTTCATTGCAGCCGATTTCAAGTTAACTTCATCACCATATCTGTGGAGATTTTGGCGACTACATCCTCCAGAAGGCTGCAACAGCATATTTCCAATCATTTCCAGCTAGGTTTATCATTCCAAACACTTAGCTCATTCTCTTTTCTAGCAGCGAGGGTTTTATCTAGTGCTTTGAGCACAAACTGGGTATCATTGAAGGTCTGGAACTTAAAATCAGACCTACAAATTGTAATATTCAGTATTTACTGTTGTAACCAGCTTCTAGTCAAATAAAGAGGATATGCTATCTTGTTGGGTATGTTCTTGTTTATGTTCATCTTGATTGTTTGCAAAAAAAATCTGTATTCAAGTTCATTTTCTGTCATTATTGCTTTCAATCTACATGATATAATAAGTCCTTGTTGAAGGCATAAGTTAAAGACAAGTCTGAAACTTTCAAACCAGCAAATAGAAAGAAAAAGTTTTCAATTGGAACCTGTAAGGGTTCATTTCAGACATCTCATATGTCAAAAGTACACAAAACATAGTTGTTGATGCCTTATCTCGCCGTCCTCATTTGAGCTCCATGGCAGAGATTACAGAGGATTGGAGACACATGATAGTTACAGAGTATGCCAAGAATCCGTGGACTTCTGGTATAGTAGATGGGGCAGAAGAGGACAGCAGATACTCTCTTGTGAGTGATCTTATCATTTACAAAGGAAGAACATTCTTAGTCCCAGGTTCAGAGATGAGGGACAAGGTGTTGAGGACCTTTCATGATTCACCCATGGCTGGACATCCCAGCTACTTTCAGACCTACAGGCAGGTACGGGAGAGGTTCACATCGAAAGGTTTCAAATCATATGTTCTTCAGTATGTCAGGGAGTGCTCTGTTTGTCAGTAAAACAAGAGCATACATACCCTGCAAGATTGCTTCAGCCGCTTCCTATTCCTGAGAGGAAGTGGGAATGCTTGTCTATGGATTTCATTACGGACTTGCCGAAAGCTCAAGGGAGAGACAACATTTATGTGATAGTAAATCGATTGATGAAGTATGCACATTTCTTTCCGCTCACTACTACCTACTCAGCTACACAAGTGGCGGATTTGTTCTTTCGAGAGGTATTCAAGTTGCATGGGTTACCTCGAAGTATTGTCAACGATAGAGACAACAAGTTCATGGGTAATTTCTGGCAGGAATTATTCAGACTATGCGGGACAAAGCTTACTCAAAGCACTAGCTACCACCCATAGACAAATAGGCAGACGGAGATTGTAATTTCTGGCAGGAGTTATTTAGACTATGCGAGACAGAGCTTACTCTGAGCACTAGCTACCACCCATAGACAGATGGGCAGAAGGCTTGGGTGAAGTGGTTACACCTTTATGAGTATTGCTACAATTCAATTCATCATATGAGTATACAGATGACACCTTTCAAAGCATTGTATGGCTATGATGCTCCTACTTTCCTCAATTTACTGTTGAGTGATTGCAGAGTACCTAGTGCTGGGGATCTGTTATAGGAGAACCGAGACATCATGAGAGCACTTCATGAAAACATTCAGAAGGCTCAGAATCAGCAAAAGCAGTATGCTAATTAAAGGAGAGTTGAGTGATCGTTTAAGATCGATGACATGGTGTATCCGATGCTGCAGCCTTATAAGCAATCCACTCTTAGGAAGAAGGGCGCAGAGAAACTCAGGCCACGCTACTATGGGTCATCCAGGATTGTCAGGCGTGTTGGCGAGGTGGCTTATGAGTTAGATTTACCGGTGAACAGTAAGGTTCACAATGTGTTCCATGTGTCTCGCCTCAAGAAGGCATTGGGACAACATGTGATTCCTTCTACAGACTTACCACCCCTGGATGATAAGGGGAAGCTGATATTAGTACCTGAGACCATTTTGGATTCCAGAGAGCGTCATCTTCGAAGGCGGGTTATCAGGGAATATTTGATTAAGTGGAGAGATCTACCAGTAGAGGATGCTACTTGGGAGGGTGACAGTATTCTGCAGCATCCAGCTTTGAGTTTGCTTGAGGACAAGCAAATTCGGGGAGGGCGGAATGTCATGTTCCCACTCTAGTTAGTTTCAAGAGTAGTTGAGTTAGCCTATTTCTTGGACCCCTGTAGAATGACAAGATCTGGTTAGGGGGTCAGTGGCCGTTTTGGTGGGTATTGTCATTCCCACTCCTTCACTTCAGTATGGGATTCAGTACAGGCGTTTGTAGTTCAGTGTCCGCTAGCTTCTAAAGACATGAGAAATACTGAGTTTGGAGGGAGTTATGAATATTTATGTGGTTAAGTTAATTATTTAACTTATTGGGTTATTCTAAAGTCAAATTGACTTTATAGGAGTAAAAGGCCACTTAAATATTCTATAAAGTGATAATTAAATCACTTTACTGAAAAAGTACGCCCAAGTCATTTAATTGACTATTGGAGACTATTGAGAAAGGCTTAAATACATTTTAAATGTATTTAAATGACAAGCCATACTTTTCTTGAAAGTCCTACATTTTGAAGATATAAGGAAAATGGGATGCAAGTCGACCTCACCTTTTTGATCATTTGTGGTTTTTGTCTAAGTAAAAGCGTTTTAGGAAATTCTTCTCTAGAGAACGATAATTCTTCATTGAACTGTGATTGTGAGACTGTCAAATACCAATTGAATGGTTGCTACTAACGGAGCTTCATACAGGAGTTCATCTGTGCTTACATCTGAGTTATTTTGGCTCAGTAGATTTCAATTTACAATAAGGAAGAGGGCTTTTTCTCATCTGGACGCTATCTTCATCAGTATTCTTGCTTTCAAAAAAGAGTCTTCCACATCTTGCAGAGGTCGTACTTGTATTGGGAGGCGTGCTTCATCTGGAAAGGGCGTATGAAGGAGAAGACTAAAACGCCTTTCTTTTGGGTCATTTCTTGACTCCATTGTGGGCGCCTATACTTCTCAGCAGCTTTTCTCCAGTTTTTGCATGGGAGAAAGCAAATCCAGGGCCTAGGCATTGCTATTACGCAATTTCAGCATATCTTGCCTAGTGTGCACTGATCTTCTTTATTTAATTATTATGGAGGTTTCCAGGTATGTTCGTTGTATGCAATTGCTTTGTATGAATTGCCAGATCAATAATAGTATTGAAGTTGTTCTTAAATTTCTCGTATTTCAGTTTCATTTCCATTTTTATGCTTGGCGCACTCTATACTTGTTGCTCAAAATTCATCAAAAAAAAAAAACAAAACACAAAAACAGACAGTTTTAGCTCAGATCTTGAGTTGGAGCCAGCAAGGCTCTTCACAGTGGTATCAGAGCTTTAATCCTGCTAGCTTGGAGGGTTAGAAGTATCTATGCGATCACACCAAAGTGGTTATAATAGGTATTACTCATGCAAGAGACCTAAATTGCAGAGAAATTCATTTGAGGAGTTTCCTTTTGATAATCCATTCGAAGAGATACCATAGGAAAACATGGGAGATAGAAATGATGGTGAGCCACACACGAATCTTGGTAACAATGAAGATCAAGAAGCCAAGGACATTTTGAGAGGTCTTGTTGCTGGATAGGAATAGGTAGCCAATGTGTTGCAACAGCTGAGTATAGCCGTTCAGCACTTGAACATTCCTAGGAGACAGTTGCAGGATCAGGAGGAGGAAGGTAGTGTACATGGAACTCCATGGAGGACAGTTACTCCGGCACGCACCTATGACAGGCCTACTCGCCCAGTGTTTGTGAGAAATGATCCTAATGAGGAGCACGTGGCTAAGGAGGGAGGTGATGTGAATTTTGTTGATAACATCATGACACTGCATGATGAGTGGGATGCTTTGCCCCAAAGACTTAAGGATCACCTTAACTTTGATAGATTCATTAGCCAGAAGAGAGAGCATGGCAGGAACAGGACAAAGATGAGGCCTAGAAACAGGAACCATGATCTAAGACAAGCAACAAACAAACTCACCTTGACCAACTTTGATGGCAATGGCAAAGTCACAGCTCGAGCTTGGGTGAGTAAACTAGATACCTTCTTGACATTACGTCCAACGGCATAAGAGGATGCCATAAGGTTCGCAACTCGACACTTGGATGGCATAGCCCATGACTGGTGGCACCATGGCATGGTTACATTACAGCATGACAGGATCACTACTTATCAGGAGATCACAGATAGATTGGTTGAGAGATTTGACAAACGAGATCCAAAGTTATACTTTAGAAATCTCGCTCAACTGAAGCAGATGGGTAGTTTAGAATCCTATATTGGAGAGTTTCAGAAGCTCTCAGTCATGGTAACTGGCATGTCTGAGAGGAGATTGGTAATACTATTCATAGAGGGTCTATTTGAACCTATAAAAGGTTGGATCAAGGTATTCGATCCACCTACCTTGCAAGAGGCTATGAGGAAATCTCGTAGCATGGAACTTACCACACCTCGTAGTAAGTTCCCTTCCAAACCGTCCTCATCCTACAATGATAACAGATCTGATCCAAAGAAAACAGAAAACTCAGACCAAAAAAAAAGTTTAGAGCTCCTTTGGATCGAGAACCGATCAATGATTTACATAGGAAAAAGCTTTGCTTTTATTGCAAGGGCCCTTATGATCTTAACCATGACTGTCCCCTCAAGCCTAAAGGTCAAAATAGGCACATGGAGTGGTATTTTGAGGGAGAAGATATGACTGATGAAACAGACCAGCACACTGATTTAGAGGGTTCAGAGGCAGTGAACTCCGAGAATGAGGTAGAAAATGAAGGAGAATTTGAGTTAGAGGAAGCTCACATGTCTAGTATGCAGAGAGATGGTTCATTCAAACAACGTGGACTCTCAGTTGGTCAAAGAGTCATATCCTTACTTGATACAGGTGCAACAAATAATTTCATAGATGCACGGTTGGTTGAGAAAAGAGGGATTCAAACTCAAGAGTTTGAAGGGATTAGAGTGAAGGTTGTTGATGGTTATAGTCTTACCTGTGATAGGATGATTCAGGATCTGCACATGAAACTCAATAACTTTGAGTTCAAAGTAGACTTCTATGTGGTGAAGATGGGCAACACAAATGTGGTTCTTGGCATGAAGTGGCTTCATGCAATAGGTGAATTTACAGTCAACCTTAGAGAGATGGAAATGAAATTTAAGGTTGATGGAATAAACCACATACTCAAGGCCATCAAGGGCAACAACTTGAAGGTTATTACTCTTAGGAGAATGGAGAGGTTGATTAGACGTAACATGGTAGAGTGGGCAGCTGATTGTAAATTAATGCCTACGTATGAGGAGCAGCAAAAAACACCTTACCATCCCGATGTACAAGAGCTTAGAATTAAGCATGCAAAAGTGTTCAATGACAATCCTCATGGTACACCTTTTGATCGGAGCATTGAGCACATTATTGAGTTGGACGAGGGCACTAAGCCCATCATGATCACACCTTACCGGGAGCCAAAGCGATTGAAGGATGAAATTGAAAAGACCATCAAAGAACTCTTAGCTATGGGACACATAAGGCCGAGTAAGTCACCTTTCGCTTCATCAGTTGTTTTGGTGAAGAAAAAAGATGGTACACTCAGGATATGTATCAATTACAGGATGTTAAACAAGAAAACCATCAAGAATAGGTATCCAATTCCACGTGTTGATGAGTTGATAGATGAGCTACATGGAGCTTGCTACTTCTCAAAGATTGATTTGAGGATAGGATACCATCAGATCAGAGTCCAAGAGGAAGATGTTGAGAAGACCACCTTCATATGTCATTGTGGACATTATGACTTTTTGGTTATGCCTTTTGGTTTAACCAACGCTCCAACCACCTTTCAGTCCACCATGAACAGGGTCTTCCATCCTCAGTTGAGGAGATTCGTTCTAGTTTTCTTCGACGACATATTGGTTACAGCAAATCTTGGGAGGAGCATATGGTTCACCTGGATACTGTGTTGTATTGTGTTGAGCATACTTGACAGGGAGTCCTTGTACGCCAAGGAGTCCAAGTGTGCATTGGGGATAGCAGAACTTTTATACTTGAGTCACATCATCAACAGAGACGTAGTTCATATGGATCCAGATAAAGTTCGTGCTATCATTGACTGGCCTACACCTAAGACGTTTACACAGCTCAAGGGGTTTGTAGGTTTATGCGCCTTCTACCGTCGGTTTGTCAATGGGTTCTTGCGGCATGCTGCACCACTAACAGATTTGACCAAGAAGGGAGCTTTTGTTTGGACGCCTCTAGCACAGAAGTGTTTTAAGAAGTTCAAACATCTAATGACTACTTGTCCAATCTTAGGTTTGTCATATTTCACCAAGCCTTTTGAGCTTCACTGTGATGCTTGTGGAGAGGGTATTGGTGCAATTATTATGCAGGATCGTCATCCTATAGCTTTCGAGAGCAGGAAGTTGAGGGATCCTGAGAGGAGCTATAGCATTTATGATAAGGAAATGTTGGCCATCATGCACGCAATGGCCAAGTTCAAGCAGTATCTTGTTGGCAGTAAGTTTTCTATAAAAATTGATCACAACAACTTGAGACATTTCCTTAGACAGCGAGATCTGAATGAGAGACAACATAAATGGGTTAGCAAGCTTCAATCATATGATTTTGACATCTCCTATGTCAATGGTACACAGAACATAGTTGTTGATGCCTTATCTCACCGTCCTCATTTGAGCTCCATGGTAGAGAGTATGGAGGATTGGAGACACATGATAGTTGCAAAGTATGCCAAGAATTCATGGGCTTCTGGTATAGTAGATGGGACAGTAGAGGACAGCAGATACTCTCTTGTGAGTGATCTTATCATTTACAAAGGAAGAATATTCTTAGTTCCAGGTTCAGAGATGAGGGACAAGGTGTTGAGGACCTTTCATGATTCACCCATGGCTGGACATCCTAGTTACTTTAAGACCTACAGGCAGGTATGGGAGAGGTTCACATGGAAAGGTCTCAAATCATATGTTCTTCAATATGTCAAGGAATGCTCTGTTTGTCAGTAGAACTGTGATGTCCCCGCCCTAGTCAGTTCTCGGGAACAGTGTGTTAGCCCTTTATTGGACCCTTGTGGGCTAGCCGGATTGGTTAGAGGGTCAGTGGTACTTTCTAGAGAGTTTGATCGTTCTTGTTTTCAGAGCCCAGTGATTGGTTCACAGCAGGCGTTAGCAGTGCAGGAGTTGACAGCTTCTGACGGCACAGGATTATATGGTGTTTTGAGTGAGTTATGGGTTTTTAAGCGATTTAAATATTAATTGATTAGTATTTAATTATAAAGTCAAATTGACTTTATACTTTTTAAATCACTTAAATATTCTCTAAAAGTGATTTAATATTTTAATCACTTAAATTGATAAAATGCGCCCAAGTATTTAAGTCAAATACTATTGAAATGACTTAAATATAATTTAAAAGATTTAAATATTAAAAATGGCGTATCTTTCTTGGAATTCGTGCCTTTTGCATAAAAGGGCATTTTTGGCAATGAGAAACTCACCTTTTGATAATTTCGACTTTGCCTTGTGCTTCTTCCTGTGCATTCTCCTGTGATCAAGGTTTGAACAATTTTCCATTGAAGAACGATACCTCTTCAGTGTTGAGCACTCTTGAGATTGTGAAAGATCAATCGAATCAGTGCAGTTGAGAGCTTCATTCAGAGGTTCTACATGATTCAGATAGAGTATTATATTGAGATTTACTGTTGATTGCAATAAGAAAGGGTTTCTTCCTTGTGGCGCCTTCTTCAAATTCAGTGGCATCCAACAGGGATAATATTCATTCTTTTGTTGGCCGTACGACTTGCATTGGGAATTGTACATTCTAGAGAGGCATGTGAAGGGTTTGGCTGAAACGCCTTCCTTTTGATTGCTTTTTGACTTGCATCCTTGGCGTCTAGTATTTTCAGAGGCTTGTATCCAGTTTCGAGGCAAGAGAATCCAAATCTGGAGGCTTGGCGTCCATTATTGTCAGTTTTCAGCATTCTTGGCTGGCGAGCTGGCTTACTATTTTAAATAAAAAAACTGGAAACATTCTGGTATGTTTATCATTCATGATCTCATTGTTGCAATAAAATAACATCTTCTACATTTCCATTCTGTAGGAAATTGCTTTGTATTTCAGTTTATATGCTTTTATATGCTGCGCCCCTTCTCTTCTGTCTATCAAACTTTCTCTAAAAAACTAAATAACACTAAAAAGACTTCAGAAATATTAGGGTTTGAGTTGAGAGCCAGCAAGGCTCATCACAGTGGTATCAGAGCTCTGATCCTGCCAGCTTGTGGGGTTAGAAAAATTTATGAAGTCACACCAGGAGGGTTTTGACAAGTTCTACTCTAGAGGGGGCCCTAGAAATCAAAGAGGTGATCATAATCCTTTCCCACCATTTCCATTTGAAGAACAGGAGGAGGAAATAGACTTGGATAATATGGCTAACAGGGAAGGAGGAAGTTCTCATAGGAATCATTGGGATGAAGAGGACAGAGAAGCTAAAGATGTGCTCAGAGGCATGGTTGCAGGCCAAGAACAGGTGGCGACTATTCTTCAACAACTCAGCACAAATGTCCAAAATTTGACAATTAATAGAGCTCAAAATCTGGATCGAGATCATGAAGGCAGTATTCACAGAGAGCCTCAGAGAGTCATAGCTCCAGCACGCACCTTTGAGAGAGCTACATGTCCTATTTTTACCATAAATGATGCTGAGGAAGAGGATGAAGTTGAACAGGGTGGTGAGATAAATTTTGCAGATAACATCATGGTTATGCATGATGAATGGGATGCATTGCCACCGAGAGTTAAGGAGCACCTTAACTTCGACAGATTCATGAGCCAGAAGAGAGAACACACCAGAAGCAGGAATGACAGGCGACCTAGACACAAGCAGAATGATCTTAGACAGGCTACCAATAAGCTTACTTTGGCGAACTTTGATGGCAGTGGTAGGGTTACAGCACGTGCCTGGGTCAGTAAGCTTGACACATTCTTGACACTACGTCCCATGCCTGAGGAGGATGCCATTCGATTTGCAGCACTTCAGCTTGATGGCGTGGCACATGACTGGTGGATTCATGGCATGGCTACTCTTCACCATGACAGGATTACCTCGTACCAGGGGTTTACTGATAGACTGGTAGAGAGATTTGATAGATGTGATCCTGAACTATTCTTCAGAGATCTGGCACAACTGAAACAGTTGGGTAGCTTGGAATCGTACATTGGAGAGTTCCAAAGACTATCCGTGATGGTGACAGGAATCTCAGAGAGAAGGCTAATCATATTGTTCATTGAGGGTCTTTTCGAGCCCATGAAAGGTTGGATAAAAGCATTTGATCCACATACTTTACAGGAGGCCATGAGGAAAGCTCGCAGCATGGAGCTAACTACACCTCGTAGGCCATTTGGCTCGAAACCTACTACCTCATACACAGAGAATAAATCAGATCCAAAGAAGGCTGATAATGCAGATCAAAAGAAGAAATGTGCAGCCCCTTTAGATTGAGAAACAATGAACGATTTACGTAAAAGGAAACTTTGTTTTTACTGCAAGGGTCCGTATGACATTAATCATAACTGCCCCCTCAAACCCAAAGGGCAAAACAGGCACATGGAGTGGTTTTATGAGGGAGAAGCGTTGACTGATTTTTCTGATCAGCAAGCTCCAATCTATGATACAGATGGAGAAGAGTCATAAAATGAGGCAGAAATGGTAGTAGAAACAGAGTTACAAGAGGCTCATATGTCCAACATGCAGAGAGAGGGTTCTTTCAGACTCCGTGGGATCCTAGCTGGTCAAAGGGTCATATCTCTTCTAGATACAGGTGCAACCCACAACTTCATCGATTCACGGTTAGTGGAGAAACGGGGAATTCAAACTCAGCAGTTTGAAGGCATACGTGTGAAGGTTGCAGATGGATACACTCTCAATTGCAAGAGGATGATACCTGACTTGCCATTGAAACTCAACAATTTTGAGTTTAAGGCAGATTTTTATGTTGTAAACATGGGAGGAACGGATATAGTTCTTGGCATGAAGTGGCTTCATGCGATAGGAGAGTTCACGCTTAATTTGCGTGACATGGAGATGAAATTCACCATAGATGGCACAAATCATATTCTAAAAGCCATCAAGGACAGCAACCTTAGAGAAATTTCACTCCGGAGAATGGAACGTTTGATTCGCCACGATATGGTAGAGTGGGCTGCTGAGTGCAAGCTAATGCCTTCACAGTTGGAGCAGCAAGCTTCTTCTTACCATCCAGATGTGCAGGAACTTCGAATCAAACATGCAAAGGTTTTCAATGCAATTCCACCAGGCAGACCTCCAGATAGAGGTATTGAGCATATTATAGAGTTGGATGAGGGCACGAAACCGATCATGATTACTCCTTACCGGCACCCCAAGCGTTTGAAAGATGAGATTGAGAAAACTATTAAGGAGCTTTTAGCTATGGGGCACATTAGGCCGAGTAAGTCACCCTTTGCTTCATCAGTTGTTTTGGTGAAGAAAAAGGATGGTACACTCAGAATGTGTATTGACTACAGAATGCTCAACAGGAAAACTATTAAGAACAGGTATCCTATTCCACGGATTGACGAGTTGATAGACGAGCTTCATGGGGCTTGCTATTTCTCAAAGATAGATTTGAGGACAGGTTACCATCAGATCAGAGTCTGAGAGGAGGACATAGAGAAAACTGCGTTCAGATGTCACTGTGAACACTATGATTTCTTGGTTATGCCATTTGGTTTAACCAATGCTCCAGCCACATTTCAGTCTACTATGAACAGGGTTTTCCATCCTCACTTGAGGAAATTTGTATTGGTGTTCTTCGACGACATCCTGGTTTATAGCAAATCATGGGAGGAACACATGGTTCACCTGGATGAGGTACTGAGTATACTTGACAGGGAATCCTTGTACGCCAAGGAGTCCAAGTGTGCTTTAGGCATGGCAGAGCTTTTATATCTGGGACATATCATCAGCGGTGCAGGAGTCAGCATGGATCCAGAGAAAGTTCGAGCCATCATCAATTGGCCTACACCTGAGACATTGACACAGCTCAGGGGATTTGTAGGATTATGTGCCTTCTATCGTCGATTCATTAGTGGATTCTCGCGGCATGCTGCGCCACTAACTGATTTGACTAAGAAGGGTGCTTTTGTGTGGACACCACTAGCACAGGCGTGCTTTGAGAAGTTCAAACTTCTCATGACCTCATGTCCAGTTTTGGCTCTACCAGACTTCACCAAACCTTTTGAGTTACATTGCGATGCCAGTGGTGAGGGTATTGGTGCAGTAATCATGCAGGATCGACACCCTATAGCTTTCGAGAGCAGGAAGCTAAGAGGTCCTGAACGAAGTTACAATATCTATGATAAGGAAATGTTGGCCATCATGCATGCCATGGCCAAATTCAGGCAGTACTTGATTGGTAGTAAATTCACTATTAAAACCGATCATAATAGTCTGAAACATTTTCTTGGGCAACGAGATCTGAACGAGGCAACAGAAATGGGTCAGCAAGCTTCAGTCCTATGATTTTGACATCTCCTATGTCAAGGGCACTCAGAATGTGGTTGCTGATGCTTTATCTCGCCGTCCTCACTTGAGCTCTATTACACTGATTTCAGAGGACTGGAGACATTTGATAGTAGCAGAGTATGCTAAGGACCCATGGGCTTCTAGCATAGTAGATGGGACAGTACAGGATGATAGGTATTCACTTGTAAATGATCTTATCATTTACAAAGGGAGGATTTTACTAGTCCCAGGTTCTGAGATGAGGGACAGAGTATTGAGGTCATTCCATGATTCACCCATGGCAGGACATCCCGGTTACTTTAAGACCTACAGGCAGGTACGGGAGAGATTCTCTTGGAAGGGTCTCAAGTCTTTTGTTCTCCAGTATGTCAGGGAATGTCTTGTTTGTCAGCAGAACAAGCAAGAGCGTACACACCCTACAGGTTTACTACAGCCGCTTCCTATTCCTGAGAGGAAGTGGGAATGCTTGTCCATGGACTTCATTACAGGCTTGTTGAAAGCTCAAGGGAAGGACAACATTTTTGTGATAGTAGATCGGTTGACGAAGTATGCAAATTTCTTTGCAATCACTACTACACACACAGCTACCCAAGTGGCAGATTTGTTCTTCCGAGAGGTATTCAGGTTGCATGGTTTGCCTCGAAGTATAGTCAGTGACAGGGACAGCAAGTTTATGAGTAACTTCTGGCAGGAGTTATTCAAACTTTACGGGACAGAGCTCACTCCGAGTACCAGCTACCACCCCCAGACAGATAGTCAGACGGAAATAGTTAACAAATGGGTGGAAGGATACTTACAGAATTACAGTTCAAGGCAGCAGAAGGCATGGGTGAGGTGGTTATACCTTTGTGAGTATTGCTGCAATACCACTCATCACATGAGCATTCAGATGACACCATACCGAGCATTATATGGATATGATGCTCCGAGCTTTCTAGATTTATTGCTGAGTGACAATAGGGTACCCAATGCTGGTGATCTATTGCAAGAAAACCATGACATTATGAGAGCACTTAGGGAGAATATTCAGAAAGCTCAAAATCAGCAAAAGGAATATGCTGATCAGAGGCGAGTGGAGCGATCTTTTGAGATCAATGATTTGGTGTATTTGATGTTTCAGCCTTATAGGCAGTCCACCCTTCGTAAGAAGGGCGCCGAGAAACTTAAGCCGCGATACTATGGACCTTTTAGAGTTGTCAGACGTGTCGGTGAAGTGGCTTATGAGTTAGATCTTCCGGTGGACAGTAAGGTTCACAACATGTTCCATGTGTCGCGCCTCAAAAAGGCGTTGGGACCACAGGTGATTCCTTCTATTGATTTACCACCCCTAGATGATGAGGGGAAATTGATTTTGATACCTGAGGCCATTTTGGATTCCAGAGAGCGTCATCTTCGGAGGCGGGTTATCAAGGAATACTTGGTAAAGTGGAAAGATCTACTAGCAGAGGATGCTACTTGGAAGAGTGATAGTATTCGTCAGCATCCGGCTTTGAGTTTGCTTGGGGGCAAGCAAATTCGGGGAGGGCGGACTGTGATGTCCCCGCCCTAGTCAGTTCTCGGGAATAGTGTGTTAGCCCTTTATTGGACCCTTGTGGGCTAGCCGGATTGGTTAGAGGGTCAGTGGTACTTTCTGGAGAGTTTGATCGTTCTTGTTTTCAGAGCCCAGTGATTGGTTCACAGTAGGCGTTAGCAGTGCAGGAGTTGACAGCTTCTGACGGCACAGGATTATATGGTGTTTTGAGTGAGTTATGGGTTTTTAAGTGATTTAAATATTAATTGATTAATATTTAATTATAAAGTCAAATTGACTTTATACTTTTTAAATCACTTAAATATTCTCTAAAAGTGATTTAATATTTTAATCACTTAAATTGATAAAGTGCGCCCAAGTATTTAAGTCAAATACTATTGAAATGACTTAAATATAATTTAAAAGATTTAAATATTAAAAGTGGCGTATCTTTCTTGGAATTCGTGCCTTTTGCATAAAAGGGCATTTTTGGCAATGAGAAACTCACCTTTTGATAATTTCGACTTTGCCTTGTGCTTCTTCCTGTGCATTCTCCTGTGATCAAGGTTTGAACAATTTTTCATTGAAGAACGATACCTCTTCAGTGTTGAGCACTCTTGAGATTGTGAAAGATCAATCGAATCAGTGCAGTTGAGAGCTTCATTCAGAGGTTCTACATGATTCAGATAGAGTATTATATTGAGATTTACTGTTGATTGCAATAAGAAAGGGTTTCTTCCTTGTGGCGCCTTCTTCCTCAGATTCAGTGGCATCCAGCAGGGATAATATTCATTCTTTTCTTGGCCGTACGACTTGCATTGGGAATTGTGCATTCTAGAGAGGCGTGTGAAGGGTTTGGCTGAAACACCTTCCTTTTGATTGCTTTTTGACTTGCATCCTTGGCGTCTAGTATTTTCAGAGGCTTGTATCCAATTTCGAGGCAGGAGAATCCAAATCTGGAGGCTTGGCGTCCATTATTGTCAGTTTTTAGCATTCTTGGCTGGCGAGCTGGCTTACTATTTTAAATAAAAAAACTAGAAACATTCTGGTATGTTTATCATTCATGATCTCATTGTTGCAATAAAATAACATCTTCTGCATTTCCATTCTGTAGGAAATTGCTTTGTATTTCAGTTTATATGCTTTTATATGCTACGCCCCTTCTCTTCTGTCTATCAAACTTTCTCTAAAAAACTAAATAACACTAAAAAGACTTAAGAAATATTGGGGTTTGAGTTGAGAGCCAGCAGGGCTCATCACAAGAACAAGCAAGAGCATACATACCCTGCAGGGTTGCTTCAGCTGCTTCCTATTCCTGAGAGGAAGTGGGAATGCTTGTCTATGGATTTCATTACGGGCTTGTCGAAAGCTCAAGGGAGAGATAGCATTTATGTGGTAGTAGATCGATTGACAAAGTATACACATTTCTTTCCAATCACTACTACCTACTCAGCTACACAGGTGGCAGATTTGTTCTTTCGAGAGGTATTCAGGTTGGATGGGTTACCTCGGAGTATTGTCAACGACAAAGACAATGGGTTCATGGGTAATTTCTGGCAAGAGTTATTCAGACTATGCGGGACAGAGCTTACTCCAAGCACTAGCTACCACCCACAGATAGATGGGAAAACTGAGATTGTCAACAAATGGGTGGAGGGATACCTACGGAATTATATTTTGGGGCAGCAAAAGGCTTGGGTGAACTGGTTACACCTTTGTGAGTATTGCTACAATTCCACTCCCCATATGAGTATATAGATGACACCTTTCAGAGCATTGAATGGCTATGATGCTCCTAGTTTCCTCGATTTACTGCTGAGTGATTGCAGAGTACCTAGTTTTGGGGATTTGTTACAGGAGAACCAGGACATCATGAGAGCAGTTTGTGAAAACATCCAGAAGGCTCAAAATCAGCAGAAGCAGTATGCTGATCAGAGGAGAGTTGAGCAATCGTTTAAGATCGATGACATGGTGTATTTGATGCTGCAACCTTATAGGCAGTCCACTCTTAGGAAAAGAGGAGCATAGAAACTCAAGCCACGCTACTATGGGTCGTTCAGGATTGTCAAGCGTGTTGGCGAGGTGGCATAGGAGTTAGATTTACTGGTGGACAGTAAGGTTCACAATGTGTTCCATGTGTCTCGCCTCAAGAAGGCATTGGGACACCATGTGATTCCTTTTACAAACTAACCACCCCTGGATGATGAGGGGATGTTGATATTAGTACTTGAGACCATTCTGGATTCCAGAGAGCGTCATCTTCGGAGGCGGGTTATCAGGGAATATTTGATTAAGTGGAGAGATCTATCAATAGAGGATGCTACTTGGTAGGGTGATAGTATTCTACAGCATCCAACTTTGAGTTTGGTTGAGGACAAGCAAATTCAGGGAGGGCGAACTGTAATGTCTCCACTCTAGTCAATTTCAGGAGCAGTTGAGTTAGCCTATTTCTTGGACCACTGTAGGCTGACAGGATCTGGTTAGGGGGTTAGTGGTCGTTTTGGTGGGTATTGTCATTCGCACTCCTTCACTTCAGTATGGGATTCAGTACAGGCGTTTGTAGTTCAATGTTCGCCAGCTTCTGACAGCACAGAGAAATACCGAGTTTGGAGGGAGTTATGAATATTTATGTGGTTAAGTTAATTATTTAACTTATTGGGTTATTAAAAAGTCAAATTGACTTTATAGGAGTAAAAGGCCACTTAAATATTTTATAAAGTGATAATTAAATCACTTTAGTGAAAAAGTACGCCCAAGTCATTTAATTGACTATTGGAGACTATTGAGAAAGGCTTAAATACATTTTAAATGTATTTAAATGACAAAAGTCGTACTTTTCTTGAAAGTCGTGCTTTTTGAAGATATAAAGAAAAAGGGATGCAAGTCAACCTCACCTTTTTGATCATTTGACATTGCATCTTGATATCTTCTTTGTGGTTTTTGTTTGAGGACAAGGGTTTTAGGAAATTCTTCTCTGGAGAACGATAATTCTTCATTGATCTGTGATTGTGAGACTGTGAAATACTAGTTGAATGGTTGCTACTGAGGGAGCTTCATACAAGAGTTCATATGTGCTTACATCTGAGTTATTTTGGTTCGGTAGATTTCAATAAGGAAGAGGGCTTTTTCTCATCTAGACGCCATCTTCATTAGTATTCTTGCTTTCAATAAAGAGTCTTCAACATCTTGCAGAGGCCGTACTTGTATTGGGAGGCGTGCTTCATCTAGAAAGTGCGTGTGAAGGAGAAAACTAAAATGCCTTTCTTTTGGGTCATTTCTTGACTCCATTGTGGGCGCCTATACTTCTCAACAGCTTTTCTCCGATTTCTGCATGGGAGAAAGCAGATCCAGGGCCTAGGCATTACTATTACTCAGTTTTAGCATATCTTGCCTAGCATGCACTGATCTTCTTTATTTAATTATTCTGGAGGTTTCCGGGTATGTTGGTTGTATGCAATTGCTTTGTATGAATTGCCAGATCAATAATAGTATTGAAGTTGTTCTTAAATTTCTCGTATTTCAGTTTCATTTCCATTTTTATGCTTGGCGCACTCTATACTTGTTGCTCAAAATTCATCAAAAAACAAACAAAACACAAAAACAGACAGTTTTAGTTCAAATCTTGAGTTGGAGTCAGCAGTGCTCTTCACAGCAAGTCATTTGGAAAGCAAGAACTAGGGTGGTGGACATGCATACTAACTTATTTTATGGCAAGCCACATAGTTTTTATTCTAGTATTCAAGCTTTCCAAAAATGCATTGTATGGCATTCAACAAGCAATCTCAAAGTTCACTATCAAATAAAGGATTCCAATAGGCCCTAGAATTACTTGAGGGCAAGCTACTAGCAAATAATTGTTTGTAGGGAATATGTGAAACTTTCAAATACTCTGTGGATCATATGGAGTTCTTGGTCATACCATTCAATGTGATTAATGCTTGGGCTACTTTCCAACTCAAGGCAAATTAGGGATCCAATGTTTAGATGAGACAATTTGTTTTGATGAGGTTTTAAGACATGTTGATATGTAAGAAGGCATGGAAGGATCAGATGATTACCTGAAACTGATCATTGGGATTCTAAAGCAGCAAGCTCTATTTCGAAAGGAATTTAAGTGTGAGTTTGGGAACATATATATTTTATACTTTGGATAATCACTATTGCTCAAGGCATGCAAGTGGATAAGAAGAGGATTCAAGCTCTTCTAGTTTGTGCATTCTCTACTATGCTAATTCTATTAAGGAGATCCTTTAGCATATGCCACAATAATAGAAGGTTTGCTGGCAGGACTGAAAATACAGTCACTCTTGCAGATTTTGCAAGTAGTGAAGAATACCTTGGGGAGGATAAATTCAAAATATCTGTATTTGATCAAAGGCAGAGATATGATTGTCAGATTTGTAGAGATGGCCATAAATGCATCCAAGGAAAAGAAAGGAAAGATTAATGAGCTCAACTCTGAGCTTAAATCAACCCAAGACTCTTTACAAAAAGTCCAAATGGCACTTTGGGAGACAGAAGAATGGCTTGATGCTGCAACACACTTCTAGGAACAAGAGAGTGAAGCAAGGGCTCATGAAATTAGGCAGGTAACTGAAGAGCTTTATAGGCATCTCAAGGAATCTGATTTAGAATAGTTTCCAAGAATACCAAAAGTTTCAAGCACAAAGTTGGGCTTAACTAAGACAGTTGGGCAAGGTCGTCTACACATAAGAGTATGGGATTTGCAATCAGTGTCTCCATATGGAGAAATCACAGTGGAGCTGAAATTCAAGGATGAAGAGAAAGAAGTACCATTTCAAGGTAGGGTGATTGGAGTCCCAAGCAAGGCCACAACAAAAAGAAAGGAGGTATATCCTCAAAAGAACCAACTGGCTCAAACCACTCCATACACAGAGACAACCTAAACTCTATCACTTCAATATATAATGTCTGGTTTGCCATCGATCTACTCAATATTACCCTCCAGAGGTTGTCACCCGATGGGATAAGTATTGGCTGCCAAAAACATGAGCCAAGGACCAATACGAAGGCAGTTTCCAACTATCAATCTGCTGCTCTAAATGTTTTCAGCTTTATCCACACCTACTTTGCAATCATTGAAAGATTTTCGGTGACTTAGTGGAACGTTAGGCCATTACCATTCCTAAAGTGTTCTCAGCTAGTACAGGGAAGTTACCAATCTTTATTTTCTTGGTTCTGAATAAAGGAACTCAGTTTTGCAGCAATGCTGCTATGTTCCTACCAATCATTTCTATAAATTTATGCTTTGGATGGATAATATCTTCCACGAGCTGCTGTAGCTCTAAAAGTTTGAGGGAGTTCTCTTTGCTTGATGTTGTGGGTGGAAGATCTCACCTATTTGGGCCACTAAATGCAAATATTCCAAACTACACATTGCTGATTGGAAAGGGATTGCAAGCAACATATGACTATTACAATCATATTCTAGCTTGCGCATTGCTGTGTTGAGAGAAATTTCAAGCAACCTATTCTAGTTATAGCCATTTTCCAAACAACATAATGTCCATCTTTGGAGATGCTACCATCATCATTCTTAGCTACTATATTACAACAATTGCAGCCACACAGGTGCTATCAGTTATGAGGTTGAGTAAAGGATGCAAACTAAAATTAAGGAGAATTTGTTTTGGACACATCCACCCTATTGAGCTTTTCTCAAGTTGTGAACATTGCAAGAGGATCTCAAGGAGAATTTCAAATGAATATTAGAGAAGCACAGCATAAGCATGGTGAGCTCTTGTGGGAGTTTGTGGATATTTTCATTCATTATCATGACAAAAAGGGGCATATGGAGGATTGGTTGCTTTTGTTACTTGATCCAAGACAAAGGTGGGGAGATATAATAGTGTATCTCATCATAGATCATCTAGTTCATTGGAGGAACCACCCTACAGAGGAGATTACTTGGAAGGTTTGAATTGAATTTGCATTGCTTGAGGACAAGCAATCTTTGGGAAGGGCGGACTTTTAATGTCCCCTTTTCTATTAATTCATGTTTGTGGACCAAAGGACTATTTCCCATTGCCTATGTCTCCCTTAGTCAATCAATACATAGGTGTCCTCCCTCTCTATCCCCCAAGAGCCTAGCTAAGTTCCCGAAAGTTTCTAGTGTGGGGGCATATGTATTCAAAATTTTGAGTGCAAGCAAATTGTTGAGGTTTTGGACTTTCCCCTCCCAACATGCCTTTTCTCCCAACTCTGGTGTTTCCTTTATTCCTATTGGAGTATCAGACTTATCCATCCAAGGATACCACTCGTCCATTCCCAACTCCTTTTCCTTGCTTTGTTAGAGTTTCGGACTTTCCCTTACCATCATGTCCCTTGCACAAACTCCAATCTCTGACCAATGGTAAGCATCATGAAATATCTTTGACCCTCAAACCTTGACATTCTCACCTTTTTGCTCTATAATTCCTACCTATCGCCTACATAGTTGAGAGCACCATTAACGGCCAAATGGGATGCCACAACTTCTCTAGAAGGGATTCTCTGTAAAAACTCTAACCAGTTCTGCTCCGGAAACTCAGATTTGGCCTTCTTATATTCCGTCACATAGTTGGCATGCAATGTCTGAGTTCTGATTTTTGTTTGTTTTGTCAATATATGTGTTTGTTTTGTTTGAGTTTGTGTTGTTTGCTATGCAATTACATATACCAATTGATTGAAAATAGAACAAACAACATTGCATTCATTAAAATAGATAAACCAACACCAATTTAAGCCATTATTCAGTCTATAGCAAGTCTGATTACAATTATATCAGGTCTGATGTAAATTATATCAGACTGATGCAACAGTATTAAACCCCTAATTGCTAATATGATATTATTGCACCATAAATAATGCAACTACAAGCTGATTAATTGCAGCAAGATATGTTCATACCCTTTTTATTCCAAAACTCTTACAATCAAATTGCATACCCAGAAATCAATATCTATCATTGCAGGTCTGAAACTGTATCACAGCAAATTCTGGAAGTGTAACCAGCAATCTGGAAAATGTTTCTCAGCAACCTTCATATCAGCATACTGGGAAATTCTGGAAATGATCACAGCAATAGAAACCCTCTAAAAATGTCGATGAAACAACACCAACCAAGCACTTCATTGTAGCCATCACTGTAGCACATTACTGTAGCGAATCACTGTAGCATTTTACTGTAGCGCAGGTACTATTCATGTGTTACTGTAGCAGCCAACACAAAGCTTGAAATCTGATTGCTGATGGCTGCCAATGATGAATCTTCGGGTCTGCACTTGATAGTCCTTCAATAATCTTCAAACCCTAGATAAAATTTTCACCTTTAAGCACAAATAGAACCTCTGTATGAAGTTCCCCTGAATGCCAAATTCAATGGATATTTCACCACCTCAAATGGCTGCAACACTGAAGAGTTTATCGTTCTCGAATGGCATGAAAGACAGAAACCCTTGGCTTCCTCTCACAGACACAATTCACAAAATAAATGCTCAATTGAATATGTGCAAAAAGACTCCAAAGTAAAATATATAAGCCTTCTTGAGAAAGTCGAATTTCTCCAAAAAGGCACATTTAATAACATTAAAATGTTATTTTCTTGCAACTTTTAATATTTCGTAAAATACTTTGGAGTTGGCACCCAATATTTAATTAATAATATGGCCCCCTTTTTAATGATGACTTTATAATACCCTTTTTAATAATTAAATATTATTTTGAGCCATTTAAATTTTAATATCTCCTTCAATATTTAATATTTCATCATACCGTCTGAAACTGGGATCAATTCTGCAAACCTCAATACAACCAAGTGCCTTACTAAAAATAGTAAGGGTCCCTCTCAACCAAACTCAAGCTTACTATAAATAGTAAGTATAGAAAACAGGCCCCTGGAGACACCAAACGAAAGCCAGAACTGAAAATCACTGAACTCCAGAGAAGATACAAGCCTCAACTAACCAAGACTCTACCTCAGAAGACCCTCTAATCATCTATATTAGCCTACGAGAGTCAATGATAGACTAAACCATCGGCAAACATGACCATGCTAAAAAGGGGACATTACATTCTCCCGCCAAAAAACATTGTTCCAAATGAAAGGCGTGGATTTATGTGTACTTGCAGCTTGAAGGATAATAATGGCCATATCTCATTAATGTAGTAGTTGAAGTTGGTCGTTGTTTCAGAGGTTTTTAAGGGCTCTTCTCCTCCCTACATGCTTCAATCAATGGATGCCATTAATGCTGATGACATCAAGGAACAACCACAAATCTCTTCCGCAAGTTGTTCAAATATGCCAAGGGAGATATATTCTTGTATTTTTCATTATTAAGAGGACATTTTTTGACTATTGTACACACTAGAACCCTAGCTCACGTTATTTTGAGCACCAATGTTTGAACAATCGAATCTAAGGACGAAAACCCTTTGGTTTCCCAAGCACAAGGATGAAACCCTTTGCTCAATCACAAGTTCACCAAAGGTTGTGAGCAAACCCCCTTGGTCGTAGATGGATCTCATACAAAGGTCATAACACAACCTTCCAAGGCATGGATCCTCCATTATAAAGAGTTTGCATGACATCATTGTTGTCATGGGTACAACATAGTATTTCTAACATGCAATTGTAGTTAGTAGTTGTTGTTTCCATCATTGGTGTATCTTGTTGTATTTCTAGTTGTCGCTACCATAATAGCATTTATAATGTATTGCAATCCCATCAATGCAAGAAATACTCTACAACCTATTTGAATCTTCACAAGCCCGAATTGTAACCTAGATAATTCATGTTAATGCATAAATCGTGTTATGTGATCTAGGTTTGTGTTAGATTTGACTAAACTATATAGATCTGAAATCTTTTTATTAAGTTATCAATATTAATGTGTAAATTGCAAGAAATCTAGGGTTTTGAAGATTATTTGCATTTGTATTTCAGTCAGGACATTACATCTCTTGATGCAACTTGTTCTTGTCTAATGTGCACAATTCATAGCAAGTTTCTCTATTTTATTTGTACTTGAGATACTGGTAGTTTAGCTTTACTTCTTCAAAATTTGGCTAGTTCCCTGAAGGGATCAAAGAAAGGTAGTTCAAAATTATCATTAACCTTTTGGTGAGAAACTCACCACCCTAATTTTGTAAAACTGCTCAAAATTTTAAAAGCCATAAGGGAGGAGGACCCCTTTTGGGCATAATGCAAGGATCTTTGCATGGAGCAGGTTGTTTAATGCAATTTTTTGCAATAAAAAGATCAATGGAGGAATCAATCATGACATTACATCTCTTGATGCAACTTGTTCTTGTCTGATATGCACAATTCACAGCAAGTTTCTCTATTTTATTTGTACTTGAGATGCTGGTAGTTTAGCTTTGCTTCTTCAAAATTTATCTAGTTCCTTAAAGGGATCAAAGAAAGGTAGTTCAAAATTATCCTTCCCCTTTTGATGGAAAACTTGCCACCCTAATTTCGTAAAACTGCTCAAAATTTTAAAAGCCCTAAGGGAGGAGGAACCCATTTAGGCATAATGCAAGGATCTTTGCATGGAGCAGGTTGTTTAATGCAATTTTTTGCAATAAAAATATCAATGGAGGAATCAATCATTAATAAAACACCCAGCATAATATTTTTGCAAATATGTAAAAGCCTGCCCACAAATGCTTGTTGACTTTTTTGTTAGCGCCATCCTGTACATTCAATGATGAGAGTTACATAAGGCCTTAGAAGCATTAGAACCTTTCAAGTTTTGGGACAGAAAAGAGCATTTGTGTTACAGATCTCTCCAAAAACATACCAGTAACAAGCAATACTTGTAAGATGCCAACACAATTGTCTCACAGCAACAAAGGAAGTAACTGATTTATATAATTATGTTAGAATGTATCAGCCACGATTTGTACATGACAACAATGCATACTCATCACAACACATACGGATCTATAGGATACCAAATCAGAATGTTTTGCACAGGGGCGATGAGAAATAGCTCATAATGAAATGATACCACAAGTTGACTCACAACAGAAAAGAATGTTGTGTCGGAATAATAACAGATCTCGGATTTATTCCCAGCAATACTAACATATACAGGAACAAATGCCATTGAAATATATATATATATATATATAACTCAGTTTTGGAAGCAATGGAGTTACACGGCTATCATACTGACTATATATATATAACTCATAGTTTCGGAAGCAATGGAGTTACACGGATATCATACTATATATATATATATATATATAACTCACAGTGTTTGACAGCAATGGAAATTACACCGATACAGATGTGACAAGTCACAATAGGCAACTAGATCAATAGCAAATAATACTGGAAATCCGTGAAACTTGCATTGCATGACTCAGACTGTTGGATGAGTTCACAATAGGTAGGAGGCTGTTGATTATCCTATATGCATTGTATTGATCATGCACCCCAAGTTGAGTATGAGGCCATATGGCGATGCAATCAATGCCGTAGAAATGGCGCCCCTCCTTTCTCAGACTCCTCTATGCTTCCTTTGATGGCAAATCGAATGACTACCTTCATTCCCACTCTGGAGGCTACAAGTGTTGGCCTTCAAGGAGGCACGAGTTGGAGGCTCCGCCACCACTCTTGCTCCAATCGTTCTTCCCACACAGCTGTTAGTACTCTAATGTCAAGGCCTGAAATTGCAAAGACATGAAATTAGAACTTGCATAGCTACTCGCCAGGGCAAGAAATCACAGAAGCAAGACAAGGTTTGGCGTCCCACCTTGTAGCAAATCTGCAAAGGGTTTCATCTCCCGACTCTCTAGACAATGCGTCCAACTGTGATTCATGCCTTCGAAACCAAAACTTTCAAACATATATACCAGCATGTATGCAATCCAAATGGGTCGGCTAGGGTTGTATAAAATATTTATTATTATTTCAAAATAGTTATTATTATATTACTTAATTATTTAATATAATTTTAAATATATTATTTAATATTAAAATTGAATTAAGTTAGTGCTAAGAAACACTATTTCCCACCAAAGATCAAATTTAGGGTTAGGCTAAGTTGGGGACATCACAGTCCTCCCCGCCCAAATATTGCTTGTCCTCAAGCAACCTCAAATTTGGATGCTCAAAAATCCCCATGCCTTCCTAAGTCGCATCTTCAATAGGTAGATTCTTCCATTTCACCAAGTATTCCGAAATCACCTTGTTCCTCAGCCTTTTCTCCCTAGCATCTAGGATCGTTTTGGGTGCAAGTATCAATTTGCCTTCATCATCAAGAGGAGCAACTCTATTGAAGGTGTGACCTGCTATCCAATTACCCTTTTTAAGCATGACAAATGAAAGATGTTGTGAATTCTGCTATCCTGTGGCAACTCCAGTTCGTATGCAACCTCTCCAATCTTCCTTACAATCCGATAGGGTCCATAAAACCTTAGCTTCAGCTTTTTTGCACCATTCCCCTTGAGGGTAGACTGTCTATATGGCTGCAACCTCAAATAAACCATATCACTAACCTCAAAAACTCTCTTTGTTTTGTGTTGATCTAAATACATCTTTTGTTGGTTTTGAGCACACTATAAATTCTCCTTGAGAGCATTCAAGATGTCCATACTTTGTTGCACCACATCCCTTGCTCTAGGGACCCTACTATCAATAAGGATCAAATCCATCAATGAAGTAGCATCATAACCATAGAGATCCTTGAAAGGTGGCATACCTATAGACATGTGATGTGTGGTGTTGTAGCAAAACTTCCCCAAATGCAACCACTTAATCCAAGTTGTTTGTTGCCCTATAAAATAGTTCCTTAGGTAGCCTTTGATCCACTTATTCACAATTTCAGTTTGCCCATCTGTTTGTGAATGGTAACTAGTGCTTGGAATCAAATTCCGTGTGAGTCAAACGAAAGAGCTCTTGCCAAAACAAGTTGATAAATTTGTTGTCCCTGTCACTCACAATATTTTTGGGCAGCCCATGAAGTCAAAATATCTCTTTAAAAAACAAATCAGCAACTTGGGGAGCCTTATATTCTGAAGGAATGGCATGGAAATGAGTATATTTTGTAAGCCTATCAACAACCACATAAATACAATCCTTACCTTGCACCTTAGGCAGCCCCATAATGAAATCCATGGAGATGCTCTCCCATTTTTTATTTGGAATGGGTAAGTGCTGCAACAATCCAACGGGAAAGACATGCTTGATCTTGTTTTGTTGGCACACCAAACACTCTCTAACATGCTGCAACACATCATTTTTTAGTCCCTTCCATGAAAAACGCTCTCTAACTTGCTTGTATGTCTTGTAGAAACCCGGATGACCAGCAAGTGGTGTGTCACAACAAGCTCTCAAAATCCTCTCCTTCACCTTCGATTTTGGCACAAGATACACACGATCTTTGTAAAGGATGGGATCTTCAACCACCTTGTATCTATCATCATGCAACCTTCCATCTAAAGTGTCAATAACAAATGAATCTTTGGCATATTCAGCTATTATGGCAGCCTTCCAATCAATAGATATATCAGAAATAAAACAGAAATAAGGCTTCCTAGAGAGTGCATCAGCCATTACATTTTTTTTTCCCTTCACATACTCAATTTCAAAATCATAGGCTTCAAGTTTGCCACCCATTTTTGCTGCCTATCATTCAAGTCACGCTGATTGAGGAAGAATTTGAGGCTGTTATGATCTGTTTTGACCACAAACTTCCCACACACCCAAGTATTGTCTGAATTTAGCGAGTGCATGCATGTTAGCTAGCATCTCCTTGTCATAAATAGAGAAGCCCCTCTCTGAATCCTTGAGCTTCCTACTCTCATATGCTATAGGATGTCTATTTTGTATCAAAACTGCTCCAATACCCTCTCCTAAAGCATCACACTCAAGTACAAAAGGAAGTGAAAAATCTGGAATAGCCAAAATAGGACATGAACTCATTATCTCCTTAAGCTTATCGAAAGCTTGCTGCATTGTAGGGCTCCAAGAGAATGCCCCTTTCTTTGTCAAATTGGTCAATGGGGTTGCAAGTTGTGAAAACCTTTTCACAAACCTCCTATAGTAGCTACATAAGCCCACAAATCCTCTCAATTGTGACAAATTTCTTGGTCTAGGCCAATCCTAGATTGTCTTGATCTTCTCCTCATCCACACTAACCCCTTGAGCACTAATCTTATGCCCCAAATACAAAATTTCAGTCAAACCAAACTTGCATTTTGATACCTTGGTGTAGAATGAATGCTGCTCAAGAATACCAAGCACCTCATATATGTGCTTCAAGTGATCCTCCCATGTCCCACTATAGATCAAGATGTCATCAAAGAAAACCAAAACAAATTTCCTCAATTGTAGAATGAATACCTAGTTCATACATGACTGGAAGGTAGCAGGGGCATTGGTCAACCCAAATGGCATGACCAAAAACTCATAATGCCCATAGTGACAACTAAAGGCCGTCTTATGCACATCCTCCTCTCTCACTCTTATTTGATGGTATGCCAAACGCAAGTCAATCTTAGAGAAGTATACTGCACCATAAAGCTCATCTATCAACTCATCAATCTTGGGTATGGGGTAGCAATTTTTGATTGTCTTCTTATTGAGTGCTCTATAGTCAATGCACATCCTCAATGTCTCGTCCTTCTCGACCAACACCGCAGATGAAGCAAAAGGGATAGAACTCGAACGGATGTGCCCCATGTCTAACAACTCCTTGATTGCCTTCTCAATCTCTTCCTTATACATCCTAGGATGTCGATATAGAGTAGTAATGACAAGTTTTGCTCCCTCTTCAAGCTCGATCCCGTGTTGGAACCCTCTATCTAGTGGTAATCCGAAAGGGATGTCACTAAACACCTTGCATCGCTTGTCTAGGATGGATTGGATGTCAATGGGGTAGGATCTCCCCTCCTTCATTGGACTAGTATCTGTGATCAAACACTTGGCTACCCAAACCACTTCATCCCTACGAAAAGATCTCTCCATCCTCTTGGCTGAAACTACCATAGGGCCCCCCCTTCAATAAGCCTCGAAGGATGACCTCCTTCCCATTAGATTTGAACTTCAATTCCATGGTTTGATAGTTTTGTGTGTATTCCCCAAGCAAGTGTAACCATTGCACTCCCAAAACCAAATATGTCTCACTAATGCCAATTATGTAAAGTCATCCCGCATCTCGTGCCTTCCTAGGACCAACTCCAATTGTGGAATGCGACGGGTACATGGAATAGTATGTCCATCTACAACTATTATATTAAATCCCTCAAAGTCTTCGGTCCTTAGTCCCATCTTAACCACTAGCCCTTCATCAATGAAATTATGAGTGGCTCCACTATCTATTAAAACGGTCACCCTTTGCCCATGTAGAACCCCTCTAATATGGAAAGAGAGATATCTTGGCACTCATGAAAGTGTTGCAAGAGTGCCCCCTAAATGCTCTCCCTCTATTGTCTCCTCATGCTCATCCTCATTTGTAACACCCTCGAGCTCACCTTCTCCATCCTTCACATCATCATCAAAAACTACCTCAATATAGTGGATTTGTCCTTTCCCCAAACACCTATGACCTAGCACCCAAGGCTCCATACAAGTAAAACATAAATTTTTCCTTTGGAGCTCATTCTTAGACTCATCTATCCTGCTAGGCTTTGGAGGTAAGATCTTCGATTGGGAAACAGTCTTGTGAAATGGCTTACTCAACTGTCTTGTTGGTGCATTCTTGGAAATAGGTTTATTCTTCATGGCAGAGTCCTCTAGGCTTAAAGCCCTTTGAATAGCATCCTCCAACGACATTGGCTCAAAATCCCTCACCAACCCACGGAACGACTCTGATAACCCCTCGATGAACAAGAACATAAATCTCCTATCCGTAACATATGGGACCATAACAATAAGTCTTTGAAATTTTGTGACATAATCTTCCACTAATCCATGTTTCCTTAACTATGTCAACTCCCTGAAATACACCTTCGGATCTCTTCTATTGAATCTCTCTATGAGCTTTTGTGTGAAATCAGCATATGTAGCAACAAAGTTAAACCCTTGCGTCATGATGCCATGGTGCCACCATTCATGAGCCACACCCTCCAAATGTAGAATGGAAAACTTGATTGCTTCATCTTCAATCATAGTGCTGAGTGAAAAATATGTATCCAATTTTTGGACCCAAGCTCGTGCAGTAACATTTCCAAAACCATCAAATGTAGGAAGTGGCAATTTACTTACTTTGTGCTAGAGTTCTCTATTAAATCGCTGCATAGGTGGCCTTGGTCCACTCCTTGATCTGGCATTATTGTCCTATTCAAGGGAAATCTCCCTTCTAGTGAGGGGATCTAGCCTCATATACTCTTCAACCACCTCAGTGAAATCATGTTGAGCCTGATACTGCCCTTCTTCTTCGTGTGGTATTTCCACCATTGGCAAGAAAGTGGATTGGAAAGGTCCGAGAGTGGATCCAATTGGTGTTCTGTTCTGATTTTCAGCTCCAAACTGATCTGAGTTGCTCACTTCAGCATTGTTTGGCATATATCTGCTATTAGTGCAGCGTTGGTTAAGTTGCAACAACATTTGGTTCATTTGTTCTTGCCTTTGCAAGAATGCCTTCATATCATCAGACTACTCAACCATTTTCTTCTTACCTCTGCCTCCTATTCCACTGTCACTTCTTTGAGTGGCTGCCTCAATTTTCTTCCTTTCTCTTTCTAGGGCTCTTAGATCTCTTTGACTGTACTGCATGCAAAAAGTCTACCCAGCAGGCTGGCAAGATTGCTACTCTGATACCAATGTAAGATGCCAACACAATTGTCTCACAACAACAAAGGAAGTAACTAATTTATATAATTATGCTGGAATATATCAGCCCCGATTTGTAGATGACAACAATGCATACTCATCACAACACATACGGATCTGTGGGATAACAAATCAAATTGTTTTGCACAAGGGCTATGAGAAATAGCTCAGAATGAAATGATACCACAAGTTTACTCACAACAGAAAAGAATGTTGTCGCGGAATGATAACAGATCCCAGATTTATTCCTAGCAATACTAACATACACACAAGAACAAATGCCACTGAAATATATATATATATAACTCATAGTTTTGGTAGCAATGCAGTTACACAGATATCATACTGAATATATATATATATATATATATATATATATATATATATATATATAACTATATATATATAACTCACAGTGTTTGACAGCAATGGAAGTTACACCGACACTGATATGATAAGTCACAGTAGGCGACTAGATCAATAGAAAATAATACTGGCAAACCGTGAAACTTGTGTCCCATTACTCAAACTGCTGGATGAGTTTGTGATAGGCATGAGGCTGTTGATTATCCCATATGCGCTATACTGATCATGCACCCCCAAGTTGAGTATGAGGCGATATGGCGATGCAATCAGCGTCGTAGAAATGGCACCCCTCCTTTCTCAGACTCCTCTACACTTCCTTGATGGAAAATTGAACGACTACCTCCATTCCCACTCTGGAGGCTTCGAGTGCTGGCCTTTAGGGTGGCACAAGCTGGAGGCTTCACCACCACTCTTGCTCCAATCGCTCTTCCCACGCAACTGTCAGTACTCTAACATTCAGGCCTGAAATTGCATAGACATGAAATTAGAACTAGCGTAGATACTCGCCAGGGCAAGAAATCCCAACTGTTAGTACTCTAACATTCAGGCCTGAAATTGCATAGACATGAAATTAGAACTTGCGTAGCTACTCACCGGGGCAGGAAATCACATAAGCAAGGTGAGGTTTGGCGTCCCACCTTGTAGCAAATCTGCAGAGGGTTTTGTCTCCACGTGACTCTCTAGACAATGCGTCCAACTGTGATTCATGCCTTTGAAACCAAAACTTTCAATCATACATACCAGCATGTATGAGATCCAAATGGGTCGGCCAGGGTTGTATAAAATATTTATTATTATTTAAAAATAGTTATTATTATATTATTCAATTATTTAATATAATTTTAAATATATTATTTGATATTAAAATTGAATTAAGTTAGTGTTAAGAAACACTGTTTCCTGCCAAAGATCAAATTTAGGGCCGGGCTAAGTTGGGGACATCGCAATACTTCCTAAGCCAAAAGTACAAAAACAGCTTCCAATAAATGGAGGAACACACTCCCATACTTACATTCCACATGTTCCATCTGAAGATATAAGGCTGAAAACAAAATGAATCTCAATTATCGGTGGTACTGACCTACAACATTGAGACCAAGGATAGACCCTGCTGAAACGAAAGATTTCTTAGGAGTCTATCGTGAGGGACTCAGAAAGGATAACCCAAGAAATAACCAGTAGCCTAGTCATCTTATGTTAATTTGAATGCTTTTGCTTATGATGTTTCGGTAAGTGACTATGGTGTTTTGCTCTAGTAAACTTAAAAATACTTCTCTAAGAATGACTCTGTTATTCTGTTCACAGATAGATTATACTTAGTTCATAAAAAATGATTTGTGATATTTTTTTGTATTTGATTAGACAAATAAAATGATCCCATATTACTTTACAAGATGCCCAAGTAGACTATTCCTGGTTAAGAGAAACAATCTGTCTAAGCCAGATCAGAGAGAAAGCCATGAATGTTTCTGATAATAACTGGCCCCTATCCAGCAGCTGGACCCCTAGAAAATGAAATGTGACGACAAGATAGACATACATAGTACAATTGCTTGGAAGCACTTTTTTGGAACCACTTTCACAATGAAACATGAGAAACAGAGGCAAACAACACAAAACCCAAATAAAAGTATAGTGAGACTTAATTAGGCATTCTGCGGGGCAAACCTGAAGAAAGGGAGACCTGGCAGCTTCAAATAGAGCAAGGACATCTGATGCCGATGTGTATTGCAGAAGCCATGTTCCATCCAATTGGTCCAGATTGATTGCTGTACCAGCATCATATTGCTCCACACTAACCTGCAATATTTCCTCATATTCTATCACATTATTTGAAACCATTCGCTGACACTAACAGTTTTCATGTCAAAAATGTATCATTAAAAAAAATATATATATTGCACTAGGATACACTATCCAGCATACCCGTCTCTTGAAATACCCTAGGACGATTGAATTTTTAAATCTAATGTTTCGAATAAAATTAACATATGCAGGAAGGCACATAAAAGGATTGTTCTTAAAAGTTGGATAGTCTTAACCATCATGCTTGTAAAGTATGACCCTGCAGAAACTTCATATGCACATTGCAAATTGAATATATCGAAAAGAAAGGGTAATTTTTAAAAAATTGATAATTTTCAGATTAAATTTTACTACACTAAAGTTAATCAGTTGATAAAAATAACCCATACAAATTATGTGCATGGGCATACCATTGCTTCTTCAATAGAGGCGCGCTGATCATCAGAAGCCTGCAACCCACGCTGGGTATTCTGAGTGGCTCTGAGCAGGTCTAACTTTGTATTTTGCAATACCCTCTCCTGCAAGTTTATAACCATAAATGTTTCATAACATGACAGAACATAGCAAAAGGAAAATGAAATATCGTGGTTTTCCCCCTACTGATTAGAAACCTGTGATTCAGAAGCCGCAATTGCCCGGTAAATAAATCTGGTTGCCCTCCTCTTCCTGGAAATGCCAAACAAAATAGATGATGGTCGTGAAGAAAACAGTTTCGTTTTGAATTTGCTAATTTCGGGCTTCTTCAAACTTAGATTTGAATTGGCTATTTCCTTTGACAGTAGAATGGAGATGAAAAAGTGCCACAGATGAGCGTATTCATTTCCATGAGAGTAGCTGCGAATGCCGCACACCTCACAGCTCTCTCATCTTCTTGAAGCATTAAATTCTCTCGGAAGTGAGAGGACCTGATGCGAGCAATCCTTGGTTAGATCAAATCATCGTCGGGCTCGATAAAGTAAAACGTTGAATAGGGGAGAGGACCCACTAGTTGTGCACCTTAATTTCGTGCTTCTAATTATTCTACATGGAAATTTCAAATCACTCTCAATTTTTTACAAAAGCTTATTTGACAAGTCCCCTACTTATAACTAAGGTTTGAGGGCCACATCATCAAATATGATGCCACATCAACATGCTTTTTGTCAAGGTGTCCAAAAAGGTCAAAAAAAAAGTGAGACCAATACTTGTGCATTCACAACATATTTTATTGAGGGCTGATGAGGAATCACATGATTGGTTGCTTTTTAGATCAAAGGAATACATTTTGTTTAATTATAGGTAGACATCATCAACACTAACAACTTTAAAGTCACAACTATTGGTCCAATATTGATAAAAATATTGGGCATTATATAAACAACTACTATCACAACTATTGAAACATGATCAGGTGTTGGGTCCTCTCCCCTATTTGTGAAGACTAGAATGATGGCGGAAGAATTTTCTAAAAAATCAAACAAAAAAAATTAATAAATCTTTTTTAAAATACTAAAAGTTATTTGGAAACTTTGTTCTCGTTAGGAAATAAGTAGAGATGATAAGTCAATCAATTTAATTAGATATTAAATTAATTTAATAATTTGTTAGGAGTTGAGATGGTAAAAGTTAGAGTTAGAAATTGGATCAATGTGAATGTTGATTTTGAGTGTCATACTATTATAATAGAAATAAAATGTTGGAAATTGATATTGGATTGGTGATCAAAGATATGTGATAAATGGATCATGAGATTTTGAGCTTTAGGGAAGATTGCATCCACAATCTAATCTACGAAGAATTATTTTGTCCTTGATGACATGATTTTGTTCCTTATAGAAACCAATCTTCAATACTTTCAAAAATTGTTCACTTGTGTGTATTTATTTATGAAAAATAGTGTGGTGTTGCAGAGCATATTTAGGGACTTGTTATGTAAAGGGGGAGAATGAATCTTTCTTAATACCATTTAAACCCCTATATTGAATTGATAATAATTAATGAGAAGCAAAAGGTGGCAAATCAACTCTTTGTAAGTTGAGATTGATGGGTGACTTTGTTGTGAGATTTCAATAATAGAGTTGACAATGAATATTGATTATTCATTATTATATTAGATGTCAATTTAGACTAAATTATGATTAATATTGTAACACCCTTACATTTAGATTTGTTAATTATATAATTTAAATTAATCAATTATATTATTTTGATTATTCAATAAGTAATAATTATTGAGATTTTGTGGGGGGCGGAGGGGTGATTAATTAATATTTCTTTTAATACAATTTTAAAGTTAGATTTAACTGTGATATGAATTCTAATTAGAGTGCTTATGGTTTAAGGCCCAAGGTTAGAATCTTTGTGGACAACTCTCCAAATGAAGATCTAGACAAGTTATGGCATACGTGGAAGCTTATAAATAATTATGCAAAATAGAGACAAAGATATAGAATTGAAACAACAAATATCGTTTATCTAACTATTTTTCATGTACATGGCAACCCTAGAGAAAGGTCTATGATTGTTTATCTTCAATCCCTCGTTGACTTTCTAATGAATTCCTACATGCTATGTTACAAATATGCATTTGTGGATTACAAACATTCATGTCATGGAGGCCAAGAGTTGCTAGGAAAGTTGAATTGTCCCCTTTGAAAGTGGAACTATCTCCTGTGTTTAACTTCTTATATCCCAATAGTTGTGTATTTGAATTGATTATTAGCATGTCCCCAATGAGTTGTTAAATGACTTGGCATATTATGAGCTTTGTAGGTATTATATTGGTTACCACATCAACTATACTAAATTTGAAGATTACAAAGTGATGCTCAAGATGATTTAGTAACAGACTTTATGAATTAGACTTTACAATTTGTCTTAGAGATGTAATGGACCCTAAAAAGGCCATGGTAGAAATTGTAAACTATTGGGAAGAAGTATAAGTATTATGTGTTTATCTTTGTACAAAGTGGTGTACACCATTATTGGAGTATGTGTAACACTTACTAGAGATGGAAGGTTGGTCTTTATGTTGCCACAAACACCTAAGAGGTGCTCTAGTGTACCACAAACTAGAGCAAGTATCCATGTAGTTATTATAAGCCATGACAATGGTCTTGGAGTTGACACATGAACCTTTTTAATTAAATACACCTAAATTAGTCACCCCTCCTTGTGAACCAACAAACTCAATTGCTTTGAGTCTAGGAAGTAGGTGTAAAGCCTTGACTTCTAGTTTTTGATCAATGAATCATTTGGCTTGTTGTGGGAGCTAACCTTTTTTGACAACTTTGTTTACAAGCATATAACAAATTTGGGTCAACATGTATAGTTGTATGGAACAACCTTCTTTGGAGTCGATGCAACATGTGTTGAGCATGAATTCACTTCAAGAATTTAGTATCCCTTATTACTCATAATCACAACTATGCTACAAGGATTGTCACTATACATACACATGTGACTATGAATGGAAGGATGTGTGAGGAGTGTTTTATAGACCTCCATTAGCACTACATCACAAGTCATTTCCTCCTAAAAAGGATGAATATAATTTGAAAGGTAACATTATAAAGTGATTTGCATATCTTGGGTGTTTCAAGAATTAAGCCATTCTAATTTATAGGGCTACAAATAAGGCATGGCTAGTAGTTTCAACCTCTCAATGAATATTGAATATATTAGATTCTTCATGCTATCACCACTAAACTTTAATTTTAGTGGTTTCCCTTTCACCCACATCTATCACCAAAATAGCCACTATTCTTCAACTTCCTTTGTTAAGGGGATTGTTGCTTGTGTAACATTGACTCATACATTGGGTTCTAAATTAATGATTTCATATGAATGTTTGATGTCAAGATCCTCTACTTTCACCTTTGTGAGTAGGTTCTTATGAGCATGACACTTAGCATGGGAATGAATATAACTCTTGTTCTTATCACACCACTTATTGGCCTTGGATAATTTGTTTTGATCTAGAGGTGATGTCTCCTTTAGCACATTGGTTGTCTATTATTTTCTCTTCTACTTGAACTCCTTAATTTTTGTCACATGGCAATAGGTCTATCCCATTATCTTTACCTTGATTAGCTTCAATTTGGATTAGATGGCTAGTTACAAGCCACTATCATATTTGAGGACTTAATGCTACTCTAACATAAATAAGCTTAGTATTGTATAGAATTCATGGAAGGTGTTGGTGTAGACCTAACTAACTAGTCATATTCCTAGTAGGGATGAGCTTTCCATAGTCCATGAAGTTAATTGTAAGTGTCTTTGGATTCAACTATGCATAATTTTTTTATCAATATTTTGGATCACACTTGGTGATCCATCATCAACATGAGGCAAGAATTATGAGTTGGATTATAGAAATATGTTGGCAGGAGAGAGCCACACTAATCTTGTTAGGTTGAAAACTCAAAAGAGAAATATAACATAGGATAATGGTGAAACCCACAAGGGCATGAAATGTTAAAAAATAAAGGAACACACCCCAACTACAATTAACAAGAATATAGTAATCACAATACAAATGTACAGCACATACAATTGAGGTCTATGGAAACACCAAAAGGTCATAACAAGAAAAAGGGACATGTATCTATATGTAATAATGTAACAAGTGTGTGCATGAATTTATGCCAATATAAATGATTTAAACTATGGAAACCAAAAAATACAAAGATCAAACAAAACACTCAATATTAAACAAAAAAGATTCAAGCAAGCATAGAATTTAGTAAATTAAAACTATGTTGAACCTCCTATTGTAGAGATATGCTCGCAATGTTCGATTTGTGATATTCTATGTGTGCTCATTGATAATTTTGACAACATAATGATGCTCCATTGATCAATATGTGTGTTGTTGTGAAAATGGATAAGTGTGAGATATATTTTGGGGATGAAAATGGATGGATAGATAAGATTGAAAGATGACAATTAAAGGTGGGGAGTGAATGTGATCTCTCAAGACACAATATTGTGCCAATTGACATAATGAGAGAGATTGAGAGGGATATTATACCCTTCGACTATGGGGAGGAACTTTCCATAAAGGAATTCCTTATCCCTATACACCAAAAGTATAGGGGAGAAAGGAATGGAATAATTTTAAATGCCTTTAGGAGTATGCTTGGGAAAAAGACCCATTTCAGGTTCCTTCCCAAAAGGGGAAAGCCTTTAAGGCTAGAGAACAATGTGGGCAGGTAGTAAATGGAAAGGGGTTGACCTCTCCCTTAATCATGGATTAAGGAATGTGTAAATGATTACTAGGCATGCTAGGTGGGGATTAGGATTAGGATTAGTGCAAGTGGGAGTAATGGAGGAAGTGGCATTTGGAGAGATGAAATATGGGAATTAAATAACCTTTATTTAATTCATGTGAGGAAACATGAGGGTAAATTAAAAAGTAGCAATATTTAATTTAGAGGGAGAAGGTGGTAAACGTAGAGATATGGTAAGTAATTAAAGTAATTAATTGTTTAAAGGCTTAGGAAGAATTAAGAGAAAATATGGGACATTAATTAAATAATAGAAATAATATAAATGATGGGGAATTAGACAAAATATGATGCAAGTGGTCAATTTTGGGACTCTATATTTTCCCCTCTTTGAAATAATATTAGAATAACGACATTTCAAAGAAAAATATAATATAGTTGACACGAAGCAAACTAAGTGAGATAGATGCCTCAGGAAATAAGGAAAAAAAGGTTAAGGCTAGGGTAGGTGATGCCCCCTTGAGAGGGAGGACATGAAAAAAGGGACTCAAATGACCTCTCAAAAGAAAAGATGGGTGAAGAATTGGATAGGGAGGAAAAAATGGAGGTGAAAAAAGAAAAAAAAAGAAAAATGGAGCTAGGGTGAGGAAAAAGGAGCAAAACATGTGAAGGGGGGTATATAATGTGGATACAGAAAAAGTAACCCTTTTACTTTTTCTTGTTTTGTCCCTCCTCGTGCTTATTTGACTTGATTTCACCTTGATTTAATGTTGAAATGTGGCTCACACATTCACATTAGGTCTTGAATCTTTATGAATCTTTAAGACTTTATGATGTCTTGTAAAGGTGTTGTGAAGTTTTGTAAGACATTTTAACACTTTTCTAGACTCTTCTTATTATAATTCACTTACATACCCCCTTTTTATCACTTCCAAGTCTTATTTTAAAGTGTTGTAAAGTCTTGTAACAAACTTTCACGCTTTTCTAGACTTGTCATCACCAAATACACCTTTCTTATACTTTATTTGGCCCTTTTATGTACCTACAGGCCTTAATTAAGTGTATTTTTTAGTACAAACCCGACAAACATCATTAAAGACAACTTAATTCCTAACACCCACTCATATGCCTTGAGTGGGATCCATTCGCCCAGGGTGGAAAATGAGTCCCTCTTGGCACAAAAATAAAAATAAACTTAAATTACTGGTGGGTTTTTATTCTTAAAAACCTAAGGTCGGCTTGTGATTTTGTTTTTTTGGGAAATTAGGGCATAAGTGTGTATAAATACATGATTTTCTATTCATTTTAACCCCCATTCATCCAAGTATTCATTCTTGCATCCAATCTATCTAAGCATTCACTTAAGCATCATTGCATCATTCAATCAAGCAATTATCAAGCATCTTGGAGCAATCATTGACATATCTTCAAACTTCAACAACAAAGGTTTGGTGAGTTTATGACATTTGCATGTTATTTTTTCATCATTCCTTCTTTATTTCATTTCATTATCAAGGGTTTTATTACCAAAGTAGGGTTTGACCAAGGCAAAACCCTATACTCTAACCCTTAACCATTTTTCCCCTCTTTACATGTGTGTTTGTAGGTCTTGTAGGCAAATTTTTCAAGGAGAAAGGTGTTGAAAAGTGGTAAATAAGTCATCAAAGTTATCAAAGTCAACATAACCCTAATTGGAGCTTGAAGACCCTTTTCATCTTGTTTTCTATAGATTCTGATCCAGCAACCCGACTAGCAGAAAAGTACAGACCAGGACCCACATAGTTGACCTTTGACTTTGCAGATTTCTATAGGTAGACTGATTCACCATCTATGGTGAATGAGTCCCACTGCTAGGTTAGAAAAATATTTTTTTGAATTTTTGAGTTCTCGACATCTTGAACCTTCATCATTAAATAGTTCTGGTAGATTTTACCAGAAGTAGGACGAATTTGCCATCTATAGCGAATGAATCCCAATGGGAATCATCATTGAATTTTTTAGCATTCAAGAACCTTCCAAGATTTTCTTTTAGTTTCCAAGTGTATCCCATTCAATTTCATCCAATTCTATTTGCATGTGTTTATGTTTCTAGTTCATGTTTGCATACAACACTGTGTTTTCCAGCACTTTGCATTTCCTAGTTTACATTCAACAATTGATCTATTTCATTAGTTTTTTGCATTTAATTTATCTCATATAAGAATATTACACCCACATCATATCCATCTTCAAATGTAACATTGTATTTTGGCCCCAAATATTTACCCTTTTAGGTGAAAAACCCTAGAAGGGTCACAAGCATTTCAAGTTGCCAAAATCTTTGGTTAGATTTTGGTGAACCCAACTTTAGAGCATTTTTACTTTTGATTTCAAGTGCATTTGCATCCTAGGTTTAGTTTGCATCGACATTGCATTAGGTTTTGCATTGTTTTGCATCCTAGGGTTTTCAAATTTGCATTAGTGAAAAGATCATATAGTTTTCATTTTTGTATTTCAAATCATTTCAAAACATTGAAATTTTGCATCTACATCATACAATCTGAAAAACATAAAATTGCATTTAAAATTTTTGAAAAATCTTTAAAAAATTCATCCCTGGACTCATTTTCTACCTTGGGCAAATTAGTCCACTTGCACATTTTGCACTGCATTTTTTGGCATTTTCTAGGCATTTTCTGCATTTATTTTTTCTGTTATTGTCCTCTATCATATTTTCCAGATTTGCTACTTATTGCCTTTAGTTTTATTTCATCATGGCTTTTTGCTTTAATAAGTTTTGGATGTCATTAAAATATTTAGTGGACATGTCAAATTGTACCTTTGGAACTAATACTAATGACCTTGAGCTTCCTCATGCTCCTTCAACTCCTCATGAATGTCCTCCTTATGTTGTTTACATCATTGGAGAAGATGATGATATCATGAATAAATTCATAAATGAATGCATTGACAACCTTGAAGATAATGCATCCTTTTACCCATCCATGAAACAACAAGACCTTCCTATAGTCTCACCTCCTTATACGTTTGGTTACTTACATCCTAAAACTAATGAAAAACCTAAGTTCCCTCCAACAGGTGGACCTAGTTCCTCTCACCATGCAACTCCTCCACCATTCTATGATAACACAGTTACCAATACTCCAATCAACCTTGAAGAAACTTATGGCAAAGGTTTTACCATCTTAAGCAAACAAGGATGTGACACAACAACTGAACATATCATTCATCAACTTTTAGAACAAAGACCGACAGATGAAAACACAACAGGGCTAAGCTATAAAGATCCTCCTCATGATAGTAAGCCTCCTTTAGAATATTGGAGACTTCGTGATGATGGCATGATGATCTTTCATTCCCCTCCTGATCTAAATGTCCTTCCTCTTGAAAAACCCTTACATGATACCAATGACAAGGATCCCCATGGGTCCTCTTCATCCTTCAATCCATGAAAAAGTTGAAACTAGTAGACGCAAATGACCTTACAAGTTGAAAAAACTAAAGTTTTCTCTCCATCCACCACCTGAATGTGAAAGGAAATTGCAAATCCTTCTAAACAAAGAACTCATTTTATTACCACCTATGAATAGGTTGGTAATCTATCCTAAAGATGCTAATGTTCCACATTCTGCATATCATCACATTCTTGGACATAGAAGTGATGAGTATCGCCAATTGAAATAAATACTAAGCAAGTATCATTTTGATGGCGATAATTTCTATCCAGTCAATCCATAAGCTACCAAACACCTCATCATGCAATAGTTGTATAATTTCCCATTCTCACTATTGCATAACCTTTTACATCACCTATCTCAGCTCATTCTTTCCTTGCACGCAGTGGGGGCAAGAAGTTGTTAGCTTTTTCCTAGTGATGCATTTGTCCTTGTCCCATAGCTATGTTTTTCACCTTCCACTTATCCTGATTGAGATTGGGAGGTGGATGACTCATTTGATGGTCAACTTGCCTTTGCATTACTAGTATTTTTCTTGTCTTTTGCATGTGTATGTGCATATCGTGTTCCCCCATAACGTGTCCTTTGGTGTTCTCCTCTCTTTGTGACATTCTTCTATTTGTACCCTCATTCTTCTATATGTCATACATTGCTTTCACTTTTTCTTTTTCACTTTTTTTTTGTGTTTTCCTTTTGGGGATGACACAAAGCGTAGAGATTCCCTATGTCTCTTCCATGTTGACCCAAAAATTCTTCCTTTTTTTTCCTTTTTGCTTTTGTTTTGTGTTTTCCTTTAGGGGATGACGCAAAGCGTAGAGACACCCTATGTCTCTTCCATGTTAACCCAAAAGGTCTTCCTTTCTTTTTCCTTTTTCCTTTGGTTTTGTGTTTTCCTTTTGGGGATGACGCAAGGCATTGAGACCGCAATGTCTCTTTCATGTTGACCCAAAACCTTTTTTTCATCTTTTCATTTTATTTTTGCTTGTGTTTTCCTTTTGGGGATGATGCAAAGTGTTGAGATAGCAATGTCTCTTCCATGTTGACCCAAAAGGGATCTTTCTTTTTCTTTTGATTTCGCTCTCTTTGTGCCATTCCTCTAGTTCTATGTGTATTTGGGGAATGATGACAGTTTCAAGCTCTTTAATGAAAACATTACAACAACGAACATACTGACCCTAAATCCATAGATCCCTTATGTGTTTGTTGTGTTCCTTTTTGGGGGAAACTCCTTTTTCTATTGTTCCTTTTTCATTTGCATGATGCAGCTTTTCTCAGAAACATATGACTTGGCATAGGGGCTTTCCATGTTGGCTATCATGTCTTGTTTCTTTTTGCATTTTTTATTTGCTACTTTAAAGTAATTGCTCACAAAACAATGTGTAGCAATCCCTTTAAAGTGAGGGCATACATTGGCATTATTCATTTGCATTTTTCTTCTTGGTTCTTAGTGCAACCTTGTTACTTTATATGATGCATTTGTCATTTTGTGGATGACATTGGGTATGATGTCCTTCATGAACATGATCTCTCTTAGCATATTACTTTCCTCTTAGTGGCCTTATGCGATGCACTACATCCCCTAAGTTGTGAATATTCTATTCTTTGATTTGTCCTCTCTTGGAGACATGAGACACAATGTTCCCTAAGTTAAAGACCTCACATGAACTAAGCAAGACTCCTTTGAACATTTATTTTGCATGTTGCATGTTGCATTTATATGGCCACCTTGCATAACATAGCTTGCATGCCTATGGTGCCATCACATTTGTTCACAAGTTCGAAGCATACAAAGCTTTGCTTGTCTTATGAAGCATGAAATGACATTGTCCTTTCTAGTGCCTTATTAAAGTTATCAGGAGGTGTAACTTTGATATGGTTGAGCGGGAAAGCCCATTCTGAGGGCATACCAACCGTGGGTGTATTTTTCTCACCTTTCGGGCCTTCTCACCTAGTGGACAACCAAAAGTTTCGTGGCCCCAAAGTGAGTATACTCGAGCCTTCTCACCCGGGGGATAGCCATGAGTTTCGTCACCCCAGAGTGAGAATACATTTCTTTTAAACATCCTAGATCTAATCCATAACAAGCTAGACAGACGATCGAAGCTTTCTCTTCTTTCCTTCATTCCTTTTCATCATTTTCATGTGTGTCCCTTTTCGTTCATGATTGGTTTTCCATGGGATCTTGATCCCGGGGGCTTGATTATCCCTCTTGATTAATGTTGTTGTTGGCCTCCTCTAATGGTTCAATAACTAAGCCCTTAGAGACGTGACTTAGAGATTGGACATATGCACTAAGTAGCTATCTTACTCATCATGAAGGTGCATTTCATTGTCAACCCAGGGATGTAAACTTGCAATGGGTCAACACTATATGTGCACTAGGACTCCACTATAGTCATCCATAAACTAGAAAAGAAACAGTACTGAAAATAAAATGTTGGAAAGAAATCAACTTAAGTACTAAGAATGAATCAACAACTACACTAAGAATCAACAACTGTACTAGAAATGGGTGGTAGGAATAGAAATCTCAGCAAACAAACAAGAAAATACTCTGTCTGCCTTGGATACAGGAATAGCTACAGAACATAATTCCAGTGGCTACAGGAACATACAACTGCTGAAACATAAACTAATTACTAAACAGAAAAATAACTTTTAAACTAAATGAGTGGAATTCTCACCAAGTGGCCCCCCTTGAGTGAGTCTTCCTTAAGCTAACTCAAATGCAACAAATCAAAATATCATTTTATTTCTTGAAAACATGATTACAACATATCAACAATATGACTATATTACTTAAACTAGAAATGCAAGTACAATCTCAGAACATCCAACCTTATGAAAAGGGGCATCTGACCATTATTTATGGAGGGAAAAACTTCTAATTAACACTAACTACCTAAGCAGTAGACTCCAACAAAATAGGAGGATGCCATTTATTGAAAACATAGAAAAGAGGGAGGAAGTTATGCATGCACCAAATTTGGTCACAACATACTTGCCCCAACAAAAGTCCAGCGCAACACACTCCCTAGATTTTCACAACTAACAAACATGACCGTTAAAAGGTAGTTACAATCTTTCATTCAAACTAGGAATTTCCCTCTATTGGAAGTTTCCCTCCATTGAGAATTTTTGCTCCTTTGACCTCTTAATGACCATCTTTTTGACTTTCTCAACAACCAACCAGCTAGCAGGAGTTTCTTCCACTTTGCAAGCTTTGTTGACATCAACATCTTAATGTGAACCTGCATAATGACATTAGCACACACAAACAATTGCATATCCATAATTACCTTAAAGTAACATCCATTCAACCACATGTAAAATTAACATAGATAATTCACATAGCATGTTAATTTCATTGAAAGTCACAAGGATAAGCTTATGCCCAAGGTTTATGGTTTTAAGGAAATAACATGGAAAATGTCAATAACCAAGTGCAAAAGTCTATTGTTATTGAGCCATTAATTAGACTCATTATCTCCCCCCAACCTAATGTTTTGTTGGTCCTCCAACAAAGGGAGCACTATTCATTTGCCTAGTTAGAGCTTTGAAGTCACCAACTGCCAACTGTCCCAAATCAATCTCTATAGTATCTAAATTGGGGTCCTAGTAGAATCCTTGCTTGTTTTATAATCTATTCTACCTTGGCCTTTATGTAGCTATGTCATACTAATAATATTTGTAATCAGGTACAGGCCACAACAAAGTAGGTGGCTGAAATGTTAATGGAAGCCAATACTACTAGTTCTTCCTCCTAATTTGCATGTACCTTTCAGTTCATTTGCATGTTGCAGCATAATTTTGCAAGGAGTGGGGTTCAACTTGTTTCAACTGATCTGTCAAACTATTCCACCTCTGTGATAAGTACCCCATTACAGATTTCCCTATAGTAGAAGCTACCATCTCTTACTCCTTGTATGCTTCTTCCTTGATAGGCATGATCCTATTTTTGTAGCTTGGGTGATAAAAAATGTTGTGCCATGTTTGGTAAATGTCCACGGGGTTACGAGGTTCAGCTCTGAGAGGCAAGGGAGCATGAAGTTCTCTTTCCCTATAAGTTCTAAACTGTTTCCCCCAACTAATTTCATTCTAGATCCAAGACATAAATGCCCTCAAATGGATATCTCCAATGTACAGTAATGGGTTCCAATCATGATCATTAGGCACAACATAATTATGCAAGTATAATTCACATAATAGATTTTTAACTTCAGGTGGGGAAGATTGGTAGGCCTAGAAAAACTCATGTGGAGTGTCAATAGAAGGGCTTAAAATTAAAATAATCCTTGAAAATTTGAAGGAAAGATTTCGCTCCTTCAAACGCAGTGCATATACTCTTGGAGGAGTTCTACATGCCAACATTTGGGGTACTAAAGCTACCACATTATCTACTTTATCCTTCAAGGCAACAATCTCAACATTCTTTTCTTCAATTTTTGCATTTTTCTTTTTAACTTCTTCCCATAGCTTGCGTTTTTCCTTTTTCCACTCCTCCTCTTTCCTTTGCATCTCACTCCATATGTTCAGGGCTACAAAATTCTGTTAAAAAGTGGGAGGTTTATGTTTACCTACCAAAATATTTCCTTGCACCAATTCTTTTTGTTCAAACAACATCAGTTGCAATGATTTTGGTTGTTCATCCTACTCAGGTTGCAGTGGTTCTTGATTCTAATCTTGCTCTTGATTTTCAAGTTGTTCTGCAATATCAACAAGCTTGGCTAATCTTATGTTTGCTTGTTCTGCAAAAAAAAAAAATTCTTCAACATTTACCTACCCCATAGGGGCTTCTGTCTCTTCCCTAGATGTTCTCCTAAGTCTAGAGCTTCACTTTGGGGGCATATCAATAGCTGGCCCAGTAGGTTTTGATTTCTTAGGAGGGATTTTATGTTTTTCTTCAACTGCAAGAAGACCAGTGTCATCAACCTTTTGTTTCCTAGGGCTTGGTGTTAATTCCTCTAGAATTTGTTTCTTGTCCTTCCCCTTCCTCATTTATGCCTCTTTCATTTGTGCTTCCTCTCTTCTAATGGTAGCCCTAGTTCGAATTAGGGTTTTGGGAAGAACATTAACATCAGGGTCTGAGGATGAACTTTCCTTGTCTAAATATTCGAATTTAGAGGAGCCAATTTTTATACCTACTTCGATTGCAAGAGGGTTTAAGCTAGGGTTTACACCAGAGGTTGCAGCTCCAGGAGTGGTTTTAACAACCCTCTCACCTCTACTAACCCTATGACGTTGAGGCTGACCTCTAGGTCGCACATTTTCTAGTCTAAACTAATCAATGTTTACAAATTCCTCCCATGTCATACCAAACACCTCTTGTAAAGATTTATCTACTAACAATTTTATTAAACAGTGATAAGAAACAAAATTGTCCCTACCTTTTTGTGTTTTAGCCACCATGACTGTAAAGAGGTTATGCAACACATTGGGCATGTTCATCCTTCTTCCATGTCTCATATGGTTCTAGAGCTTAAAATGCATATAATGGAGGAATGACTGGCGACCCTCACAAGTAATATACTTGACAATGTAGAAAGCTACTTGTTTCCACTTCTCTAGTAGAGAAGTTCTCCTCGTTCCTTACTTATCTACAACCAGCAGAGGGTCACTAGGTTTAGTGAATTCTGCCCTAGCTGACCTTCCATATCTAGAAGGAAGGTATGGCTCTCCATCAGTAGCAAACCCATTACCTCTGCAATTCTCTCCTGAGTGGCTATCACCTCTAGCCCTTTTACCATTGCCTTCTCGTTAGAGAGTGTTTGTGCAAATTCTAGTGCAATGTCCTCATTGAAGCTGTCAAGTTTCAAGAAGTAGTCCAACCATCCATAATTCCTGAACTTGGCCAGAGAAAGTGCATCCTACAGGATCACATCATGAACTGTAGGTTCATTTCTAATCAGTTGACCGCCTGTTGTCTCTACCCACAATCAAGCAAACACTTCTGTGAAATTTCCTTTCTTGCAATCTTTCTCTGAAAATCCAATTCCTTCTTCTTCCTGCAACTCCTTTGTAGTGCTAATGCCAATGTCATATGAAATTTACCTTTTTGGTGATGTTTAAGATTATGACTAAGGCAATAAAGAAACATAAATGAAAGGTATTATCAAGAAAAATACTTGCAGTTCAGTGTCATTTCACACATGCAAGTCGTCATTTCACTATATCATTAAAATTAGCTATTTCAAATTTGTTGACATGTATGACACATAGACATATGGGTTGACACTCCCCCCAACCTAAATTAGAGCATGCGTTTGCATAGGCTAGGTGGTAATGATGATGTGACAGGGCAGAAGACAAACATATGCTATGTGAAATATCAACATTAATTTACAATAATTAAATAAATGCATCTAAGATAATTAAAAGATATAATAAGTTGTTTCACACGTACTTGAAAACTTGGAGTGTTGTTGCAAAAAATGTGGAAGGAAGTATGGGTTTCTTTAAAAGTACAATTGAGCAATTAAATAAAGTGGTGGTGGAATGAAGTGATGGTGAAGTGAAGTGACGGTGTAGTTGTGGAAGAGAGAGAAAAGATGGAGATGGATGGTGGATGGATTTATTGATGAAGAAGTGGATTCCCACAAAAGTGGAAATCTTTATTATGATGTGATTGCATGCATACTTTGATTAGTCAAAAGGAGGGACACTAGGTTTGCTTCCTTCGGCTGCAGGAATTTTGAAGGTTTGGTGCTGAATAAATTGTTGCATGAATTCTTGCTTGGAAGTTGGTTTATGATATAACCTCAAACGGTGACCGTTGACCAAGAGTTTGAATCTGATAGGGTCAATGGTTGTGAGTTGAACAACACCATTGGAGAATACTTCTGCAACTTCGTACGGTCCTAACCACCTAGTCTATAGTTTTCCTACATTATCTTGATACCTGAAGTCATAAAGGAGTGCCTAGTCACCTGGTTGGAACTTCTTTTCCTTTATGTATTTTTCATGCCATTTGACCCTCTGATTTTGCACTATCTTAGTATGATGAAGGGATAACTTTCTCATCTCATCCAAAGCATTTAGCTACATGATTTTGTTCTTTTGTGCCTCATTCATGTCTATCCCAAGATCTAGTGCAGTCCTTAGAGTTTTATGCTCAAACTCTATAAGCATAATGGTTGTATTCCCATACAGTAATTCAAAAGGAGTGAAACCAGTGGTTGTCTTCCAAGTGGTCCTATAAGCCCAAACAACTTCTAACAACCTATTTTCCCAATATTTTATGTGAATAACCACTGTTTCGATTAAGATAGCCTCTATTTCCTTATTGGTCACCTCAGACTAGCCATTGGCTTGAGGGTGATAGAGGGTAGATTTATTGTGCCTTACATTATATTCATTGACCAATGTTGTGGCAAGGGTTGATGTAAACTGAACCCCTTGATCTGTCACTATCTCTCTTGGAACCCCATAATGTGTGAAGATTTCCTCATATAGGAATTCTACAACCTTATTATCTTTGGCATGCTTCATAGCTTTAACCTCAACCCACTTGGTCACATAATTAGTGCAAACCAAGGTGTAGGATTTTCCATTTGATGGAGGGTCAATGGGACCTACAAAATCAAGTCCCATTTATCAAATGGAGTGATGACTACTTGGGGGTATATAGGCATCTCATCAGATTTAGTTGGTCGGCTCATCCTCTAACATCTATCACACTTCCTAGTATACTTGTTTGCATCCTTATGAAGTGTGGGTTAGTAATATCTTGTATTAAGAATTTTCATTGTTGTCCTCTTGGCTACAAAATATCCTCCATAGGGTTCATTGTGACATGCATGCAGTATACCATATGTTTCATCCTCCCTTACACATCTCCTCATTACATGATCTGGTTCAGTGTAGAATAAACATCCTGTAATCCATGAGAAAGGAAAAGTTTTCTCAATGAGCACCCTTCTCTCTTTTGAAGATAAATGAGGAGGAACTCTCCCTGTAACCAGATAATTGGCTATATTAGCATACCAAGGTGATTGCACACTGATAGAAAATAAATGTTCATCAAGGAAAGAATCATCAATGACTTGAGTGTCCTCTGATGTAGTCGATCCAGAGAGAAAGTCTACTACAACATTTGCCTTACCTGGTTTGTCAACAATAACCGTATAACTAGCCTACTTGAAATCAAGGGCTTATTCATGAGGTATCTTATGGTTGCATGGTCTGTCTGAACAAAGATCTGATATCCTATTATGTAATGCCTGAATTTGTTAAGGGCATAGATGACTACCAACATCTCCTTCTTTGTCACTGTATAATTAAATTCAGCTCCTTGTAGGTTCTTGCTGACAAAGTAGATTGCATTTTCAATTGCTCATTTTTTTTGTCCCAAGACATCTCCTATGGAATAATTAGATGCATCTGTATGAATATGAAAAGGGAGTTCCCAATTAGGGCCTTTGAGTATAGGAGCATGGGTTAAGGTTGCTTTCAAATTAGAGAATGCTTTCTCACACTTCTTAGTCCATTGGAACTCAACATTTTTAGTTAGGATATTGTATAGTGGTGTTGCCATTTTACTGAAATCTTTGATGAAGCACCTATAGTATCCTGCATGTCCCAAGAAACTTCTAACATCTTTTTTCTTGGCAGGAATAGGAAAATTGGTAATCACCTCAATCTTGGTTGGGCCCACTTCAATTCCTCTTTGAGAGATGTAGTGGCCAAGGACTACTCCTTCCTACATCATCATGAAGCATTTCTCACTGTTCAAGGATAGATTATGGTCTTCACATCTCTATAGAACTTTCCTTAGATTTTTTAATGCTTCTGCAAAATCAACACCATAGGTAGTAAAATCATCCATATAGATCTCCATATAATCATGTGAGATATCTGAAAATATACTAATGACTACTCTTTGAAAGGTTGCAAGTGCATTACATATACCAAATGGGAGTACTAAGTAGGCATAAGTCCCCCATGGACAGGTAAAGGTTGTCTTCTCTTGATCCTTAGGTGCAATTTGTATCTGATTATAACGACTAAATCCATCTAGAAAAGAAAAATAATGCTTACCTGCAAGTGAATCCAGTACTTGGTCTATGAAAGGAAGGGGAAAATGATCTTTTTTAGTATTAGAGTTTAGTTCTTTGTAGTCAACAAAAACACTCCATTTACCTCCCCTTTTAGGCACAATTACCAATGGGGACACCCACTAGCTGTCTGAGATGGGGTAGATAAATCTTGCATCCAATAATTTTTGTAATTCCCCTTTTACAATCTCCCTCAATAAAGGGTTGATTCTCCTTTGTGATTGCCTTACTGGTGTGTAGTCATCTCTGATATATATCCTATGAGTACAAAGCTTGGGATCCAATCCTTTCATGTCATGATAATCCCATGCAAATGCATGTCGATGGGTCTTTAACAAGTTTTTCAGGGACAACTACTATTCTTGATTCAACTTGTTATTAATGTTCAAATGTTTTCCTTCTAACACTTGCACTTGTGTGGTTAACTCAATCATGGTTGTTTCACTAATACTTGGAATTTTTAACTCATGTGGCAAAAATGTATGAAGCATTTCTATTGTTGCAGGAAGAGCGGGCAAAAGTGTCTTCACTAGACTTGCAGAAGCATATTCATGAGTGGATAATTCTTCATGCACCTCACAATGGTTCTGAATTATATGGGACAACACTTCATCTTCTTCTCGAAGTTGCATAAAAGGACTTCTGCCTATCATCATGAGTTGTGCCACTAAATTGACTTCCTCAGACTCTTCTCCAACATGTGTCCATATGGGGTTATCCATATCATGGGATGGTTGAGCGGGAGGGTAGAGAACAATATTTTTAGTGCTTCTACCATCGAAAATAGTCATGTACCCTGATCAACATCCAATGTAAGCATTTGTTGTGGCTAACCACAACCTACCCAAAATAATGGGATACCCTCCTAATGTAGCTTTAGGGGAGAGGATCATGAAATCTATTGGGTACTCCCAAGAGTCCAGAGTTACCTCAAGGTCTTCTACTATACCATCTAGTTTGATAGTGGAACTATTAGCAAGCTGTAGGATAGTAGGAGAAGGTCTCATGTTTGCAACATTTAGTTGTTGCAGGATACCATTAGTCATCACATTTATTATTGCTCCCAAGTCAATCAGAGCATTATTTACTTGGATTTTGTATATAACAACTCCTACCATAGGACTACCTGGGTCAGTGTATTTAGGAACAGTAACTTTCCCAAGTATGATATTTTCCAGTTGTCCCACCACATGAACGGTAGTGGGTCTTTCTTTTTCCTCCTTGGCTTTTTGAGGCATGCTTCCTTGATTGCTTTGTTGTATATAGGGACATCTTTTATGGATTGAAACAAAGGTATCTTAACACATATGTGTTTCAACTGATCCAAAATGTTAAAGGTTGTTTCCTCCTTGTCTCCCTTTTGTTTAACAACTTCTAACCTTTGAGGAAATGGGGGGTCTTGATCAGACTATTGAATTGGTTCAAGATTTTTAGGCACATTTGGCTGAGTAGGGACATTCTGATGCTCCTCTTCTTCCACAAGAAGCTCGGTGATGATAGGGGTGGAAGGAGCTAGCAAAGTGGTTCTTGAATGCATATGAATGTCACTCACACTCACAACATATGCAGGGAATTGATTAGGATCTGTAGAGTAGACTGGCTACTGTTGTGGTTTGTTATTTGGGTTAGGTATGGGTTGAGCTGGTAATTGAGTAGGTCTAGGTGTGCTAGAACTTGAGCTAGTAGGAGGCATTATGGTAGGCCACTGAGGCTGTGGAGGCGGCTACATGTAACTAGTTGTCTAGTTTGGCCATTGTTGTCCTCCCTTCTATTGGGATGTATGTTGCTAGTTTCCTAGAGGTGGCTGCCAATTCCCTTGGAATTGCTACCAATTCCCCTAAGATTGTTGTCACTGCGGTGGAGAGTTTTGGTGATTGGGCTAGGTATTTGGAGGGTTTCTCCAAGGTTGAGGTGGATATCCTCCATAGTTGGATGGGTATTGGGGTTTTCATTGGTTACCAAATGCATAAGAATTGAAATAAGACCCAACAAAAGATAATAGATTTGGTGGCATACCTTGTCTTGGGCCCCATGGTCTCCTTTGTGCAATGTAGTAGACTTGATCATCATCACTCTGGATTGGCTTAAACTCAGGTGGAATTTTCTTGCTGCCAATGTTAGCTCCCATTTTGCATCTGCAATCTATTTTTTGTTTGCAATGAGGGTAATATTCTGCCAACATTGCCTCAGCATCCTCATGTTTCTTCTTTTCTTGAAGTGTATCCAGCTGAGTAGCCAAATTGTTTATGATGTCTTGCTTGAGATTTTCCAACAAGTAAGTAATCTCCATCCTTGAAACTCCATTGGTGGATGATTTACCCATAGAGGATTGGTAACCTCTTCCTTTCTTTGAAGCTTCCTTGGAATAGTTTTGACATATCTTCTTAATATCATCCCAAGGAACTTGGGTGATATCTCCTCCTCCCATTAGGTCTAAAGCATCAATGCAACTGTCATTGATCCCTCTAAGGAAGAGCAACCTTTGAGACTCTTCATTGAGTGTATGATGTGAAGATTTCTACAGGAAAAACAAAAACCTTGAAATATAGTCCTCCAAATTCTCATCTTCTTTTGCTGCATCCTAAAGATGTCATCTCCTCTCATATCACTGCCCTTATAATATTCTTTGTACTTCTCAAAAAACTTTATTTTCATATCATCCCAAGTCTCCACAGTATTCCTACCTAAGCTCATAAACTATCTTAATGCAACTTATTTCAAGGTGGTAGGAAACAACTTAAGCCTATGAGTGTCAGTGGTATAGTCATAGCTTCTACAGAGGATATCAAACTCAAACAAGAAGGTGTCAGGGTCTTCTGCGACAAGCCCATAAAACTTAGGAAGGACTGAAGCAGGGATGTTTTTGAGGTTATCAACTTCATTCTAAAGAGTGTTAGGGAATGAAAAAGATGGTTGGTTGGGTCTATTTCAATTTGCATCAGCCATACTTGCTTGATGGAGTTCCAAAGCAAATGGATTCTCAATAAGATTTTGGTCTTCAGAGGAAGTTTTAGAACTGGTCAAATTGGGAAATGCATCAACAAAAGGATGTGCCCCATCTTCTTCTTCGTCTCTTGGTAGATTTTAAAACTCAACTAGCTGAAATGGGTCATTGGGAAGGAATCTCCCATAAGCATCTCTTGTCCAACCTCTATGCATGTGATATCAATTCAGTATTAGCCAACTCACACAAAGAATTGGTAAAAGAATAGTAGGTCATTACTTTCCTAAATGAAGGGTATGCTAAGAACAAACTTTAGAGATGCTACAACAAGAAAGGAACTATAAATGACTCGAAAGAACTTCCTAGTTTGACATCATCCCTAGCAATGGCACCAAAAATGTTGGCCTCCTCTAATGGTTCAATAACTAAGCCCTTAGAGTTGTGACTTAGAGATTGGAAATCTGCACTAAGTAGCTATCTTACTTATCATGAAGGTGCATTTCATTGTCAACCCAAGGACGTAAACTTGAAATGGGTCAACACTATATGTGCACTAGGACTCCACTGTTTTCATCCATAAACTAGAAAAGAAACAGTACTAAAAATAAAATGTTGGAAAGAAATCAACTTAAGTACTAAGCATGAATCAACAACTACATTAAGCATCAACAACTATACTAGAAATTTATGGTAGGAATAGAAATCTTAGCAAACAAATAGGAAACTACTCTGCTTGCCTTGGTTGCAGGAATAGTCACAGAACAAAATTCTAGTGGCTGTAGGAACCAATGATTGCTGAAACTGAAACTAATTACTAAATAGAAAAATAACTTTTAAACTAAATGAGTGGAATTCTCACCAAGTGGGCCCCTTGAGTGAGTCTTCCTTAAGCTAACTCAAATGCAACAAATCAAAATATCATTTTATTTCTTGAAAACATGATTACAACATATCATCAATATGACTGCATTACTTAAACTAGAAATGCAAGTACAATCTCAAAACATCCAACCTTATGAAAAGGGGCATCTGACCATTATTTATAGAGGAAAAAACTTCTAATTAACCCTAACTACCTAGGCAGTCGACTCCAATAAAATAGGAGGATGTCATTTATTGAAACCATAGAAAAGAGAGGGGGGAAATTATGCATGCACCAGATTTGGTCAAAGCAGACTTGCCCCAATGAAAATCTAGCATAACACACTCCCTAAATTTTCTCAACTAGAAAACATGACCATTAAAAGGTAGTTACAATCTTTCATTCGAACTAGGAATTTCCCTCCATTGGAAGTTTCCCTCCATTGAGAGTTTTCCCTCCTTTGACCTCTTAATGACCATCTTTTTTACTTTCTCAGCAACCGACCAATTGGTAGAAGTTTCTTCCACTTTGCAAGATTTTTTGACATCAACATCTTAATGTGAACCTGCATAATAACATTAGCACGCACAAACAATTGCATATCCATAATTACCTTAAAGTAACATCCATTTAACCACATGTAAAATTAACATAGATAATTCATATAACATGCTAATGTCATTAAAAGTCACAAGGATAAGCTTATGCCCAAGGTTTATGGTTTTAAGGAAATAACATGGAAAATTTCAACAACCAAGTGCCAAAGTCTATGGGAACAACAACAAATATATAATAAATCCCATCAAAATTAAGCCATTAATTAGACTCATCAATTGTCTCATGTCACTAGGCATTAGTGCATTCGAACCCCTCTTGATTGCATGTTTGGCTACTTTAGTGTGAGTTTGAAACAAGTTCATCCTCTCACTAAAGTGGGGGCTAACTATGGACATGAAAAAAGTAACCCTTTTACTTTTTCTTGTTTTGTCCCTCCTTGTGGTTATTTGGCTTGATTTGACCTTGATTTAATGTTGAAATGTGGCTCACATATTCACATTAGGTCTTGAAACTTTATGAATCTTTAAGGCTTTATGATGTCTTATAAAGGTGTTGTGAAGTGTTGTAAGACATTTTTCACATGTTTCTAGACTCTTCTTATTATAATTCACTTACATACCCCCTTTTTATCACTTACCAAGTCTTATTTTAAAGTGTTGTAAAGTCTTGTAACAAACTTTCACACTTTTCTAGACTTGTCATCACCAAATACACCTTTCTTATGCTTTATTTGGCTCCTTTATGCACTTACAGGCCTTAATTAAGTGTATTTTTTAGTACAAACAATATTAAAGAAAACTTAATTCCCAAGACCCACTCATATGCCTTGAGTGGGACCCATTAGCCTAGGGTGGCGAATGAGTCCCTCTTGGCACAAAAATAAAAATAAACTTAAATTATTGGTGGGTTTTTATTCTTAAAGACCTAAGGTCGGCCTGTGATGCTGTATTTTTGGGAAATTAGAGCATAAGTGTGTATAAAGACATGATTTTCTATTCATTTTAACTCCCATTCATCCAAGTATTCATTCTTGCATCTAATCTATCTAAGTATTCACTTAAGCATCATTACATCATTGCATCATCTAATCAAACAATTATCAAGCATCTTGGAGAAACCATTGACATATCTTCAGACTTCAACAACAAGGGTTTGGTGAGTTTATGACATTTGCATGTTATTTTTTCATCATTCCTTCTTTATTTCATTTCATTTCATTATCAAGGGTTTGATTACCAAAGTGGGGTTTAATGAAGGCAAACCCCTATACTCTAACCCTTAACCATTTTCCCCCTCTTTACATGTGTGTTTGCAATCTTGTAGGAATATTTGTCAAGGAGAGAGGTGTTGAAAAGTGGTCAATAAGTCATCAAATTTATCAAAGTCAACATAACCCTAATTGGAGCTTGAAGACCCTTTTTAGCCCATTTTCTACAGATTCTGATCCAACAACTCAACAAGCAGAAAAGTATAGACCAGGACCCACATAGTTGATCTTTGACTTTGCAGATTTTTGTAGGTGGACCGATTTTCCATTTGTGGTGAATGAGTCCCACTGCTAGGCTAGAAAAATATTTTTCTAAAGTTCTGAGTTCGCGACATCCCAAAACCTGTTCTAACAGATTTTACCATAAGTAGGACTGATTCACCATCTATGGTGAATGAGTCCCAGTGGGCATCAACATTGAATTTTGCAGCATTCCAAAACCTTCCCAAATCTGCTTTCAGTTTCCAGGTGTACCCCATTCAGTTTCATCCAATTTTGTTTGCATTTGTTTATGTTTCTAGTTCATGTTTACATACAACACTATGTTTTCCAACACTTTGCATTTCCTAGTTTACATTCAATAATTGATCTATTTCATTAGTTTTTTGCATTTAGTTTATCTCATCTAAGCATATTGTACCCACATCACATCCATCTTTGAATGTAACATTGCATTTTGGCCCCAAATCTTTACCCTTTTAGGTGAAAAATCCTAGAAGGGTCACAAGCATTTCAGGTTGCCAAAATCTCTGGTTACATATAAATAGTGATGAGGGGTAATCACTATTCAATTTACCTTAAGTGAATAATAAATTTGGTGAGGAGAGTAGAAGAGGAATGGAGCAAAAATTATGCAAGCACCAATTGTGGAGCATTTTACAGATGTGGAGAGGGGGGCAGGGCAAAGAGTAGGCCTAGGTGGTTAGGTACTCAAATAAAAACTTGCTTTAGGCTAGTAGTTTGGGCATTAAATCCTAGGTGAAAGATCACGTGTGATTGATTCAATTAACGTGATTAGACAAATTCACACATGCTTAAGTAAATATGCAAGAAAAGAAGTAAATGCACTTCAAATGGTGAATGTGCCATTTTTGAAGTGAATTTATTAAAATTGAAGCAAATATGTGGATTTTGAAGAAAAACCATGAAAAAATAAGAGAATCCACCAAAGATAAGGTGAATGCACATGTAGTTAGGTGAATGGATGAAAAAAGAAGTGAATGCATCCTAAACATAACAAATATGTATTGGAAAAGGTGAATTTTCTCATGAAAGAGTGAATACGCTAGTGGATAGGAAAAAAACACTATAAGATGAATGCACTATGTAAAAGGGTGAACGCACTTGAAGGGGAAAGTTTTATAATAAGGTGAATGCAAAAAAGATAAGACAAATGTGCCATGTGAAAGGGTGAATGCACCTGAAGGGGAAATTTGGGGAAAAGGTGAACGTGCTACGTGAATGAGTGAATCCACCAGGGGTTAGATAGGGGGGATATAAAATATAAAGAAATATGGATTATGAGTAAAGGACTAATGGGCAGTTTTGGATGTTTTACAAATATTCTATGTGGTGATGAATCGAGAGAGGTGATTAATGGTGATATAGTTGTCTTGACAATTTCAGGATGTTGATTGGGCTTTACTAGAGGAGTGTAGGGTGGCCTATGTAGCACAAATGCTTGTTATCCAAGAACACAAAGCACTATTGAAGTGTTGGTTGATAGATGGTGATTAGAACCAACATGTTCCATCTCCAAAGAAGGGAAATTATGATGACCTTGAAGGATGTGTGGAGGATTCTACGCTTGCCTATTAGGGGATGATAGGTCTACAACACTAGAGGGGAATTGGTGGTAACACTAGGGAGGTTTTTTGGGAGAGTGAATGTATCAATTAGAGGGAGGTAGCTGAACATGGATTCCTCCAGAGAGATCATTCCAAGGATGGCACTATACGTGTGTGAATTGGTTAGTGGAGTGTTGATTCCCAATCAAAGCGATCAATTTTTTACACTGACATTGAGTGAGTGTGTGGTCGATATGGTTGATCATCAGAGGAGGTTTGTGTGGGGGGTGTGCATTCTTGCTCACCTATACTAAGACCTTCACTTAACATGCTATTGAGGACAAAGTATGACACATGTCACCTCCTATAGATCTAGGTGTGGGAGGACATACCCATGACATGACTAGTAAGGCAAAGGGTGGAGAGAGACGATGATGAGTTGGTGGTGTTTGGTTGGGGAGGATTATTGCAATACAAGGAGATTAGGGGCATGCTACATTAAATGAGGGTATTAGTTAATATGGAGAAGGGATATGTGACCTACATGCCATACAAAGTGGAGGGCGACTAGTAGGAGGACAAACGGTATGCATGATATATATTCACTCTATGTTATATCATCAACAAATACCCCTTCTTGATTGAGCACTGTAGGGAAAATCAAGTGACTAGGGAGTTTAGAGTGAGTCAGGATGTGATTGATGGGTCTAATATATTTACATGATTGATACGAGAGGTAGTAGATTAGGGCCATAGGTTGCATGACACACAGTGGTAGATGATTGGAGGTAGTTGGAGCAAGTCATATGGGACATGCATGAAGGGATTGATGAAAAAAGAGTGACAGATAGATACAAGGCCTAGTGGGATGTACATAGGCCTACAAGATTGATTATGGAACTAGGAGTAATGTTGTTGGGGTGGATGTAGGTCATTGTGGAGGAGGCACAAAGTAGGAGGAGGGTCAAAGGTTGAGATGCAAAATGAAGAGGGAGAGGAGGACAAGGGTTTATAGCTATCAATTGAGGACAAAGGTTGAGAGGTGGGAGGGATGGTGAGGAGGGGGTGGAGGTGATAGATTAGATAGTAGAGGAGGAGGTGATGACCATTAATAGTGTATTGAGTAGTAGTAACCGGTTGAGTAATAACAACAGGTCCTCGAGCTCATCTAGCTCAGAGGATACAAATATGGGAGAGGTAGGGAAAAGATCCATAGGACAACTTATAGAGATATTGGCATATGGTGGAGAAGGTGGGAAGGAGGGGGAGATAGTAGATAAAAGGATAGTGTAGATTTAGAGGAGAGTCTAACACAAGCCCTTAGCCAGGTGGATGCTTTACAATAGTAGATGGATGGAGTGCCTGCACAATTGGATATTTTCATAGCTGAGAGGGACAACCTCTAGGAGGAGAGGAATGGGATAGCCATGGAGAGAGACACAACAATAGTCAATTGAGATAGCCTACAACTTGCTTTGGATGCATAGGAATTAGAGTAGAGAGGATTAGTATCAAAGGCAACAATGTTACGATAAGAGAGGGATGCCACGAGGAGTGGTGGTGGGGCTAGGGTAGTACAACTAGCCCAAGATTATACCTGAGTGGTGTGAGGCTATGTATCATCACACACTCTATGAGAAAATGGTACAAACTAAGCATAGGGCATCTAGCTATTTCTACAAGGAGTGGCTCAATGAGATTAGAATCATGATTGGCTAGGTCAGGTGGATCAGTGAGATCAGGGCACAACATGGGACTACCATCATTATTGGGGTTAGGAGGATAGAGGCCACCACCAAAGAGCCATGAGTAGGAGGATCAAGAGGATAGGGAGTACTAGGCTCCCCAACACACATATTGGGAGCCAACAATGACTAGTCTTGGGGTGGGATACCAATTTTGATAGTTTTGACTGATGTATACATCGGATGATTATTTATAAATTTTTGAGATACATTGATGGATATGATTTATTATTATGGAAATTTTATATGATGTATGGTTATGGACATTACACACACACACATATATACATATATATACATACACACACACACACACATATATATACATATGTATATATATATGGATGTGATGGGGGTTTGGTGATATGCATGTTTTATGATTTATGTGATATGTGATGCAATTATCTACATGGTTTTATGATTATAAGTATGTGACTAATGATGTTGATGTAAGATGTGGATGCCTAGTTTATATATGTGGGATATTTATTATGTTGATGTCGGTGATGCAAGATATGTGTGTTTATGTATGTATGTCTAACATGTGTGATGTACGAGGTGATTATGAATATGATTATGTTTAAAATATATATGGATGCTTATATATATGGTGTATGGATATATGAATGGAAATGCATGTCAAAATGAACTTAATGCAATGAATGAAAAAACTCATGATGATGTAAATGAACCTAATGCAAATGGTATGAAATGATGAAATATGATAGCAAAGATGCTTATACAAAAAAATCTAAAAAGATTAAATGAAACTATGTGATAAATGCAAATGGATTAAGATGCTTAGAATAGAAAATCTAAACAACTTAAATGAAACTAAATGATAAATGAAAATGGATTAATATACTTAGAATGAAAAATCTAAACAATGTAAATGCAACTAAATGATAAATGAAAATGGATAATGCAACGGTAATGGATTAACAATAGCTCTATCCATAATACATCAATTGCAAAAGAAAAACCAACATAGGACAAAAGGGGACAAGGGAACATTGCACAAATAAAATCCATGTTTAAAAAAGAGTTGTGGAAAAGAGGAATGTTAATGGATAGGCAGGATTTAAGATATTTAAGATAGATGAATAGGGAGATTTTGAGCACCATATAAAAATTGTCATGTAGTGAGTACTTAATTTGATATAGCATGGGATACAACACACTAGGTATGAGGAACCAAGGTGACTTTGTATCGCATGCATTGGATTGAATCGACAAACAAAAGGTAGTTGAACATCTCACAAAGTCACACAAAAATTTGGTGGGCATAATGCTAGAAAACCACAAACAAGAAGGAATGCCTTAACATAACACAAGAGCACAAATGATGTTGGTAGATACAAAATGGGATAACCAATAAAAGCATGTGAAATCCAAGAATTTCCCTTATTTTCACTAATCAAAGCACACCATGGTATGTTGGATCATGGTGAACTCAAGTAGGTAAACTCAGGAAGTTCAAAATAAAGATAAACAAAAGATCCAAAAGCCTCAAAGAAATAACAAGAATCTCAAGTACCTTTTTTCATAGGGATGATGGATGAGTTGATGTGGCCTGATGTGACGAACGATACATCCTATGAAGGCTGAAGATGGATACTAGTACTAGGATTCTTATGAAAAGATATAATCATTTGAAACACCTGATACCCAAAGGGGACAACTAGATTTTGTTGAAGCATCAACTAGGTAGGGACGAAGTCTTGATGACACACAAACAACTAACATGGAAATGATAACTAGGGATGCCTATGTACAACTAGTCCTAGGTGGTGACACAAGATTGGCATAATATTTATAAGATGTAAAATATTTACATAGGATGATATTTATCTCAGGTCTTGGTTTTCAATAAGTTAGTGCAATTAGCATTTTAGGATTGCTAGGATGCAACCACAAATAAATGTATGAAGCTCAAGGATTGGGATAGTAATCCAAATCGTCAAATTCTCAATAAAAATTTCATAGATGCATGGGCTTATTATGAAATGATAATGGGATGATGTGGAAATGGGGGATAATTGGAGGACATAGATAACACATGGGAAATGTAGGGACAAATGGGATAATGAAACTACCAACTGCACATGGTGCCTGTTGCCAGGTTATCACCATGGCACTTTCCCAAGATACCACGAGGAGTTTTTTTCACCATGGGATGGATTATATTTCTCTTTAATATTTTGATTGACTTTTTTTTTCTTTTTTTCTTTTTAAATATTTTATTTTTATTTTTTATTTTTGGATTTTTGAAAAGTGGGATAACATAGTTGATTTAGACATGGAAACTCTTAAGATTAATGATGTTAATAGGTTCATCCAAAGGTTCTCCTTCAGATGTAGCTAATTGATACACACCTAAACCATATTTTTTTGTGATGATGTAAGGACCAAGCCAATTGGGTTCAAACTTGCCTTTCTTTTTGTGGTCCTATTGATTTTGTTGATTCTCTCAAACCACTAGGTCACCAACTTGAAACTGATGAGGCCTAACTTTCTTGTTGCAACTTTCTTCTAAGTGTGTTTTGATATTCTTGAAGATTATTATAAGCATTGAAGTAATTTTCATCAAGCAGCTACAGTTGCAACAACCATGCAACCGCATTGAAGTACTTTTCATCAAGCAGCTATAGTTGCAACAACCATGCAACCTTATACTCCTCATCATTGATGAGATTTTTCAATGAGATGTGCAGTGATAGGAGTTCTATATCGATTGGCAAGATAGCTTTGATAATATAAACTAATCAATATGAGGTGGCACCTATTAGAGTGTAGATGCTTTTGTGGTAAGCCCAAATGGTGGGGTTGATATGGATATGTCAATCACGACTAGTTTCATTGACAAACTCTTTAAGGATTTTAAGTAAGGTTTTATTGGTTGCCTCAACCTAACCATGCCACTAGGAAGGGAACCACAAAAACCATCATGAATTTCTTGTAACACAAGATTACCTTATGCCATGTTTAGACACCTCAATAGAGAACCATCATAGTTGAGATAATATATGGTATCACCTAAAAGGGTATAATGTGATGAAAATTGGATAAACAATTTGTGTTGATTATGAGTGAGGTCAAGTTGGAGGATGTTGTCATGGAGATAAGTGTAAGTGTCATGGTACTAGGGAGACTCGAGACCAACAATATCACACACCATCTGAGCAATATTGGGAACACCAAATGCAAATATTAGAAGTTTCTCAACTAGAAATTTCCTTTTAGGACTATATCATGAGACATATCTAAGAGGGAGCCAATGGTGACCATTGCATCTCAAGCCTTAATTTGTTGAAATTGGATGTATGTAAAATACTTCTTGAAGTTTTCTACCATTTGTTTATCATCCTTAGTTTGATATTTATTGTTAACTTGTTTGATAATAAGTTGGGAGTCTCCATAGACCTAAAGCTAAGTGATATTCCATTACACAAAAACCCAACGATTAAGGCTTCATATTTTGCTATGTTGTTCATTCATGGAAAATCCAACTTGAAATGATGAGCACATGCTTATATTGAGAGGGGGGCGAATCAATATAAGACTCTTTTACTTTTCCAAATCAATGACCACAATAACTTTAAATACACAACATTAACAAATAAGAACACAATATTTATGTGAAAACCCTTTCGAGAGAAAACCATGGAATAAGGATTGCTTGGATCTACAGTCCAATTCTAGTCACAAAAATAAAGTATTTTACAAGAATTTTTAAGCGCCAACCCACTAGAGACACCAATCCCCACCATTGACCACCAACTCAGTAAGAGACAACAATATATTTTAACATGAGGTACCAACCTCTAACTCAATAGAGTATTTTTCTTCTTGACAATTCTCCAAAAATTTGTCTTTGAATGATCTATTATAATATCTTCATATAATTATATTGGTGTATATATCATATATCTCTTTATCTTCACACTCATCCTTCTCTTATTTTTATATCTATTATAAAGGAGGTGACCTTGTGAATGGATGCAATACTTGGCCAAGGGAGGATACCCTGATTAATATGCACCTCTTCAAAGTTGGGCACTCACCATAAGGGGTTTGGCCCTTTAGAAAAAATATAAATTTATTTTATTTTAATTTCCTTGAGTGGGACATGTCTATAAGGCTGGTCAAACCATAGTTTAAAAATAATTTAATTTAATTTAATTTTTGAATCATAAAGAGGGTGCCAAACTTGAGGAGGTCAACTAAAAATAGCAAATGAAATTTTATCTTTAATCATCTTGAAATAGTGTGATCTTCCCTTGAAATTATTAGTGGACTTTGGCCTTTATTCGATGTCCTTTATCTGCAATATGAATGATAATTAGTTCTCTTTTTCAATCGCCTTTAACATCATTGAAAATCTCCTCCATACACCTTTGACATCAACAACAATAATTCTAACAATCTCCTCCTTTATCATTGATGGCAACCCTACATAAAAATAATTTGTTAATATAATAAGAACATAATACTCCCCTTGTCTCTATTGCTACCCATATCTCTACTTCTCCCCCTTTGAAATAAATGGAAAAGGAATCCTCAAAGTTGTAAGATAATGCAGTGTTGAGCTCCCCCTAAATAATGCATCTCATTAATGACTAGATGAAAAGGATATCACCCCCAACTTCTATCTAAGGTACTCAAAAGTCTCCTTTGGAAGAGGCTTTGTAATATGTTTGTAATTTGTTCTTGTGTAGCAATACATTCTAACTTTACTTGTTTATTGGCCACATGTTCTCTTAAGAAATGATATTTGAATGGAATCTATTTGATTCAAGAGTGCATCATAGGATTCTTTGAAATATTAATCACATTGGTGTTATCACAAAATATTGATATTGGATGATCATATTTTATCTTAATATCTCTTATTATGTGTCACATCCGAAGAACTTGAGTACAACAAGATGTTGTTGCTATATATTTCATCTCTGTTGTGGATAAAGAAACTAAAGCCTATTTCTTATTCAACCAAGGCACAAGACTATTTCTAAGATAGAATGCACCTCCACTTGTTCTCTTTCTATCATCAATGCTACCAACCTTTAATCTACATCAATGTATGTTGCTAAGGTGAAATATTCACCTCTTACATACCATAAACTAAAATCCAAAGCGCCTCTTAGATATTTAAAGATTCATTTAAATGCCTACACATGGGTTTATTTTAGTGTACCCTAAAACCTTGCCACCATACCTACTGCCTACATAATATAAGGCCTTGAAGGTGTCACATATAATAAAATCCCAATCATTGACCTGTAGAGAATTTTATTATCCTCATGGGATTCATCATCCTTACTCAATCTACATCCTATAACCATGGGTGTACTCATAGGTTTGCAATCCTCCATCCTGGATTTCTTCAACATCTCCTTAATATACTTGGCCTGTGAAATAAATATTTCTTTATCAAATTGAGAGATTTGTAGGCCAAGAAAGAAAGAACTCTCACCAAGCATGGACATCTCAAACTCCTTATGCATGTCCATGCCAAACTCTTGACATATTTTATCACTACTTCCACCAAAAATGATATCATCTACATAGACTACAATAATGAACTAATGACCACCTTCATTTTTAATATATAGATTGCTACCAACAATACCATTTTTGAAGACCTGCGGTTGTAGATACCTAACCAATCTTGAGTACCAATCCCTAGTGGCTTGTTTCAACCCATAAATTTCTTTCTTTAAACTACATACATATTCCTCACTTTTTGATAGGATCAACCATTAAGGTTGTTCAATATACACCTATTCTTTTAAGTTTCCATTCAAAAAGGCTGATTTGATATCCATCTAGTAGACTTTGACATTTTTAAAAGAAGCAAATGCCAAAAAAATCCTTATAGCCTCTAGACATGCAACATGGGAAAATGTTTCTTCAAAATCAATTCCTTCTACTTGAGCATATCCATTACATACTAACATTTCTTAGTTCCTCACAACTTAGCCATCCTCATTTGATTTGTTTCTAAACACCCACTTAGTGCCAATTACATTCTTATCATTAGGTCTTGGGACAAGTTCCCAAGTTTCATTCTTTTCAATTTGGTTCAACTCCTCTTCCTTGGCACTCACCCAATATTTATCTTCGGTTGCTTTCATAAAGTTTTTAGGTTCTATTTTAAAAAGAAATGACAAAATTGCATGTTTGGATGTATTGGACAATCTTCGTTTTGTTTGAATTTATGTATCTTTTTCACCAATGATTAGATCTTTTAGATGATTCCTTCTTACAATTTTTGATGGAGTTTTTGTGTTCTTTCATTCAATTACCTCATATTCAATTTCTTCCTCATTTTTGAAACTTGATTCCTTTGATAATAATCTTCATGTGCCTTTTCTTTTTGATGCCTTTCCTCATTCACTCTTACATTTGCACTTTCAACAATTTTATGTAGTCATTTATTATATAACTTGTAGGATTTTTTCCTTAAAGATTTACCAAGGAAGATACCTTCATCAAACCTAGAGTCAAATTTTTCTAAATCTTCCCAATCTCTTCTTATGTAACATTTTATCCCAAATGTTTTGAAATACTTCACTGTTGCAGGCCTACCCTTTCATAGTTCATATGGTGCTTTACTATTGTTTACTCTAATTTTCCCTTGATTTAGAATGTAGACTACTGTATGAACCACTTCTCTACAAAATGTGTCATCTTGTAATCATCAACATGGTTCTTGCCATTTCTTGAATAGTTCTATTCTTTCTTTCTACAACTCCATTTTGATGTGGTGTCCTTGCAACAAAAAGATTTCTTCTTATACTATGTTGTTTACATAATTCTTCAAATTCATTTGAAGTGAGTTCACCTCCTCTATCTAATCTTAGGCACTTATTTTTAGGCCAATTTCGCCCAAGTCATCTTAGAATAATCATCTATCAACAACATGAAGCATCTCTCACCTTGTAAATTTTTTTTCTTGTTGGTCCACATAGATATGTATTGACAATTTCTAAGGGTTTACATGTTGAATACTCCTTCAATTTGAAAATCCTTGTTTATAGTCCATGTTGGCACTATTTTGCAGATAGTATTAGAAGGCCTTGCAATCTTCAGTATGTCTCTCATACCCTGCTTTGTGTTTATTTTTACAAGATTTTCAAAGTTCATATGCTCCATCCTTCCGTGCTATAGCCAACTCTCATCTTATTGCCCCATATCTTTTTTTACCTTTGATTTCACTAAGAATCTAAAGGTTATTGCTTGTTCTACTTGTGTCTACAATCAATTTCCCTACCTTATTAATTTCACATCCTTTAGCATAGAATGTAAGAGTGTGTCCTTCACCACACATTTGACTCACACTTATGAGATTATGCTTCAACCCTTCAACATATAGAACATTCTTAGTTTTCATCTTTTTGTTATCTAGGCTAAGAATACTTTTTCCTATTAAATTTGTTGTAACATTGTCCCCAAATTTCACTATCCCTCCATTCACTTCCTTCTATTGGTGTGAATAAGTATTGTACCTAGTTTATTCCTTTACTAGGGACTTAGGGGACTTAATTCACATGTTAAGTTTACTTAGGATATTAGTTGTATCTTCTAGAAGTCTTAGTTGTATTATCTAGACTTTACACTTTCCTAGGTAGTTATGAGTTAGTTGTCTCATGTGATAAGATTAAGACACTTGTCATGATCTTGTATTATCCTATCTCTCATCCTTTCATTTATAAGAAAGACATCTCTAGCATATTTTGCATTATATTGTATTGCATAGATCATATTGTATCATATTGCAATCCTTGTTTGGTGGAATAACATCTTCCATTGTTGCTTCTCTCTATCTCTTGTGGAGGTTATTTGGTGTTGTAGATTGGAGATCTTGGGTTGATCACTTCAACATGGTATCAGAGCTTTGAATCGTGCAAGCCCCTTCCATTTTTTCATTAGAGAGTTTCCATCAAGTTCTATTGTGATTTGAGTTTTTTGTATCCTATATTGCATGTATGTATTTTTGTGAGATCCGGTGATTGCAACACTTTTGGCTATAGTGGCAGTATTTTAGGATGTCCCATTGTGTTCAAGAGGCTCAAGAAAGTCAAATTTGGATTTTGTTTCACTCAATTTGGTCACCATTTGCATTTTTGGCAAAGAAGGGTTAAGAGCTTAGATTTGGTGACAACTTTTTATAGGAGCATTTTTGGTATAAAAAAAAAGATTGCCATTGCATCCAGGTGGTTGTTTGTGAGAATTTTGATATATAATTTTCCTATATTTGACAAAAGTTGAATTTTAGGCAAAAAAAATTTAGTTGAAGGGTCATACGACCCCCAACAAGAGCAGTACGATTTTGCAAAATAAAAAATATTTATTATTTTTTATATTTTGCGTTTTTTATTTTTTGGGCTATAAATTTGTATTGGGCTAAATAAATTTTGTGAAGGTTTTTCATTAAAATTTTTGGATGCCTTGCAATTTCTACATTTTTTGGAGGCATTTAAAATCCTTGTAGGTGCTATACTTTTCTGGCAAACCCTGCAGATTCTTGTTGGCCCTTGTGGGCCCCTTCACCTTTATGGCCTGTTGAAGGTCTGCGGACCTTCTGTTTGCAATGCCCGTGACTTATTCCTTAGTTGCTAAGTGGCTAGCCCACCGAAACTAGGAGACCACCAACCGGCCATCAGACTCTAATCACCCAACATTCACCACCAATAGTCAAGAGAAGACCTCAAACCGCCAGCTCAAACATATGCATGTGACTAGGATTCATCAAGCCGCTAGAGGTCAAGGTTACCGCCAAAATTTTCTACCGACCCAACATTTGGTCACATTGGCGACCTACAACTAGCCCCTGGGGGGCTTCAAATTTGTGCCTATTTAGTGATAAATTTTGCACATGTTTAGTGTTGGAAGTGCCTCAAATAGGCCTTTTTTTCAATTTTGCATAAATTTTCACCACGACGTCAGATTTTCGAAAACAAGATATTGTCAAAAATGTGGTTCGATGAACTTCACAATGTTGTAGGTGTTTTTTCCAGATTTTGACATTTTTTGCTAGTTTTTCAGCCCGAAGGTACAGGTACATTTATTGCTTGTAATTGACATAAATTTTGCATACAAAGTCGAAATTTGGAAAAAAAAAATCAAATTTCTCAGAAAATCACAAGGAATCTATTTGTAACCTCTATTTCTAATTTTGGAAAGTTTTTTTTAAAAAATTGTAAAAATCACTGTGTTATAAACGGTTGATTTGAGCTTGTCATTTGTACAAATTACAAAATTTCTTCATTGTAATTTGCTGGGGGGTTGCAAATTGAGTTTTAATGCATTTTGGAGGGGTGAAAGGCACAATTTAAGTGCCACATTGTATTCTTTCCTTTGGTGTTCATGGTGGATCTAAGGAAAATTGAACCACTCACTCCACACAATTATCATACATGGAAGCTAAAAATGACTCAATTGTTACAATCTAAGGGTCTATGGCTAATGTTAGATGCAGAAAAACATGAATTCTCAAGGGATTATGAATTTTTTTTCCATAGATGTAAAATGGATGAAGCAAAAGGGCTCATTGGCTTACATGTATATGATAACTTGTTTCATATTTCAGAGTGTAAAACACCTAAGAATGTTTGGGATAAACTTGAAGAATTGTATGGTAAAACAAATCATTTCAGAGCCTTACAACTTCAAGTAGATCTACAATCACTCTCTCGAGATGTATTTCCTTCAATTCAAGATTTCCTTGCACAATTCAAGATGATTTTGTCACAATTGAAAGGATTTGGACATGATATATCTAGTGATGAATGTATCTTCTTGATTATGTCTAAGTTAAAGGGCCCTTATCAAGTGTTTTCTTCTACTTTCTATTCTATAATGGATGCAATGGGGAAGATTACAAAATGCCTACATTTGAGTTGTTTTGTGAGCATCTTACTAGGGAAGAGGCAAAGATGATTCAGTTGGATGCCCTACCAAATTCTAAGAATCATGCTCTAATGGCTCAATCATCCAAGGGTAAAAATAATAATAAGAAGAATCCCAAGGAAGAATCATCTTTAGGTAGTGAGACTCCCTCCAAACCAAAGCCAAAGAATAATCAAAAGTCCACTTCATCTCCTTCTTCTTCTACCTCTAGAGATTCTTCTTCCAAGTCCAAGAAAAAGAAAGGAGATCCTTGTTCATTTTGTGGCAAAACTAGGCATGATGCAACTCATTATTTTAAGAGATTGGAAGCCTTGGAGGAAGCTATGAAGAAGCACAACATTTCAGTGGCTAAGCCTTATTCCATGGGAAAAGGACAAGCTCTTTCAACATGAGTTATTCATTCATCTTTATACAATTGGATTCTTGATTCAGGTGCTTCACATCACATGACCAATTCACATGATCTTCTTGATTCCATTGTTCATACTTCTACTTCTTAGATTGAAATTGGGAACTCTTCACATATTCTAGTTTTGGGGATAGGCTCTGTTTAGATGCTAGATGGGTGCATTGAGGATGTTCTTCTTGTTCCTGATATTGCAACAAATCTACTTTCCATATATCAAATTTTTCATTCTGGAGATGGGAAGTCAGTTGAGTTTACTCCACATAATGTGACTATTAGACAGTTGTAGGATCCTAAGAAGGTTGTTGCTACATGGATAGTTGATCATGAGAACCATTTGTATCAATTTGATGGCTTTGAGTCTTCATCAAGTTCATGTTTTGTTGTTCATGTTGATTCAATGAGCAAGCTTTGGCATGAAATATTTGGGCACTTGCACTATAGATATCTTCAGCAGATGCAAGTGCATAACTTAGTGGTTGGTCTTCCAAAGATCTCTTGCACGGATGATGTTTGTCAAGGTTGTGTTATTGGCAAGCAACATCAAGATCCTTTTCCTAAGGGTCAAGCTACACATTCAACCACACCCGTTGAGTTGGTCCATAGTGATCTCATGTCATTCCTAAATCCTTCTTTTTCAGGGGCAAGTATGTGCTCACATTCATTAATGATTTTTCCCGACGAACATGGGTCTATTTTCTGAAGCTCAAGAGTGAAGTTCTCACTGAATTCAAGACCTTCAAAAAATTTGTGGAGAAGCAGTTATTTTTTCTCTTTGATAAATACACAGATAATGGGGGGGAGTATGTCAATTAGGCATTTCAGGATTTTTGCAGTGAGCATGGTATTCTTCATCAACACACGGTTCCTTATAGTCCTGAGCAAAATGGTGTGGCAGAGAGAAAGAACAGGATTCTCAAGGAAATGGCTAATTATATGATTCAGTCTAGGTCCATGGCTCCCGCATTTTTGGCCGAAGCTATCAATTGTGCTAACTATATTCAAAATTGTATGCCCACAAGGCAGTACGGAATATGATCCCTGTGGACACTTGGTCTCATCGCAAGCCTAATGTATCCTTCTTCAGAGTATTTGGTAGTGAGGCTTGGGCATTCATTCTAGATGGTCGGTGTAAATCAATGGAGAAGAAGAGTTAGTTGTACATCTTTGTTGGCTATTTTGAGGATGTGAAGGCATATAGATTGTTTGATCTTGACACATGAGAGGTTCATTTCCGACGTGATGTTCAGTTTGTTGAGTCCTTCACCCAAACCAATCCTCCTTCGAATTCTTCTTCATCGCAACCAACTCAATCTTCTTCAATTGATGATGCTTTGCTACTTGAGGAAGATTTTGATGATGGTCTTGATCCACCTCCTCCTCATTCAACCACTAGGCCACGATGGGCTTGAGTTACTCTTGAGGAGGTTGGTCCTCTTATTGGTGATCCCACAAACACTTGTTGTACTCATTCTCAGACTTCAAGAATCAGTATTTTGAATCATGCTTTTTTAGATGATCCTCATAAGTTTTCAGATGCTTCAAGAATTCCAAAGTGGTATAGTGTTATGGCTGATGAGTATTCTTCTTTGATGAAGAATCATACTTGGGATCTTGTGCCTCTTCCTAAGGGAAGAAAGTTGGTTTGGTGTAAGTGGGTGTATCATACCAAGTATGTAGCAAATGGTTCCATTGAAAAGTATAAGGCTCATCTTGTTGCAAAGGGGTTCTCTCAAGTTGAAGGAATTGACTATTCTAAGACCTTTGCTTTTATTGCCAAGATGGATTCTATTCACCTTGTCCTTGCTATACTTGCATCACAGGGATGGTCAATGTATCAGATGGATGTGAAGAGTGCTTTCTTGCATGGGGATCTTCATGAGGAGATCTATATGGAGTAGCCACCAAGTTTTGTGCAGGACCCTTCACTTGTTTGCAGGCTTCAACATTCATTGTATGGTCTCAAACAAGCCCCTCAGGCTTGGTATGAGAAGATGGATAGTTTCTTGCTTGCTTCTAGCTACAATCGTTGTCATTCTGATCCCACAGTTTATACTCAGAGACATGGAGAGGATCTACTCATACTTGTGCTCTACGTGGATGATTTGATTCTCACTATAAGTTCTACTTCCATGATTGAAAGTACACAGAGAGCGATGAAGCGATTTGATATGACCAACCTTGCTCTTTTGCATTACTTCCTTAGTCTTCAGGTTCATCATACTTCTGAGGGGATCTTCATTTTCTAGTAGAATTATTCTCTTGATTTACTTCATTGGTTTGGCATGGCTGATTGAAAGCCTGCCCCTACTCCATTCCAGTCAAGTGTTGTACTATTTACTAGTTGCACTACTCCTACAGTTGATCCTACCTTGTATTGGCAGTTGGTAGGCAGTCTTTTGTACTTGACACATAATTGTCTTGAAATATCCTTTGTGGTTGGACTTGTCTCTCACTTCTCATAGGAGCCTCATGAGAGTCATTGGAAGGCCACCAAATGTATCTTGAGATACATTCAGGGCACTACTCATTTCAACATTCATTATTCATCAGGTGCATCTCAAATAGTGGGCTTCATTGATTCACATTGGGCTGGTGATGTTAGTGATTGAAAGTCTACTTTTGGCTTTGTTTTTTGCATTGGTTCTGGTTTGATTGCATGGTTATGCAAGAAGCAGACTGCTATTGCATTATCATCGACAGAGGCCGAGTATTGAGGGTGCAGTTCTGGCTAGTCAGGAGGTTTTGTGGCTTCGTCAATTGATGACTAAGTTTGGATTCCCTTCCACTTAGCCCACTACTCTTTGGTGTGACAACCAGAGTGCCATACATATCTCTCCCAACCCAATGGAGCATCAATGTACTAAGTATATTGAGATCCACATGCACTTCATCAAGCAACTCATCTAGGATAGTGTTCTCAGCTTGGAGTATTTGCCTACAGATCAACAGGTTGCAAACATCTTCACTAAACCTTTGGAATCACCTCATTATCTTCAGTTGCAATTGATGCTTGGGGTGAAGGAATTTTTCCTTGGGGGGTCTTGAGGAGTCCTCCTTCATTTTTTAGTTTTCTTTTCAACTTTTTCTCTCTTTTGGAGATGAGTTTTCTCCCACAGGGTTTTTCTCCTTTTCTCCGCTTCTGAGAGTTTTTTGTTTTGTTTTGTACATGGGTGTCTCATCAGGCCTTGTTGTCGGGACCCATATTTTACATTTTTCATTGGTTTGTTCCTCCCTAAGTTGCACTTAAGGGGGGTGTTGGTGTGAATAAGTCTTGTACCTAGTTTATTCCTTTACTAGGGACTTAGGGGACTTAATTCACATTTTAAGTTTACTTAGGATATTAGTTGTATCTTCTAGAAGTATTAGTTGTATTATCTAGACTTTACACTTTTCTAGGTAGTTATGAGTTAGTTGTCTCATGTGATAGGATTAAGACACTTGTCATGATCTTGTCTTATCCTATCTCTCATCCTTGCCTTTACAAGCAAGGCATTTCTAGCATATTTTTCATTGTATTGTATTGCATAGATCATATTATATCATATTGCAATCCTTGTTTGGTTGAATATCATCTTCCATTGTTGCTTTTTTGTATCTCTTGTGAAGGTTATTTGGTGTTGCAGATTGAAGGTCTTGGGTTGATCACTTCAACACCTTCAAGGTGAGGGATTTGAGCTTGTCTCTAGCCATGTGGTTTGAGAAACCACTGTCAACATACCATTGGTCTCCCTCATTTTGAGCATGTAGGGAAGCTTGCACAAGCATGGATCTCTCATTATTTTCTTTCTCCTACTTTTCTTTCCACATTTTTTCTATTTTCTTGTTTTATTGAAAAAGGGATCTTAGGTCTAATGCATAGATCACTAAGATCAATCCTTTTTCAAAGAACATTAGGATGAAAATTGGCAAGGACATTATATTGGATTCCAACCTTGAAGGTGAGTCAATCAACCTCATATATGATCTTTTAATGCCTTTGAAATTGACAAAAATTGATTTTATTTTATTGACGTAATGAAATTATGAGACCTAATATGAAAATACAATTTTTCTATAACAGAGAAATTGTAAAACCAAATTTCAACAATTTATCTAGAAAGAGTGGAGTTTTGTGCATTTTTCATACAAATATGAGCCTAATTTTTTAGACAAGGGAACCTAGGGTGCCTCTTCCTAGAGAGCTGAAACTACACTCTTCTTTCATAGTCCTTAAGTGTTTGATCAGAGGCTTCTTCCTTCCAAATCTCACTATCGTATCTTTTATGTTACCGAGGTATTGTAGTTTTTGTATCTTGTCAAGTTGTAGGTCTTGTATGCATGAATGAGTGAATTGTCTTCCAATATTCCTTCAATCCTCTTCAAATTTGTACCTACACATTCAAAATGAGAGGAAGGGTTATGCCATGTAGGGGCTTGCCTCAGTCAAACCTCGTGTTGGTGTTTCCACCTCCACAATATAGTATAAGATATTACAAAATGGGGTGGCTCACTTCCAGGACTCACTATCCAAATACAAAGGCTCATTGCTTATAGAATTATAATGAAAAAATGGCTTACAACCAGAAAATGAACTGATAAAGTACACCTAGTGAGTGTTGATTCAGTTCCAATGAAGCTCAGTAAACTGATTTCACACACTTCATCATATTCGCTCTTCTTCTCATTTGCATTCACAATATCATCATCTCTCTTGTTTAGTATTCAAAAATTTTCCAATATATATATATGTCTAATCTCTCTGCAAGAATCAATTAGGTTGGCCTAATTAGATGCACTTCTTACTCACCAAAAATACCAACTATTGGCTACAAGCTTTCACAAAATATTTGCAAAAGCAATTCAAACACCCAACACACTACATCATGTTGACACAGACCTAAGATAGGTTGCACATATATCCATATAACAAAAATTAATTCACCATTACACAACTCATCCATTAGGTTGGCCAAGCATAGACCTAATAGCAAAATTGTAATCAACAAAATAATGTTGATACACCATACAAGCATTTGAATACATGAGATCTTGAATGTACGTGCTTACAACATCCATGCACCATTTCCAAAAAAATTGCAAGCAACAATAATCAACAACAAACAACTGCAGACCAAAATACCAGAAGATGTAAGCAAAATATCAGAGGATATAAACATTATGCCAGTTCAAATACCAAACCAGAATACCAGAGCAAATTCAGACTTGATCTTGTAGTTGAAACTCATATATCATGGTGACATCAATGACAACATAAAACAACAAAAATGAGATTTTCTTCTTCATTTTCCAACAATCTCCCCCTTTGTCATTGATGGAAAAATGTGCCAAAAAAATATTTATAAGACTCCTTATTTACAACACTTCTCCCCCTAACACCAACATTTCACCTTCTTCACTCCCCCTTTGACATCAAGGACAAAGGGTGTCCCAAAAAATGAAATTGAAATATGAAAACAAAGAAAACAAAGAAACATGCATCAACCGGAGGATGGTGAGCCTTGAAGATCCTTACAAATATCTTCCCATACTGATTTACCATTATCCCAACTATCCTTTGCAGCAATCAACATCCTATTCAAGGATTCCAATTCTACTAGAGTTTCTTCTACACCATCTGAAGTGTAAGGAGTCAAATTTATCTTCTCAAGTTTTTTTGTGCCTACCAAGGCCTTACCAACTGAAGTGTATTCCACTCTTATAATGTCACTTAGCTGATCAATTTTTTTGATAATCTCTTCCTTCTACTTTTATAAAACAAATAATTTGTCTTTATGCGCAGTGATGGCATTCCAAGTTGATCTATCTCTGTCTTTGGATATATTCTAAGTACCAAAGACAACAGTTAACTGGGACTCAATGGAGTCCATAACAACCTTAATGTTTTGGGTGGCATTTGACCACTTCAAGCAATAAGCAAGAACAACATTTGCTTATGACTCATAGATCTTCACAACTTCTAGGTTCTTTTCAACATTTGAGTGTGCAAGAGCACACTTGTCATGTAATGCTAGTAGCCTTTTCTCTGCCAGTTTCTCCTCAACTTCTTGTTTTGTCTTTTCTCCAAGCCCGGAGGTATACTCCTTGAAAGAATCCAATAAAAATCTCAAATTTTCAATGGGAGTGAGGGATGCATCAATATATGCACTAGGTGTGACCTCCTGCAATGCCTTACGAGCATCTTCTATAAGTTATGTTCCTTTCTGATGTGTTTCAAGAATCTTCTTCCTTCCGGATGCTTGCAATGCATCTCCTAAAACCACTTTATGAACTAGACACATCTTCTCCACATCTACAAACCCTTCAATCATAGGAAGTTGTGGAAGCTCCTGAGGAATTATTGGTTGGAATATGATTTGCTTGGATAGCAAGCCTTTCAGAACATCATTGTTGGAGGATGATTCTCCAGGATGCTTAAGATATTTTATAATCTGTTTTTGACTTTCTTCATTTTTCCGATAGATTCCTCCTTTTTTCTTCCTCTCCCTTTTCCTTCTCTTCTTCCTTCTTTTCTTCTTCCACTTCCTCTTCTTCTTCTTCTTTCTTTTCTTCCTTTTCATTTTCATCTTTATCTTTGTCCCTATTGTCTTCTTCATCATTTCCATCTTTTCCATTTTCATTTTTCTCTTCTTCTAGATTATCGTTTTCTTCTTCTTCATTGCCTTTTCCCTCTTCAATATTACCCTTTTCATCATTTCCTTTTTCACCTTCAATGTGCTTCGGAGGAGCATCATCATGTTTTTCAGGCTCAACTTCACCTTCATTCTGCTTCTCAATTTTTGGAGGATTAATTTCACCACCGACATCATTTTCAGCATCAAAGTCTTCAGAAATATCTGCATCACCTGTATCAAGAGGAGTATCTTCCTCAAAAAATTTAGTAGCAACATCTTCATCAACCTTAAGCATGCCATATTTTTCTATTGTATCCTAGATCACCTTTGTTGTTTCCTTCCTCATCTTCTTTATCAACTTTTTATTCCTTTTCATTAAAATATTTACCCTTTTCTTCATTCGAAACATATTTGCACAAATCCTTTTCAAAATCTCCAGATCATCCAGGGTCAGGGAAGATCCAATCTTATCAAATTCCTTGTTCCTAATTTTCTCTTCAAGTGCAACAGCCTCTGATCTCCTTTTCATCAAAGCTACCCACATATTCTTAGGTACATCTTTTTTCACATCATCCCATTTAACTTCCAAGATGATAACATATTGAATGACAACTAAAATCTGTGTTTTCTTATCCTCTTCTCCAACATAATCATAATATTATGTTGTAGGATTCATCATATTTTAAAAATGTAACAAAGAATTGAGAGTTGCCTCTAATTTGGAACGACGGCCAAAACTTACGAGATTGTCCTATTCTTCTCTCTAGTTTACAGAGGTTTCATCAAACACCTTAGTCTTCTTCGACTCTGGTTTGGTGTGCACATGAACACCAAATTTTTTCTCTTCCTCTTCATCAGAAGGCGATACAACATGCACTCTCTTAGAACCAACAACTTCCTTAGAAGCACCCTCACTAGAGGATAAACTTCCTCTTTAGGTTTCCTCACTAATTTTGTAGCAGGATCCTTTTCCGCTTCATCCTAATCATCTATGACACTAAGATTTTTCTCCCTAGAAGCTTTTTCTTTCTTTCCTCTTTTTCTAGGGGCCACCGAAGGAATTTATTTCCTCTTCCTAGATCTAGTAGTGGGTCCGAAGGAAACCAGGCCTTTGTCTTTTTCAGCAATACTGGGTTCAACTTTTACTACAAGGGCTACAGAGGATTTAGTAGGAGTAGTCCTACCAGATCTCCTCAGGCTAGATGATTCTGCTTCCAACTCTTCTCCCTCAACCCTTCCAAGAGCAATCCGCTCATCAATGAATCCAAATTCTTTAAGCTTCTTTTCCACTCTCTTTCTGATTATGGGCTTCTAGAACTCCATATGAACTTCCATAGGCTTTTTTGCATAAGTACCAATTCTGGGTTCATTGGGATCCTTTATAATTTTAAGCAGCATTTGTACATAACCCTCAACCTCTTCTTCTATAACTTCATATCCCAATGGTTGAATCCATATGGTTTGGGGTTCTACTACTTCGATCATGCATTCATCAAAGGAAACATGGAATATGATGTCATCTTTGTATTTCTCAATAATTTTTCTCAGAATCCTATCTCTCTCATTCATGTTTCTCTTAAATACATCAAAGAATGTTGTTAGAGAATTTTATTGAGCTTTTAGATCACCCGAACTATGCATATAATAAAAAATTTGATGCACCACTAGTCTGGATGAGTCCCAAAACACTTCATCATTCTTTCTAGGGAGTTTCTTCATGAAATAAAATAATAGACATACAATCAATGAACCGAATTTGAAAGCATACTTCCTTTCTTTTGTCGACTTCAAATTCTCAAGCAACTGTTGCCAAAGAAGCTCATATAATTCATAGTCTACACCATTGATTACCATATCAAAACCAGTATAAATGGTTATGGCTGAAACAAAGCTCTCTCTGTTGGTGAAGTATACTTTGTGACCAATCATGATAGCTACATACCTCACAACCAGATTGGTGATGGACTTTGTCATTAAAGCTCTCTTGTCATATGTGGCTCTTGTAAGTTTTGTTACCACCTCATTCTTCACGACTTTCAATACAGGTATTGGTCCTTTATCCCAGAGGTCTGTAACAGTCCTAATCGCCTCCTTAGTTATCATGTGAGGTTGGTCAGTCCACAAGAATTTTTCATGTATTGTGCTTAGGACTGGCTTCACAAATTTATCATCAACCACGAAACAAAAGTTGGGAAAGTTGTTCCATCTATCTAGCTTCTTCGCAACCAGGTTCGAGTATTCAGGTTTTATCAAGAAACTATCACCTATAAGCTCATTCTATCAAATGTTGATCAATTTGGTGTGATTGAATTCCTCAGTCCTTACTCAAATATACATTCTTGTGTCCTCGGTCGGCATAACCCCATGAGCGATTGATGAGAAGGCACCCATAGGGTCATCTTCAAAAACCTTCAAGGAATATTTCCTATAGGATGGTTTGGGTCTCTCTGACACTTTAATGACCATAGGGGTTTCCATTCTACCCAATTTTGAATTCAAACAACTCAAATAACACAAGCCACAACTACACAAAAAAGAAAAATACCTCTTTCTTCATGCTGAACTAGAACTAGGGTTTGCATAGTTCGAACTCCAAATCACTTCAAGAATGCTCCAAAAAGCTCTTCGACTTCTTCAAATGCATGAGTGGTTAAAATTCCTTGCACAATTTTCTTTATAAAACAATGATCTGCCTTAACTTGCATTAAATACAACATATTTCAAAAAGCTACTAAAAACTCTTCTTCTCTACTTAGAAAAACCATAATTTTCTCTACAAAAGATCATTCCTTCATATTTTCTTTTAGTTCCACATGCATAACCTCTAGCTTATCATTTCTCATAGCATATCTTCGTGCCAAAGACTGACACGTTGAACATCAAGGGGGTTCAAGTGATTTTCTGTTAAAGTTTCCCTTAAGACCTTGCTAGGTCTAGTTCCCAGAGGAATTGTCTGTACAAGATGAGGGCACAAACACATTTTTCATCTCTTCTTTCTTCCTCCAAATCTTATTCATTTCTTGTTTAATCTCATCTTTGTAAACCTTCTTCATAGGTTCATTCTTTTCTACTGGATTGGTCTCCTTACCCTTTTTGTTTCTGCAAACTCTTGAGATATGTCCTGGTTTGTTGCAGTTATAGCAGACAATATTTCTCTGATTAAATTGACTTCCGTTGACTCTTGTTCTATACTGATTAGCTTTATGTCCATACTTGTTACAAGTATAACAGTAGCCACTAAATGATTGATTCACTCTTCCTCCATTAAACTGATTCATCATCAAGGTTTTGCATTTACTTGCCCTATGTCCAATTCTTTTGCAAGTAAAACATTGACCAGTGAAGGGACTAAAAAATTGATTCATCCCACTCCTACATTCTGTTGCCTTGTAACCAAATTTGTTGCATGAAAAAGAAGTGCCATTAAAAGATGAATACCTTTGTGCATTAGGCTATCTCACAGGTGGTCTCCTAGCAAAGTTTCTTGAATTTCCTTTATGCTTTCCTTTATTCTAAGTCTTCTGGTTGTCCCTAGAGTTTTCACCTCCTTCCATTCCCAAGCCACCTTTTTCTTTGCTCAGTTTCTGTCCTAAAATCAATTCATCAAGCCTATTTGAGCTAGATTTGAAATTGTTTTCACAGAGTTTTCCCTTCTCCTTATCCACTTTCAAGTTCACCACTTCTTGTTCAAGCTTGGTGCATGCATCAAACTTGCTTTGTACCAATTTGTTTAGACATTCTTCAATTCTTTTATTCTCCTCTACTTGCACTTTCAAATCGGTAATTTCTTCATTAGCCTGCTTCAACTGATCAATTACTTCCCTATGCCTTTCTTTGAAATTTTTCAATTGCTCTTTTAATTTTCAGACACATTCATTTGCACCTTCAATATTCTCTTTCAGATCTCTATTTTCTCTTTCAACTTTGTCAAGATCCTCAAGAGCAATCTGAAGCTCTTCTTTATCATTCATTTCTTCCATCTTTAGGATCTCCCTCTCAAATTAGGATTTTCTGGAGGAACCAAGCTCTGATACCAATTGTTGAATATCCAAGATACTGAGATGGGGGGTGAATCAATATCTTCTTAATTTTTTTGAATAGATACCATCCAATTATTCCAATTCATATAACAACAAAGATAAGTAAAAGCATTAACAGTACATGAAATCACAAAACACATGAACACCAAGATTTTTACATGGAAAACCCAAAATGGGAAAAACCATAGTGAGTGTTAGATTACAATATAGTATAACCAGTTATAAGATATTACAAAATGGGGTGGCTCACTGCTAGGACTCACTGTCCAAATACAAAGGCTCACTTCCTACAAAATTACAATGACAAAATGGTTTATAGCTAGAAAATGAACTGATAAAATACACCTAGTGAGTGCTAATTTAGTTCCAATGAAGCTCAGTAAATTGATTTCACACACTTCATCATATTCGCTCATCTTCTCATTCACATTCACAATACCATCATCTCCCTTGTTTAGTCTTCAAAAATTGTCCAATAAATATATCTGATCTCTCCGCAAGCATCAATTAGGTTGGCCTAATTAGATGCACTTCTTACTCACCAAAAATACCAACTGTTGGCTACAAGCTTTCACAAAATCTTCCCAAAATCAATTCAAACACCCAACACACTACATCATGTCGACATGGACCTAAGATAGGTCACAAATATATATCAACATAACAAAAATTAATTTAGCATTACACAACTCATCCATTAGGTCAACCAAGGATAAACCTAATAGCAAAATTGCAATCAACAAAATAATGCTAATACACCATACAAGCATATGAATACGTGAGATATTGAATGTACGTGCTTACAACATCCATGCACCATTTCCAAAAAAATTGCAAGCAATAATAATAAAAAACAAACAATTGTGGACCAAAATATTGAAGGATGTAAGCAAAATATTGGAGGATATAAAAATTATGCTAGTTCAGATACCGGACTAGAATACTGGAACAAATTCAGACTTGATCTTGCAATTGCAACTCATATATCATGGTGACATCAATGACAACATAAAACAACAAAAATGAGATGTTCTTCTTCATTTTTCCAACATAAAGAGTGTACAGTATTAGCATGATTAGTCACCACATACCAAACAATAAAGTAGAAAAGATGTCAAGAGGGGTTCAATTATCTAAATGTTGAAGAGATGGGATGACAATTAATCTAGGGGAAACAGTGAGCCCTCAAGATTCAAGATCCTATGGAAAGACAACATAAGGACAAAGGAACACACATGTGAAGTGAAATGCAATATCACAAAAATGAAACATACATAATGAAGACACATCACATAAAATAATGAGCACAAACATGATGCCAACATGATGCAAACACATAACATCCAATAATCACAAAACAAAAATACAAGGTTAGTACTAAAAGGATTCAATTTGATAGGGAAAAGAGACCTTAGTCTTATTTTTTTCTCAAATACCAAACGTCATCCATCAAATGTGCTATCTAAACAAAATGGTGATCTCAAAAGGATGTTAAATCACTCATGAGGTACATAGATCTACTAGATAGCAAGTTGTGCTATGCTAGGTGTCCATGTAATATGATGGGCTCCACAAGGCTAGCAAGTTGTGTTATGCTAAGAAACTCATGAAACACATGGCTCCATTGGAAAACAAGTTGTGTTATGCTAGGTGGTCATGTTAAAAATTCTCTAAACTCATAGACCAACAAACTCCATTATGCTAGGACTACACAAACCACGCTTCAGGAAGCGCACAAAAATCACCTCAAGGGGTGCACAAAGTTTAACATCATGAGGGACAAATAAATGCTTAATGTCATAGGGGAAAAATTGATAACCACATGTCAAAGGGTGTTATAACAACACCACCACCAAAGGGGTATGCCAATAAGTCAAATCTCAATAGACATTTATGAAATGGATAGGGATAATATATCCTCTCCTTAAAATGTCAACATATTTGCTATGTTGGTATTTTAAGGAAGAAAAGGGGGAGAGGGATCCTTAAAAAGAACACACACCTCCACAACTAGTAATCCCTTCCCCCCAAGTGCAGAGACAAGGAAAACCATGGAATAGAATATCGTGTTGCTGCCATGGAAAATATGGTTGCACCTAAGATTGTACCACCATGAATGGCAATGAGCAAACACATAAAGCTACAAATTCCACATAGTGAGGAGCAACACCATAGAATAAAGATCATTATTGTTTAGAGTGATTAGGTACATCAACACATGGAAGAGTACCACAATCATTAAGTTATTGTATTTTATTACTCAAGGCCTAACATTCATTGGTAGAATGACCATGCACTCGATGATATGCACAAAGTGCGTTGTTATAAAACTTGTTTCATGTTTTTAGAGGAAGAGTAATCAAGTAGGCTTTCAGAAGCCTCAACAAAATATTCTCTTGATCAGTAGTAGGAGACACTCTCTTTTCTTGTGAACAAAATATTGCTCACTTACCACAAGTTGTCATAAATATAGTAGATGATAAAGCATTAGATGAAGGTGGGGGAAAAGGTTGGAAACCTAGACCCTATTTGGAAAAGTACGATATAGACTTCTTATCTTTTTGTTCCTTGTTTGTATTATATCCATTTTTAGAAAGAATTGTGTATCCAAGACCATAACACTCTACCAACTCAGATGAAGAAATTGTATCTACATGCTCCTAAGAATAATTGGTTTTTTCTCGAGCACGCAAATCCTTTTCAAGTTTTTTAAAGTTAAGCATCTTCCACTCATGAGAGATGAAAGTTAAAGAGACCCAATCACCATCACGGGGCATTTTTTTTAATCTGTTAATGTAGAACAAGATAAAACACAAGACTCTTTATGTTTATACTGTGAGATTTTGTACTCTCCCATAAAAGAGGTTGTAAAATCTAATGAACCTCAATCATCATATGAGACAATCACTTGGATTATCCTCAACATGTATAGGTTCTACCTTTGAAGTTGGTATCAAAGTATTAAGAGAGTTAGAAGTGTTATGCTTGACTTCGAATTGTGAATTATAACTCTTTTCATTTGCTTTTACTATGTATATCTTGTTATTATATTCATACTTCATCTCATAGTGAAGAGTATATAGGATTCCATTCATGGCATGAATCTACGGTCTACCTAGGAGAATATTGTATGAAAGAGGTCATGACATGATATAGATAGGGGTAGGAAAAACAATGGTCCCTACCTTAATAGGCAGTGTGATCATCCCTAATGATTGTTTACTAACATTGTCAAAGCCATGAATATTAACATCATTAGGTTCTATAATATTCTTATGTATACCCATTTTATCTATAAGATTAATGCTACAAACATTAAGACTTGATCCATTTTCTATGAGGGTATGCCTAACTCCATTTTTATTAATGTCCACATTTATCATTAAAGCTTCATGTTTGTTTTGGATCTCAAGCAAGGGTAATTTATGTTGAGGGAATGTAATATCCAAATTTTTCACTTGCATACAATCAAACAAGGTGGATACATCATTCGGTTTAATAGAATTTGAGACATCAATCTTCTACAAAGCCTCTTGGAGCATCCTATGGTATGTAGGTGATGTTTGAATCAAATCCCAAAGGGAGATCTTGTTTGGAGTATTATGAAGTTTCTCGAAAAGATCATATTATTTACCACTATGCTAAGGAATATTAGGTGTGAGTGGAAGGTATGGTTGAGGCAATGGGATGGATGTTGGCATTTTTTTTGCTTGCTTATTGTTTCTAGGGTTATATGTGTGAGCACTGTGTGATAAATTGGTTGTTGTGCCACATGATTTCTAGTGAGTTGTTATGTAAATTTTAGGATATGGCCATGAGGTTTAGGAGGTCCAATAATTAGAGGAGTTTTAGGAGGTCCAATAATTAAAAGAGATCTAAATGTTAATTATACCTCTGATCTTATACCAATGGGGGATATAATGACAATTTAGCATCTTTATCTATGCAATCCATCTTACTATCCTTTGAAATAAATGTATCAATGATTTCATCCTCCTGTCCCACAATATATTTGTAAGTAGGAGAGGTATTGGGAGAGAAACAAACAAGATTCTCATGATGCTCAATGATTGGATCTTCTAACACCAAGATACCTTCTTCACAAGTGGGTGAGGTATCAAGAGAAGGAAAAATATGATTGTCACAATTGTCAATGATTGCATTCTCTTGCACCAAGCTAACCTCACACATAGTTGAGATAGTGGGAGAGGGATCAATGAAAAATAATAAAAGAGGAGAAATAAACTCATTTTCACATGCTTGTAACAAAAATTCTTTAGAATGCTTAACAAGATCTGACAATAGAACATGAATTATGACCACATAGGATTTTTGGAATGAGAACATTGTGTTATGTCCTATGGATCAAGCTAGCAATTTTTTACCAAAACTAGACAAGTTTGAGAAACAAAATTCCAAAACAAGAACCAGATCTAGACAGAGGATAAACACAAGGATCTTCACAAAAAAATTTAGCCCAAAATGACTGGACAAGGGTGCCTAGGGTTCCCTAATCTGGTAGGTATTTTTATAAAATTTAAAATTTAGGACTAATCTATAGTGTCTCAGGTTCCTATGTCTCAGATGTTTAGGTATGAAAGTTGACATTTTTTTGGAAATGCACCAAAACCTAATTTTGTTATATGCATCACATACATGCATGCAATTTTATATATTTTTAGAGAGATTGAATATGTTTAAATGATAATTTCCTTAGTAATCGTGGTTGTGTTGTATCTATTGCATGGAATTTGGCTCTGCAAAAAGATAGGAGTATCCTTGTTCATACCTGACATACATAAATTTTGTTTGGTCATGCAAGAGAATGAAACCATTGAAGCAAGTAGACCAATACACAAAAGGTATCAAGAACCTGATCTACAAAAGTTGCATTACTCGAGACTATCCCTACACACACAAGGCAATTATTCGCCATGTTCGTATTATAAAAAACATCCCACAAGAACAAAAAATGAAAGCAATGACTATGCCCCATTACATACCCCTCTAGACACACCAAGATATTGAAGATCAATGTGGCTTTGAGTGAGCGATGGAATGAGACAAAAGATGAAAAATAAAAGAAAATTCCAAGTGACAAAACATACCAATTCCATCATATCTCTTTCCAGAGAGATTGTAATTGTTGATATGTGATTTGTGCCTATTATAGGAAAGATATATCCATTATAGCGACGATGTTGGATGTTGAATTAGATACTTTAGGTTGTTGATATGTAGGTAGTTGGTGTGTTTCAACAATGATCAATGCTAGAAATTTTTCATAAATATGTTTCAATGATTGCCACATTTGCTTTTGTTTACTTTGTCAAAGATGAGTGCGACAATAGGTTTATTACGGATGACAAGATTATTGTGGATAGGTGATTTGCAATGTTTTCTTCTTTTTTGGATTTTTTTTTTAATGTTTTGGCATTCTACATTTTTTGAATGTTTTGGATTTTTTTATTTAGGTGATAAAGAAGAATCCAATATGATAACTAAGTTTAGGAAGATGCTCCCAATCAAAGATTAGATTACTTCATTATGGACTATATGAGATAACCCTAGGAGGATGCCAGATGGTATAGCTAGTGATAGATACTAGTCAAATACCAAGCCATGCTATGGATGTAGATGGAAATATGGCAAATCAAAGGATAAAGTGGATTTATTATGGATGGGATGAGAGATATCATTTGATAGATGGTGGATGGTGCTTATTTACACATGGTGCATGTTTTCCAATTTTTCACCAGGGTACTTGTCCAAAGCACCATTGAAGTGGTTTTCACTAGAGGATGATTTTTCTCTTTACTATTTTATCCTTTTTTTAAATTTTTGCTATATTTTTATGATTTTTTTTTTAGTAAGATACCCAAAATGGGTTAGGAATAGAACCATTTGAGATGAATTTTATTGATAGGCTCTTGCAAGAGGTCCCCTTCAAGTGTTGCTAATTGATATGCTCCAAATCCATAGCTTGTGATAACAAAAAATGGTCTTAACTAGCTAGGTTCAAACTTCCCTTTATTACCCTGATCCATTTGATTTTTTTGGTTTTATTTGAGGACTAAATCTCCCACTTGAAAATTTTGACCCTTGATGTTCTTGTTGTAGCTTCAATGGAGACGATTTTGATAGGCTTGCAAATGATTTAATTCTTTTAGACATCATTCATCTAGCAATTCTAGCTCATTTAGTCTAGACACTTGGTATTCTTCATCATTAATCACGTGTTACAAAAAAACCCTTAGTGATGGAAGCTCAACCTTAATAGGTAAGATGGCTTCCGTACCTACCATAAACCAAGGAATATGGTGTGGCACTGGTGGGTGTTCTGATACTAGTTTAGTAAGCCCATAAGGTAGGATTTAGTTGTAAGTGCTAGTCATGGCCAACATCATTAACAATCTTTTCAAGATTTTTAAAATAGTTTGGTTAGATGCTTTGTCTTGGTCATTCCCTTGAGGACAGTAGGGTGTAGAGAAATAGTGTTGGATATGGAATTGGGTACAAAGTTCTCAAACATCCTGGTCCTTAAAAGGGGTTTTGTTATTTGTGATGATGGCTTGAGGGACACTATATCAACAGATTAGGTAATTTAGGATGATGTCAGTGATATAGGTAAGAGGAATGGTCTCAATCCACTTTGTAAAATACTCGGTGGTGGTAATGATAAATTTATGATCATTAGAGAATGTAGGTGAAATATTTCCTATGAGATTGAACCCCCGTTATGAGAAAGGCCAAGGTGTCATTATAGGTCATAATTCATGTATTGAAGCATGGATGAGGTCACCAGGTTGTTGGAACTACCAAAAATTCTTAACAAAATGATTTTCTTCTTGTTCCATGGTTGGCCAATAGTATCCAATTCTAAGCAACTTCTTAGCAAGGGTAGGACCACTTGAATGAGACCCACAAGCACCTTCGTATACCTCTTGTAAGGAAATCATATCTTCTTCCAATTTAAGGCACCTAAGTAATATGCCATCGAAACTCTTCCTATAAAGGGTATCGCCAATAATGATGAAACATGATGATCTTCGGATGAAGGTTTTTCATAGGTTGGTAGTGAGATTGGGTATGGTACCATCATGGAGGTATTGATATATGTCATGGTACCATGGGGAATTAGGACCAACAATTTCGCACACGTATTTTGATTCAGGAACTTTGAATGTTAGTATGAGTAACTATTCTACAAGGAATTCACATTTATGACTGTCATGTGACATATCCAATAGAGACCCAATTGTTGCCATAGCATTTATTGCCCTATTATTGATTTGGGGAATTTTTTCAAAGGTAATGACAATGAAGTATTCCTTGAAGCTATCTATCATTCTTTTATATGGTATTAGTTTGTCATATTTTGTTTGATAATCATCATTGACTTGTTTGATCACTAGTTGTGAGTCACCATAAACTTGTAGTTCCTTGATTTGCCACTGGATAGCCATTATTAACCTTGTTATAAGAGCTTCATATTTAACTATGTTATTGGTACATGGAAAATCTAGTCGATAGGACTTTGGTATGCAATCTCCTTGAGGGGTAATAAATAGAATCATTGCCCTTGATCCATGTTCTATACGAGATTCATTGAAATATAGTTTCCATTGATTTTTTTACATTATTGTGAACACTAATTCATTCAGGAAAATCCAATATAAGAGGATTCTCATCATATATTGGTGCCTCTACTAGTTGATCTACTATAACTTGTCATTTGATTGCTTTTATGTCCACGTATTCTATGTCAAATTCACTAAGTATCATGAACCATTTAGCCATTCAACCTATGAGAGTTGATTTTGACAATAGGTACTTTAGTGGATCAACTTTTGAGATAAGCTTAACTTGATGATTGAGCATATAGTGTCATAGTTTTTGGGAAGATTTTTTTTTTCTAGACATGCTCTCTCAATGGGAGTATAGTTAACCTCATAGCCAACTAGGGTTTGACTAATGTAGTAGATTTCTCTTTCTTTTCCTATATCGTCATGTTGTGCCAAAAGAGCTCCTAGTGCTATTGTTATTGTTGAGATATACAAGATCAAAGGTTTTTCTAGAACTAGTGGCATCAATACTGGTGGTGATGCAAGATATTCTTTTAGATGTCAGTAGGCTTGTTGGAATTTGTCATCCCATTTAAATATTACATCTTTATAGAGAAGATGTTTGGATGGGTGACATTTAACTGCTAATTGTGCTATAAACCTTTGAATGGATTGCATCTTTCCTTGTAGACTATGGAGATTTTTTAGAGTTTTGGTGGAGGCATATCAATTATTGCCTTGACTTTGATGGGGTCCACTTTGATTCCTCTTTGAGATACTATGTATCCCAATAATTTTCCAGAAGTGACTCCAAAGACACATTTCTTTGGGTTAAGCCTTACTTGATACTTTTCCAGCCTACCAAATTTTTTAGATAACACTTTAAGATGATTTTTCCTTGTCATGGATTTTGCTAAGATGTTGTCCACACAATCTTCCATGATTGTGTGAAACATGTCATGGAAAACTATCGTCATTGCTCTTTGATAAGTTGCTCCTATATTTCTAATACCAAAGAGCATGACATTCCAATAGTATATACCCCATAGGCATGTGAATGTTATCTTGTGTTGACCCTCTTACGCCATCCTTATTTGGTTGTATTCAAAAAAATAGTCCATAAGAGACAACACCTCATGTCTAGCTGTGAGATCCACTATAATTTTGATGTTAGGTAACGAAAAGTAATCCTTAAGACATGCCTTGTTGAGGTCTCTAAAGTCCATACATATATTAATTCCCCCAATGGGTTTTGAAACTGGTACAAGGTTTCAAACCCACTCAGGGTACAATCAATAGGTCTAGTGAAGCTAACATCTAGCAAATTTGTAGTTCCACCTTGAAAATTAGTGTTATTTGAGGATGCATCTTTCTTAGCTTTTGTTTGAATGGTTTAGCATCGAGATACACCATTAGATGATGAACTACTAATGATGTATCCAACCTTGGCATGTCTGCATAAGACCAAGAAAATTTGATCTTTCTATCCTCTAGGAAGGCTACAAAATTGTGTTGTTCTTTATCATCTAGAGATGTAGCATAAAATATGATTTGAGGTTTGTCAGTTGTCTTGACATTGATAGGTTGCACTTCTTCAACAAGCACTGCCAATTTTTCTTGATCCTTAGCAATATGAGGGAGGTTGAATCCTTCATTTTTTAGGTACCTTAGAGAGGTTTTCACCGTTGGATATGTCATTTATTTTTATTTTTTCTTGATCTGAAAGCGCTACATTATGGTTTTCGCTAGGGCATCTTTTATTGATTTTTACATTTGTGATTTTGTGACTAAAGGATTCAAGTTTCTCACCATAGTATGCCTTAGTATCAAGTTCTATTTTGAATCCTTCTTTGTGATATCCTATAGGTATGCCTTCTTGTAGTCCCATGAATTCAACAATAGCTTCGTCAGTTTCAAAAAAATCAAGAATCAACGCTTGTTGTTGGTCCCAAATCGATAAGTTGGGGATAAATGAGTGGGAGGCTATTGTTTCATTAGGTGAGGTGAAGGATAAGGTTGTGATAGTATATATAGACGCATTTTCAAATAAGTCTGTTATGCACATAGGAGAGTCTTCAATGTCATCATCACTAGCTAATATATCCAAGGGAGAAGTTATAACTTCTTCAATAGAGATACCCTTGATGAGAGGAGTTACATTTTCTTGTGATCCATACTTGAGACCTCTATATTTTTTTTGCTTTTCCAAGATGATCACTTCTCAGATGCCTTGTTGATTTAGACCAATTCCACCATGATCAGTAAATCCCATGCTCTTACTCATTTGAAACCCTTTACTATTTTTATCGATGGGAAGAAGAGCTTCTTCTTGTTCTTCTTGGTATATGCATTTAGAGAAATCTCCTTCATCCATGAATTTTGTGTTAAGTTCACCCCATTTTGAAAATACCATGAGTTCAAACTTGATTATCTTAGTAACTTTTTCAATATGGTGAGGTTTGCCATATGTCTTTGGAGAAAATGGTAACTATCCTATGTAGGACCCTTTGACATTGTAATCACTGCAACCATTGTCTCTTATTTGGATCTTGAATTTCAATGGTGGTTGATGAGATGTGGACGAGGATGCAAGCATTGATGGATCAAAGGAAGAGGAATGTAAATCTGCATTGTTGTTAGGAACTTGGAGTAGCCTATGATACTTTTCTTCCATGTTTTTTGCAGTAATGGAAGGGTTCGGGGTCACCATTAATGGTAACCTTAGTATTACTATAGAGAAATTTGATGCACTAATGATAGGTGGATGGGATTTCTTAGAAGAATGTTGTAGGCCAAGTCAACATCCAATACTTGACATGTTGTTTTAGTGATTGCAGGACCAACTTGGATAGGCAACTTTATAGTTCCCTCTGAATCCCTTTCATTATCATCATATGCTCTGATGGTGATTCCCTTTTGTCTCTCGATTACTTCCTCAGAGTATCCAGAATGTTAAACAAGTTGTAGAGTGCAGATGTTTAAGCCTGCTTCACCATCTATCAAGACTCTCTTTATCTTGTGTTTATGGACATAAAACTCAAGATTTAAAGCATGATTATAATATGTTTGGGTTGGAAGGTCTTTTTTAATAAATAAGAGATGATGAGTGGATGTGATGTGACCTACCATGGCTTGGAATTGTTTTGTATCTATATCAATAGGTACAGATGATTGTAGGAGAGCCTTATATAAGACTTCCTTATGTGTAGAGGAGATCCTTAGAAGTTATAAGATGGAGATTTGTGTTGGGGTTTTCTTAAGATGGTCAATTAAGCTGTAATTGGTTGGATTTACTTTGGTTGGACCTTTTAATTATAGAGGAGCTCCTTGGATAGTGACTCTTCCTCTTTGTGTGGTGACTCCACACTTAATGTTTTTCTAATGAATAGTAATGAAAAAATTGTGGTTGTTAGCATATTGCACATGTCCTACGATATTATCATAGGAATGGTTAACTTGGTTATAAACTTTTGACTTACCAACATTGTTTCCCTTACTATTATCGAGCATTAGATTATTGTATATCCCTAGATCATTGTTTCTAGAAGTTCCTAGATGTTGGTCAATGTTCACTTCTCCTTGATTGATGAGGTCTTCGATGAGATTCTTAAGCTTCATATAGTTGGATGTTTTGTGTCCCTTAGTTCGATGGTATTCACAATAGTCATTGTAGTTATACCATGCGGGTTTGAACTATGGTTCCTCATATTTTCTAAGCTTTGGAAGCTTGATAACCTTTGATTGGACTAGTTTATTTAAGATCACTTCAATAGGTTCTCCTAAAGGAGTGTATTTATGTCTAGGAGCATTGTTAGGTCTTGGTGGTTGTCCTCATGGATGATTAGTGTTTTGGATGTTCTACTGCTTGTTTGGTTGAGGTTGTGTGTTTTTCATAAACTTTGTGTCTACAATGTCATTGTTTGTAATGTTTTATTCTTGGCCCATACGTGTGATTTATTGTTAGAGCTTGATGGTTGGTCTTTATTGTCCTTATATATCTTTACTAGCCCTTTAGCTATAAGAGCCCTTTCAATTGTGAGACTGTTTGCTATTAGTTCTTCAAACATATTGGCGCATTATATGCATAAGTGAAAACCAATTTCCGTGTTTAAATTTTTGAACAAAAATGTCCACTAGTTGCTTCTTGAGAATAGGCCATTTACATTTACTTTCTTTGTGTCTCCATCTTTGTAGAAAAGAGGTAATTTTTTCTCCTTGATTTTGTGTAACGAGGTATAATTCATTTAAAGTGATTTCATTTTCGATGTTATAGGAGAAATGAGCCACAAACTTGTCTATAAGTTCTTGAAATGTTCTAATACCTAGGGGTAGGTGATAGAGCCATTCAATTGCTTGTCCACCTAAACTCCATGGAAAGAGGCGCATGAGATAGGTATCGTTATAGGACACCTCTAGAAAAGCTACGTAAAATTCCCATATATGCTCTTGTGGATCACCAAGTCCTTTTCATTTATCAAATTTGGTATCTCAAAATTATGAGGGAATGGTGTCATTGTTACATTTTTGTAAAATGGGTAGGGAGATAGATCTTAAAAGGCATAAGATTTCTTTGTGGTTCCCATTAGAATATTGTTGATTTTCTAAGATAAGCTCTAGATTTGTGATGCCAAGTCATGAGGGGGTTTGTTTGATGTTGGGTTGTATTTTTTGTATTGGGTATGTTAGATGAATTGTATGTTGGGTTTTTATTTGGAGGGACTTTAGAAAAAATGTCATATGTGTTATATGGGATGTGTTGGGGTTGCGGGTTTGTTTGATATTGAGGACCATTTTGTAGTGGTGGAGGTATGTCATACGATATGTATTGGTGTTGTGATATGCTATGTTGTTGAGGATCTTGTTGGTAATGGATGCATTTTTTATGTTGGGGATTTTGTTGCAGTGTTTGCAGTTGCGTAACTTTTTGTCATTGATAGGAAACGTATTTTTGTTGTGGTGTTTGAGGTATATGTTGTTGTTGAGAATGGTAGATGTATTGGTGGTGTTGAAGATGTTGTGGTGTTTGAGGTTGTTATTGAGGTGTTGGTTGTTGTGGATTTTGTGTGTGTTGTGTTGGGTTATTGTTTGTTGGGATATTTTATGTTTGTGGAATGTTAAGGACATTTGGGTGTATGTTATGTGAAGGGGTAGGTGTTGTGAATGGATTGTTTCCATAATTCATTATGTTAAAATTTTGGGGATTTTGTATGCTTGGATTGGTTTGATTTGATGTGTATGTTGAGGATGGTGGGATGTTTGTGATTGGGAGACCTAAGTTTATTTGATTTCTCACACCTTGGTTGTAAATAACGGATTTACATATTGTTTTGAAAAAGGTAACGAATTTGTATTGAATGGGGGTATGGTTGGTTGATTGGATGTGTTTGGTATGTGATGTATTGGTATTTGTTGTATGACATGATGCACTAAAGGTTCATTTTCATATGTAGGATTGCTAGATGTTATAACATGTGGAAGTGTGTGTTCCTTAAGTGTGTTAATGTCAAAATCGGTGGGTAGTTTAGCACCTCCTTGTGCAAGTTTGAGTAAGTATTGATTAGGGTTGGTACATAATATACCATTAAGTGATCTACCAAGAGATTGGTCTTGTGTCATTTTTAAGATTTGTTCAAGAGTATATTCTGAACCCTTCATTTTCGTTGGTGATTTCTAAACTATTATGACTCCTTGTTTTTTGTGGTTGTTTTTGTTCGGGAGTATTATACTCTCTAGGATTGAACTCAATGCCAGGCATTCCAATGGTTGTTTCAGAAGTGGTCATAGGTGTCGTTCCAACCGAACTACTAGGGTTGGAATCCATAATTCAATTATGTTGGGACCTCGTTATAGGCATAAAACTTGTAATGGCCTTATGAAATATAGGGTGTAAGATTGGATGAGGATGATGCGAGTGGATGTTTGTTTTAAGATGGAATTGTAAAAGAACACCTAGGTAGACTTAGAAATTTTTTGATGTTGATTGGATGGATGGAACTTATGAGACCTTTAAGAGACAAATTTTTGACTAGATCTTGCTTTGATGGGTGTTGATGATAATCCTTCCTTGTCCTAGACTAATGAGTCCAAGCAAAGGAAGATGATAATGAGTTTTACAAACATAGTAGTAGAAAATGACTACTAAGCAAGCTAGCTCACAAAAATTGATGGCAATTTAACTAAGTACTAGAAAATGACTTGTTTTTAAGCAAGGAGCTAAACTAGAAGATAGCATATGAGATCTAAACCAAAGACGTTTGTCAAATGTTGGTTGTTGTTTGGATGAGTTGTTTGTTGGTTTTTTGAGGTTGATGTTTGGTTCAAAGATACTAGGATACAATTCTAAAAATTCTAATGTGAACGAATGAGAATAAAACGTTTATGGTGTTGGTTATGACTACAAGTTTATTTAATACAAGTATTTGGTCTTATAATGGTTGATGGTTGAATTTTGGAATCTAATATTTTAAGAATTCTAGGAAAATTTTGATTAATAACCAAACGTGTTGCTTTCAAAAACATCAATTTAACTAGTCAAAAGTGTGGCATTGCCCCTAACAAAAGTGATAAGATTTTACAAAAGCATCGATTATTTTCAAAAGTGTGATTGTATGATAGTTGAACACATCATTGTGCAGATTTTAGGGTTTTTTTTATAGAGCAGTTTTGGAACAAAAACGTAGAGTTGCACATAAGCGTCGATACGAAAAAATCAAACATGTTGGGGATGTAATCAATAGTGGTGTGAAATTGCAATTCAAGCATCATTGTGACAGATCAAAAGTGTCACTATGGCACAAAGACATGATTTTGTAAGTTAAACCTAAATCTATCCAAGGTTTTGAACTTTTTTTACTATTTCAAGATTGGTTTTGGTTTGTTTGATCTAGCAAGAGATAAAATACAATAGAGAATAACATGAAAGATTGAATCTAAGGTTTTTGAGGATAAATTCATGAGCCTACTTCAATAAGAGTACGCAATTTTGTGTCACCGGTATTAAACAATGAATACACACCAAAAATACACAACCTAGCTAGTAGTAAAAAGGGTGTGTCAACTTAGGATAAGCCCATTTGTCGAAGAAAATACCTCCATAATGAGTGGGTGACTAGAGTATATAGAGGTCATGTACCACCTCTGTACCTCTCACCTCGAAAGGAAAAGGTCCTAATCAAGGAATATCAGTCACCTCAACAAGGGGAAATACATGATGAGTTACTTCACACATGATATTGTACATTGCATTATCCCAAGCTAACAACTGATGGTCTTAAATGCTACTAATAAACAAGGTTCATGGCGGGGGATTAGTGAACAGTGAACCTGTTCGAGGATGCATGGGCCGAGGGGGTCCCCTCTCCTCCCCACCTATACAAGTCTCAATGAACCAAGGGTCTTGAGGCTTGGCTTATAGGATGCTAGTCACACCTTGGGTTACAACTTTTGTTCTCCTCACTTTATATACCCTACTTGAAAATATGGTTGAGATCAACCTTGAGGTGATGAAATCCCCAAGCAGACCTTCTACTGAATTAAACGATAATAATGTTGTTTTTGATTCGCAAGATCATTCTTAAGAGTCGCGAGGGAAGAGCATACATGTAGACAATCACACCTCGGGTTTACAAACATATTGCAAACTAATGGTGTTTTTGATCTCCTTAATTGCACATAGCGTAAGGAGAGAGCATAAACACCACTAGCCTACTAAACATGACAAACAAATTATTTTTAATACCCGAATTCAAATGTGAAAGTTGTATTTTCAATTTTAAAGCCCAAATTCAAATGTGCAATTTATATTGTTCAATTTTAAAGCCAAAATTGAAATGTGAAAGTTGTATTGTTCAATTTTAAACCCCAAATTGAAATGGGAGATTTGTATGGTTCATTTTTAAACCCCAAATTGAAATGTGAGATTTGTATGAAAACGATCATGCAAGAATACTTGTTAGTAGTTCATTTCTTGTCTTCTCCCAATGTTTGCCACAAGTTGCACAAGATATGCTAGTCTAAAAGTCAAAAGATTAGACACACATTAGGGTTAGGAAAATCTAGAAGTACAAAAATAGATATACTTCTGAAAAGAACAAAAAGTGTCACTGTAATTAAAATAAAAGTGTTGATTTACCACAAAAGCATCATTGTAATCCGTAGAAGCGCCAAATCATGACAAAAGCGTCAATGCAAATCACAAAAGTGTCATTGTAACCTGTAGTGACAAAAACACAAAAGCGTCAAAATAAACATGTCGAGATATAGCAAAAACATCGTTGTAACAGATCAATAACATCAATACGTGACAAATGCGTTGATGTGTGAAAACAAAAGCGTTGATCTGCTGCAAAAGTGTTACTGTAACTTGTAGGTCATAAAAACTACAAGAAAAAGTTAATTTAGGGACGTGGGTCCCACTGAGTGTGCCAAAAAATCGTAGGGGAATAATGGGAAATTGATTAGAAAGTATAATCAAAGCAATTAGGGTTAGAAATATCCAAGACCCACAAAAGAAAAATGAAATAAACCCATACTCAATGAAATAGAATGTAATTGAATCAATGAATTAACCTAAAATCAAGAAATCAATTCAAATTAAGATCAATTAACTCAAAGAACAAGCAAACCTAGTATTCCATTGTGTGGAATTATGCCAGTTTAGGATGTGATTTGCTCATATTATAAATAATCCATGTTACAAAAGCTTTGTTGGTGATATCGACTCACAATTATGATGCCCAAGTGCTCAAAAGTGCTCTAAAAAAGGTCATGAATTCCTTATTAGAATTGTGAATGAATTTTATGAAGATGAAAGCTTGTTTTATAGAATTTTGAGATATTTGATTGACGATGGAGATTGAAGACGAAGATAAGTGGTGGAGAATTAATGAGAGCTTTAGTTAACTCAAAATATCCCCTTATTTCAATGAAATCAATTTGAGATATTTTGGAGGGGAGATATTTTTTAAAAAAATCTTTTTTTAAAATGCAATATGTTTTGTGCATGTTGGAGGAAAATTAGTAATTTAATTAGAAAACTATTCAATTATGAGGTGAGGAAAATTATGATTTAATTAAATAATTAATGTCGGGAGATAGAAATTGAATTTATTTAAACAAAGTGAAAAGAGGAAAATTTGATGAATTTTGATGAATTAATCAAATAATATCAATTATTCAACTAATAGACGAAAATAATGAATTTAATCAAATAATTAGAAATTGTTTAATTAAATTGAGGAATGAGGAGATAATGAGACAATTTTAGGTGTCAACATTTATTATATATCATAATAGAAAAAAATAATGAATTTAATCAAATAATTGAAAATTATTTAATTAAATTGAGGAATTAGAAGATAATGAGGTAAATGATGCCAAAAGGAAAATTATGAATGTGTAATGTAGTTAGACAATTTTAGGTGTTTACATATGTGTGTGTGTGTATTATATATACATATATGTGTATACGTACATATATATACATGTGTTTATATATGTATATACTGGCCTAAGTCAAGTGAGGCCACAAATGAGGGATGTCATCCCTGACATGAACATAATAGTCCAAACCTGTGAGCACAATAACTTGGCGGGGACATAGAGCCTACAAAGACACATTCCCAACAAGGGTTTGAAGCACTAAGTCACTAGCATAAACACCAACAACATCAACACAAAGGTTCAAATTGGTGAACACAATAGATCAACAAAGACACAATGTTTGCAATCACATGGGCCCAATGAGAGTTTGAACCTTGGTGACTATAACGATGTCTTAAATTAACCATCACATCATACCTTGAATGACTTATTCCCAACTATAATTATACTAACATAAATAATTACGCTGAAGGCGTTTCCTTATTTGAACTTTCAAAGCTCATTTTGCCTAAAAATGGTGAAAAGAGAAGGATAGGCCTTGGTTGATAGTGAAACCATTGCCAACCGTTGATTCAAAGGGACAGTGGAACAATTTATTGCAATGTGATGCCTTGTCAATTGGTGAATGGGATTTCTCATTTGTTCATTTGACTCAACTAAAACAAGATCGATTCTCACGCAAGTGGAGAGGAGGCAAGCAAGTGATTTGCATCGTTGGATTCATCAATTGCAGAGGAGGATGCAAGTTGTAGTATATCTCTTGCATGTAAGTATTTGTCTCCCCTCTGATTTGGCATTCCGTAGGGCATTGTATTCTTCCTCATAAAATAGTTGCAATATATGTTGAATGGTGCAGATTTATACCAACGCGGAAGAGTTTGGAGGAGCGGGGAAAACAACCAAGAAATTGGCAGAAAAAGTAAGAAAAAAATAGACCAAAATTTATCTTAATCGACCTTCCACACTTCTTCAGTAGTTTATTTAATTTATCAAATTTTTTTTACCAACCACTGAATAAAAAATTATCTAAAATATATATAAAAATCACTTAGAAACATTTTTGTAATATGAATCACTCCAACACATATTTGCTTTATAGTAACCAAACCAATCAAATTTTAACATAGATTGACTCTTATAATAATTATCCTATAGCTTTAACTGAACTTTTTATTCAATGTATTATGAAATTTATATTTTTTTTAAACAAACTTATGATTTTTTATAAGATCTTATTTATTGTGTGATAATAAATGTGTGACTTTATTTTTAAAGAGATAACAAAGATCAATATTCTTTGACATTAATTTTTTTTCTTGCTTCAAAGACAATAAACTCATTAAACTTATTCTAATTTATAATTTATCTTATACATCTTTATCTTATACATCTTTAGATAAAATCTGATTTTAAATCCCAATTTGGTGACTCATTTACAATAATTAATAAATTTCAACAATAATTAATAAATTTCAAATTCTTAGTTGTTTCACCTATAGACATATGACCACATCTAAATAGAGTAATTCTTAGTTTTGTGGAGAGGGACTTACTAAAAAAATTCAGTGAGTGCTGTTAAGATTTTTTAGGAATATTTTATAACTGTGGTTCCATGAATTTAATAGTACAGTTCAACTTAAAAGTTTAAGCTTCAAATTTTAAGAAATAAACTGCAATATAGTGATAAAAATTAATAAAGATAATTTTTATTTTTTTTATATTGGAATCTAAAATTTTAATGATTGACAAGTAGGCAGAAAATTCCTAAGCTATTGGGTCAATTACTAGCCCCATCCTAATCCTAATCCTAAAAGATAAAAGTCTGTTATTTTTCAAAAAAAGATTCCAATTACTCTAGATCTGAAGCTCTGCTTGCTTACAGCAGTTAAGGCCTAGAAAAAAGGAACGAAATGCTCAGATTAGATAATTTCACCGCTGTAACAGATATAGCCACCAAGACATAACAAAACTGCTGTTACAAGCAACAGCCCCATGGGTAAATCTTACGAGTCATTCTTCAAAAATTAATGGCACAAGGATATTCCACACCTAGCTTTGACTACATGTTTGCATGCCATGTGTGTTTTTCAGATTTTGCCTTGGGCATGCATTTAACATCTGGCGGCGTGTATGTTAGATATTCTTGCATGTCATCATTTTTAGATTTACTAGATTGTTTTGCTAGTAATTTACATCTTCCAGTGCTTCCTGAATGAAAGATGACACAGTGACAACCTGAAGAACATATCAGTAAAGCACTGAAATTGCAGTTTCCAGATGACACACCATGATTTGTTAAAAACTGCATTACATGTGATTTTAGGTCTTTCATTTGCTCAGATAGCATAACAGTCAGGCCAACTGATTAGCTGGATTTGCGGAAATCTGTCTTATATACAAGTGAGAGGAGTTGCAAGAATTAATTTGAGCTTTGAGCTTTGAGCTTTAGAAGAGAATTGAGTTTGGCATGGAAGTTCTAGCTATACATCGTCATTGCCATTTGATGTTAAGAGTGGGTGAGAACTAGCATCAGCTTTGGTCTTTCACACATGGAGTTTAGATAGAAATTCAGAATATATTTTTGTCATTTGATGATAGGACAGCGAGAGAGAAGTAGCATCACCTTTAAACTTTCGCAGAATTGGGGAAAAAGGTGGAGAGAGAAAAGTCAATATTCTCACATGTAAGCTGAATTAGCATCTGCATTGCCATTTGATGTTTAGGCAATGACGATCAGCATCACTTTTAGACTTCGACAGAAATTGGGAGGAAGTTGCAGTTAGATAAGTCGGAGATATCAATTGGAATATAAAATCGAGTAAAAGATGCCTAAACACGTTAGTAGCATGGTCCCCAACAATCTTATCTTCCTCCTCTAGGCGTTTTGGTTGGGAAGATTTTTAATTCAACGATTTGGCCCACAACATAAACGTTATCACTACATAAACACGTTACCTCTGTTAATGTCTGGACCCACAGTAATTATAAGCACCCAAGAGCACGATTGCATTTGTCTATACTCTTAAATTATGGCCTGGGCCTGAAAATTGACCCATACTATGGGCTTTGCTTGACTCATGTTTGGCATCAATTACCTATTTTTCATCTTTCATCTTTATTCCGATGATGGCTCTTATTTGGCATCAATATTTTATCATCTTTATTCTGATGATCGATCATCAAAGGTCTGTTGGGCTTACAAATTCATCCAAAATACACACTGTACTTTTTCCTCTTCGTTGTCTAACAAATTCATCCAAAATACACAAAATACACTGCACTTTTTTCTCTTCGTTGTCTAACAAATTCATCCAAAATACACACTTTGTGTACTTTTCTTTCTCTTAAGCACCTGACAAATTCATCCAAAATACAGAGTGTACCTTTCTTTCTCTTCACCTAATGATGAATCAGTGATCATTTAAGATAATATATGAAAAACAAATACAAAAATCATGTCTGCTATGACCCAACATAATTATTTATATACAGATTAAAAATATTAAAAATAAGTGGGCTTGACCCAACCGATGATGTGATTTTGTTTGACTCCTGTTTCACATTGATAATTTTTCCTTATCTTCACAGAATGTGTTCCGAAATGTTTGATAAAAACTAATACAGTTATATATCAAAACTAATACACAGTAATATCAAACAATGAAAACAAAAACAAAAATTATCTCTGATATAACTCAAGCATAGTTATTGATATACAGATAAAAAATATTACAAATACGGGCGTTTTTCCATACGATGGAACCTTGGGGGTGGAAGTAGCCCAGAATATCAACCGTTACAAAAGTCCTTTTTCATGTACACAGCATGCGCTATAGAGGACCTCTCGCCTAGCAAGCTTAAAAAATAATGACAATGCAACCTTTGTTTTCTATACCATTTGACTATAACGCAGATCTTCTTTCCAAATGCAAAGAAAAGTTTCACAGATCACGAGGCCGAATGATGCTGCTGCTATCCATCCAACTCAACTTTGAACTCACTGAACTCGACATGATGGTGTACGAAATGTTTCTATGCAAATATTATCGAATCATTTTTGCTATCAAAACCTACATCTTCTTGAACGCTAATCGGAGATTTCAAAAAGGTGGGGAGGCACTTCCAGTTTCCAAATATACAATGAAAACTGCAGTTACGAACACTGTGCCCACAGAATAAAAGCCCCAGAATATTTACAATCTATTCCTCAGGTCAAGATCTCTCGAACTAAATGATACCAGCAAATCCAATCGCACTGCAATGCTTGTCCCTCCTGATACATCAAAGGAATAATTTAGAATATCACACCCTGTACCAATTTATTTTGCATCCCCTCAAAGAAAGGGGTGGTGAACAACCTTTCATTGGCAGTTCAGTTCATCACCCAACTTAACATTTCTTTGATCAGAAGTTTCATCAAATATTGACGACTTCCTTAAATGTACAATTTGTTTTTCAAAACTACTCTAGAAGATTTTGAACTAGCAAAAAGTTAAAATTCAATTACCATAAAGAAATCTAATTTTCTACATCTAAGAAGGGTGCGGGAAAATGGAAAAGTTTATTTTGTACAGCATTAGAAATCAAATTTTTAAAAAAATGAAAAATCACCTACGCCCAGGTTATAGAGGCTTTCTGGTCAGTTGAATGAAGACTCTGGTCAGTTTTAATGAAGACCCACAGAATCAATTAAATAGGAACTAACCTTTATAGCCAAGCACCTCTGTCTGTCAATTGCAGCTCCTTTTGGTTCGCTGGTTGAGAAAGCAATTAAAATCGTTTCATTTCATTAGTTGCAAGTGACAAAAATATGATCAGCGCTGGACAGTACAACAACCATCTGCACTTTGTCTGCCTGCCACAATCACATACGAGAGATCAGCCGTAGGCCATAAACTGGAAACTCAAATATATATATTTAATTTAATATGATAAAAATTCTTGACACCATTATTTTATGTGTCTGATAAATATATACTATAAGTTAGAGTAACCACGAAGGCCTGCCAAATTTCCTGACAACTTAAAAAACAATCATGTCAGTAAACCGAAAAGCCTCTAAGGAAGCAGTTCTTCGGGAAAAAGAGGGCAGAGCTCTGATTCTCTTGAAGATGCAAAACTTGGATTCCTGTCAGAACACAAAAATTCAAAAATTCCATAACAGCTTGTGCCAAGGAAAAGTGCTTTGACAAATGAATCATACTGTTTTTAGCATCTACAAGCACCTGCTTAGTACAATACATTTCAGATGTCAACCATTGAGGCACACATAAACCAGTACACTACTGTAAATAGATCTAGATCTGTTAAACAATCGCCCTTCTATTGGTAATATTTAAAATGCAAAATAAGCATTTCTTTGGGAAAAAACAGGTCAGCTCTGATTCTCCTGAAGATGCAAAACTTGGATTCCTGTATGAATACAAAAACTAAATAATTCCATAACAGCTTGTGCTAAGGAAAAGTGTTTTGACAATAGCATCAGATAACTTTTTAAATCTAAATGCACTGGTTAGTACAAATCAGATGGCAACCATTGAAGCACACATAAAAGAGTATGCTACTGTAATTAGATCTAGATCTTTGAGGCAGTCGCTGTACTATTGGTATTACTAAAATGCAAAAGAATAAGGCACACGACTTGGATTGCTAATAGGAACTTTGATTAAGGAGATCGGCAAAAATGTTCTGAACGGGTATAACAGAAAAATAGTTACAAAATTCCTCTTTGCATAAATCTTGCCAGCAAGAGGAAAATGTTTTAATAAGTTTTAAGAAAGTCTCATTTGTGAACAACATTTTCTTCCCCTATCATCTAAAAGACCTTTCAGGACATTTTTCCTGAGCCATAAAAAAAGTGATCCAAGCAAACAGCCTAGAAATTATTCACAGTTCCTAAATCAACTAATGTCCATGCTATCTCCTGCAGGGCTGCAGATAGATGGAACAAAAGAAAATGACCGCTCAAAAGGCGATGAATGTATCCCATCCCGTCTTCTTCGTTTAGGAGCGCAGGCTTCGGCAGGATCTGCCTCCACCCTCCTCCGAACAATCCCTCTTACCGCAAGCTGTTCTGCTGGTGTTAGAGGGAAAACCTGACCACTTACTCTGCATACACAGCTGTAGTTATCATAAACAATTTTCTGATTGCAATTTTTATCACAAATGTGTGTGCTTCCTGTTAATTTGCACCGATAAATATTTGCCCAAACATGCTCATTACGACATCTTTTATCACATTTATGAGTAAGCACATCATCTTCATGATTTAGGAGGCTCGACAAATACACTACAGTTGTTGTATCTTCATTCATGACCGATTTAGTGTGAACTTCTTCCATGTCTTCCGACTTCTCGACTATGTCGAGCCTTTTTTTCTGCACGTCAACAAGTCAGCAGCGTGTCAAAAACGACATCATTTTTAGTATCAGAAACCTATAATGCCTCTTTTTTTCTGATAACTATATCTAGAAACAATAAAACAGTTTCTCCACAGAAATATCAAAAGCAGCTTCTCTGTCAGAAAACCAGGTCGCCTAACATAGAGGTGCTAGACCAAAAATAGCTCAAGAACCCCCCCCAAAATTGCAAGAAACAAATGAAATCATCGCATTTAAACCCTATAAGTGAATTCACAGCCTTACTACAAAGATCTCTAATTTTAAAGCCGGTCACAAGCCATGTCACAATATAATAAAGCAAATAATATTCAACGTCAGAAACGCCTACCCATGATATTCCAAAATGAAAAAAGGGTATAATCGATGACCCACAAAAATTGCCATATCCTGTCAAGATTTAAAACCAGCTTGCTTCAATTAATAAGCTATCAGAAAATTTCACAAGCGTCGTTCTCTCTTTACAGTTTCAGGCCGTTGGTGTAAAACTCAATGCCTTTCTGAAGACCAACAGTCAATTTAAATGGTTAAAACACAATTTCCATCAAAATTAACAGTATTTTCTCTCAGCCGTCCTTCCAACCACGAAATTACTACTCCCTCGCACCTACGGCGAACACAAAGCCTATAAAGTTTTTCGGCAATTTTATCAAATGTGAATAGGTCGAGATACCCGCCTCTTTACACTAAAGGACAATTTAAAAAGACTACCGCCAAGAAACGGGGAAAATTGTAAACTTCACAAGCTACCGAAGGATTTAACAAAACCATACACGAAAACACAACTTTAAATTGAAAATCCACTGTTTTTAAATGTCGGCTTACTACGTTACACCTAAAAAGCCACCGCTAAAGAGAAAATACTGTAAATATTTCATAAAAAAATTCTTATCAATGTTTAATTATGAAAAATCATCCAAACCTGCCACTTTGGCCACCTATAGTTTCTCACTAGCAGCTGCTGTTTAAGCATAAACCCTCCATTTCCTAGCCTTCAAGCCTTTTCATAGGGAAAGGAGGGTTTCAGCTTACAATTTTACGGCATTTTTTCTCAAATGGTCTTTCAACCAAGAAAATCAAACCCCAAAACAACTATGCCGTGAAAATAAAACCTACTACAGCTGTCCAGCGGTAAAAGAAAGAAAAATTACAGAAAAGAAGCAAAGAAACTTACGTGATCTGAAAAGCCCCTCGCACCAAAACACTAGAGAAAAAATCTTGCAGTCCCACTCCAGCATTCACTCCCCTACAATTAAATGCTCAAACTCTCGCCCCTTCGCAGCTTTATATAGAATTTGTGCCCTCCTTCCCGCTTGCCCCCACCAATTGGTAGATGAAATGAAATTATGCCAAATGAAATTACGTTGAATTTGGGTCAAACATTATAAAGAAAATATAATATCCTGTTTATTTAGAACGCATTTATCCGTTACTACCCAGAAATTGGTCCCTCTTTGGCGTAACTCCCGTCGTAACAAAGGAGATCAGTAGAGAATGTGAATACGCGTCAAATACGTCAACGTCAAAGAGAACTTTTCTGTACTGAAAACCCTAAATGAAAATGAATTTTCTCGTTACGACAGCATTCCAATGGAGATTAAAAAAAGCTGTCCAAATACAGAAATGGCACTGAAATCGAACAGATTTTGATGACCAAAATGATCCCAGGCATGCTAAGAATACAAAGCATTGTTCAATGAAGAAGCAATTGCAGACACAGGTACAAAGGAGCTTCAACAAGGAAGTTAGCATGTAAGTTAAAACTTCAAATTGTAGTAGAAGTATACTGTGTCTGTTAGTGTTTAGACCGTTTATTAGTGGTATGTTAAATGTAAATCGATGACTGTTCTTCAGTTTTATGTATGCTGTAATCTCTTTTTAAGCTTAATACAATATTAAAAAAAAATTGTTAATTAAAAGTTAAATTTTGTTTGCAAATTGTGTTCCCAAATCTAGAGTCACTTTGTTGTAAGAGTTGGACTCCCATGACAACTACTTAGACTTTTGGAGCGGGCCTAATTCGATTGGTTAAAGCATCTTGTTGCAAGCAAGAGGTCACAGTGTCTAGTCTTCCCTTGTTAATGTGGAGTATTTGTTATTGTGGCATTTACTTTATAGATTGTTGAGTTTTGTGGATGTTATTGTTAGTATCTTGGTGTGTAATGGATATGTCGACAAGTATTGCACTCTTTGAGTAAAATCATTTTTCAGCATGTAGTGGAGCAATAAATGAGATCAATTGTGAGGTCATTCAACAAGTGACATTTTGTGTACAACTTATGTCTCCATAGCCAGGTGTAATTTTAGATTGATTTTTTTTTTTCTTGGAAACACAAATGCCACATACAAACAAAATACCAAATTATTTTTATTTTGGAAATTTGAAGTAGAAACCTCCAACTTAGAATGATTCTCATTCCACCTAAAAGGAAGATAAAAGATAAAACATCTATAAAAATAAGAAATTAGTTGTGGTTGTAGAACTAAGATAGTTACAAATAAGGTTATGTAGGAGAATTTTTTTGGTATTAAGCAATGAATTTTTTTGCTTTCCTCTAAAAAGGTTTGCCTGGTGATTTTCACACAAATTTTGCATGTTTGAAATATTAAATACAAAATTTCATTAATGAAATCCAAAATCTTATAATGCAAAGGAAAAGCAAGCATAAATTGCTTGAAGAAAGATTGACAACATATTTGCTTTCACAAGAAATGTGGGTGCATTATGGGATGTACAAATCCTTATTTGAGTTGTATGAAGAGCAAACAACAAATTATTTGGATTTATTTAGACACTAAGAATAAGAGGCCATAATGATAAACAAAGTGATAGACAATCAGTAATCTTGGATGTTATATCCTTAACCCTATAAGTGCATAGGGTTATGAGTAGTCAACTTGTGGCTACCTTACTTTTAACTAAATTATATGATCCTTAATATAGTCTTATATAAGTAGTTAAATCAACTCAAATGACATCAAAGACATAAGTATGGTATATAGGGAGAGATTAATTATTATAATGATATTAAGTATTGTATTCTTATAGAAAACTATTGAAGGTATCATTCACAAAGTAGATTAGGGGGTTGCCCCCTCAAAGTGGAATATTATTATCAAGTATTTGTAGCATATTTCTTATTGTATTCTTCTATTGTTCAAGTTGTTTCATTAGAAGTGGTATACAACATGATCTTTGCACCATGAAGACAAGAAACAAGGCAAACTAATAATAATTTTGGAGGTCATTTTAGGAAGTGCGTATCTCTCTAATTTTGACCCAAAAAGATAATTTTAAAAAGGTTTCTAAGGCCATATTGAAGTTGCTATAGTTTAGATTTGAGGGCATTTACAATAGAATTCAAAGAGTTATTATAAAATTATTGTTTTCACAAAATTAGCTCCTGAAACAACAAATTATTTATTTTTTTCCTAAATTCTAGAGGTTTGAACAATTACAAGTTGATCCACATGTAGCACTAGTTTGGAGGTAAGCGGATTCATTTTCAATAAATTATTGCAAAATTAGGGTTTCTACCAAATTCACTCCCAAGGCTACAAATCAATGAAATTCTTAGAGATTTTTTCTAGGAAGTGAGATGTAGATTTTATTAAGTTATAATAAAAATTAATTGATTAGATCTTATTTTGTGTGATCTATCATAAAATTAAATTTTCCACCAAATTCACCCCCAAGGCTACAAATCACTGAAATTTTTAGATTTTTTTTAAATTGAGATATATTTGGTAAGTTATGTGCAAAGAGATTTCTAATATGGAATATCACAATCCTTCATTTGCTTGATCAAAATGCCCCATTGCCAAGTAGCCCCCCATAATTAATTTATTAATGTCAAAAGGGAAGGTAAGCAGGCCAATAACTTTCACATTTCTCGTGTAGGTGGATGGAAGTTGGGTATCCCTAGGAAGTGTCACGTGAACATTTATAGTTGTTGTTTAAGCAATCCCTTAACATGAGACTTCCATGGATTCCATTATGAAGCAATGTTGGGGAACCACCTAATTAATATTAAAATAATTTAGATTAATTAGATTTGTTTTGTGTAATTTATTAAATAAATTGTCACACCATGGTGGGGGCTTCAACAAGAGATGAGTGAGGGGATCTTGTTAATTCTAGAAGGGCTCCTTACAAAGGGGATCCATTAGTAGAGGCGATGGATTCCATGACATTGGATGGTATAAGGTAAAGATCAACAAGATCAAGGATGGAACATTAATAAGGATGGATGCAAATATAGAAAATCCCAAGGTGATGATTGGACAAATAGTTTCTAGATAAGGTTCTAGAGATTCTCAACATGTGGATCTTCACAGAAAACTTGGGAAGAAGAGCAAAGACAAGAAGATTATGCAAAATCATCCATGGTTAATCAATATTGAGGATACTACACCCTTTATCTTATAGGTGCATAGGGTTGTGGCTACCTTAACTCTTAATTGTAGTTCATTTAATGAAAATTTAAACATAAGCCTATATCCAAGTGACAATGGAAGATTACAAAAGTTAGATGCAAACAACAAATAGTGCATAATGCAAATATCAAGTAAAATCTAATATCAAGAATATGGAGATGCTAACATGAAATTATTTATTTAATGAAAGGAAAGAGCTACAATATATACTCAAGATTCCAAATTTGATTAGGATGAACAAGGGGTAGAAAACCCAAAATCAAGGGATTGCTTTAACAAAGTTTCTAAATTTGAGAAGATAAGGAAAAAAGTAGAATCCCATGAAAGAAATAAATAACATATACTCAATTATCCTATCCCACCTAAGTAATCAAAATAAATTACTTAAGTAAACTTAAATAATAATATGTAATTAAATAATTACACTAATGTCCACCCTTAAGTGCAATTTAAGAGAAATGTTAAATATTAAATGGGTCCTGACAACTAGGCTTGATTAGGTACCCATATTCAATGATGACGCCCTTCAAAAGATGAAAATCACGAAACATGTATTATAAAACTACCCCCAAAGAGAGGATGAAGAGAGAAGGTCAATATGGCCCCTCCAAAAGTGAGAAAGAGATATCCTCATACACAGGAAAAACTCCTTCCCCCAAATAGAGAGAAGAAGAGAGACCATGTTTACTATGCCAATGGTTAATGCTTGATATAGAATGTTGAAAATCATCCAAGATGACAAAATAATATTACTCCCCTTGGGAAGAAAGAATCCAAAGAAATAAACAAGATATCTTCTTATTCCTAAAAGGAATATGAGAAAATAAAACTTAGACTATATGGTGCCTCTTGAAGTTGCTCAAGTGTCACCATGCTAGTGCCAGGGGTGTCATAATCAAATCAGGACTCTTGTCCTAACTCAAAAAAGTGATGAATTAGAACCTTATGGAAATTGATGTAGAACAAGATCTAAAGAAAATGATGAATCCTCCAAGCGTTTCTCATTGATCTCTAAGCTATTGTCAAACTATGTCAAATACTAATAAATTGAATCAGGTACTGTGCAAGATTCGAGTACATTAACCATAATGTATGGTGCTCATGATAGGTAAGATTTATATGGAAATAGGGATTTTTGGACAAAATGGAAAGATCCATCTTGTCTAAAAATATTCTAAAAATAAGTTGTATGTCACAGTCAACTATCAAACCCTTATTTAGAATTGATCTTTTTTACTTCTAATTTTGGTGAAACAAAATTCAATTTAAATTTCTTAGCCTTTTACAAATTTGTGTCATCAAGCTCCAAAAATTACTTATAATAAAAATCACATGGAGAAACCCCCTCAACATTTGATATAATTACTCTCCTCCAATGCTTTGATTGAAACCTTTATTTCTCAAAGGACATGAATTAGCTAAATAAATTAACAAATCTCTAATATCAATGTAGGATATAATGAAAATATGAACACAAGCGTAGATTTGGGTAACTATATAAGATTACAAAGCTAGATACAAACATACAAATAGTGTAGAATGAAAATATCATCTAAATACAATATCAATAATATAGAGAGATTAATATGAAATTTCTTATTCAATGGGAGGAAAGAGCTACAATATATTTCCTCAAGATTCCAAAATTCAACGAGGATAAGAAAAAGGAAAAAACCAAAAAATAAGGGATTTCTTTAACTAAGGGTCTAAATTTGAGAGCATAAGGAAAAAACAAAATCCCTTAAAAGAAGGGAATGGCATGTACTCAATTATCCTATTAAGTACATAAGTAATCAAAATAAATTACCTAAGTAAAATAATAAGGTGCAATTAACTAATTACACCAACATTAACTAAATTATGTAATCATTAATAGTTTTATATAGGTAGTTAAGTTGGCTTGGGTGGTATCTGAGGCATAAATATGGTATATAAAGGAGGTTGATGTTACTTGTTATCATGATTGAGTATTGTGTTCTTGCTAAGGGCTATTGGAGTTATCCCCCTCATAGTGGATTTAAAGGTTGCCCCCTCGAAATGACATATTATTATCAAGTATTCACAACATATTTCCTATTCTATTCTTCTATTGTGCAAGTTGTTTAATTACATTAGATGTATTATGAGTGAGGTAAATATGTATGACCTAAAAATTGAGTATAGATATCAATATCCTTTAACATTGATTATATCTATTATATGCATCTATGTTAAATGGTATCTTGTTTATAACAACAACAATAACAATAAATTCATTTGTAAAGATTGTGAAGCTCATTATAGGAGAAAAAGGATTTGAATTTAATAACTTTTTAATTAAAAAAATTAAGAGATGGTTGAAACTGTGTTAATTGATACCTCCACATGTTATATTATCTGACCTTTGACAATTGATAGCAATGCATACAATCTTTGCAAAGCCCTCTAAAGAAAAATCAATTTCACATCATATAGGATTATAACATTTTAAATCATGGAGTAACATGACTAAATAAAATAAACAAAAGTTAAATACTTACAAAAATGGTTGTTTTGATGGCTAAAATCTGAATAACATTAGTTGTTTCTCTTGTTGTACATGAATTAGAAACATATGGATATATTGTAATATAAGTAGAGTGAACAAAATAAATTGCATACATAGTAACTTTAGACATGAAACATGGAATATGTTGTGGATTCTACTATCGACCAAAATTTCCACCTCATAAGTGACTTCTCTAACCCTTCAAGTTATCTTGTATGACCCATAAAACTTAGGCTTGAGATTTTTTGCCCCTCCTTTCTTGACGAAAGAATTTCTATATGGTTGTAACCTTATGAATACTATATTTCCCACCTCAAATGATATATTTATGTGCTTCTTATCTGTATACATCTTTTTCCAATTTTGGGAAACTTGCAGATGATCCTTGAGAGTTCTCAAAATATCTTGACTTTGATTTACCAAATTGCTCATTGTTGAAACTCTACTATCTATGAGCACTAACTCTGTAAAGGTTAATGCATCATATTTGTAGAGTGATTTGAAAGGTGACATGCCAATGGACATGTGATGAGTTGTGTTGTAACAATATTCTCCCAAATGTAGCCATTTGATCCAAGCTTCTTGTTGACTGGTGGCATAATTCCTCAAGCATCCTTCTAGACATTGGTTTACAATTTGTTTATCCATCAATTTGTGGATGATAGCTTGTGCTAGGAGTGAGCTTGGTGCCTATTAGATGAAATCATTCTTTCCAAAATGAAATTGAGGAACCGATTGTCTCTATCGCTGACAATGTTCTTAGGTAGCCCATGCAATCAAAAAGCTTCTTTGAAGAAAAATTTGACAACTTGAATAGCTTTGTATTCATTGGAGATGGCAAATAAATGAGAATATTTTGTCAATATATCAAGTACAACATAAATGCAATCTTTCCCTTGCACCTTGGGTAATCCAGGAATGAAATCCATGGAAATACTTTAATATTTGTGCTCCATAATGGGGAGAGGTTGTAGCAATCTAGTCGAAAACTCTTGCTCTCCTTTATTTTGCTGACAAGTGACACATTCTCGAATATGTGTGAGAACATCCCCCTTAAGGCCCTTCCAAGAGAACCTTTCTCTGATCTGCCGATAAGTTTTGTAGAACCTGAGATGCCTTTCCATAGGTGCATTATAATAGGCTTCCAATATCTTCTCTTTCACCTTAGATCCAGGAACCAAGAATACTCTATTCTTGAATAGAATCATACCTTCTGACACCACATATTGGTCATTCTTCTCTCCACCGTCCAGAATTCTGGTAGCAAAAGGATTCTTGGCATATTCCTCCATGATCTGATCCTTCTAGTCCATTGATGTGATGGACACATGAAATAGAGTAGGTCTCCTAGAGATTGCATTTGCCATAATATTCTTTTTCCCTTTTGACATATTCAATATCGAAATCGTATGTTTGAATTTTACTTACCTATTTCTGCTGCCTATCATTCAAATTTTGTTGGCTCAAGAAGAATTTAGGCTATTGTGATATGAATTGATCATAAATCTTCTACAAACCAAGTATTTCTAGAACTTCTCCAAAGCATGTATTATGGCTAGCATCTCTTTGTCATATACGAAATGTCCTCTTTCATTGGCTCTCAACTTCATACTTTCAAATGCAATGGGGTGTCCCTTCTTAGAGAGAACAACTCTAATTCTTTCATTGGAAGCATCGTATTCTACAACAAATAGAAGTGATAAATTAGGAATCACAAGAACCAGACAAGAAATCATTACCTTTTTTAGCTTCTCAAAGGTCCTTTGTGCTTCCTCTATCCATTCAAAGGATCTTGCTTTATTTAGATTAGTGAGAGGCATTGTAGACTAGGAGAATCCTCTAACAAACCTCTGGTAATAACTACATATTCCAAATAATCCTCTCAACTAAGATAGATTGGTAGGGGGTGGCCAATCTAGAATAGCTTGAATCTTCTGTTGATCAACCTAAACTCCTTTAGCACTTATGATTTACATCCCAAGTACAATATCTTCATCGACCAAAACTCACATTTGGACATCTTTACAAAAAGAGACTATTGTTCTAGAATTCCCAAGACTATCCAAATGCTTCAAATGTTATTCTCATGTTTTCTACAGATTAGAATATCATTAAAGAAAACCAACACAAACTTCCTCAAGTGCTTACTAAAAACATGATTCATGCATGATTGGAAAGTCATTAAAGCATTAGTGAGACCAAAGGGCATAACCAAAAACTCAAAAATTCCCATAGTGACCCTGAAAAGCAGTCTTCTATACATCTTCCCTCATGCAGATTTGTTGGTATCTAAACCTCAAATCAATCTTTGAAAAGTACATCACACCATGTAGCTCATCAATCATCTCATCTATCTACAGTATGGGGTACTGATTCTTATGGTCTTCTTGTTCAATTCCTAGTAGTCTATGCACATCCACAAAGTATCATCCTTCTTTACCAGCACCACAAAAGATGCAAAATGACTAGAGCTTGGTCCGATGTAGCCCATATCCAGAAACTCCTTTATTGCTTTCTCTATCTCCTCATATATCTGAGGATGGTAGTAAGGAGTAGTCATAATTGGTTTTGATCTCTGTTCAAGTTTAATGATATGATGAAAACATTTATCCAATGGCAATGAGAGGTATATCATTGAAAACCAAACTTTTCTTATCCAAAAAAAATTGTATATCAATATGAACTTGGTCATTCTTACCTTCAGAAGAGTCTTTTGAAGTCACCAAACAACTATCACTCTAAATAACTTGGATCTTCTAAAAAATCCTTTCCATTCTCCTGGCTAATACTAGTTGTGGACCTCCATTAGCCATTCCCTTTAGAACCATATCCTTCCCATTGGCTTTGAACTTGAGTTCCATCGTTTGGTAGTTTGTACTATACTCACCTAATGAATGTAATAACTGTACACCCAAAATTACATTGATTTCACCCAAATCAATAACATTTAAAATTCATCACAAACATATGATCTCCAAATGTTATGTCCAATTTCCAAACTTTCAACTTGCAAGGTAAGTTATACCCATTTTCACCATTGACAGTGAAACCTTAAAAGTTTTCCACGTTTAGCCTCCTCTTCACAAGTCCTTCATTAATGAAGTTATGGGTATCTCCTCCATCAATCAAAATAGTTACTCTTTGTCCAACAAGGACTCATTGGACCTTGAAAGAGTCGTATCTATGTGCACTAGATAGAGATGCTAGTACACTGCCATTATCTTTCTCCTTATCTTCCTCCCTCGAAAGGGTGTCTTTCAGATCATGGAACTCTTCAGACCCATATGATTTTGATTCTTTGTTAGAAAGGACTTCTATATAGTGAACTTTCCCCTTACTAGACATTTGTGTCCTGAAACCCATGGCTCTTTGCAAGAGAAACAAGTTTCTTTCTCTAGATATCATTCTTTCTCCTCCTCTACCTTCTTCACCACATTAGGAGTTGCATATTCAGGTGCAAGTTCTGAAGCATGTAGTGGTCTTTTCTGAAAACCGCCCTTATGGTGCCATGCACTAGTTTTAGGTGGATGAGAGAAAAAATACTCAAAATTGATGGCTCATGGGTTAGAGCCCTTTTAATATCCTCTTGTAAAGAGATTGGTGCAAAATATTTCACAAATCCTCTAATAGGTTCAATGAGCCCTATAATGAACAGATGCACAATCAACTTTTTTGATAGTTTAGGCATCATCACCACTACTTTCTAAAACTCCATTATATAGTCATCTATTAAGTGACGTTGTTTGATCATGGCCAACTTGCTAAAATATTCTTCTTCTTCCTTCAACTCAAACATGTCAAGAATCCTCTTTTTGAATTCATCAAATTTGCATATTTGATCATGGACTTGAGTGGTATGCCCATGAAACCACCATTCATAGGCTTCCCCTTCGAGATGCAGAGAGGAAAATTGAACTGCATCTTTCTCTATCATAGGGTTGAGCAAGAAATAAGTTTCCATCTTTTGTAACCATGCTCTAGATAAGATCTTATTACTCCCATCAAAGCAAGATGTTGCAAGTTTTCCCAACTTATGCTTCAAATACTTGCTCTTGTATAACCCATTCTTTTGTGGCTCACTCTTGTGAATTCTATGCAGTTTGCATAAGACATCTCTAATTTTATTTCTTGTGGTAAAGATTGGAACTCGCCATGCCATCTATGAATAGTTTTTAGATTGAAAGCACCATTATTCATAGGTTCACTCCTCTCTTGTTTGATTTCTAGTAGTAATATGTTCCTTGGAGTCCTTGACGAAGTATTATTCACTTCATCAATACTTTCGCCATTGTTTGATGAGGTCTCACCCTTCTAACCATTGTGATTTGAATTTCCACCTAACATCTTGTTTGCCAAAACTTTTAATACATCTCTTGTCTCTGCTAGGGTTGCAGTATATCCCTTAACCCTCTTATATCATGAATTTTTGCAATTGTATCCTTAAATATTTCTTCGTCTTCTAATATCTTCCTTTTTTGGGTTTGAATTTCCTTCTTGATCCAATTTCTTCAGTTCTTTTCTCTGGTACCTAATTTATGTTGCAAGGTGTCTGCCCTTGGTCTCCTTGCATTTTGTAGTGTAGTGTTTGGGTTCGTGACGTGGCTTAACCACCTCCTATGGATTCATTAATTTGGCACTTATATCGAGCATCAATAGGTCAATCTTTTTGTGCATCGACAACCGTTTGTGCAACAAATGGTATAAGAGCCTAGGTCATGGGTTTGAACCCCTCACTTGTGTTGGGGTTGTTGTTGCTAGGTGTATGCCCTTGGCCTCCTTGTGTTGTGTAGTGCAACGCTTGGGTTTGTGACATGGATTAATTGCCTCTCGTGGATTCATTAACTCTAGCGGTTGTATCGAGCATTAATAGGTCTGTCTTTTGGTGCAACAACAACCATCTACATGTCCCTTTCACTCAACATAAAAAATTTAGGAAAAACTCTACAGGTTGGAAGAATCATGCTCTGATACCATTGTAATGTCCCTAACTTAAAGACTAATTTTTAGGATTGAAGTCAATAACATTAACACATGAACACAAAGATCACTTGATATATATTGATAAACTTTAGGATTTCATCCATATATCAAATATAGTTTAGTAATACTGATCTAGAATGATATACAATGCTATAGCAGATCAACAACTAACTTCCTTATAGATGCCTTGAATGCCCTCAAGAACTAAAGGGGTTTCATCCTCTAATCCTAGTGATTGCTAGGTTTTGTCCATTGATCACAAACTCCTATGGTTTTTCGTCCACGAAAGGAATTAGAACATAATTGTCCTAAAATACAAAAGAATGACATAATAATTTGATGCCCATTAGAAGAATTGATTCCCTACATTTGTATGCTAATAATTTCCCTTAAGGAACATGTTGGCCCTAAGCCAAAATGGCACCAAATCCTAGAATTTGAATTTCAACATGCTACACTAGGTTGACCTTGAGGTCAAGGTAGTTTCCTTTGGAGTTAGCATACCTCCTTGTGAACCTATCCACATGCTTCCTTTGTTCATTCCTTCATCTTGATACTTCGTAATTGGTGATGCACATTCCAGAGGTGACTCACTCTGTTCACCTTGAAGGACTAGTTGTTGAGAGCCTAACACAGTCATCTTTTGATAGCGAGATATTTTTAGAACCTAATCCATTCTTCATGAGTTTTGGATATGATGTGTGCATTCCTTTATAGAATGTATGTTTCTATTTGCAACTCGAGATATTCTCTTACGAAGGGATATAGGGCAATGTTCAGATCTACCCTAGTGCTAGAGAGGTGAAACCATATTGTTTCTCATGGTGATCTTCTGTTAGTAATATCTTTTTGGAGACTGGTCCTTTCCTTATGAAATTTGGGTAGAATGTACATGGTTCTCAGGTGATCTCAGCTCCTTGGCAACAGGTTGATTGGCCCCTTTGTGGTGGAATGTGGAATGTTTCCCAGATGCCTCTCTACAACTACCTTTTTGGAAAAAGGGACATGACATAACAATGCCATTCTCAATTTTTTTTACTGACCTCATTATATTCCTTTGTTAGATAAGTGTTGACAAGGTTCATCAAGATTTCATTTCTCTTAGGTGAGCATATTATTTCCTCTAAGGCTAACATTATCTGATTACCTGATTGCTTCAATACTGTGGACACAAAAAAAGTAACCCTTCTACTTTTTCTCTTGTTTAGGCCCTCCTAGTGATTTTGGCTTGATTTTGCCTAGATTTAATGTTGTAATGTGGCCAACACATTCACATTAGGTCTTGGACCCTTGTGAATCATTAAGAATTATAGGATGTCTTGTAAAAGTGTTGTGAAGTGTTGTAACCCACTTTCAGACTTTTCTAGGACCCTTTCATTATAATTCACTTAAACAACCTCTTTTTATCACTTACCAAGTCTTATTTCAAAGTGTTGTAAAGAGTTGTAACAAACTCTCACGCTTTTCTAGGCTTTTCATCATTAATTCAACCCTTTCTGACCCTAGTTAAGTGTGTTTCGGGGAATAATCCCGTTAAACCTCATTAAATGCACTTTAAGTCCTAACACCCAATAAAATTTCCCTACTGGGACCAAGTCACCACCTGGGGCGACTTAGTCCCATTGGGCACAAAAATCAAAATTATTTTAATTTTTTGGCAGGATTTTATTCTCTTAACCTTGAGGTTGGCCCGTGATGTGTTATTTTTGGGAAATATTGTAAAATCAAGTATAAATAAAGGGTTTTCCTCTCATTTTCACCCCCAATTAGTTTAATACATTCATTCACACATTAGCATACATTCATTCATAATTCTCAAGCATTCAAGGCATTATCAAGCATCCATTGGAGCATCTACTTGCATATATTCATACTTCTACATCAAGGGTTTGGTGAGTTGTGACATTGCATGTTGTTCATTCATTATTCTCTCTTTGTTTCATTTCATTTTCAAGGGTTTGATTACCAAATTGGAGTTTGACCAAGGCATACCCCTATTCTCTAACCCTTAACCCTTTTTCCCCTCTTTGCATGTGTGTTTTGCAGGTCTTGTATGTAGATTTGTCAAAGAGAAAGGTGTTAAAAAGTGTTCAACAATCCATCAAAGTCATTCAAGTCAACAAAGCCTTAAGTGAAGCTTGGAGACATCTTTCAGCCCATTTTCTGCAGTTTCAAAATCGGACACTTGCCAAGAAGAGGAGTGCAAATTGAAAGCTATAGATTCCTGCTCCAAATTTCCCAAGATTCCCAGGTGCACTAAGTCACCATCTATGGCGAATTAGTCCCATTGTCGGTCTTGAAAAGTGGTTTTTTGCATTTCTAGATACCCATTTGGTAGAAACCTATTCCGATAGAATCTCCCTGAAACAAGACTAAGTCACCAGCTTGGCGTAAGTGTCCCAATTGGCTTCAATAGCAAAATTTACAGGATTCTAGAGCCTCTCTGCATCACATTCCACTTCCTAGGTGCACCTCTCCAGTCTTGTTCATTTCTGTTATTGTTTGTTTGCATTCTTAGGCCATTCTTGCATATCACAATGTGCTTTCAAACAACTTGCATTTCTTAGGTTTTACATTAATAATTCATTTCCTTTTTCAGTTTATTGCATTTAGATTGAATTTCATTTAGACATATTTCATCCACATTTGCATAGTTTTGAGTGGGGACATTTCCTATTTTGGTCCATCTTTCTCCTTTTAGGTGGAAAACCCTAAAAGTGCAAGAAAGCATTAGGGTGCCAAAATATTTGTCCACAAATACTATATCAGGGAAAGTTTTACAAGAAAATCTATTATCTCAACCACTGACATGCATCTCTACCTTATCCATCTTTAGGTTAGAGGTAGTGGTCCAAATGGCCATCATGGAATGATCCCATAAGTATAGAAAATAACAAAGAAGTTCCAAAAAATATCATCCTCCTTCATTTCCACTCCAAAAAAATGAAATTGGGTCATGATCATATTGACTTTGTTCATTTGTTTAGCTATTGAACTTTCATCCTTCATCCTAAGCATATATAGCTTCTTTCTTAAAAAATTAACTAGGAATTTTAACCTAATAAATTTCTCTTGACTTCTTCCAAAGGGATTTTGAAATGTCTTCTTGTGTACATTTAACAACATTAAATATTCCAAGAAGATCCTAATGATACCCTTCACTTTTCTATCCAATATGTCCTAGTTGATTTTAGATATTGCAATAGGTTTGGATCCAAATATAGTAATTCATAATTTTCTATCTACAACCACAACTCAAAATTAATGCCCACAAAGTTCTACACTTGACATTTTTTCCATTTTTCCTACAACAAGATCTTCTTTTATGCTCTCAAGAATCCAAGATTAGTAAAAAAGTCTTTTCCCTAACACTTAAAATCTAATGGGATCAAACTTTGATACCAAATGAAGGGAATAAATGATGAAAAATATGCTTCCTACTGTGATAGGGCGAAAATATTTGTTAAAAAATGAACAACAAACAAAAGACTGCAAATAACAACTAAAAACACCCTACACCTCAAGATTGGCCTAAAGATTAACTAAACTAAGCAAAATGAAAGGTTTCACCTTGTTGAGTTTTCCTTTGGTTGGCCCTTCAAACTTCGATGTTGTATGCTCTTTTGATAGCAAGGGATGCAAGCTATAAGATGAGATGAGGATAGGGAAACAAGTGAAAATGGGTGCAAATATGAAAATTTGGCTAAGTATGGCTCAATTGAAAATTTTGCAAGAGTTTGGCTAGTATGAATGATCTATTCCCAAAATGAAAGAAAAGAGGGGGGATTTATAGAGAATTTGGAATTCTCCAAGAAAATGGACGGTTAAGATTGAGCCACCAAGATTAAGATGTAGGGCTATGGTGAGTTGAGAGCTCACAAGCCCTCACATCTTGACATGTAGCATGTGAAGTGGCTTGAAAAGGATGATGCATACATGAGGTGGAAAGAGAGTACATGACATGGAAGTAGTACATAGTACTTTGGGATTGGACAAGTTCTCCTCATAAATGAGGTCATTATCCCCATGTGGGTGAGAGGACATGTGAGGAATTAAAAATTCCTCAAATATCCACATGGGAATGAGAAAGAATTTAAAAAGAAAAAACATTTAATGGAGTTGACTTAAGACACATGACATGGAGATTAGGTTGACCTAATTAAGTGATTAAGGTTGTGCAAGTACTTGATTAGACAAATTAATGACATATTAGAGGCAAGTGGGAGATTAGGAAGAGTTCACATGTGACTTGATGTGACAAGTCAAAGATCACATGGGGAAGATAAAAATGAATTTAATATTCCTTGGAAGGATAAAAGGAATTAAAAATTTCTTGAGAGGTTGATTAGGCTAGTTAATGAAGGATTAAAGGAGGGTTAGGTGGCTAAGAGAGATTAGAGGCCAACTTGCAAAAGTTGGAGGATGTGACACATCATAATCAAGGATTAGGCATGTGCACATTCCTAATGATGAGATTAGAAGATGGATTAGGATTAGATAAAAAATGATGGATGATGTGACATATGAGGAATTAAATAAATGTCATATTTATTTAATTCATTTGATGAAAGGGGGAAGGTATTTAATTATTTAACTAGATACCTTAGGGATTATAAGAACTTTAGAGGTATTAATTAAATAATAGTGATATTACTTAATTAATGTGGATAAGGGAATGTTTAGATGAAAATGGATAAATTTGGATAAATTAAGTGTCCAAATTTAGGTGTCTACACATACACTAAAATTTGAGGGGAGGAATACTAAAACAATTACTTATAACTATATAGAAAAGAACATGTAAAATAGTATACTGTAATAAGATGTTTACATAAAAAACCCACACTCCAAAAAACAAATCAATTTATTAGCAACAAAGGTTATACTACAATATCCAAGAACATTCCCTTATAGGCGTATCAACAACATGTAAAATTAGAGTAATTATAACATCATAACAATACCTATAATCAAGCATACAGCCTATACATAGCTCCAACCAAAACACCCAAATATATAGGACACTCAATACATGATAAGATTAGGTGTTGTACACCTTGCATGACATTGTTTATTTTGATTATGTAAAATAAATATTTATTTGTGGTGCATCCTAAGTGATGTGTTTAGCCACATTAAATATTTATTTGGGTCCACTTGTAAAGTTTCATGTAATATTGGGTTAGATATTTTATGTGTGGGTTGCACATTGGAAAAATATTTAATGTTGGGAAACTTAGTACCAAAAAGAAAATGTGGGGTGACTTGTTTTGTGTATTCATGGTTTTAAGGCACATGGTTTTACCTTACCACTTGGTTTTATTTGTGTGAGTTTGGTTCTATAAAAGAAAGCACATGTTTAGTTTTTCAGGTTGGTTAGTTGGTTTTTGATGGTATTGGCTTGGTTGTCATTGTATTGAGTCTTCTTTTGAGGAGTGCATATGTGAAGCATGGCATGAGATGTTTGGATTCATGCTTGGACACATGGAGGATGCATTGGAGGAGCTTGATGTTTCAAAAGTGTTCATGGAGACTCCATAAGTGTATTGTAATGTTTCACTGATGAAGAATTGTAGTGCCCTCTGTTGTGACCTTTCTAGATTTTGTGTAAGTGCTTAATTGCGTTATTGTTGTTTTGTGTGATTAGTTTATGCAGTTAACATAATATTTGGTGGGATTGTGTACTCAATTAATTAAAATAGCATTGATTAAATAAAATTAGAAATTAAGATGAAAATGAAATAAATTAGTTTTATAAAATATTAAGTAAAGAATTATTAATAAATTAATTAATTAATTGTTTTGTAAAAAGCATTCTTTTAATAATATTCGATAATAATTAATAATTTATTAGTTGTTCAAAGGTAATTATCCCAATGACGTAAAGGGTAAATATTATTGCCAATAGATTTTAATTGATTGGCATGATTTAAAATAAAAGTTATAATACTTCTGTGTTTTGGAAAATAAAATATTATTAATGGTTAAAATGAATTAAATAAATAAATCTTGAACATTATAATTAAATAAATAAATACATAAAGTAATGATTAATTAAAGTGGGTGAATAAAATTAGTTACTTTTGAAAATCTTTTACGGGGGAGAAAGAGGAGTTAGGGCGGTTGAAAGGAGAATTTGGTATTTTCTTTAAGAGGTAGGCAAGAAAAATTTAGGGGGGGGTTTCTCTCTATGATCCAATGGGAGAGCACCTTCTTATTGGAATGTCGTTATGCTGTTTGTTCGCCTTCTGCACTGACCAAGGGTTTGAAGATGCAGCAAAAGTTTTAGGCATAATTGCCCCTGTTCTGGCTGATCCATCCCTCAATCTCAATAGATCGTATGTTCTTTTATGCCCTCAATCTCAATAAATCGTATGTTCTTTTATGACAATGTTTCTTTCCGCTACAATTTTTCCCTAATTCTTGGAAGAAATTATAGTCATTTGGTAATATGCAGTCACGTTTTGGTTTCTTAGAAGTGTATGGCTTGTAAATATATGATGTACATGTTATGCAATTATCGGGATTGTTGTATGTTTCTATTTTATGTAGTGCAATCGATTTATCTTAGGGCATGTAATTGTTGAAGAAACCCTTGTTTAGGGATGTAATGGCCTTTTCTTTCTTTAATTATTTTGGCCAAGCACTTTCAACAGTATATTGCCCTAAATGCTCTGGCAGTTTTCATTAGGTAATGTAAATGCTCTTGTTATTGCTTTTAAATTGGGGAAATTATGTATATCTTTTACTCATACCTATTTCAGGCCTTAAACCATAGCAACCGCAATGTCAGTAAGGAGTAATGAATAATTCGTGTTCTTTTCTTTTGAGCTTCCAGTCTGCATCTGCAACATTCAAAATCTGTCACAACCGTATCTCTGGAACATAAATTATTTTTGGATATTTAAGTAACCTTCTTGTTTTCATTGGCGATCTATGATGTCTGAGTATTTGCAAATAGAATCTTGAAGAGGTTGAAATAAGCGCTCTGTTTCCTTTTTATCATCTTGTCCCAGCCGCAATGTTTGACCTTAATAGGAAGCTTAAAGCTTTTAAATAAACTGCTTGTTGCTGAGATTTAAAGATTTAAATAAACTGCTTGTTTTTGTTGGCAAACTATCGCAGTTGTAGCACTTGAAAATAAATTCATTTCCCCCCCCCCAAACTACAATACTGAGCACGTTTCTGGAAAATTCGCTGCCAAACAGAAATGCGCCTAGCTTAAAACAAAAAAATTGTTCATTGATGCTCCTTCTCTTATGACACGTGTTTGTACCTCACCTTTCTCCTTCTCTTCCGCCTTGTGGATAACATGAGAGGTCTGATAATAATGCAAGTGAATGGCGATAGTTCCAAATTCCAATATTCATTTTCTGATATACTTGGCAACCTGTCACAACCGCAACGCTTGAACATGGTAGGGTGTATAGATTTAAATAAACTCTCAGATTTTATTATCAAAACCCCAAATGTTATGCACAAGACTATGGCTTCTCACGTTTTTGCAACCGTAACCATCTCAAACGTGGAGGAAGCTTGGTTCAGGTGTCTTCTCTGATGCCGTCGATGAGCAGATTGTTCAAGTGAAAAAATTGTGGACCAATGAGCAGATTATTTAATTCTCTTGGTTTGCACAATGTTTCAAGCCTTTGCCAATTACCTCCATTCAGTCGAAGCTGAGAGAAATTGATGTTATTGAATACAGTGTTTAGATGAGCTCCTTCGCATAGTCTGGTAATCTAAATTTATATAACCTCCCGGATACCTGCACTTACACATGTTTGTTGCAATTCCTGATTTAAACTTTTACCTTCACTGCGTTCTTTTCATTTACCATATGGTCTTTCCCTGTGTAACGCTTATCTGCCCTTGCAAATCTAATGGTTTTATGAAGGTTAATTCGGTTTACCAACTTTTACATCTATCATTCTTGCTCGTCATCTAATACTCGTATCTTTGCAATACTTAATCCACCGGTGTAAATGCCTCTTTTCACATTTCTCCCATGACATATTGTTCCTTGCCAAACTATATCCTTTCCGCCTAACTTCTTCACTGTCAATCTTGGCAGAATAAGAATATGAGCAAGGGGTTAGGGCTATCATGGAAAATAGCATTAAGTTATTTATTTTTGGATCTCACTAATGGACGTTATGTGTTCCACCATAATTTTGCTCAAGTCCAAATTGGGGCGTCTCACGTGTAGTAATTATCTAAATTGTAATGGTTGCTTTATTGTGATTTATGAGTACTTCTATCGAAATTAGGATTCAACAATATAATTGCACATGCATAAGATATATATATCTAGAAATATGAGACTCTTAATATAAATTGACAAATATCGGAATTTCATGTTTATTGTTTTGATTTAGTTAATTATTTATTTAGAAAGATATTGTTAACACTTGATTGTATATTGTAATTACAATATCTTCTTGTTGGCATTGTAGATTTACCTTAGATGTATTGTATTAAATAATCGGGATATCATCATTATTGATTAAGGTAGATTTGTTAATAAATTAGGAAAAATGATTCTTTAGACAACCTATCGATACAATTATATATTTTGAAATTGTTATAAAACCTTATCTTTTAATTATTATTATTGTTACCAATCCAACACTCTAACCTTGCTCCTTCTGTCTGAGGAAACATATGTTCTTTTAATCATTGTATCTAATTTAGAATGGAAAGGTAGGTTAAAGATTTTAACTTGAGATTTTATTTAAATGAAAATTTAAAATATGGAGTATATATTGACCTTTTCTTATATGTTCTCTTATTTGGTAATTTAAATTTTATAGTACTAATTTTGTGATATCTTTTAATTCGTTTATATTTCTGTTAGTTTTAGAATTAAATAAATGTTATCTTAATATCTTTCTCCTCGCATGCTTTTATGTTTGGCTAATGGATAACTTGGCAAATGGGTAATGGAATTTTTCATATTATTTTTAAGACCTAGGAATCGTTATGTGAAATGAACATTTTTGTATAAACATTCATTCATGTAATTGTGTGACGTGAATATTAGTGTGATTGTTTTATATTTATAAGTTTATGAAGTAGATAGGGATATGTTGAAAATAAGAAAATTGCTTGGTTAAGATAGTTTTAGAGTTGGCTGTGTATTTTTGGATAGATGTAGGGATTATGTTAATCAGATGATTTTCTAAAAGATGACTCTCCTTATTCTCTTTTTCGTAAATTCTCTATATGGATGCTTACTTGTTTCATGATTGATTTGAGGGTTTGAGCCAGTTGATTTGTAGATGATTATGCATTTTTATTTTATTTTATTTGAGTTTTGTTTATGGATGGAGCTCTTTTGTGTCATAAAGTTGTGATTAGATTTTGGTCCTTGCGGATGGATAGAAAGTGTTTGTGTGATTATTATTATTCATTAAGTGTATCCCCGTGTTTGAGGATTGTTATGATGAATTTGTTACAATGTATCTCTTGAGTTTTTTTGTTTCCATAGGTGATCTTGATCATTGAGTTCATATTTGATTTTGTGGTGGAGTATTTTGGATACAAATGTGATGCTTGGTTGTGATAAGTTTATGCTTCTTGTTGTATGCAATCTTCCCACTTTTATTATATTGCTGAAACATTTAATTACATTGTTGTCATGTTGGTTGAATTTTATCAAAGGTCATTTGTTTACCAACTGTACGGGTATCTTGTGAGGAGGAAATTGAGGTCTCCCTTGGATGCCTAGTTGCATGCTTTTACCTCTGTTGTTGAAGGATTGTTTTGGATGTTTCCGTATTGTGTGAATACCTTGGGAGATTAATTTTGATTCAAGGAATCTTTTGTCATTTAAGTTGTGTTGCAATGTAATTGGGAACTCGTGTTTTGAATATGAGTTGTGGATAGTTGATCTCTTTGAATTTCTAATTTATTTCGTATCGAAGTTAAGTATGTAGTATGGATGGAGTTGTTGATCTTATTTTGGTTTATTCACTCATTATATTTGATTTGGAAATAGTTCTTTGAGGTCTTGCAATTTATTGTTGTCAGTTCTTTGATGGGGAAACCCTAGTGTAACCTTTTGAGAGTCTTCCAGAGGCTTGTTTTTATGGTTGGTCAATGTTCTCTCTTTATGTGCCTTTGATGTGGCAAGTGCTTTGGTATTTGGATTTTGAAAGGGTTGTACGAGAATTGTAAGATTGTGATTATGTGTTTATAGCGAGATGGGTAATGCCTCGCATGTTTCTCTGTTGTGATATAATGTTCTTGTTATGTTGTACAACCCTTGGATTTTGGTTTTTATGTTTTGAGTGTCTAGAGAGAGAGTGGCTCTAAGTGGGTGGTCGGCGCACAAAGGGGCGCCAGGATAGCCCTCGTTAGAGTGAATTAATAAGTGATAATTTAATAATTAACTAGGGGGTGGGTAGAATCACATTAAAAAGATAATTGATGCCTCATCCGCCTTTTAGTGCTATCACAGGCTAAAGGGGATTGAGAAGGCCGTGGTTGGCAAGATCGTTGCCTTGTCTTCATGAAAGGTTAACGGTTCCGCATGAGCAACCCTATGGAGCGGTTCCTTGAGATAGGTAGCCTGGATAACCATAGATGGAGGCGGTTCCTAGTGCTTGGTTGCCTGGATAATCCGTCAGTAGATGGAGGCGGTACCTTGCAGTAGGTAGCCTGGAGAATCCATGTTAAGCCATGCGATGACACTCTCCTCTAACACTCCTTCTTATGATGTTAATTTGGAAATCCTCTGGAAGTGGGTCTTTGTCTTGCAATGATGGAACATAGTTGTTGAATTGATTTATGGTTTTACCCTATTTTATCTTTGGTGTATTCTATGGTCTTGTATAAATCTTGTTGATGTTTGGGTTTCGACCTTGTACTCTTATGGTACTATTATATGATGTTATTGGAATTGTATTATGTTTTGGAAGTGTTTCATGATCATCCTTTGGTTATTTGTTTATTGGTTATTGCTTTGATTTATGTGATGAGATTTATGACTCTTGGATGTGGTTGACTATGTCATTGTAATTCCTGAGTGTTATGATACTTTTGTATGACGTTGCGTCTTGTGGTTCCCTGTTGTATGTTCTTGGTTGAGGTCTCTTTCTTGTTAGCTCCTAGCACGGGGGGTGGGTCTTCGGACTCACATGGTCGGGTGGAATGTGCTAAGCACCCCATTGGGTCCCCAGTTGAGGATCGAGAGATGCAGACTGATGCTGTTGTGGCGACTCCTGAGTTGTATCTATCTTGGAACCAGTTATGATATTGTGCATCATGTTATCTTATTGTATGAGTTTCATTCATATTTGGAACACTTTTGTATCATTGTACTGTAATGTAATGTTAATCTCTGTGTGGAAATCGACCATGGCAGTTATTATTCAATGGGTTAAGTTAATTTTGCATATGTGGTATTTATGTACACAGATGGTTTCTTATCAATGAATTTTTCATGTATGTGTTATATTTGTTATTGTTTACTTTATATCTTTGGGTTTATTCTTCATTGCTGTTGTATGGATCTAGTCGTGTAATGACTCTTCATCTACCCCAAGGGATGTATGTGCTAATGAATCTACTTAAATGAAATTCATGTCATGATCTAATGCGTATTACATGTTATGTTAACTTTTAAAAAAAATTGTGTTGGAATTATTGTGTTGTTGTCCTTTGGGGTTCGCACGGCGGGGCGTTACAAGAATTGGTGCAAGGGCACCATAGGTTTTCATGCCCCAAGAGGGCTCAAAAGTTGAAAATTTGTTTTGATTGAGTTATTTTCATGTAATAAGGTCTAAGAAGACCATTTCATATGTGTTTGAGTCATTTTTGGGTTAGTAGGTGTGATTTAGGGTCTAGATGCACAATATTGCAATGTTGCCAAATGTTGTCAAATGCGACTTTTGCAAATTTCTTAATAAAAGTGAACATAATGATGTTTGTTAGTCTTTAATTTGAAAGTTGGCTTGTAACCATTGTGGGATGGTTGGAAATTCCTTAAAAGGCCTTGTATCATCGACCTTGTGGTTGGGTTTTTGGAGATTTGAAGTTTGAGCAATAAAAACTCGATTTTCTACAATTTTTTGAATGTGCTCTACTACTACTACAATGAATTGTACGGACTGCAAGTGCACTGTACAATCTAAAATTTGTTTGCATCATGTAAAGGGAAATATTAACTTCATTTTAGTTTTTGTGTGATCAATTTTTATGTAGTTTGTGAAAAGATATTAGCATTTTAGTGAAATTAGTTTGAAACCCTACCCAGGGTTCTAATGGGCAAACAAAATGCATTTTTTGGAGTTCCCTCCATGATGAGACCATAAAATCTTGCACATAATTCTATTTTAAGATTTTCTAATGTCCTACAAGGTTTGGAGACTTGAATCACATGTGAGGAGGAGAAACAAAAGGACAAATTATTGCACTGGGTCATGTTTTGCATTCAAACCTTGGGAATCTAGGGTATTTATTGAAAAGCCTTTGGGAAAGTGAACTATATGATGGGGAAAGGTTATTGGGGTCAGGTGTGATATGTTGGAAGGTTTGGAACTAGGGTTGATTACCATTGAAGCATAAAACCTATCTGCACCAAGCATGCTTGCCTAATTAAGCTTAGTGGAGAAGTAGGACAATCAAGTTTTGAAGGATTTTGTACAAAGGAACCTAGTTTGGTTTTGAGGTATGTTTTTAAATGGACAAAAGGGTATCTGTACCTATCTTTACATTTTGAAGGTCATTCTTTCCTTGAAATTTATGCTTGAAAACCTAGTTTTGAAAGACTACTAGGGAAAGGGGCAGTTTGTGAATGAATGCTAAGTAGGTTGAGAGTCCAAGCTTCTTGAGAACCACTGTTGGTCTGCATATGTTGTTTCCACCTTGATTGAGGTGCTTCTAGTGTTGAGTAGAGGGTTTTGAATCATTGATGCCTTATTTGGGTTTGTGGCCTTTGAGAAGCATGTTTCATTTTGGAAGTGTCTTGAGTTTGGAAGGGTGCCTACTAGGATGGAGTCTAAGTTCATTGACCTGACATGCTAAAACTATTGTGTTTCTACCCCTGCTCTATATCAAATTGGTATCAGAGTATAGGTTTGATCTAAAGAAGAAAAGGTGAAGATAAGAAGGAACAAAATGCTTCCAAAAGGGAATGCCATTATTTCCAGAGAAGTGAATGAGTTGAAGGAAAAGCATGCTTGAGAGATGAGAGAATTGAAGGTGAGGCTTGTTGCCCTAGAAAAAAGTCAAAGGATAGAAGTGGTCACATGAGACTTGAGTGACCAAAGGGAAGAGGAAGTTCCCAAGAAGGGTTTGAGGAAGAGATGAATCCTAATGACTTGAGGATGGCAAAGCTGTTGAAAACAGTCAAGGGAGAAGGCCCTAAGATCAAGATGGATTTACCCATGTGGAGGAAAATTGGATAGTGGAGAACTCCTAGATTGGATATAAGAGCATTGGATAACTACTTTGATTATGAAGATGTGCCAGAGGAGCAAAGGGCGAAGGTGGCCAAGGCAAAGTTGAAGGGTCAAACCTTGCTTTGGTGGGATTATGTACAAAGTGAAAGGAGAAAGAAAGGAAAGTCTAAAATCACATTTTGGGATAGGATGGTTGCAAAACTCAAAGGAAAATTCCTACCAAGTGACTATAACATTCAATTGTTCAAAAGGATTCAAAACCTCAAGCAAAAAGAGATGGATGTGAGTGCCTATATTGAGGAGTTCTACAACTTGAGCATAAGGGCAGGTTATGTAGAAGATGATGAGGAAAAAGTGGCGAAATACCTCAATGTGTTGAGATACAATCTTCAAGATGAGTTGAGCCTCACTAATCCAAGAATGGTAGAGAAGTGTTACCAATTGGCCATCAAGGCTGAAGATAAGTTGAAGAGAAGGAAAGAAAATAAAATATGGGGTAGAGGAAGGAGTTCTAGAGGAAGAGGTACGTTTGTTGATTCAAGGCAGTCATATGAGAGCCAAGGAGAGACAAGCAATACCTAAGAACAAGTTTTAGATTTAAGAGGTGACTCTAGAGAAGGTAGATTAGATTCGAGGGGCATATTTGGAAGCCAAAGAGGAGGTTCAAGTGGATTTATAGGTAAATGTTATAAGTGCAATAAATTTGTAGGCCATCAAGCATGGAAATACATTGAAAATCAATCCACTATTTCATTTGGAGGAGAAATAAGAAATCAGTTTGCATAAGTAGAGGACAATGAAAGTGTGAACTCTCCGTCAAACAATGTTGATCTAGAAGTTGGTGAGTCTCTCATGGTGAGGACTTTGATCAAATCATCAATGGAGAAAGAGCCACCACAGAGGAAGTCTCTTTTTAGAACCACATGTAAGTGTTTAGGTAAATGTTGCAAAGTCGTAATTGATTCAGGTAGCACTGATAATTTGGTTTCAGTTGAGATGGTTGAAAAAATTAAATTGAAAATAATCCCTCATACCACTCCATATACAATTTCTTGGCTTAACAAAGGGCAACAAGTAGTTGTAAATGAACAAAGTTGGGTTGATTTTCATATAGGGGATACAAAGATAAGGTTTTGTGTGATATAATACCAATGGATGTGTGTCATTTTCTTTTGGGAAGGCCTTGGTAGTATGATAGGAGTGCCAAATATGATGGCAGAAAAAAACACCTATGTTATAGAAAAAGATGGAGTTTCCTACACCCTTACACAATTGCAATATGAAATCCAAAACCCAGAAGTGGATTCTAAAGTGATGAAATGGGTATAAAGGAGTTTTTAAAGCCAATAAAAGAGGAAGAGGTAAGTAATACAATGGTGACAATGGCGAGTAAGCCTAGGACTGTTCTAAGATCAACAAGGATGAAAAAATTTCCTTGGGAAGTTTAGGATGTATTGAAGGATCATGTGGACATTGTGGTGAATGAATTTTATGAATTTTTGCTTCCAAGGAGAGATGCTAATCATTATATGGCTTTTGTACTAGGGGTTGATTTGTCATACACAATAGCCTATGACAAACAAAATGATGAATGTGATGTATATAAAGAAAGGGATGGTGTCAACACAAATGATGCACTTGTTTGAGAGGTTGTAAATGGAAAGAATTTGGATGCTAAAGGAAAGAGGATTGTTGGGAAGGAGATTGTATAATTGAGCAAGCAATGCTTGAGAGGAAAAGGAAGTCTGGAGCAACATAATGATCAAACTGAGTTGAAAAATGGAGGATGGACAATTAGATAAGCATCCACTACAAGTGGAGCAACAAAAGAGAGTTGCAGATGTTAGTGACTATAATGTTGAAGGTACCAAGGTTAGTTATGATTTACTTCTTTCAGAAGAGGGTAGTAACATTGATAAAGAATCCATACTTGCTAACATAATGGTTAGAGACAAAGAGAGAAGACAAAGTGCTCTTGATGAGATTGCAAACTTGAGAGACAAGAAACCTAAGGTGAAAATGAAACAAGTCATTGAAGGGGAACAAGGTACTATTGGATTGCATGACAGACATCAAGGAAAAAGGGATTGGTTACAAAGTAGAGGTGCAGATGGGGGATAGGTTTATATTGACAAGTTCAACTACCTTTGCCAAGTGTTCAAGAAACCTAAAGTGAAGATGAAGCAAACATGGAACTGTTCCAAAGAAGACAATGTGTAGAGACTTAAAGACATCAAGAAAAATATTTCAAACATGGATTTCATGTTGCTACCATTCATTCAAGTGGACCTTGAATCTTTTCTTCCTTGGGAGTATGGTGTAGGGGCACCATAGGTTTTCATGCCCCAAGAGGGGTCAAAAATTGAAATTTTGTTTTGCTTGAGTTATTTTCATGTAATAAGGTCTAAGAAGACCATTTCATATGTGTTTGAGTTAGTTTTGGGTCAGTAGGTGTGATTTAGGGTCTAGATGCACAATATTGCAATGTTGCCAAATGTTGCCAAATGCAACTTTTGCAATTTTGTCAATAAAAGTGAACATAATGATGTTTGTTAGTCTTTAATTTGAAATTTGGTTTGTAACCATTGGGGGATGGTTGGAAATTCCTTAAAATTCCTTGTATCATTGACCTTGTGGTTGGGATTTTGGAGATTTGAAGTTTGAGCAATAAATTTTTTGTTTTCTATAGTTTTCTGAATGTGCTATGCTGCTACAGTGAATCGTACGAACTGCTAGTGCACTATATGATCTGAAATTTGTTTGAAACATGTAAAGGGAAATCTTAACTTCATTTTTTTTTTGTTTGATCAATTTTTATGGAGTTTGTGAAAAGATATTAGCATTTTAGTGAAACCAGTCTGAAACCCTACCCAGGGTTCTAATGGGAAAATAAAATGCATTTTCTGGAGTTCCCTCCGTGATAAGACCCTGAAATCTTGCACATAGTTCTATTTAAGATTTTATAATGTACTACAAGGTTTAGAGACTTGAATCACACATGAGGAGGAAAAACAAAAGGACATATTGCTGCATCGGGTCACGTTTTGCATTCAAACCTTGGGAACTTAGGTTATTTGTTGAAAATCCTTTGGGAAAGTGATCTATATGTTTGGGAAAGGTTATTGGGGTCAGGTGTGACATGTTGGAGGGTTTGAAACTAGGGTTGAGTACCATTGAAGCATAGAACCAATCTGCACCCAACATGCTTGCCTGATTAGGTCTAGTAGAGAAGCAAGACAATCAAGTTTTGAAGGATTTCATACAAAGGAACCCTATCTGATTTTGACATGTGTTTTTAAATGTCCAAAAGGGTATTTGTAACTATCTTTACATTTTGAAGGTCATGATTTCCATGCAAGTTATGCTTGAAAACCAAGTTTTGAAAGATTACTAGGGAAAGGGGTAGTTTGTGAAGGAATGCTAAGTAGGTTGAGATTCCAAGCTTCTTGAGAACCACTGTTGGTCTACATATGTTGTTTCCACCTTTCTTGAGGTGATTCTAGTGTTGAGTAGAGGGTTTTGAAGCATTGATCCTTATTTGGGTTTGTGGCCTTTGAGGAGCATGTTTCATTTTGGAAGAGCCTTAAGTTTGGAAGGGTGCCTACTAGTATGGAGTCTAAGTTCATTGCCTTGATATGCTAAAACCATTGTTTTTCTTCCTTTTTCTGTACATCAAGAATACATTGAAGCATGGATGCATTTGGAGGCTAGGCTTTCCCCTCTATGAGGGTTTTCCCAAGGTATATCATGTGTTATCTTGTGGTATACCTTGATCTTTGCATATGGTTATTCTATAAGCTTGTAGGCATGTTTTTCTCTCATCTCAGTTATGTGGGAAATAGTTTGATCAATGTGTTTGATTTTCCTAAGAGAAACTATGAGGGGTAAATCGCAATGAGCTAATACCATGACCCAAATATGACACCCAAGTCTAGGGGTCAAATTCCAACACCCCCACCATGATGAGTCAACATGATAAAAATAGTAGATGCTCTTATATTTTTATAATTCTCAATAAATCCACAATAATCCATTCACTAAAGTAGGTGCTCTATTTGGCTCCATAATTTCCCTAAAAGATGATCTATGATGCATCATATAGTTGGTCAAGGTTCCTAGTCAATAATGTAAAGTTCTCATACAATCATGCTCTTATGCATCATGATATACCTTACATCACTATCTTCACCATAAATGATCTTACACATCATAATAAAGCATGCACATGACATAATGACCAAGTCATAAGTGGGACACCCTTTTCTATGTGAGTTCATAAATACTAAATACATATAGTATTAATTAATTAATTTGAAACATTAGGATTACAAGATGTATGACACATCTATCTCAACAACTATTAGATTTATTTTGCAATCATTTTGGGGGTCACAAAAGAGCAACCAAAGAGATACATCATCAAATGTTGAAAGGTCACATGGACAATGAGATTGACATGGGACACTTTAGAATGTGAAAAGTCTTATAGAGAATATGAAGATTCATTTCAATGCATTCTTTGTCACAACATGTGGAACAAATTTGTTCCCCTACTTGAAAGGATGCTACCCCCAAGATTCAAGTATATGTGAATTTGAAAGTACTTATATAACTCAATAGGTAAGTATTTTACTATTTTGTTCAAGGGCATCTAGCAAAATTTCAAGGGAAAATTATAAATTTTGGTCAATTCTTAACTACAAGGGTGTATGTTCAAGAGAATAAATGATTTAACAAAATCTCATTTTCATTGGAAAACAACCATTAACTTTCATGATTTAGATCAAGAAATCTAAGTTGATTCGCCACTTTCTTCAAAACATGTGTAAAACCTAAATTTTACAAATAAGTTAACTCTAGAAACTAAACCTAATCTAGTGAATGTAATAAACAATGTAAAAGGAAGGTGAGAGAAAAAGGAATAATAAGCCTGGTAAGTCTTATCCTCCAAACATCCCCTGGAAATTAGATTGAAATTAATTCTTAACCACTTCACTTAAATCAACAATTTACAAACGATAAGGAATAGGGTGTATCTTCTACTCATAAACCATGAAAGCTATAAAAATAATCACTCTATCTTAGGTGCAAAGTACTGATACAACTCTCACAAACATTGTACAAGAGATGAATTCACTTACAACTACACAAATATGTTTAGGTTGACCACAATGAGTGTTATCACTAGCAAAACACTACTAATACAAAACAACTCACAACTTCATTGAATGCTCAAGAGTTTAATGTATAAAGTACAAGACCATAAAACACATTGATTAGAAATCTAGAAAGAAGGAAGAAAATGAAACAAAGAAAAGTATAATTGTATTAAGAATCAAACATTTTGGGTTTCCAATCTTGTAGAAGGTCATGTTTCTACATATAAATAGGTTTGTTTTTCCTGTAAATTCAAAGGATTTACTTCCAATCAAACCATTTAAGATTACTACAAACTAAAATTTATAAAAGGCCAAGTTTTTGAAACAAGGATATGTCAAAAATCCATTTGAGAGCCCTACTTAGACTCTTTAAGTTTTGCAACACTCTTGTGATCCACATCACTATTTTCATGAACAAAAAGAATTTGCATATCCTATCTTCATTAGCAACTTCAAGTTACAAAGATCTCCTCCATATTAGGTCTTGTTGATGTTTGAATCAATAGACTCATACAGTCTCCACATGTGTGAGTATATTTGAGCTTCATATCATTAGGTCTTCATACTCCTTAACAATTTCTTCATCCTTGTAGACATTCATAAGACAACAATCCACTCTTTGTACATTAGTTTATTAGGTCAACAAATCCTATTGCTCGTGTAACAAATATGTTTTAAAAACTTTCCATATGTTCGTAGCTATTCTATATTGAGTAGTAATAATCTTCTTTTGAATTCATGATATCTAGATGAAAAATAATTATCTTCATATTGACATGCTTGAATAACCTCCAACTATGTTTTTATTCAAAATCTCCACATACCCAAGGACTTCCACACTCACACAAACCCCACAATGACACCCAAAAAATAGAGCATCAAATAAATACAAAATAAATGTATTTTAAGTTTGTAATGAATTACAACAATCAACTTACAAACATTAGAGTGGACAATTATTGTGATAAAGCCCAATGGGATCCTTGTTTAATTTGTACATGCTCATGTCTTCAGTCATGAATTTCATGTGAGCTTCATTGAATAGAAAGCACCAATTTCATTTTCAAACTCGATCCACAAACTTACAATTTAATGCCTAATGGTGGAAAGGGAAAACAAAGGGTAAAAATAATGCAAAGCCCTTGTGGTGGGCCCAAGAGGGTAGGTCACCCATCTTAACCCCAAATCTTAACATGTATCTAGTCAATGGCCCCCCCCCAAGGTGACATCATTTACATGACACACAAAAACCAATTTCATTTTCAAAATCGATCCACAAACTTACAATTTAATGCCTAATGGTGGAAAGGGAAAACAAAGGGTAAAAATAATGCAAAGCCCTTGTGGTGGGCCCAAGAGGGTAGGTCACCCATCTTAACCCCAACTCTTAACATGTATCTAGTTGATGGGGCCCGCCCAAGGTGACATCATTTACATGACACACAAAAACCAATTTCATTTTCAAACTCGATCCACAAACTTACAATTTAATGCCTAATGGTGGAAAGGGAAAACAAAGGGTAAAAATAATGCAAAGCCCTTGTGGTGGGCCCAAGACGGTAGGTCACCCATCTTAACCCCAACTCTTAACATGTATCTAGTCGATGGGGCCTGCCCAAGGTGACATCATTTACATGACACACAAAAAACTAAAATTTTAATCTAACAGCCATTGCATGGGAAATGACTATCAATGGTTAATGGAGAAAGTGGCCAAAAGGATAAGCATGATCTAAATTAGTTGTCGATGTAACTTTTCTTGTTGGCCTATAGAAGCTTGCCATGTAGATCTATGGTGGGCCCGATGTCAAGAAAAGGATAATATGAAGGCATTACTAGCTTCTGCTCACACACGGACCCTCAACCTATGTAGATACCCATAATGCATGAGAAGAATAAATTTGGAGCCATGCTCAATATGCACCCTAAGGACTAGGACATGTGGTTAAGTAAAATATAAGTGCTCAAGGATGAAAGTGATGGGGCTAGTCAACAACGATATGAAGGGGATGCTTTTAAGTGAAGTGACCCATTATAAGAGGTCAATTTTGGAATAAAACAAAAAGTGCCTAAGGAAAACTAAGCTAATAATTTTGGAATAAAGCAAAAAGTGCCAAAGGAAAACTAAGTTAATAGTTTGAAGACATGTCTCATGTGACTAAGTTGCAAGGATATGAAACAATTAATTTTAAGGGTATATAAGGAATAGACAAAGTGTATTAGAAATCACAAGGCTTGTATATAAGGGAAAGTGTCAAAGGAAAATTTAGTTTTTATAGGAATTTTTCTTACGATTAAGTTGTAAGGATGAGGAACAATTAAGTTCAAAGGTATATAAGGAATGGACACATTGTACTAGTCATTCAAAAGGTAAAATCACACGGCTCGCATGAACAAGGGGGGATTACTGTCATGGTGATTGATTTCTTATTCAATTAATTGTAAAAGATTGAATTCAAGCATATATGAATTTAAATGATGTTAACATCACTACAAGAAGTTCATCATATGTATGAATGGATATGACCACTTGTAATAACATAGTAAGCACTAGAGAATGATAAAAGGGAAAATGTTATTGCACATGAAGACCAGACAAGGCTATAATCATGATCAAATGTGCATAAGTTAAACACAAGGGCCCCTATTTTTAAAAAAAGTAAGGGTGTGTTGTGAAGGACACAAGAAGTCACATAGGATGTTTGGATGGAATCATGTCCCTTCGGTTCATGGTTTCATTTAATACCATTTGGTTATTTTGTGCAAATTTGTTCTATATAAGAAAGCACATACCATTGTAATAAATATAGCAATGATCTCATTTTAACTTGTTCTATTAAATAAATAATAGTGGAGTAATTCTCATTATATTGTGATTATGTAGTGAGTGGTGGTGTTCTTGTTAGGAGGTGCGGGTTGCTTTAAGAAGATTGGAACACGAGAAATTCTCCTTGTATTATAATTGACTCAATTAATTGTACATCTAGTGGTGATTTTCATGTTATGTTTGTTTTTGAAAGGGTTTCTTAGGTTTTATTTGGTATTGTTGTGCACGAATGATTTATTTTGTTATTTTATTATGTTGTGATAGGTGTCTCATACATATTGCAATTCCAATGTTTCAAAGTAATTAATATTATATTTATTTAATGTTTGTGAGCCCATTTGTAAAAGTGCACCTCTGTTATGATTTTGCCATTTTTGCATGTATATGCCTTTATTATGATGTGTATAATGGTAGGAAAGATTATATTGTCATGAAGGATTTGGAAGAGCATCCATGAGAAAGATATATCAATGTTAGAGATATTAAGACACACAAGAGCATGACTTTACAAGAGTTACATTGTTGACTAGGAACCTTGAACAACTATATGGTGCATGTTATGACATGACATACAACATATTTTGAGGGAGATAATGGTGCCCAAATAAAGTGACTAAGTTGGTGAGTAGATTATGACAAAGTTATTGAGCATTATAACAACATACAAGAAACACCTATTTTTAGCATGTTGACTCATCATGGAGGAGGCATTGAAATTTGGGTCCTAGATTTGGGTGCCAAATTTGGGTCATGGTTTGTGGTTTACCACTTATATTTTCATGTATTGAATATCTTGTATATTGGGTGTTTGGATTGGAGCTCAATATGGGTTGTATGATTTATTTTTGGGTTTTGTTATTCTACAAAAAATACTTTAGTTTTACATGGTGATACTCTTGTAAGGAAATGCCCTTGGTTATTGTATCATACCCTTTGTTGCTCATATTAAAATTCACTTATTTTTTGAAGTGTGTGGTTTTTATCCCAAAAGGGTTTTCCACACATAAATCATCTTGTTATGGTAGGGCCTTTTGTGTAAAAATTTTTTGTAACTATAAAATTAATTACGTTTGCACATACCTCCCCTAAAATTTTAGTGCGAGAAGTATATTCTATACCATTACTTCCTTTTTAATTGGTATGATAGCCTAATCACCACAAATTTAGGTGTTAGAGACAAGAGTTTTTGTACTAATCTTGGATTGAGTGGGAGCTTGTACAAAAATAGATCTTGTTGCAAGAAAAATGGAAAGCATATCAAGAATAGTGATGGAAGGATTCATGGACACTAACTTTGAATTATTAAATGTCAATATGGAGGATATTCCCATAGACAAAGATATATGGATTTCTATATTTGGATGCAAACCCATCGTACTGCCTCAAGTTAATTAAGACATATTGCACAAAAAAGTAAAGACTCTCATTATGCTTTTTTTGGAAGATTGTGTTGTTAAATGTACATGAAGAAGCCACTACACAAGACCCGAGAATCCATAACTGAACAATCCATCTTTCATAAAAGGGTTGCATTAAATTATCGACCAGGGAGTTGTAAAACTTTATATAATGCTTGCAAAGTATATGCATTCATAGATTTTGGACACCCTACATCAATGGAGTATAGGTGAATAAAACATGTACAAATAAAATAAAAGCTAGAAATCAAAATAAAATGCTAATTCACAAAACAAGGGAAAAGAATGTAAACAACTACCTTCTACTATGAGTACCTAATGCTTAAGACTGTAACTATTATTTGTTAAATTGCAGTGTCCTAACCTAGCTAATTTCTTCAGAGTATGAAACAAAACATTAAGATACAAAATCCAACTCATGAATTACAATGCATGCATTTAAAATCATATAACTGAAAACTACCAACTGACAATACATCATCTACTTTGACAATTGAAACTAAAGTGGTTTAGTAGTACCTCAAGTGGCCCTTGCTTGAGTTGCTGCTTCCACAAGACTTTATCAGATACTCACTTACTCAAAAAATCATGATATCAAATCAATTATCTTTATTTCATCTTAACAATGAACTATTAAACAAAATCTAACAAGAATTTGTTACATATCTTGTTCAAATAACACATATCCTATAATACTGTTGTAACTCCTTAGTAATGATAAAAACCAGATAACTAGCTAACTATATCTCCTCCTCGACATAGGGCCCTTCTATATAGGGTCTATGAAGAGTTTCATTATTACTGGATTGAAAACAAACTTATGAAACAACTGTTATCCCTCCCTTAAAGATAGGAAGAGGACCGAGTTTGAAACAGAAAATAATAACTATTTGAAATACGAGTAGAAAAACTAAATACAAACTCTATGTTCAACAACTTAACTGCTCATAACAAAAAAATGTTCATAGAACAACTCTATCATAAATCAGTCCCACTACAATTATACTCCTCCTAGCTATCTTGGCAAGTAAGAGTGATATTTGGTGACTCATGAACTAATCGATAAATGATCACCTCTATTTTCTTCTAAAAGTGTTGCATCCTAGTCAATTGACTTCTTCTTTGCAATAATCTACAATCCTCATGATGCATGTTGATAGTTCTTCTTGCTACAAATGTTAGTCTTCTTCTTAAGGCATCCTTATCATTAACAATCATAAATTAAACATAAAATCCTATTAAATTTCATAGACTTTCATGCATTCATTCATACATACATCAACATAACATATTCCCATTTCCATGTGCTTAAGATCGCTTAAAAATATATAAAAGGTATCAAAGGTTTTGGTAATGTCTTGAAATTTAGCAGAAATAGATGATAAAAAGTATAAAATAATAAAAGGAAAACTAGCCAATTGTCAGGCCCATCATTCCCCCCAACTAAATCTATTGCTTGTCCTCAAGAAAATTTAAGGTCAAAGGTTATAATACAAGGCTATCTATCTGAAGTCCACAACACAATCCACTCCTTTACCTTGCTTCAAATAAAAACCATGTATATCTATAATCTTTGCCAACCTTTTGTTTTGTGTTGTTGCACCTTCCTCTGGATTCCTCCTTTTCTAGTGTGGTATAGGGAACATGGGGAGAGGAGGATGGAAGGTGAGAGGGAGCCAAGAAATTCCATTCTTGAGGGTAGTTGAAGTGTACTTGTGTGATATGCCAATTATTGTTGCATAGTTGTAAATAAAATGACGCTCCTTCTTAAGTTCTAGTGTGAGTTCATTCCATTTTCCTTGGGTAAAATTAAATGATTCTTGATTGTTCCTAATACTAGTCTCTTCATTCTCCTATAATCCTTTTCTCTGCAATCCATAATCTTTGCTCCAAATCCCTTATGATATAGAAGTTCTAACCACTGGTCTACCACCACATTTGGGTTTGTTTCCTCTTCTCTCAACTGCAAAGGGAGTGATTTCTCTCTCTTGATATTCCTGCAACAACTTCCCCCTTTGATGTTTATTTCTAATGTATTAAGCTAGAGCCCTAATTTGAATATCTCCCACAAATATAAGTGGATTCTAGGCAGTATCATGTGAAAGAATCAAGTTGTGCAAATAGAATTCACACAGTTGATCTTGCATTTTTGTGTTAGGCTGTTGGAAAGTTTCTAAAAACAAAATTCTTGTATTCATGGCAAAAGGGAGATTACTGATTATTTGAATGAACTAAAAACATATAAAATTTTCTTGCAAAAATAAAGTATATAGCCTATCATGAGGCCTACACCTCATCAATTGAACCATCTTATCTGCCAGTTCATCAATTTTCACCTTCAATATTTTTATCTTTGTTTCCTGCTTCTCACTTGCTTTGGCATGTGTAGATATCAATTCTACCTTCTCTTTTTCCCAATCCTTTTCTTTCTGAGAAAAATCCTTTGTTTTCTTCCTCAGCTCAATGCCAAGTGACAAAATAATGGGAACAATAGGGGTTTTTATGTATCCAATTGAGCTCTTAGGGTCTTGATATTTTTCACTCTTTTCAATTATGACAAGTTGTGCCAATAATTCAACTTTGATGCTTGCCTAAATCTCTGGAGCTTTTCTTCCAATTTCTTAATCTTTACATCCCTTACAATATCCCTCTATTGGTACTCTTTTAGTTGATCCTCTAACTATTTTATCCTTTGTAATGCTTCTTGTAGCTCCATGCAGCGCCTTGCTAGTATTTCTTCCTTCCAAAAAGAATTCATTTTCTGTCTCCAAAAAGTCCTCTTCTCCTACTTCTTCTTCAGACACAAACCCTTCTGAAATGGGGCTCTTTGGAGATCTTCTCTTCTTTTTAGCAATAAAAATGTCTTCTAAATCTGATTTAGAAGTACTAGTTAAGTTCAAGGGCTGCATACCGTCTGACCAATAAGGGCATGGTTTGGTGGTCAAGTCGCTTGGTTGTAGTGAGGACCTCTAGGGTTCAAACCCTTGCTAGGACAAAGTGCTCTTAGGCCTTGTGCCTTCGTTAGGCCAATGTGCTTGCGGGTTTGGTTGTTTCTTGTGGTTTCTTGTACCCAGTTCATAGCTCTAGTCAAAAGTGTTTACCCCTCATAATATGGGTGCATTGCACCTTTTTAAAAAAAAAAAAGTATAGGGGCTGCACAATGGGTGTTCTTTTACCATTATCATCAAGAAAATTTCCCTAATATTTTGTATCAATTTCAACCATAACAACATCTTCCTTTTGCTTTTTATCTTTTCCTTTCATAGGCCCCTTCCTTCTTAGGTGATGTAATCACCTTCTTGATTATGAGGGCATCTTTTGCTTCTTCATAGGTGTAGAGGTAGAAGCCACATTTTCCCTTTTCTTTAGCTTTGGTGGGCTCTTAGTAGAAGTTGGGGTTTCAAAATCCTTTTTCAGCTACGAACTTCTTAGTAAAGGTTGTAGGTTGAGTTTCTTGTAGTCCCTACTCTTCAGGTTCCTTTGTGCTGCGGGTAGGTGTTACAACAGGGGAACCATAGGGTATTTCTCCCTCTATTGTAATAGTAGGAGGTTCTTCTACTTCCTATTCTTGACCCCTTTATTCTACATTATGTACTAGAATAATGTTGTTTATATTATTGTTGTTGAGAAAATCTTCCCAAGATACATTGGGAAACTGAACCCTAATACTTCTCTTAAAAAGTAGAGTAACTAAACAAAAAATCCATCCCCGACAAGTCTAGTTTTAGGATTTTAGGGGTTTCTCATACCCTCTTTCCTATCATACTTTTGGGGAATTTTTTCCCTTCCCCTTTCAACATGCAAAGTCTCAAAACTCTGTCATTCAATGAAAAGCCCTACCTACCTTCCTACATGACCCATGACATCATTAATGGTCTCAAAATGAACATGATTTGAGAGGTGATGGTTCTCAAGAGCCCCTTGATACATTTGGGCCCCTCTAAGACATGGTTAATGTACAAAAGCAGATGGTTGATGATGTAAGGGGCATGGCTTCATAGTGTATGGCCATGTGAAGGTGATGCAAACAAACATAGGAAGCTTGTACAATTTTTGACGACCATGGGTCTTTCCCCATGGTCTCTTGATTTTGTTAAAACATATATTTTCCCATATTAACAAAAAGAGGAGGGGATAACATTTTTACAGAGAGGAGCAATTGTAGATCCAATAGAAGAAAGATACTCACAAGAAGCCTTAGAGTTTTGATTTCCAGTTTTGGGTGTAGCTATTTTGTATTGTAATTATTTGGATTTTCTCCCAAACCTACAATAATATTTGTAAGATTTGAAGAATGATTGATTGAAGGTAGAATCAACCTTATTTAAGTTTCTCCCTATGTATGGTATGCATTGATAAATGTCTGTTGTTTAGTTTTCAACCAAAAGTCTATAAAATCCTTGCAAATATTTTTTACATGGTATATTTTCAATGTAATAAGGAAATGTGTGCACATACTTGAGGATTACTAAGTAGACTCCCTTAATATTTTGCAACCATGTATTGTGTTTATAAATGAATATGTAGAGCCTAGTTTGCTTATGCATTTTGAAAGACATAGTCTTTTGTGGTGACTTGAGTAAGTCATCACCTTGTTTTCAATTGTTACATGTTTGATTAAATCTAGAGACTTATTTTCCCAATGGATAAAGGCACCGGCCTATAACTCAATTTCTCTCCTATCATCCTCAACACACTCCAAATATATCAACTTGAATAACTTTTAAGCTTTATTTTTGTGTGCTATATTGTCATGTTTAAATGAATATAACAATACAAGGGTGTATCAGAAATACATTATTAGACACTTATATGGTAGAAATTATCTGTTAGTAAGGTGTTCATCCTTACATGTCCAAACTATCACATAGGTATATTGTGACACTAATATTGGGATACATTGTGCAATGGGTATAGTTTGTTGTAAGGTAGTTTTTAGTGTTTCAATCATCAATTCGACACCTTAGGGAGAACCCCCCTTGGTATTACAAAGCCAAGAGTGAAGGAGGTCTTACCCACCTCAACCATTGGTCCTTAATTTCCCAACCTAAAGCAAGGTTTGTGGTAATTTTCCCAGGTTTGACACCCTTGGCACTTGGAAGGTTATTAAACCTTACAGATTTGGGGCCTACAAATCAGATCACCAATAGGTCCAACCCCTACTCAATTGGAATTTTACACAAGAGCAAGAGTGACTTGACAAGTGCCTCTTAACAAGAATCCAACATGTGTGTTATCTAGATTCTAACTCATTTGTGTTGTGCTTGAGATAATTTTGACCATCATAGAGTTCACATAGAAAGGGTGTCCCACTTATGACTTGGCCAATTATGTCATACATATGCCTTATTATGAAAAGGGTGGTGGTGTGAGATATTATAATACATAACATGATTATAGGGGAGTTATGTTATTGTCTAGGAACCTTGACCAAGTATATGAAAAATGTTATGAGACATCATAAAACATCTTTTAAGGCAGATCATGGAGCCAAAATAGAGCACTCAATTTGGTGAGTGGATTATGATGGATTTATCGATCATTATGACAATGTAATAGCAACTACTATTTTTAGAATGTTGACTCATCATGGAGGCCCAAAGGGGGGCATTGGAATTTAGGTCGTACATTTGGGTGTCATTTTTGGATCATGATATTGACCTATGGTTTGTAGTTTAACACTTATGGTTTCATATTTTGAACCTCTTATATATTGGGTGCTTGTGTTGGATCTAAGTATGAATTTTATGATTTATTTGTAGGAATTATTATTCTACAAAAAATTCCCCTTTTACATGTTACTTATACTCCTATAAGGGCATGTCCTTGGATATTGTATTGTAATCTTTGTTATTGATAGTATACTTGGTTCATGCTTTGGAGTGTGAGTTTTTTTTTCTCTTGAAATAGTTTTCCCAATACAAATAATATTTTGCCTATTATTTTCTATAACCATAAAATTAATTAATTTTGGACATACCTTCCCTAAAATTCTAGTGTAGAATTTATATTATGCACTATTGTCTCCTTTCATATTGCTCTTATCTTGTATCATGTAATTGTGAACACCAAAATATAGGATTAAAGCATTAGGAAACTAACATAAACCATGAATCCTATCCTATATAAGTATACAACTAAAACTAGAGGAAAATGAATGCAAGAATTTCAAGAAACATAAAAATTATTGCCATTACAAAACTTTGGTTACCTTAATTCATGTGATCCAAGATGTATTTTATGATTGAAGTAGTGTTTGGATGCCCAATCGTACAATATGACCTTGTTGCACCCAAATTTATTCCTTTAAAATGGCTTGGGGATTGTTCAATTTATAAATTTTATATATGTTGGATGATGGATGAGAATAGATCTTGTGAGATGGAGGGTTACGGTTTATTCTTATGAAGGAGAGAAAGATAAGATGACAAGTGGCACAATGTGATTGGTGTATATGATAAGGGAAAGGATTGAAGAGAAATGAAGGGTGGAGATTTGATAAAATCTCGATGAATGGTGAAGATTCCAAAAATTCCTTTTTGGAGCTGTGTGCAAGGTTGAAGTTATGGTGGAGGAATGTGCAAATGATTAATTAGTTGACTAACCTTGATTTGTTTATTCAACTAATGATGAGGGGGATTTTAGAGGTTTAATAAATATTAGTATATTTATTTAATTAATAGGAGAATAGTGAAGAAATGATTAACTTAATTAAATAAACATGATATATTCAATTTAGATGGAACATTAGAATAAAAAGTTGAATGAGTTAAATTAATCGAATAAATTTTTAATTTATTCAATTAATATTGGAGGTGTTAGATTGGTTAATTGAAAAGTTGGCACTTATTCAATTAGCATTAGAAAAATGAAAAACATTGATTAGTGTTAGAAGTGGATGTACAAGGTAGATTTGGTGTGATGACAATAGAAATGCATGTATGCATTTTAGGTCTCTACAATAATATATTCAACATAATTATTCTCTTAAGATTATTGATAATTTCTTGAAATTTTGTATAAAATCTTGGCTTCTTGTTACTTGGAAGGAAAAAATATTTTTCTTGCAATAATCTTAGTTTGAGTGGGAGCTTTGCATAGGTGAATCTATTTTTTATTGTTTATAGGGAAAATATAGGCCCGCTAGAAGGAAATCTGCTAGTTTCAAATAGGTGTCTTATTTGAAACTTGAGGTATTTAGGTTGTTGAAGATGAAAAGGTTGGTTCTTTATAAGTGATGTTGATGAACATTGAGAGAATTTCTTGGTGTAAAATATTTATGAACATTTCTTACCCTAGTAGTTAGTTTATCTTTTGTTCATGTTTGGATGCTTATATCATGCATACAATACATGGTAGAATGTTAGAAACATGTATTGTACACGTTGCATAATGAAAGTATAATGTTTTTGATTGGAAGGTAGATTGTTCACCTTGTGTAATCATATTGTTATGTTGCTATAAGTTTTGGTCCTCATGGAATATGATGCTACACTTGATTATTAGTTTGATTTCTCATAATGTAATATTATACAAGACATTGGAATTAGAATCATACTGGGGATCATATAAGGAAAAGAAAAGAGTAGAACGATTTAATGAGGAAAGTTCACATGAACATTAATAATGACATAGAACACATTGGAATGTGGAAAGACTCTTGGAGAATGTAAAGAGTCACATGAGACATTTGGATGGACTTATGTTTCTTGGGTTCATGGTTTCATATAAGACCACTTAGTGGTTGTGTGCAAGTTTGGTTTGTATAAGCTAGCACATAGCAATGCAATAAATATAGTAGTAACAACTTTGAGGGCTCAATTTATCTTGTTTTATTAGAAGAGAAATAATAGAGAAATTCTCATTGTATTGTATTTCAATAATTAGTAGTTTTTATTGATAGATGCATGTTACTAGAAGAAGACTACAATAAGAGAAATACTTATTGTATTGTAAATACTATATTTTATTGCATTTATTTTATTTTCTTAAAAAGGTTTCCTAATGTATATTTGGTGTCTTTATGCGTGTATGTTTGATTTTTCCATTTGTTGCTCCAGTTTGAGACTTTTGAATTTATTTAGTATGGTTCTTTTAAGATTATTAATAATTTCCAAATATTTAGTGTTAGAGCTTCATTTCTTATTACTTAGAGGTGGACATGTTGGCCCTACAATAATATTTGTTTGAGTGAGAGCTTTTCATTGGTGAATCTATTTTTTTAGCATAAAAAATGGTGAGCTTGCTATAAGGAAACATGTTGGTTTCAAAGAGATGCTTCAAATATAATTTGAGGAACTTCACGTTCTGAAAAATGAAGAGTTTGGTGCCTTGAAGTAAAGTTGATGATCATTGATAGGGTTTCTTGGTGCTAGATCTAGGTATGAATATTTCTACCCATAGAAACTAGTTTGTTTTTTGTTCATATTTGGCTCCTTATACCATATGCACAATACATATGAGAATGGTAGAAAAGTGTATTGTACACCATACATTAATGAAATTGTAATATTATTGTTTGGAAGGTGGGCTATACACCTCATGCAAAAGCCTTGTATTGTTGTTGTAAGTTTTGGTCATTATGGAATAGGATGCCACACTTAGTTGTTAGGTTGATTTCTTATATTATAATGTTGTATGAGACATTGTAATTACAATAATATTAAGGGTCACAAAAATACAAGCAATGATATAAAGTATATAAGGTAAACAGTCACATGGAATGAGAATAACCAAATAAGACACCTTGATATTTGGAAAGATTCGTAGGGAATAATTAAACTTTTATAGTTTAAATAAAGGCTAATGGAGGTGGATATGTGACCTATTATAGTAGTGGGAGAATAATTTTAAAAAAGACAAAATGGAAAATAGTTGGAGATTCAACTTTAGGGTTCAACTTGCTTGAATTTCCAAATATAACCAACAAATAAAAATTGAGAGAAAAACCAAAATAATCATGTGGATAAAGAAACTTATGAATAATTGATAACACCATTTCTTCAAATTTAATCCATGTATTAGATTGACCGATAAAGAAAGTCACATGTAAGTTGAAATGACTTTCTTAGATAAAAAATTCCAAAAAAAAACTAGAACAAAAAAATTATTTATTTTTAAGTTCATTTTGTTTTAATTTAGTTTTATTTTGAAGTAATTATTGTTATTGTATTTATTTGTTGTACTTATAATTATGTATTATATTTATTGTAATTATTTAATTGTTGTTGTTTTGTTATTTTGATTTTTTTTTAAGTTTTACAATTTTTATAGTTTATTCTTATTTTTTATAATTTAATTTGAAAGATCTTATACAAGCAAAAATCAAGTTTAAAAGATAATTTTCTTATTAAATTCATTTCAACTTAGAGGTAACTCTCTTAGATGAAAACTTCCAAATAAAAACTAGAAGAAAAAATGTTGATTTTTAAGTTCTTTTTGTTTTAATTATAATTTCATTTTAATATAATTATTGCAATTGTATTTATTTGTTGTAATTATAATTGTGTATCATACTTATTGTAATTATTTTATTGTTGTGGTTTTGTTGTATTTATTTTTAAATTTTTATAATTTAAGTAATTTATTTGATTTTCTTACAATTTAATTTGTTTAATTAAAAAGTGAAGAATTTATAGTGCTGAGATTTTTGGGTTAAAACTGTGTAATCTTATTAACATCAACATTTCATATCATACTCCATGACCCATCATTAGGATCACTCTCTTCTCTCTATCTGCAAAGTATATGATGATGAGCCATGGAGTATGATCTAAAACATTGATGTTAAAAAGATTACACATAGTTTCACTCCTTAAATCTTGACACTATTTGATCATGAACTGTGGAAACTTAATGCTTTTAAGTGAAGAATTTGATAAATTAGTATATAATTATAAAATATATTATTAGTAAAATAAGAGTTAATTGTTTAAACTTTTATAAGAATTTTTTGTCTATTTTTTTAATAATGCAAGACTTTAAAAATCAGAGATGTTTTTTAAATATGTTTGTTAATCTATGATTTTGTTGTACTAAAAGTTCAAATTGTTAGTGAATGTATTAACCTAAATGTTAGAGAGAGATTGTAGTCATTTGATGACAAAATTGAGTGTCTAAGGGTCTCATTACTCAACAATGTCCCAACTAAAAATATAAGTAAAGAAAACTTTGAGTGTATATATATAAAGTTCAATGGTTATAAGAACGATATATTTTTCTATTATGTCATCCATCAAAAGTACTATTAAATCACACCTAAATAATTTTGAGTGATTGGTCCCCCTTACAACAACTTAAACGAAGACAACTTTTGATTTAGATATATACCTACTCACCATATTCCAATCCATTTAAACAATAAAAATATTTATATTTATATTAATCCAATTATTTCCATAAAAAAAATCCACCTTCAAAAAAATGGTTGGGAACATTCTGACCTAGCTAAAGAGTGAACGTGACGTTTTATGGGCCACTTACCCTTCCAACGGGTATCAAGTGAAGAAAAGTATGTCATGGCGTGAAATGCGTGATATAGGCTAGGGAAGCATGTGCTACGTGTGATGTAATATTGAAATATGTGCCCTAATTTCATTTTCTTTTAATAAAAAATCAATTTTAAGATTGCTTCAATCCAAAGCAAATCTTTTCCATTAAAGTCTCTCCCATCATGGAATGCCCATCTCTTTCACATTGCGTCATGTCACAAGTTAGTTTCATATCATTGGATCCCAAACCATCTACCCCCTTCATATTTATGGATTTTCATTAAAAAACAAGTGTTTATGTAACTCTCATATCTATTTGTGTCTTTACTTAGAGACCCTTTTTTTGGTAAGATGTTATGTTATTGTATTTTAATGGTTATTTTATATGCGAGTGTGGACATTGTGATTAGATGTTGTTGAGTTAAATCATGAAACATTTAATTGTAATAGTGTATATTTGGTGCGATGTTGGTATAAATTCAAGTATTCATTTATGCAACTATATTTTTCCTTTCTTTGAGACAATATTGTGACTAGAAGAAACAACATTGTTTCAAAAAAGATAAGTATATGTATTTAGTGGGATAGTGTTGGTAGTAAGATGTCCTAGTCATTTAGAGGAAATGATGTTAAAAGGTGGGTGAGGGATGCCCCCTTGAGAGACCAAGTGGGTTGATAGGACTTCTGTGGTCTCTTGAAGGGAGAACTAGGTCAAAGTGATTGGGAGTAGAGGGAATGGATTAGGATAGTTAGATATAGGTATATATTAAAATATAGTGAGCAACTAAGATTCTCTATAGCACTTGACGTGATGCACCAAGGTATAAGTCCACTAAGGTGAAAATTTTCCAAGTGCGTGGGGGACTAATATTTAGGGATGCATTTGACCTAATGTACCATGATATGGAATATTAAGATGACATTGGTCAAGAATTTCCCTAAGGATTGACTCACAAATACAAGAAAAAAAAGAATCACACACAACCAACCAATCAATCATGCATAAAATGATAAATAAGATTTTTCCTTGACCACACTAAAATCCAATGATCGATTGCTTTAATGATGATGATATCATTTTTGATGTGGAAATGATATCCCATGAACAACACAAGATTTAGTAATGATATATCTTAGAATAATGACAATTGGTGGATTTAAGAAAGGTTTGGATTTCAAAAAGACTAAGGTAGAAGCTTATGGATGATTTTGGATATGTGTTGGGTTGATTAGTTAGATATGGCAAGATTATTCTAGGATGCTATTGGTATATTTTGATAATTGAGATATTTATCTTTACGGATTGGATTTGGATACTAGGTAGGGGCTCCCAATCTTGAAGGTTTAAGTATCTAGAATTGAGGATTGTGGATTAGTGTTAGGACTGAAATTCAAATAACTTAAGGAGAGAACTTGTTCAAATATTAAAAATACATCTTATACTCTATTAAGTTTTTTTACTCTCTTTTAACTCTCATGGAGGGTAATAGTCATACAAATTTACTTTGATTGAAGATGTCCCAAAAACTCCTCAATTCAATCCTAGAAAGATGGGTCTCCTAACCATGACTAGAATGCCTTGGACTTCAAACAATTAATCCCATGACTAGAATCCACAAAGGAGTTTCTAGATATTCAATATCAAAAATTTGATTGAAAAAATCTTCAAAGATAATCAATGGCTAGTTGCAAGGAAGTTAGAAAGTGAAAGTAATTTTAAAGTAAAGTGGTTTTATTAAGGGCAATTTTATACAATGGAACAATAAATGTGATTAGGGTTTCATGGAGGTCAGCTTTGTGGGGGAAGGTAAGGTGAGTGGATATGGGTGAAGTCCACAAAGTAGCATATGTGGGAGGAAAGTGGATTTTGGAAAGATGGAGAATATGCTAAAAAAAGTCTGTAATCTTGCATGTATAAACATAAAAAGTTGTAGAGCTCGATTGAAGAATGGTAGTTTGATAATGGGCACACATAACATCATGTTAACTAGAGAACACATTGACTTGGAAGATTCTACGATGGCCAAGGAAATCCAAAATTCACATAGAAGTAAGTCTTTAGCAATGCATGGCAGAAACGTGGAAGTTCTTAGGTCATGGGAAAAATAAGTGATCAAGAAAAAGGTCTCTACAGGGCTAAATTTTGTGGAAAGCTTTTATATAAAATAGTGTAGAATTTGGAGGCGTGGAGGAAGTGATATTGGTGCTAAAGTTCCTTATGAATCTAAAGTTCTATGCAAAACCTGCAAAACCTATCATAAAGACTTTACAAGAATGTGGAAGAACTAAGGACTTAGGATAAAAAAACTCTGCAATTCTATACAAATTATTGAACTTTACATTCTCAACTCAAGCCTTTTTCAAACCATTTCTTAAAGATTCTTACATAAATTTTGATTAATATTATTTGAAGAAGATTAGAAGGGTTATTACTTAAAATTAAAAAAAAGTTTTTATTTGCTAAGGTAAAATGTGATGTGTGTGTAAGGCATCATATTCTTTATATTTAGAGAATCACTTTTGATAGGAAGTCTTATGGAAGGAAGCAATTGAATAGATTAACCATGTAATGTATGTGTTGTCAAGGCTAGAGTAAAGTCATCTACATTATCTTGAGAGTACCTCTTAGATTCACCATCTAAATAATTCTTATATTTTATTTTCGCCTCTTTCCAGTCTCTATATAAGTGCCCAAGATCGCCACAATTCCAACACCTAGCCTTGGGCTTTTCAATATCTTTGGATCTCTCATGAAATTTAGATATTGGCTCTCTTCTTCTATTTCTCTTTTGGTATTTGACAAACTGACAAGGCCTCATTAGATGATTCAAAAGTTTTATCTACATCTCTTCAAAAAGTAATGATGCCACTAGCTCATCCATCTTGAGCTTCAAGTTAGTGCTCCTCATGAACATCACAAGGTGATCCCACAAGTTAAGAAAATAAAAAAAGGAGTGTCATACAATGATCTTGCTCCATTTTCACTCCAACGGAGTGCAACTAGGTCATAATCATATACACCATGTTAATGTGTTTTCCTTCAAAGCCACCATCCTTCATCTTGAGGGTATACAACTTCTTTGTTAGGAAAAGTTTATTTACAAAGGATTTAGATTAGTTGCTTTTTCCCAAATTCTTTCAAAGGGCTCATGTAGTGGCTTCATCATGTACATTTAACAAACACTAAATCTACCAAATAGAGTTTAATAAGACCCTTTATTTGTTTATTGAATATGTCCTAGTCTTCTTATTTCATTGTGACAGGTTTGCATCCAAATACTATAACCCATAGATCTCTATCAATTAGCATATCCTCCATTTTAAACTCACATAACTCAAAGTAAGTTCTTGTAAATGTATCCATCTTTTTCCTCGACGCAGTTGCTATTTTTCCTGCAACAAAGTTTTCTTTTATGTAAGATCCCACTCACTCCAAGATTAGTACAAAAAGTCTATACCCCTAACACCTAGAATGTAAGATGATCAAGGCTTAATGCCAAATAAAAGAAAGTAGTGGTGTAAAAATACTTCATACACTAACCTTTAAGGGGAGGTATGTACAAAAATAAAAGATTTTGTAGGCATAAAAAATACACAAAAAATTATACCATGACAAGATTGTTTACATGGGGAAAACCATTTCATGACAAAACCCCACATTCCAAGAGAAACCTATTATAATATTTAACAACTACGAGGTTACAATACAAATCTTAGGCTATGCCTTTATAGGAGTATCATTGACATTTAGATTCTAGAGCATTTTCAATGGCATAACAATACCTACAAGCCAATCATATGAATCAAGTGATATTATATCCTCAAGCACTAATAAATTGGATGTTTTGAAACTATAAATTAAAAGTGGTTTATTAAAACCATGAGTCAAAATAATGACCATAATTTTTGTACTCCACTTTGGTATATTCAAACCCATTAAAAGATTCCTTATGATTTTTCATAATGTTGGTCAATACTTTAGTGTAAATATTCTATAATCATGCTCTTAAATGTCATAAGTAGTTTTCATCTTATAAAGCCATAATGATATTATATGCTCTTAGAATGTCTTAGAAACCTCCCAAAGCATTCAACAAATTTCAAATAGTGCCAACACAAAGTGAGATGCCTCATTTTCCAATATGAGGACAAAATAATAAATCAAAATATTAGGATGCAAGGTTGAACCACCTTTCCCATTACTTAGCTAAGTTTATCATCTATTAAGGAGTGGATCCCAACAACAATTGTGTTTAGTGCTTACTACTAATCCAAGGAATACCTATTCATTTTTTCTTTATTGTATGCCTAATGACTCCTCATCTCAAGTTAAATTGTGGGAATTGATTTTTATGCCCTCCCTATGACTAAATGGCTATGAGGAGGTGAATTTAATATGGTGGAAACCACCAAGATACGAGGTTTAGTTCTCATAAACTCTCTAAAAAATAATTGAATTCCTAAATCCTAACTAGAAATACCATGAGCCCTATTTAGATCCCATTTTAGACAAAAGATATTCTTATACTCATCACTAGTTCACTTGGACCAACTCAAGAGATGGCAAACTAAGGGAAAAGTTGCATTGATAGATTTTTCTTAGTTACTTCTCTTCCCATTGTCCCCTCTCCACAAAACACCCTTATTTAAGTAGATTCTATTACCTATCTCACATATTACCTCCCAATTCTTCAAACTTTTCAAACTTCTTATCCCTCATACAAGTAATAATCTATCCTTCAAGCTCAACACTACCCACCTCAATCAAATTGATCACCTTGCTTCCATAATATCCCTTTGGTTGATGTTCCTAGACATCATCAAAATGGTAAGTGGATACAATTGTGGATTGATGCAATTAAATTCATTGCACTACCTTACTATGATCTTACAATAAGAATATGGCTAGAAAGAGATCTAGAATGGAAAAAGATCTAAATACAAAAAAAAAACTTGTTTTAGCTTTAGCGCTTACTAATAACTTTTCTACAATGAGTGGTTGCTTCTGTTGAAATAAAACTTAGAAGATTTGAACTTTATTGTGGTAGAGTATCTCAATTAAGAGATAGGCTACATTGGATAGAAGGAGATAAGGGAAACAAATTATTTTTTAGTTATCTCAAACATATTTACATTCTCAAGAGTGGATAATATCTATCATTGATCAAGAGAGGTAGTTCCATGACAACCTTGATGATATTAAATTCATTTTCCTCCAACATTACAAATAACTTTTAATTGATCTAGTTGAAGGAGACCCACTTCAAGATATAGTTGAGGAATTGATTGACACTTGCACACCCAAAATAATTGGTCTCAAAAAATGGCATATTTAGATAATCTATTCACCTTTAAGGAGGTTGATATTTCCTTGAAGGATTTGGCTACTCAAAAAGTCTTCGAATAGATGGTTTACCTACACAATTCCTTAAAAAAATATGTCCATTCATCAAGGAGGACTCTATGAGGTATAAAAAGTAGCTTTATCAAAATGATCCATCATTTATTCCATTAATCAAGGGCTGATAAATTAATCTCTAAAGGAAAAATAAAAAATATTATCTTAGGGTGGATACTAATTACTCTTCTTAATACCTCCTACAAGATTGCAGCCAAACCCATAGCTAAAATAATTAAACATATGACACAAGAAATTGTAAGACTAGAAAAAACTATATTTATAAGAGGTGGAATTAAATTATAAAACTTGGTGCTCACTTATGAAACAATTGAATGGGATGAAAAAACATGACAAATTTTCCTCCTCATCAAATTAGATATTGGTAAATCATACAATAGAGTAAGAGGTAGTCAATCTAAAAAGTACTTAAATGGTAAATCTTTGGTGCCCATCTCATTTACCACATTAAACTCCTATTTTTTTATGCTACTACCTATATAACTATTAATGTTTCCATCACTTAAAATTTTCCTCTTCGAAGGTCATTAAGATAAGGATACCCTTCAGCTCAATTCCTTTATGTTCTCACTGCTGATGCTCTTGGATACTTATTGAACCATGTTAAAAATTAATATCTCATTCATGGTATTTCTCCAGCCAATGATTAAGTGGCTCTTAATTCTCACTTTGTAGATGATAGTTTACTATTCATTCAAAACTCCCAAAAAGAGATGAACAATACCCTAGATGTCCTAGAGTTGTTTTTCTCAACTACTAGCTGTTAACTCTATTTTAATAAAATTAAATTTATGGTAATATTAATTGACCTACCACTTTCTTGGATAGCTCCATGATGTAAGTTCATCAAAAATCGTATAATTTTAAAATATATTGGAAAATCCCTTTTAGGAATTAGAATACGAGTCTCAATAACTAAGATGTGGTAGTGGTTCATCAATAAACTAAAAATAAAACTTCAATTTTGATCAAACAAATTTCTTTCTATGATTGGACACATCCAAATAATTAACAAAATTCTTATTGTTGGTCATATCTACATTTTATCAGATTGTCTTCTATACAAAAGTAGTTATAATTAATTAACTCAAATTACTAGAAGATTTCTTTGGGGAAAGGGAATAATAAAAAAGGTCAAATGGCTACTTCTTGGGTATTTTGTATTAAATAAAAAATAAAGGGGGTTTAGGAGTAATTGATCCCTTTACATAAGGGACTTACTTAATAGAAAAATGGATCATTATAGCTCTTCAATGATTTGCACATTGGAAGGATCTTATTAGGATATAATTGCTACAACTAAGGCCAATAACACTTAGAAAGAGGTTGGGTGGAAGGGTAAATTCTTCACAACACAATAATTCAAACCTCAAGCTTCTAGATATTTTTTTATGCATATTACAAGCTTTTTAGTTTGTCTCTCTTCTTATTGAATGGAAAGGATGATCTCTTAGCCATGGAATGAATTTCCCTTCACCATCTATATGGTGCAATAGACTAGTGTGCATAAATAAACAACCTTTGACTCTTAGTACTTGATTCTATGGGAATATCTTATTTAAAAGTGGCATTATAGGATTTAGGGACATTTGAGATTTTTCATAGAATTAACCTAGAAAAGTGACATACAACTTAAGCATGATTTCAAATTGTCCAATACTCTAGTTAATGACATTCACAAAGTTCAAGATTCAATTCCTCTAGCTCTACAACAAAAAATTCTATGCATATCTTATCCAATTTTTTTAAGATTGGAGGTGGTTTTGAAGCTATAAGATTGAAAAATTTAGCTCAAGCTGTTCTACTTAAAATCTCTTTCCAATCCAAATTCAATTTGGACAGTAAATTGGTTTGAGTCTAGGTGGTTTAGCTTGAGCCTTCCCATTTATAAATCAAAAGAAAAAGCTAAAACTCATTTTTTTAGCTTGGAAGATTATACTCTAGAATTTTTTGTGGTAGAACACCTTACTTTTCTTACTGCTCAAGCTACTAAATATCTATTATCTCATGAAGTAGACTATTAAACATGTACTTTGGACTTCTTAATATGTACAACAAATTTGGCACACAATTATGGCTTCACTTCTTACCATTTTTAACAAAAAAATAAGTTGGAAATATATACTTGTAGGGTTGCATTTTTCACAAAATAAGATATTAGAATCCTTTTGTCAATGTATATTATTACACATATGGATGCCTAGAGATAAAACTATTTTTTCTAATGACTTTCCACCCATAGAAGTGATTATGTGCAATATTTTCAGTTTGATGCATATTTTCCATTAATTCGATTTATTGCATCGGCTTTGAGAAACTATGTTTTCTATTTTTGAGTGATCATGGAAATCTCTCTTGTAAACAAAAGGGTCTTTATCCCCATTCCAAAATGGGGGTTTTTAGAATTTGGTAGTTTCTCCTATGAGATGTTAAAGAAGACCTTTCACATTGATTGTTCATGCATGGAGATGGCCATCAAAATAATTGTGGGGGATTAAGTGTTTTTTTTTTCTTTTTCTGAATTTTGATGTAACCAAACAAACCATCAACATTATTTTTCCATTATTGCTAAAAGAAATCCAATAAATTGAAAATTGCTTCAAAACCACACTATTGCATTATTCCTCTCTTCCATATAATGAAATAAAAACACCCTTATATCTAAAAATCTAAAAATCTAAAAAATTCAAAATTTACCATTTTTGGTTGTTTTTGACAATTATCATAATTTGCCATTTTTGGTAATTTCGCATGCCTATCCCTTTGAGCTCAGATTGTTCCAAATATCTTCCTACCACTATGGTGACACTAAATGTCAAGTTATAATTCAAATTGGAAACGTGAGTTCCAAATTATTAAAAGAAACAAGTTTCTCAAAATCTGAAAAAACACTAAAAGCTTATTTTGAGGGCCCAGATGAAAGAATTTGACCCCAAAAAGTGTCGAAATGGGCACCTATCAAGTTGAGCTCAATTGACAATCCAAAAAAATCCTCATAACACACCTCCCCATAAAATTTTAGCCCAAACGGGCTTCCAAGTCAAAAGTTATGGCTCCCGGAAGCCCCTACATCAAATTTAACGACATGATGCAAATAAATTTCACACAATCAAATCTAGAAAAAGCACACTTAATCAATATGGACTATGAAACTCTAATGTCTTTAATTGTGGGTGATCAATTGTTGTATGCAACTCCGAGGTTACTATATCCTTCTCAAGTAGCTTCATGTTTTCTCTCTAATTCTATGGATCTCCTATAGACATATGAGCTTGTTGGTCAACATGTGGTTGAATATGTGTATTAGAAATTCTTCCTAGATCATTCCCAAAATAATGCAATAAGGGATTATGATTAGTGGGAAAGATCTTGTAGGGGATATGTTTAAGCACAAAGATTTGAAGATTTTTTTTGGTTTCTTGTGTGCATACATTGAATTAAGATGAGGTCTCCATGAGCGTGATGAATATGTGGTCGAAATTGCCATCTTTGCACATAAGAAGGAACTTGGAGCCTTGTTGTGTGAAAAATAATATAAGTTTATTGAGCCATGATTGTTCTATAAGTCATATTGCTCATCCTCCGGTGCGTCTTGCTATTTCTGTCTCGACTGAAGATGAAGGGCATTTTGTAAATTAATAGGTTGTTGCTACGATGTTAATTCCTTGACTCATGCATATGTTCTAATTGTAATTCGATCAAACATTTTGTTTCTTGGGCTAAGTTTTGGTTTTGCATATGTAGCCATCATTGAATTGTATAATGTTTCAGACTCTCCCTTTGAACCAAGCTCTGTATAGCTCATATCTTTTGTAAGCTTTTATTTTATATTTTAATACAATAATTTAGACCTTTGACTTTTTACCCAAAACAAAAATTAACAATATTATTGTGTAATCTACTCTTGAAAAAAATATATAAAATTTCTTATTATAATATATAAATAACATTATAATTGTTCCTTTCAAATATCTATAATCTTGATTTTAATTCTAAACTCCATTTTCTATATATTCTTTTTACTATTATTAAAAAAATATTTTTCCAATTAAAAAATAAACTCATGAATCTTAAATTTTAGAAAACAATAATATGGAATACTTGCCTTTATCACCAATATATTATCTTTAAAGCTATGAAAATATCTTAGCATATGTAGAAAAGTTTGAAGGGGAGCTGAAGTAGGTATTGTTTTTTTTCTTCTTGACGAGAAGAAATTGTAGACCCCACACTCCTCATGACCGGTAATGGAGGTCTCTTTCACGTGTAATAGAGATAAAGAAGTAGATACACCTAACTATCGTTGTTTCCAATTATTTTCTAAAGTGGATGGACTAAAGTGTGAACAAATGAGGATAAGGAATATTCTCATCTAGTTGGATATTTCATGTTTACTTTGACAAAATCTTCTCATAGGAAGATGTTAATAGATCTAAAATTAGTAGATTGATTGTCTCATACAACAATATTTATATGGAAAGCATTGTTTTTGTGAGAAAGGATTTGTGGAAGTAAATGTCGAGTATTGAATTGGTTATTAATTTTTTTGATGTTCGATTTTTTATTATAGATCTTGATATAAAAACTAGTTTTTTCTAGTCTTATTTCTTCAAACAAAGTGGTTAGGTTATTCACTCTTGGGTTGTATTCATACTTGATACAAATGTCATTATGGGATGCACATTTGATGATGTGGTAACATTATGTCCGCCAACCCCTTGTTATAAAATTGATATTTTCTCATTCTCTACTCTTCTTTAGGCATTGCTCACCTATTGGTCTCACATCTAAGGTTCAATTGAAGCTAGTACTTAATTGTGCCATTAATATTTTCACCTTCTACTTGATTACTAGCCATATGCACTTTTTTGTCATGATTCCATGTGGAGTTACACTCTTTGTTATAGCCTTGTGTATTACATGGTATTACTATATTATTTACAAGATGGTACACCATATTATAACCTTTTGCATCATATAGTATTATTAAATTTTATCCTCAAAAGTATTTTGTTATAACCTTGTGCATTATGAGGCATTATTATTTTTTCTCATTGATAGTACTCTATATAGCAGGCTATACATTGCATGGTATTATTAGATTTTCTACTTGACAAGAACTCTATTTTTAGTTGCACATCACATGGTTTTACTAGAATTCTCTCCTTAATGGTACTTTGTGTTGAATACATCTATGAAGGGTAGGGTTCCACTTCTTATGAAGTAGAAATGAGGGAGCTCATTGGGTTCTAAGATTGGACCTAAAGGGTTGGAATGACGACTTTTCTCTTTGGTCATTAGACACTTTAATAGTAGATGCTATATTTTACCATTACAATTTGATTTGCCTATCACATACTTTTATGAACAAACAAATCTAAAGTATCTTTCTACTTAGATTACTTCTTCATTTTTCCAATTTTATTTATTGAGTAATGTTCAATAAAATACTTTAATTTTTAGTAGATTTTTAATGTAGACATGTAATCAAATGAATAGTAAACCATGTTATTTTTAAATGAAGTGATATTTTAATTTCTCATTCATTTAATTTATTCAAAATGAAATGATATTTGACTTCGTCATTCAGTTGAATTAGAAATGAACAATACGTATGCAATCGATTGATTTTGATTTATCCCATATATCATTTAGTATACCAGTGAAATTCCAAGTAGTTGACATTTGGAAATGTTTATACACAATTTAAAACAAAACCATGTTGCAACTTAATTGAATTTCAAAATTTCAAAATATAGAGAGTAGCTTACAATATGCGCTTGTACATCCCAATTTCATAATTAGTTAGGCATCACTCTAGTTATATTATCTAAGTAAGTAATTTAAAATAAAAAAAACATTGTTCCTAAATTTTAGGGCATACATATAATTAGATCTAGATACAAGATTTGACTTTTATTGTTTACTTGATGTAGTGTGAGAATGATTAAAATAAAAAATTAGAAGATATATCACAAATCAAAAAGTTGTAACATAATTTTTCTTTAAGATCTTTGTTATTGTAGATAAGGCCACACTATGTGGATTAGTGCTTGTGTTGCAATCTTATCTTCAATTGATGTGACCTTTAGATATTTGTTCACCTTTGTCTTTCATATATTTTAAAACTTTCGTTGTCTTGAAAAACATAGTGTGGTTGCTTCAAAATGAGAAGATTTGTCTTTGGCTTATTTTGGTAGTAGCCAAACCTCTAAATATGAATACAATTTTATAACCATATTAAACACACAATAAAGATAAAAAAAATTATTATCGTAAATACATATATAATACTTAAATATAATTTTAAGTCGAATAATTTATAAAATACTTTCTCCTAAAATTTTTCAAATATTTACTAATTTAAAATTATCTAATTCACAATTTCAAATAAACATATCAATTAAAAACATAGTGTGGTTGCTTCAAAATGAGAAGATTTGTCTTTGACTTATTTTGGTAGTAGCCAAACCTCTAAATATGAATACAATTTTATAACCATATCAAACACACAATAAAGATAAAAAAAATTATTATCGTAAATACATATATAATACTTAAATATAATTTTAAGTCGAATAATTTATCAAATACTTTCTCCTAAAATTTTTAAATATTTACTAATTTAAAATTATCTAATTCACAATTTCAAATAAACATATCAATTAAAAACCACTAATTTCTAAAAGAATTAACTTTAAAACACGCAATTTAAACTTTGAATAAGTAAATCACAATGTGCATCCAAGTCCCAAGTGAGAAAATATTATGAATGAAAAAAAAAAATCTTAAATAGCAATTGGTTCATGGATATTAAATAAAAAATTGTTTATGTACTTAATTAAATAGTATGAATGGTACAAAGTAATGTAGAATTAAAATGTAGGACCCACTTTGTTCACTAGTGATTTCATTCACGTGGTACATAAATAGGTGAATGAACTTGAGAATAAAGACTTTGTATAAGAATATAAATGCTTACTTGAAAGGCCACTTGAGAATGGTTTTAAAGGAGGAAAATATCTATTGCAAATCTTATCTTACTTCCAATAGCAAATTCCAATTACAAGCATAAGTGGAGATTTGTATTTCCCATTTATTCCCCATGGAGCCCACATGTGGGAATGGTTTAAAATAATAGGAAAATATATGCTTGTACATCTTTCCTAAAACCCTAGTGTTTGAAATAAAGCATTTGGTTTCTATTTTAGTTAGTCTAGGCTTTTGAAGTGAATTTGCATGTTTACAAACTTTTAATAAATAAGTTTTAATTGTTTATAAATCATTTTGAGTGATGAATAATGATATAAAAATAAGATATGAATAGTGTGAGGATTTAATAGAGTCTAGAGTGTATGCACATCATTTTGTATATTTTTTTAACAAGGAAATAGTACAACTTTAATATGTGATAGATTGAGGATTTGATTATTTAGCTATCTAATTTGTCATTCCACCGAACAATTGCAATTACCATTATTTCATCTATGAACTTGTTCACTAGAAAATTATAGATCAAGGATTTATACTCTCCAAGCTTACATTAACGTATAATATGAATATCCATTTGCCCTAGCTTTTCCTAGCAATGGGTGTATAATTTGATCATCCACAAACAATCAATGCTCATTATAAGCAAGAGCCTAAACTTGCAAAAATGCATTTTGTTTAATATATATTTTTATGACAACCCATGTTAGTGCTTATTGTACATAGGTACATACCCCAATAACAACAAACTTCACTAGATGCTTATAAAAAGTCAATTTCCGACATTTGTTTTTCTTATGTGTTTACACATAGATACCAATAGATCAATAGAAAGATACCTTGCTATTATTTCAATTTTGAGTTATCTTTGTGTGGGTTTTGGTTTCTATAATTTGTATATCTATTGTTATTTAAGCAAGTGAAGGTGCTCACCACATGACCTAGTGTCTTTGACATGTATGTTTTGATTGATCTTGAAGAGAAAGACATGTAATATAAATACCAAGAAGAAGATTTCTCCAACAAGAGAAAATTCCTCTTGCAAATGAATTCCTTGTACAATAGATACTCATCCTCATCCACAATGGCTAGGACAAGGTTAAGTTGTTCCAACTAGAGCTATTAAAAGATGACATCTTTGATTGTACAATGGAGGGATATGAAGAAATTTTACATATAGTATGCCCTATAGGTGTTAAAAAATACTCACTGGTGAATAATGCATGACAACTTTTAGTGCAACCCTTTCTTCTATTATAGATATAAACATTATTATTCATTTGGTGGGCTATAGTGAGATTATGTTAGGTTCCTTACAAATGGGGTTGTTAATGTGATGAAATTATACACAAGAGCTAAATCTATTAGACAAGTGGTTTTACTTCATCCATCATATTGTTTACCCATTGAATGACAAGGAGATCAACCCATTCATAGAGATGAATTATGTTCAAGCCCTCAAAATTTCCTTAAATCTAAACAACTAGACTAGCTTGGTATATGATTTTGAAGACATTAGCAGAATAGGAGGCCCTTAAATATGATAATGGAAATAATCTTAAGGTGGTGACCATCCTATCAATAATAGTCATTAGCCTTCACTTATAGCTACACTTTCTTTAACATCTTCTCTCATAATATTATGGCATGTCCTCTTTTTATAATGATTTTGTTATGTGTCAAAATGACTTGTTCCTAAGATCCTTCATCCTCTCTTAGATAGGAATTTTGTGTCTATGCCTCTCCTCTTTATTGTTTGGTGTCATTTTATGTTGCCCAAGTCCTTATGCATTTTGGTGAATTAGGTATTCTAAGTGTTAGTTAGAATGTCAAACTTTATCACCTTGGCATATGTACTTAACACCCTTTCTCCACCTTCATCCTTTTTCTTATTAGGCTATCAATGTCTCTCATTCTCTCATCATCTTCCTTCCCTTTTGGTTGGTTTGTTAGAGTTTTCTATCCTTGAGTCCCCTTTTCTTGTCATGTTGCCATTAGTGACTCTTATCTCAACCAAGTCAAAATTTTCCTTATTTACCTACCATATAGGTATGCGTTCCTCCTCAACCTTGACCCTTAAAGTTGAAAACTTCTACCTCTTTGCATTGTTCAATCTGCCTATCTCTTGACACGTTAACATGTTGTAATTCTTCTTTGCATGGAATGTGGCTTCGACTAGGGTTCCATTTTTCTAGTAACATTATTTTAATTTGAGGATGTGGTTCTACATGTATTTTCTTGTTGTTGGAAAATGTATAGCATGTTAGCTGCCATTAATGTGGTAATTAGGGTTGTGGCCTTAGTTATTCTTATCATTATTAGGGGTGGTTGTTGTAGGTTTTAGTATCTTCTTCCATACCTTTGTAGTACCTCTTTTTGTATGTGGAAATAAGTTTTGGGAGCAATTCAAAGTAAAATATATTTTTTGGTATGGATAATCCCCATGTGTACTTCTTTAGTACTTGAAAATCTCCACATTAATTTCAACCTCTCTATGGATGGTATTTTGGGTTAGAAATTTGTGAAGAAAAACCTTTAAACACACACATCAAACTCTAAATTGATTGTCTCAAGAATTTATGTTTAGGAGACATATTTGAGGATGAAACCCTATATATTTGCAACAAGCAGAGGATGAAAAACCCTATTGGTCAAAGAGGTGATTATCACCTAGAGGTAGTAGTTAAGCTTTAATGGTGGTTGATATTGGAAATATGAAGACCATGTGACACTTGAAGTTTCCATAGTAGAAGTGGTTACTCTAAAGGTTTCTAGGATGGTGGTTACTCATTGGAATGAACCAAAGTGAGTGCAAATTTTTGTAAATATAGACTAGAGCCTCCATAATCCATGAAAGCTATTGAAGCAACATTTGTAATATATTTATTGTTTTTTTATAAATGTAAAAAATTCCCCATAATGATCACATGAGTTGAAAATAAGGTTTATAAAGGTATCAATGAATGCAAAACCATATTTCCAACTCAGTTTATCAAATTTGAGAAAATGTTTTAACCTATAATTTATTGTCTCTATTAACCCATGTTGCAATAATAGGGTTTGATGTTATTTGTGTGGTTGTAAATGAAACATTTTGGGTTTACTAAATATGGAAAAAAAGATTAGGATTTTTCAATATCAGTGGATAAACCTATTTTTTACTAAGTGTAATGTTGTAGATTGGACCCCTTGCAATTTCACATACATTGTTGCATATGCTTTAGTGTCCACTCCCCTAGCACTTGTGTAGGCTCATTTAAGCCATTGCATTAGCCTTTTTCCCTCTTAGGATGCTTGAAAACCCCTTTGCAACAACTACCCTTCTTGCATTAGCTTTGCGTCAAAATTTAGTGCTTTTCTCATTCTCGACATTTTGTAGTGTGATGTGTCTAGACACTAGTGTGCCGCATGGACGTATACATGCCATGCTAGCGTCCTGCAATGTTTTCATGCTCAAACAATTATTTTCGAGCATGTTTTCCACTTGTCACCTCCTTTTGTTGGTGGTAAAGGCTTGGGGCACCTTGTAATGACTTAGGAAGCTTCTTTTCCCTCCTTAAAAGTCATCTTCTCAACTCATTTGGTCTCCTCTTCTGCTCCTAACCTCTTCTTCTGTTCTAGCTTCCATCTAGCTTGGGCTCTAGCATTTCTCTCTTCTCTTGCTCTTGCTATCTTGCTTGCACAACTCCATACAACTTGTTACAACAACTTCAAGCAATCTCAAGCTTTTACAACACTCTTTGCAGCTCTCTTGGCTCTCACAACCCTCTCTTTTTTCCTTGCTCTCCCTCTTTGGCTTGCTTAATCCTTGCAACTCTATCTCCCTTGTCTCTTTCTTGCGAGCATCTTGGGATTTCACACATCCCCTATTTATTGCATCTACATTTTGTGATATGGGTTCTCCTCCTCGAGTAGGGATTTCTTTTATCACCTTACTTCACGATATAGGTTCTCCTCCTCGAGCGAGGATTGCTTTAATCACTCCTTTGTCCATTTCTCTCTATCTATTTGGCTTTCCATGGAGGTGGGAACACCAAAATAGGGGTTTGATTGAGGCAAACCCCTATACAGGCCCAACATTTTCTCCAGATCTTACACATGCAGGTATTGAAGATATCTATTAGCTGGAGGCTTCATTACTTGGGTGGTTGTAAGCACTTTCTTTCTTCTCCTTATCTTTGTCATTTTTACTTCACTCTATTTTAGTTTGTTATATTCCGTTACTGTCTCACGTTCCAAGATTTCTTAGCAATTAGAATAGAAGTGGCCACTTTGTCATTTTCTATGATAAATTCGCTTCTTGGTCTGTACGGATGCCAACGTGTTGCGTTGTCATCCTAGACCCATGCTACCATCTTTTGGCCAAGAGCTTGTCAGTTTTCCCAGAGAATCTTCGTGACCTGCTCTTTCTAATTCTAGAACTTTTGTGTTGTTCCTTGAGGTAGTTTAGGGAAGTTTGCCCCGTGAGGCTCTTTGAATGAAGAGAACTCGTGAGTAGCAAATCCCCCTTCTCTACATTTTGGTGAACTCGACGTGAAGCACATTATTTTGGTGAACTTGACATGAAAAACTTATTATGTTATTTAACAAGTATGAGGTTACAATAAAAATATTAGGCTATTCCTTTATAGGACTATCACTGACATTTTGATTCTAGAGAATTTTCAATAGCATAACAATACCTACAATCCAATCATACGAATCATGCAATATTGTATCCTCAAACACCAATAAACGAGATATTTTGAAAGTAGAAATCAAACGTGGTTTATTAAAGCCACGAGCTAAAATCATGACCTCAATTTTTGTACTCCACTTTGGTATATATTCACTCCCATTAAAATATTCCTTATAATTTTTCATAATGTTGGTCAATATATTCTAATGTAAATATTCTATAATCATGCTCTTAAATGTCATAAGAATATGTCATAAGTCATTTCCATCTTATAATGCCATAATTATATTAGATGCTCTTAAAATCTCTTAGAAACCTCCCAAAGCATTCAACAAATGACAAATATTGTCAACAAAAAGTGAGATGCCTCATTTCCCAATATGAGGACAAAATAATAAATCAAAATATTAGGATGCAAAGTTGGGTCAACTTTCCCAATACTTAGCTAAGTTTATCATCTCTTAAGGAGTGGATCCAAAAAATGATTGTGTTTAGTGGTTACTACTAATCCAAGGAATACCTGCTCATTTCTTCTTTATTGTATGCTTAATGACTCCTCATCTCAAGTTAAATTGTTGGAATGAATTATTTTTCCCTCCCTATGGCTAAATGGTTATAAGGAGGTGAATTTAATATGGTGGAAAAAACCAAGACACAAGTTTGTTTAGCTCTCATAAACTCTCTCATAAAGAATCAAATGCTTACATCCTAATTAGAAACACCATGAGGGGTTTAGGTCCTGTTTTAGACAAAAAAATATTCTTATACTAATCACTACTTCACTTGGACCAACTCAAGTGATGGTGAACTACATAAAATTAGTTGTATTGATATATTTTACCTAGTTATTTCTCTTCCCATTGTCCCCTCTTCAAAAACATTCTTATTTAAGTATATTCTACTAGCTATCTCATAGATCACCTTCAAATTCTCCTAACTTTTTAAAAATTTCTTCTTATCCCTCATACCTAATAATCTATCCTTCAAGTTCAACACTTCCCACCTAAATCAAATTTCCCACCTTGCTTCCCTAATATCCCTTTGGTTCATGTTCCTAGACCTCGTCAAAATGGTAATTGGATACAATGGTGGAATGGGGCTATTATCCATTGCACTACCTTACTATGATCTTATAGTAAGAATATGGCCAAAAGGAGATATAGAATGAAAAATTAAGGATCCAATTAGAAAAAAAGTAAGCTTGTTTTGGATTTAACACTACTTATAACTTTTTTACAATGAGTGGTTACTTAATTATAAGATTTGAACTTTATTGTGGTAGAGGAGCTCAATTAAGAGATAGGCTACATTGGATGAAAGGAGATAAGGGAAACAAATTATTTTTTAGTTATCTCAAACATAAACATTCTCAAGAGTGGATACTATCTATCATTGATCAATATAGGTAGTTCCATGAAAACCTTGATGATATTAAATCAATTTTCCTCCAACATTACAAATAATTTTTAATTGATCTAGTTGAAGGAGATCCAATTCGAGATATAGCGGAGGAATTGATTGGCACTTGCATACCTAGAAAAATGGTCTCAAACAATAGGTATATTTAGATAATTTATTCACCCTTGAGGAGTTTTATGTTTCCTTGAAGGATTTGGCTACTCAAAAGGTCTTGGAATAGATGGTTTACCTAAAAAATCCTTTAAAACAATGTGGCCAATCATCAAGGAGAACTCTATGAGGTCTAAAAAGTAGCTTTATTCCATCATTTATTCTATTAATCAAGGGATGATAAATTAATTCCTAAAGGAAAAATAAAATAATATCTTAGGATGGATACTAATTACTCTTCTTAATACCTCCTAAGAAAATATAGCCAAATCCATAGCTAAAATAATTAAATAGATGTCATAAGAAATGTTAAGACTAGGAAAAACTAGATTTCTAAGAGGGAGATTTAAATTAGACAACTTGGTGCTCACTTGGGAAAAAATTAAATGGGCTGAAAAATAGGACAAAGTTTCCTCCTCATCAAATTAGTGTAATGTTGGAAAATGTACTCCTTTACATTTCCACACTATGTTTGGGTCCCTTAATTTAATTGGACTTAATGAAGCCTCTAATTGGCCCTATTTTGCATCTACAAGACTAATTAATTACAATTTCTGAAAGGGGAATCATGATTTAATTAATGTAATTATCATTTTTAACACCCCAAAATGAATAGGTCTTGGCAATTTAGGTTAGGAACCATTCACCCTTGGGAAAATGGGTCCCCTTTAAGATCAAAAATTCAAATTTTAAACATGTTTTTAGCAGCATCTTAAGGTCCTAAATTCAAGTTTTAAGTGTCAACTTGTAATGTTTAATTTTTGGGAAATTAGAAAATTACCTATAAAAGCAAGGTCTTTTTATCATTTCAAATCCTAGAAGCAAGCTAGAAATTCATGAGAGAAAAAAGTAAAGAAAATATTATTGTCAAATGTGTTCAAGAGAAAATTTCTTGAGAATTTGTTGTAGCATTCAAGATCTCAAGCATCATGTCAAAGTTATCAAGCATCATGCATGTTTTTGGATCTAACATTGTGATGTAAGTTTCAAGTGTCAAGTCAAGATTTAAGCATCAAGATCACATTATCAATCAAGCCATTTCATGCAAGATCGAGACCTTGGAGAGATATGCTAAGTTTTAGTCCTTCAAGGGTTTCAAATCAAGGGTTTAGTGAGTTGCAACATATCACTTGTTCATTCATCATTCCTTTCATGTTTCATTATTTAAATTAAAGGTTTAATTACCAAAATGGGGTTTGACCAAGGCAAACCCCCATTCACCAAAAAAAAACAATTTTTCCCTCAAGTGTGTTTTGTAGATCTTAGGTTGAAGAAGGATTGAAGATCTATCAAAAGAGAATAATTGTAGAAGTTTTCAAATTTGTGCAAAAGTTTTCAAAGTTGTCATCAAGCCATGGAAACTCACTTTTAGAATTTATTTATGAATTTTTGGTTGTGAAGCCTAGAGGAATCAGGAGTGTAGACATAGGACTAGAGGATTGTGAAATCAAATTTTCAACCCTTGTAGCAAGACTCATTCACCCTTGGGCGAATGAGTCCTAGAAGGACACTCAACACAACCTTTTTGTGATAGGTGCATAAAATAAAGCCCTTCGTAGATCTGCAATTTCTTTATGGATTCTGTTAGATTAAGGTTTAACTTAGTGATTTCATGTGTTACATTGCATAATTGCATCCATTTAGTATTTTTCATTCATCTCCCAAAAGTGTATTTCAGGCTGATTTGCACTATCCTAAGTTATAAGGAAAACAACAAGATCTCCATCAAGGTTGACTCACCTAAGGGTTGAAAGTCAATCTTGTCCTAGGGGATCTCTTTTTCCTAATGAACTAAGGAAGATAGGTGTGTCATACCCCCATTCCATATTTTATTCACCCATTTTCTGATCATTTCAATTAGATATTGGCAAAGCATACAATACAATAAGAGGTAGTCCATATAAAATATACTTAAATGGTAAATATTTGGTGCCAATCTCATTTCCCACATTAAAATCCTCTTTTTTAATGCTAATTCCTACATACTTATTAATGGTTCCATCACTTAAAATTTTCCTCTCCAAAGGTCGATAAGACAAGGCTACCCTTTACCTCCATTCCTTTATGTTATCATGATGCTTATTGAACCATGCCAAAAATTCATATCTCATTCATGGTACTTCTCTACCCAATAATTAAGTGGCTCTTAATTCTCACTTTGTTGATGATAGTGTTGCACAAATAGTTGTCGTTGCACCAAAATATCAACATGTTAATGCTCAATACAACCACTAGAGTTAATGAATCTACGAGAGGCAATTAAGCCATGTCATGAACCCGAGCATTGTGCTGCACAATACAAGGAGACCAAGGGAACACACCTTGCAAAAATCCCTCTAACGCAAGCAAGGGGTTGAAACCCATGGCCCAGGATCTAATTCCAATTGTTGCATAGATGGTTGTCGTTGCGCCAAAAGATTGACCTGTTAATTCCTGATATAATCGCTAGAGTTAATGAATCCATGGGAGGTGGTTAAGCCATGTCACAAACCTGAGCGTTACGCTGCACAACACGAGGAGACCAAGGGCACACACCTTGCAACAATTAGTTTACTATTAATTCAAAACTCTCAAAAAGAGATTAACAATACCCTAGATGCCTTAGAGTTGCTTTGCTCAACTACTAGCTCTCAACTCCCTTTTAATAAAATTAAATTTGTAGTAACATTAATTGACTACCACTTCCTTGGATACCCCCAAGCTGGAAATTCATCAAAAATGGTCTAATTTCAAAATATCTTGGTATCTCTTTCAAGTATCAGAATATGAGTCTCATTAACTAAAATGTGGTAGTGGTTGATTAATAAACTAAAAAAAACTTCAATTTTAGTCCAACAAATTTCTTTCTATGACACATCCAAATTGTTAATAAAATTCTTATTGTCATTCATTAATACATTTCATTATATTGTCTTATGTACAAAGTAGTTATAATTAATTAACTCAAATTACTAGAGGATTCCTTTGGTGAAAATAATAATAAAAGAGGTCAAATGTCTACTTCTTGGGTATTTTGTATTAAGATAAAAAATAAAGAGGGTTTAGGAGTAATTGATCCCTTTACACAAGGGACTAGCCTCATAACAAAATGGATCATTAGAGCTCTTCAAGGATTTGCACATTGGAAGGATCTTATTAGGCTGCAATTGCTACAACTAAGGCCACTAATACTGGGAAAAATGTTGGGTGGAAGGATACACTCTTCATGGCACAATAATTCAACCTCAAGCTTCTAGATATTTTTTATGCATATTGAAAGCTTTGTGTTTTTTCTGTCATCTTCTTGAATGAAAAGATTAATCTCTTAGCCATGGGATGAGTTTCTCTTCACCATCTATATGGTGCAATATATTAATATGCATAAGTAAACAACCTTTGACTCTTAATACTCAATTCTATAGGAATATCTTATTTAAAAGTGGCATCATAGAATTTAGGGACATTTGGGATTTCATGGCATTAACCTAGAAAAGTGACATACAACTTAAGCATGATTCCTGTCACGTCTCAGACCCTGATGTAGGTTGCTTTTGGTTTTGTGTGGATTTGTTATATGATTTGATGTGTGTGTTAGAGTAATAATGAATATTATGGTATTTTGGTGTGGAGATAAATGAAAGTGTTTACTTAAATTATGAAAACTTAAATAGTAAATTGACTGTGTTTTACTTTGAAGATGAAGCAAAATAGAATAGAAATATTTGAATTAATGTATTCTATTGTTTTGATTTATATCTTTATGGGATACTAATTTAGTTTATTGTTGTGTGCTTGAGTGCATTTGAGATGCAGGAGGTCGAAGACCGAGGGTGTGATTAAGGAGAGGAGGTTAGCTTCTTGACAGGATAAAGCAGGATGTTCTCTCGATCACACACAGGAACTTAGATTCATATAGATTGCATTTAGGAATGATAATTTTGGCTTGATTGTTCAAAAAATAAATAATGATAATTCGAATTAAAGAAATAGTGAAATATAAGCATAATAAAGTAAAGGAATTAAATTTTAATTATAATTAATTATAGATTTTGATTTAAATGCCTTTGCATGATAAAAATCTGAGTAAGTATTCTATTCTTCTTTTAACTTGTGTTAATTTTTGAGTTAATAAGTTAACTAATAGTTAGAAGATATTTATTTAATTATTGGGTAAATATTTTCCAAAAAGGGGATTTACATGCAATTAAATTAAATATTATTCTTATTTTAAAATCTATTATTTTCAAGATTAGGTTTGGGGAATAAAGAAAAAGAAAACTTTAAAAAAGGAAAGAGGGGTAATAGAAAAACCAACTTTTCTTGATATTTTCGGGAATTGCTCTACAAATTTACTTTCATGGCTACCAGATAGTTTCTTGTTTTGCTTTTAGTTTCCAATAGATGAGGAAATAGAAGAATAGGAAAAGGAAAGGGGAAGAGGAAGGTCTTGCAGGAAGAAAATTTCAGAGAAAACAAGAAGAGGAAGTGGCAAAGAGGCATCTTCAGCTATCAACAAATTATCCAGGTTCTCCATCTTAATTCACTTTTATTTCCTTAAGGTTCCAAATGAGAGAAAAGAAATCTACTGTGTGTGCAAAGATGTGTTTGTGCAAAACCTCTATGTTTGTTGAGTTTTTTGAGCAAAATACTATGGTGAAATCTGTACATTCTTTTCAAAATTCTTTCTAAAATTTAAAGACAATTTCGTTTCTCTGTATCTTATTTAGAAATATCATTCTTTTTGGATAAATTCTTGAATAAATCTTGTGCTAGATTGTTGATTATTATATATATATGTTAATATATATATATATATATATATACACATATACAATAATCTGTGTGAGTATATATATATATATACATATACAATAATCTGTGTGAGCATATTTATATAAACATATATATATATACATATGTTTAAGAATCTAAATTATTTTGGCATAAAACAAAATCGAATTTATGAAGGGAACAACATTCAAATATTATTGAATCCAAATTCTTTTTTTATAAAAATTATATTTCTCTGGTAAAGGGGGGGCTGGGTTTTCTCCCCAATCGTGCCCTCCCCATAAGGGAAGGGTTGCACTGTGGGGGACATTGCCCCTCCACAGGCAGCGCCTCCCCATATGGGGGGGCACAAGCCCTGTTAAGATTATATTCTTTTCTTTTAAACTATGTTTTGATCTCAAAACTGCGATTTAGTCTTAAATCTGCTTCTTTGGCTCCAGATCTCGTGTGGGAAAACCTTGTATGAGTTTGGTAAAATATATAAATATATGCTGTATGTATATATATATGTATATATGTTATATATATACATACATGTATATTGAATTGAGAAATAAATTTCTTTTCTGAGAAAATTATTTTGTATAAAAGATTCCTGAACTGTATAAATATAAATATAAATATATACATATATCCAAGAAACATAGATCTGGATTATTTATATGTCTGAGAAAGAAAATATAACTGAGTCTAATTGAATTCACTGCGGTATAGACTTCTCTATTTTTTTCATCTTTATTTTTACTGTAAAATCTTCTGAGAATGTATATAATTATATATAGGTAAATGTAACCAAATGCTTATATATATATATATGTCCATATATAAATATACATATATATCTTTCTTATATTTGAAAATAAACAAGTTCAACAAAATAGAAATGGGTAAACATAGAATTGGCTAATTGCATTGAAATTATTATCATCATGATGAACTTAGTATGTTAGGTGTATTTTACATGCTACAAAATGGGGAAAACTGTATTTTCTTTAAACTAGTGAATTTTAGGAATATAAAACACGTAAATATATATACACACTTTATGGCATTTTAGACTAGATGAAATTTCTTGATATATGCAATAGTGAATAAAAGTGAGTGAAATTATTCTCTATTCTCTAAATTTAATTTATAAATCCTTTTCATAAAGGTGTAGACATACTCCTATTAATAGGAAAGTAAACTGTAAGCTAGGTTCTTACCCCATACTTATAAGGTTGATTAAAGTAGGTTTTCTTTTTTTGAACTTATATAATTTATGTACTTTGATCAAATTATTTAATTAGAAATGGGAACTTACGAGTTTATAGATATACTCTTTCCAAAAGACCAAACTTAGATTGTTTTAAAATCATTGAAGTGACTTGCAAAAACCAACTGTGTGACCAATTTTTCACTTAAGTTAGTATGCTAATGTAAAGTTATTTGTGAACCATGTATGTACTTTGTAATTATTAGAATTCCTTTGAAGTAGAGATGTCTAAAATTGAATGAAAAAATTAGATGGAAAGTGTATTATTTATTGTTCTTTTGGGAAACTTCCGGGACAGGATGCCAAAGGTGGACCCACAAAGACGATAGTTTTACCTTTTCTAAAACTATCATTTATTTATTTATTTATGCTTGGCCAAGCACATGCACCATTGAAATAGATGGAAATAAAATCCTAGAAGTAAATGTATATAGGTCTCTGCCACCTCCTGTTTGCAAGAAATATGTGATTCTCATGTTAGGAATGCATATAGGCATTAGGCTTGCATTGAGATTTCCCTCCTACTTTGTTGTTTCAGGTTGCTAGGCTCCTCATGCAGGGTCAGGGATTTCTTCGAGTTAGGAAGAAACCTGGGGAAGTCTTGTACTTCATGGTTGGGTGGAAAAGGCGCCTTAATCACACTCTTGGCCCCAACTTGCAAGAAGATCAGTGGTGTCACGATGGTTGAGGTTCAAAGTTTCTTATGCTATAAATGTATTCATGTAATATTTTTTTTTTTGAAAGGCTTGTATAGCACACTTGTAAAAGTAACTTAATTTGACATTCATTATTGTAACATTGAAATAGATGTATTATTTGAAAGTTAATGAATGAATGTATGGAAACTCATTGATATGCAAATGACATTTACATATGTATCAGTGCAAGATCCTTGTTGTTGATGCAATTTACTTCTTTTGCATACATGAAATGAAATTTATTACTAATTTTCCTTTTGAGCACTTTTGGGAAGATCTTGATCTATGCATCCTTCACTTTTATTATACTTGAAATATAATGAGTTATGGCAACTTATGTGGTTAAATGAACATCATCTCTCGAGCGTTACAATTCCAAAGTGTTCAATACTCTAATTAATGACATTCAAAAAGTTTAAGATTCAATTCCTCTAGCTCTAGAGTTAAAAAATCCTACTCACATCTTATGTAATTTTTTTAAAGATTGGAGGTGGTTTTGAGGCTATAATATTGAAAAATTCAGCTCAAGCTAATCTACTTAAAATTTCTCTTTCCAATCCAAATTAATTGTTGAATAGTGAATTGATTTCAGTCTAGGAGGTTTAGCTTGAGAGACATTTTTGTGGAAGAACACCTTACTTTTCTTATTGATCAAGCTACTAAATATCCATTATGTCACAAAGTAGACTATTAAATATGTACTTTGGACTTGTTAACATGTACATCAAATTTGACACACAATTATGGCTTCACTTATCATTTGTAACAAAAAAAAAGGTTAGAAATATATACTTGTAGGGTTGCATTGCTGACAAAATAAGATATTAGAATCCTTTTGTCAATGCATATTATTACACATATGGATACCTAGAGGTGATTTTTTTTTTCTAATACCTTTCCACCCATAGAAGTGATTATGTATGATATTTTCTCTAATATTATTTTGCAGTTGTCAACTATTAAATTTTTGAAAGAGATACTAAAGAACGATGCATAACTCAAGATTCAAGTAACTAATGCTCAATCTTAACTCAATTTTTTTAAAAAACATCACAAAGAACTTACTATTAAATTAACAATATTATTATATTATCTACTCTTGAAAAAATAATATAATTTTTTTATTATAATATATAAATAACATTAAAATTGTTTCTTTCACATTTATAACTTGCTACTATTATTAAATAATATATTTTTCTAATAAAAAAAGTAGACAATAAAAATTGAATTTTAAATTTTAGAAAACAATAATATGGATACTTATTTAGATGCCTTTCCTAGCACACAAAATAATATCACCAATCAGTTGCTTCCTAGTTGGAATATCACCAATCAGTTGAATAAAAAGTGGAAATGTAGACTCAGCATCAAATTTTGGTGTAAATTAAGTGCTCAAATATGGCATTCCAAATCTGATTTTGACTCCCAGGTGTTGGTTTGGAAGATATTGCACTACAAGCTACCTGTTGGAGATAGATTGAAATACATTATGGTTCAACCAACAAACTGCCCTTTTTGTAAGGCTGTTGAAAGTTTGAGACACATTTTTTGGGATTGTGTATATGTTAAAAGGCAATGGTTCACTATTTTTAGAGACTTTTCAGCTGTTTTTAATCATGACTTAACTTGGGAAGAGGCTGTTTTTGGGCTTGGTATGCAAAAGGATGTAATTGCTGACTCTATTCGACATGTTATTTTGAAAAATATATGGAGAAATCAGTGTGCTGCAATGTTTTCTAATAAACTTAATCAGACTGTTGGGACTTTACGGATGTACTTTGACATATGTTTTCAGGTTGCTATTCTTTTTTCACAGATACAGGTAATATGTAAGAAGAATGACAAAGCTAAACTTCAGTTGCAGCGGATTAAAGATCAGATAGTGAAGTTTTAGCTGGACAATAAACTTGATCATAATGTTATATAGCTTTTGTCTATGTAATTGCTTGGTTGATTTTTTGTGCTACCTCAGTATATGTCATTGGTGCATGTAGATATTGTATGGTTCGTATGGCTTATGTCATTGGTAAATTTTGTATTGTTTGTCTGGCATTTTGGCTAGTCATGTTTTATAGCTACTGCTGGTAGCTTTTCCTTGTAAATTCTTTTGCTTTGATCAATAAAAAAAATAAAAAAATATCACCAATATATTATTTTTAAAGCTATGAAAATATCTTAGTATAAGTTGAAAAAATTGAAGGGAAGGTGAAGTAGGTATTATTTTTTTCATCTTAACGAGAAGAAATTGTGGACCCCACACTACTCATGAAGTAGATACACCTAACTAACGTTGTTTCCAATTATTTTAAAAAGTGGATGCACTGAGGTGTGAAAAAATGAGGATAAGGAATATTCTCATATCTTTTTTTCATTTAGATATTATTTCATGTTTACTTTGACAAAGGCTTCTCATAGAAAGATATTAATAGATCTAAAATTAGTAGATTGATTGTCTCATACAAAAATATTTATATGGAAATCATTGATTTTGTGAGAAAGGATTTGTGGAAGTAAATGTCGAGTATTGAATTGGTTATTATCTTTTTTGATGTTCGATCTTTTATTATAGATCTTGATAAAAAAACTACTTGTTTTCTCTAGTTTTACTTCTTCAGACAAAGTGGCTAGGTTATTCACTCTTGGGTTGTATTCTTACTTGAAACAAATGTCATTATGGACTACACATTTGATGATGTGGTAACATTATGTCTTCACCAACCCCTTGTTATAAAACTGACATTTTCTCATTCTCTACTCTTCGGTAGGAATTGTTCACCTATTGGTCTCACATCTAAGGTTCAATGCAAGCTAGTACTTAATTGTGCCATTAATATTTTCACCTTCCCCTTGATTACTACCCATATGCACTTTTTTGTCATGGTTCCATGTGGAGTTACACTCTTTGTTATAGCCTTGTGTATTACATGATATTACTATATTATTTACATGATGGTACATCCTATTATAACCTTTTGCATCATAGAGTATTGTTAAACTTTATCCTCAAAATTATTTTTTTATAACTTGAAATGCATTATGTGACATTATTATATTTTCTCATTGATGGTGCTCAATATAACACGCTATACATTACATGGTATTATTAGATTTTCTACTTGACAAGAACTCTATTTTAAGTTGCACATCACATGGTTTTACTAGAATTCTCTCATTAATGGTACTTTTTGTTGAATCCATCTACGAAGGGTAGGGTTCCACTTCTTATGTAGTGGACATGAGGAGTTCATTGGGTTCTAAGATTGGACCCAAAGGGTTGGAATGATGACCTTTCTCTTTGCTCATTAGATACTTTAATAGTAGATGCTATATTTTACTATTACAATTTGATTTGCCTATCACATACTTTTATGAACAAACAAATCTAAAGTATCTTTCTACTTAGATTACTTCTTCACTTTTCCAATTTTATTTATTGAGTAATGTTCAATAAAATACTTTAATTTTTAGTAGATTTTTAATGTAGACATGTAATCAAATGAATAGTAAACCATGTTATTTTAAATGAAGTGATATTTTACTTTCTCATTCATTTAATTTATTCAAAATGAAATGATATTTGACTTTGTCATTCAATTGAATTAGAAATGAACAATATTTATGCAATCGATTGATTTTGATTTATCCCATATATCATTTATTATACAAGTGAAATTCCAAGTAGTTGACATTTGGAAATGTTTATACACAATTTAAAAAAAAACCATGTTGCAACTTAATTGAATTTCAAAATTTCAAAATATAGAGGGTAGCTTACAATATGCACTTGTACATCCCAATTTCATAATAGTTAGACACCACTCTAGTTATATTATCTAACTAAATAACTTAAAAGAAAAACTATGTTCCTAAATTTTAGGGCATACATAAAATTAGATCTAGATACATGATTTGACTTTTATTATTTACTTGTAGTGTGAGAATGATTAAAATAAAAAAAATAGAAGATATATCATAAATCAAAAAGTTGTAACATAATTTTTCTTTAAGATCTTTGTTATTGTAGATAAGGCCACGCTATGTGGATTAGTACTTGTGTTGCAATCTTATTTTCAATTGATGTGACCTTTAGATATTTGTTCACCTTTGTCTTTCATATATTTTAAAACTTTAGTTGTCTTGAAAAACATAGTGTGGTTGCTTAAAAATGAGAAGATTTGTCTTTGGCTTATTTTGGTAGTAGCCAAACCTCTAAATATGAATACAATTTTATAACCATATCAAACACACAATAAAGATAAAAAAATTATTATCGTAAATACATATATAATACTTAATTATAATTTTAAGTTGAATAATTTATCAAATACTTTCTCCTAAAATTTTCGAATATTTACTAATTTAAAATTGTCTAATTCATAATTTCAAATAAACATATCAATTAAAAACCTCTAATTTCTAAAAGAATTAACTTTAAAACACACAATTTAAACTTTGAATAAGTAAATCACAATGTGCATCCAAGTCCCAAGTGAGAAAATATTATGAATGAAAAAAAAATCTTAAATAGCAATTGGTTCATGGATATTAAATAAAAAATTGTTTATGTACTTAATTAAATACTATGAATGGTACAAAGTAATGTAGAATTAAAATGTAGGACCCACTTTGTTCACTAGTGATTTCATTCACGTGGTACATAAATAGGTGAATGAACTTGATAATAATGACTTTGCATGAGAATATCAATGTTCACTTGAAAGGCCACTTGAGAATGGTTTTAAATGAGGAAAATATCTATTGCAAATCTTATCTTACTCCAATTACAAGCATAAGTGGAGATTTGTATTCCCACTCATTCCCCATGGAGCCCACATGTGGGAATGGTTTAAAATAATAGGAAATATATGCTTGTACATCTTTCCTAAAACCCAGGTGTTTGAAATAAAGCATTTGGTTTCTATTTTAGTTATTCTAGGCTTTTGAAGTGAATTTGTATGTTTACAAATTTTTAATAAATAAGTTTTAATTGTTTATAAACCATTTTGAGTCATGAAGAATGATATAAAAATAAGATATGGATAGTGATAGGATTTAATAGAGTCTAGAGTGTATTCACATCATTTCGTATATTTTTTTGACAAGGAAATAGTGCAACAATAATATGTGATAGATTGAAGATTTAATTTTTTAGCTATTCAATCTGTCATTCCACTAAACAATTACAGTCACCATTACTTCATCTATGAACTTGTTCACTAGAAAATTATAGATCAAGGATTTATACTCTCCAAGCTTACATCAACGTATACTATGAATATCCATTTGTCCCACCTTTTTCCTAGCAATGGGTATATAATTTGATCATCCACCAACAATCGATGCTCATTATAAGCAAGGGCCTAAACTTGTAAAAATATATTTTGTTTAATATATATTTTATGGCAACCCATGTTAGTGCTTATTGTACATAGGTACATACCCCAATAACAACAAGCTTCACTAGATGCTTATAAAAGGTCAATTTTTGACATTTTTTTTCTTCTTGTGTTTACACGTAGATGCCAATAGATCAATAGAAAGATACCTTGCTATTATTTCAATTTTGAGTTTTCTTTGTGTGGGTTTTGGTTTCTATAATTTGTATATCTATTGTTATTTAAGCAAGTGAAGGAGCTCACCACATGACCTAGTGTCTTTGACATGTATGTTTTGATTGATCTTGAAGAGGAAGGCATGTAATATAAATACCAAGAAGAATAATTCTCCAACAAGAGAAAATTCCTCTTGCAAATGAATTCCTTGTACAATAAATACCCATCATCATCCACAATGGCTAGGACAGGGTTAAGTTGTTCCAACTAGAGCTATTAAACGAGGGAATCTTTGATTGTACAATGGAGGGATATAATGAAGTTTTACATATAGTATGCCCTATATGTGTTAAAAAAAATCACTGGTGAATAATGCTTGACAACTTTTAGTACAACTCTTTCTTCTATTATTGATATAAACATTATTATTCATTTGGTGGGCTATAGTGAGATTATGTTAGGTTCCTTACAAATGGTGTTGTTAATGTGATGAAATTATACATAAGAGCTAAATCCATTAGACAAGTGGTTTTACTTCATCCATCATATTGTTTATCCATTGAATGACAAGGGGATCAACCCATTCATAGAGATGAATTATGTTCAAGCCCTCAAAATTTCCTTAAATCTAAACAACTAGACTAGCTTGGCATATGATTTTGAAGAAATTAGCAGAATAGGAGGCCCTTAAATATGACAATGAAAATAATCTTAAGGTGGTGACCATCCTATCAATAATTGTCATTAGCCTTCACTTATGGCTACACTTTCTTTAACATCTTCTCTCATAATATTATGGCATGTCCTCTTTATATAATGATTTTGTTATATGTCAAAATGACTTGTTCCTAAGATCCTTCATCCTCTCTTAGATAGGAATTTTGTGTCTATGCCTCTCCTCTTTATTGTTTGGTGTCATTTTATGTTGCCCAAGTACTTATGCATTTGGGTGAATTAGGTATTCTAAGTGTGGGTTAGAATGTCAAACTTTATCATCTTGGCATACTTAACACCCTTTCTCCACCTTCATCCTTTTTCTTATTAGGCTATCAAAGTCTCCCATTCTCTCATCATCTTCCTTCCGTTTTGGTTGGTTTGTTAGATTTTTCTATCCCTGAGTCCCCTTTTCTTTTCATGTTTCCATTAGTGACTCTTATCTTATCAAATTCAAAATTTGCCTCATTTACCTACCATTTAGGTATGCATTCCTCCTCAACATTGACCCTTAAAGTTTAAAACTTCTACCTCTTTGCATTGTTCAATTTACCTATATCTTGACATGTTAACATGTTGTAATTCTTCTTTGTGAAATGTGGCTCCGACTGGGGTTCCATTTTGCTAGTGACATTATTTAATTTGAGGATGTGGTTCTACATGTATTTTCTTGTTGTTATAAAATGTATAGCATGTTAGCTACCATTAATGTGGTAGTTAGGGTTTGTGGCCTAACTTATTCTTGCCATTATTAGGGGTGGTTGTTGTAGGTTTGAGTATCTTCTTCCATACCTTTGTAGTACCTATTTTTGCATGTGGAAATAAGTTTTGGGGGTAATTCAAAGTATAATATTTTTTTTTATGGACAATCCCCATGTGTACTTATTTAGTACTTGACAATCTCCATGTTGATTTCAACCTCACTATGGATGGTATTTTGGTTTGGACACTTGTGAAGAAAAAAAATTAAACACACACATCAAAGTCCACCTAGATTGTCTAAAGAATTTATGTTTAAAAGAAACATATTTGAGGATGAAACCCTATATATTTGCAACAACCAGAGGATGAAAACCCTATTGGTCAAAGAGGTGATTATCACCTAGAGGTAGTAGTTAAGCTTTAATGGTTGCTGATATTGGAAATATCAATACCATGTGATACTTGTAGTTTCCATAGTAGAAGTGGTTACTCTAAAGGTTTCTACGATGGTCGTTACTCATTGGAATGAACCAGAGTGAGTGATTTTTTTTGTAAATAAAGACTAAAGCCTCCATAATCCATGAAAGCTATTGAGGCAACATTTGTAATGCATTTCTTGTTTTTTGTAAATGTAATAATTTCCCCATAATGACCATATGAGTTGTAAATAAGGTTTATAAAGGTATCAATGAATGCAAAACCATATTTACAACCTAGTTTATCAAATTTGAGCAAATATTTTAACCTAGAATTTATTGTCTTTATTAACCCATGTTGCAATGATAGGGTTTGATGTTATTTGTGTGATTATAAATGAAACATTTTGGGTTTATTAAATATGAAAAAAAATATATTAGGATTTTTCAATATTAGCAGATAAACCTATTTTTTACTAATTTGACATGTTTATTTAAAGTTGCAATCTATCTTTAATGGTGAACCCTACTTGTAGTTTTAGGGTTTTTAAATTAGGGGAAAATAATGAAATATAAAAGTATAATCCTAAGATATAATATTGTTGTGTAAATATTAGAGTGTTTTAGGGGATAATAATGAAGTTTGAAGCACATTTTAGAGCTCATTATGCTACCATGAAAATATTATCATAATTTAGGGTTTTATAAGGATTTTTTATAGATATTTAAACCCAAAAGTTAAATTACCAAAATATTTTCCTTAAATTTAGTTTAGGACACTTTAATGTTATTAGAGCCACCAATTTTAATTAATATCTACATAGGAATTTAGATAATATTTCTATTAATATATATTAGTAGGGGCATTAAAGTGGTATCAGAGCTATTTTTCCTACTAATATATTCTTTTCAAGGATACTCATTATAGTATAGGAATTTTATGCTTCTTAGTGACAAAGTATCTAAATATTATAGGAGGGAGACTAAAAAAGTAGAATGAATTAATAGAAGGGTCAAGACATAATATCACAGTAGACAAGGATAATACCCCTCTAATGTGGGTGAGATTCCTAAGGTTCAGGTGGTTAGAAAGTTTGACATAATTTTGGACATATTGGTGCAAATGCTACACAAAATGGATATTAATATGAAGGTACTCATAACATTGAATATAGAAGGTATCTCTTTAGATTCCAACAAAAAATAGATGATCATCTTCATCTCATCTATAATAAATTTCTAACCTATTTTTCATTCATAGGGAGGAAGTGGCCTTGAAAGGTGTAGCTTAGAATCCAATCATTGATGATATCATAGCTTGCTACATTGAGTACCAAAAACTACTAGAGAAAATTTGAGTTGAGATGTCCCTTATTTTTTTTTATAAATGTGATAGGTCGAAATAGGTGGTTAGAAAGCAAGCAACAAGTTAAAGAGCACAAATAAACAACTAAAACAACCTACACTTCGAGATTAGCCTAAGCTAGAAACAAAACAAGACAAAGCCACGAAATGGAACTTTATACCTTGCGTTGAGTCGATCCTTTGGTTGGCCCTTCGATCTTGGATGTGTATGCTCCTTAGATGGCAAGTGGATGCAAGCAAAATGATGTTGTGAGGATGAGTGCAAATGGATGAAAGATGTGAAAATGGCTAAGTATAAGGTTGAGAAATAAAACTGCAAGAGTTTGTCTAGCACAAGTGATCTCTCTAAAATGAGAGAAAAGAAGGGGTATTTATAGGATTTTTGGGAAATCCTAGGGGAAATGGACGGTCAAGATTGATCCACCAAATATCAAGATGTAGGGCTAAGGTGAGTTGAGAACTCACAAGCCCTCACATCTTGACATGTGGCATGTGAGATAGCCCTAAAAGGTGAAGTGGACATGAGGTGGAAGGAAAAGGACATGACATGGAGGGGGTACAAAGTACCTTGGGATTGGACAAGATCTCCTCATAAAGGAGGTACTTGTCCCCATGTGGGTGAGAGGACAAGTGGGGAATTAAAAATTCCTCAACTATTTTCATGGGGAGATGGGAAAGAATTTTAAATTCTAAAGGGTGCATTGGGGGATTAAAAGGTGAATTAAAAATTCACATGGGGAAGAGAGGAGCCTAGGATAAATAAAAAGGAATTAAAAATTCCTTGGGGGATGGGGAGAGTTGACTAAAGGGGGTGATTAGGATTGTGCAAGTACTTGATTAGATTAATTAATGAAGATTATAAGAGAGTTAGATTTCACATGTGACTTGATGTGACAAGTCAAAGATCACATGGGGAAGAGTAATAAAGGATTAGAGGAGGGTTAGGTGGCTAAGAGAGATTAGAGGCCAACTTGCAAAAGTTGGAGGATGTGACACATCCTAATCAAGGATTAGGCATGTGCACATCCTAATGATGAGATTATAAGAATGATTAAGATAAGATAAAAATGATGGAGGATGTGACATGAAGGGAATTAAATAAATGGAATATTTATTTAATTCAATTGATGGAAGGAGGATTAAAGAGATAAGGTATTATTGATTAAATACCTTAGGGATTTGGCATAATTAAAGCTATTAATTAAATAATAGTAGTATTACTTAATTAACGAAAACAAGACAAAAGGGGATGAATTTGGATAAATTAAGTGTCCAAATTTAGACATCTACAATAAATATGACTAAACCAAGAAATAATGGCCTCAAAATGAACTAAGACAATGAACTCCGCATGTTGATGTCCATGATTACTTAAGGAAGCTAACATTATTTCCCTATCATGGATCAAAAACTACATTTCTCATGCATTGATATAGAAACTAGACACATACCTAACTCTCAAGCCTATGATAGAATATGAGGAAATTAAGTTTGTAACCTTGCATCTGGAATGGATTGCACATGATTGATAGTACCATAGATTGATTACTCGATGCCATGGATTCATCAAATCGTCTAATGAGTTTTTAAGGATATTGATTGAGAGGTTTGATAGAAAGTATTTGGAACTACACTTCAAGGAATTAGCTCATCTAAATTTTTTTGGGTCAATGGAGAGTAATGTGACAAAATTCTAAATTTTTTCTATCATGGTACTTGGTATCTCAAAGAGAAGAACAAACATGATTTTTATGTTGAAAGAACACCAATACACTAAAAGGAGGGGGGTGAATCAATGTATGTTAATTTGTCACAAATTAACTTAGAAGACAACATTTAAGAGCACACATAAATCATACACATATGAGAAGACACCAAATATAGGTGGAAAACCCTAAAAGGGAAAAACCACGGTGAGAAAAGTTGCTTGAGTCCACTGCTCAAATCCAACCTCACAAATAAAATATATTATAAATGTTTTGTAAGCATCAACTCATAAGTAAATTTACACCCAAGAAAATGTTTAGAGACACCAACCTTCAGGTACACTGCACACCTAATTGAGCACCAATCTAATTTTTCTAAGGTACCAAACTTTAAATGATTACAAATCCATATATGTAAACCTTGGCTCTTCTCTATCTTGAAATGCACCTTTTCAATTCATACACTAAACTCTTTTTCTTTGCATAACTTATTCTCACTTTCAGTTTACCATCAAAACTATGTCCTTATTGACACAATTTCTTTTTTTCTTAAAATATTCAATACATACAACTGTAAAAAAATATTCAATTCAACAACCACCTTTATATCTTCAAATTCACTGTATATAAATATTTTCTCTATCAACTCAAGATGATTACAAGCATAATTGTTTCCATCGTTACACATAACCCTAATCTCTTTATCTTCCAACTCAATTGCCACTTGAATAATTTTTCAAAAATGTAGTTCAACCAACTTCTTTGTAACTTCCCATCAAATTTAATCTATAGGAAATAACTGTTTGCTTACTTTAAATATCAACCATTAATCTTATCTTTCCCACTAGCTTGAGTGAACATATATTATAATTACACATTGTCTTAGTCTATGACTGAAGAAATAGGAAACTTTATGTGATACTAGAATAGCAGTCTAACGAGGGAACACCTATCATCATCATGCATCATCACAGTTGATGACTACAAATACTAATTCCTTTATGCAATGTTATGATAGCCATCTGATCTCCTCCTTCAATGTGCACCATTGATTTGAAATCCCATTGAATAAACTTTACTACTTGCAAGAGTCATTAGGGACATGTGCAAACATCCCATGCTCTCGTACAACCAAAACTAGGACCCGCCATTACATCTGGGAAATAGGGAAAATGTGTCATCTGTCAATATTGCACACTCTCACAATACCATAGAAAAATGGATCTTGGAAATTTTCATGGTCATTGAGGTCTTTCTCTCATGATGCTTGGTCTATTTTTCTTTGATTTAATGTTGCAATGTAACTTATGCATTCACATTAGGTCCTAAACATTCAAATTATGATGTCTTGTGAAGGTGTTGTGAAGTGTTGTAACACATTTCTACACTTTTTTAGACTCTTCTCATTATAATTCACCTAAAAATAACCTTTTTATCACTTATTAAGTCCTATTTTAAAGTGTTGTAAAGTCTTGTAACAAGCTTTCATGCTTTTCTAGGCTTGTTATCACTATTTACACCTTTCTTATGCTTTATTTGACCCCTTTATGCACTCATAAGACTTAATTAAGTGTATTTTTGAATGTAAACTTGACAAACAACATTAAATGCAACTTAATTACCAACACCCACTTACAAGCCTAGAGTGGGACCAATTTTTCATGGGCAGCGAATAAGTCCCTTTTTGCTCCAAATGCAAAATAATTGAAATTTCCTTTCGGGTTTTTATTCAAAAAGACCTTATGTCAGCCTGTGATGTATTATTGGGTAATTAGGGTATAAGTGTGTATAAATAAGTGTTTTTACATCCATTTCAACCCCCATTCATTCACTAGGTCATTCAAGCATCCAATCTCATTCATCCACTTAAGCATCAAAGCATCATTCAATCAAGCAATCATCAAGCATCTTGGAGCAGCCATTGACATATATTCAGACTTCTTTAATAAGGTTTTAGTGAGTTTAGGACACTTTCATGTTGTTTATTCATCATTCCTTTCTTATTTCATTTCTTTATTAAGGGTTTGATTACTAAAGTGGGATTTGACCAAGGCAAATTTGTATACTCTAACCCTTAACCATTTTCCCCCTTTTGCATGTGTGTTTGCAGACTTTGTTTGCAAATTTATCAAGTAAATAGGTGTTGGAAAGTTTTCAACAAGTAATCAAAGTGTTTTAAGTCAACCAAACCATAATTCAAGCTTGGAGACAACCTACAACCCATTTTTTGTAGATTTAGCCCCGTCAAGCCAACAAGAAGACAAGTGTAGATTTGGACCTATAGAATTGACCTTTGAATTTGAAGAATTTTGGAGGAGGACTAATTCACCATCAATTACGAATGAGTCCCACCTGAAGGCTGAATTTTTTTAATTTGTTAGAATCCAATTCCCGACAGTTAAAAATCAGTTTCAGGTCTTTTTACTAGTAAGAGGACTGATTCGCCATCAGTGGCGAATGAGTCCCACTGGGCATCAAAAATGATTTTTGTTAGTTTCCAAAACCTTCCAAGATCAACATTCAACTTCCAGGTGTACTTTGTTTAGCCTCATCCAGTTCTGTTTACATTTGTTTATGTTTTTAGTTCATTTTTGCATACCTCACTGTGTTTTCAAACATTGCATATTTCATTAGTTTTACATTCATAATCAGTCAATTCCATCATCTAGCTGCATTTAGATAATTGAATTTAGTCTCAGTTCCATCTTGCATACCTTAGTTTGAGTGAACCACATCAATTTTAGTGTTATATCTCTCTCCTTTTAGGCGATAAACCCTAAGAGTGCAAGAGAAGTACATAGATCACCCACAAAATTAATGGTTCATTTTGGTGAACCTGCATTTTGAACACATTATCTTTTTGATTTCAATTGCATATTGCATCCTAGGTTTCCTTTGCATTAACATTCAATTAGGTTTTTTTTTTTTTGCATCCTAGGGTTTCTAAAATTGCATTAGTGAAAGAATCATATAGATTTCATTTTTGCATACCAAATCATTAAAAAACTAAAAATTTGCATCTGTATCCTCATTCTACATCTAAAAAGCATTAAAATCACTTTAAATTTTCTGAAAAACACAAAAAAATATCATACCTGGACTCATTTTCCACCTTAGGCGAATCAGTCCACCTGCACATTTTACACTGCGTTTTCAGGCATTTTCTGGGCATTTACTCCATTTCAGTATTTTGTTTTAGTTTACAAATTTTTTGTTATTGGAATTTTGAATCCCTAGATTGCATTGCATTTGCATCCACCTCACCTCTTGTGGTACTTGTATGAGTGTTTGGTGCCTTATTGATAATACTTTAGTGAGACAAAGTTCTAGACTCATGGCTTCCCGCTATAGCACTTTCGTTGTGGACCTTGGGATCTCAAGAGCTCCTACTCCTAGTATGGACAATGGTGCATTAGGCATGGCTACTACCACTAGTACACCTTTACCTTCACATACAATGCACGTTGACACACAAACTGATCAAATTCTGCAAGATAAAGTCATTAGTATTCATGAGGATTTTTCACATTTGCAACAAGATTTATGCGTTGAAAGCATTTCCACCACTGCCATACCTGCCATAGAAAACCTTCATTGTTTGATTAAAAGTGATGATGGCTTACAAATTATGATACGAATTGCAGAGATATACAACAAACATGTTCCTTCCACTTCCCAACCAACAAAAAATGTTGTGAGCCAAGGAGGACCTCACATTCCTCCTCCTTCAAGTATAGCATCCATACCCACCTATACCACTCCTCAAGTTACTACAACCATGCAACAGGTTAGTCATGTGACTCCTTTCACTATTCCAACTAGCATTCCTAGTTCTTTTGTGGCATTGAATGTTCCATCTTCCACCTTCACCCCTCTTAGTGTCCCCTTCATTTCTCCTAACATTACATACACTCCATCGCCATTCTCTCATCCACCTCATACCACTTACACTGAACCCCTCATTACACAACTCTTTACTATTTCCTCCATGCAACAACAAATATCCACCATAAGCCAAAGTCAAAATGCTCCACCCACATACTATGTCTGCAGTAGCCCATTATCTTTAGAGATCTTAAGAACACCGATGCCACAAGGAATTGAAATGCCTAGGTTTGAGAAGCATGGAGGTAAAGGAGACCCTACTAATCATGTCAATGCCTATATAGCCTTGTGCAGTGATTTTGTCCTTGACGATAAGCTATTAGCCAAACTATTTCCTAGGACCTTAAAGGACGCTGCATTGGAGTGGTTTTCAAAATTACCCAACTATTCAATCTGATCAATTAATGAACTTGTTGATGCCTTTATAAGTCATTTCCAATTCCATATATGTAAGCAAAATGTGGATGAAAAAGTAATTGATTTCATTTCACGTTATCAGTCATTATATGCGCAAGTAGATGTCAAGATTCTTGATTCACATCTTCAAAAGATGTTTATTGAAAACTTGCAAACTTACATTTAGGATAAGTTGACTATGATGAAATTTCCTTCATTCATGCATTTATGCACAACCCTTTGTGACTATCACAACTTAGCTACTAGTCGTGATTCAAAGTCCACTTCTAACCAAGCTAAGAAGTCTAAACAAAACAACCAAAAAAACTCACAAAACTTTAGAAAACCAAATTGAGGCTTCTAATAGTTCAATCCCCCTTTTCCACAACCAACTCAACCTGTTCAGAGTCAAGTGGAAACTATTAAAGCAACTATGCCCTTTACCTATGGGACCCAAAGAGAAAATTTACCCCCTTACTCGATACCCTCCATAACACAATGAATCAACTGCTACAACAACAAATGATCACTTTTCCTACCATTAAACCACTTGATACTACCAAGCCTTTACCACCCATCTTTAAACCAAATGCTTATTTCATTTTCATCTCCAAAATGGACATGACACCGAACAATGTAAGCGTCTCAAACACTTAGTTCAAGACCTCATTGATTCTGGTTGTTTGTCCATTGCGAGTGTCAATGATCAAGGCAATAAGTCCATTGCACCCCCCAATTAGAATTTACAAATTTTCACCAACCCCATGCCTAAACACAATGTTTCATTTGTCAAAGCTAGTGAACCTTCAAACACTCATATGATGAACATTGATACAAATAATGAACAACATGATATTACTCCAAATGTTATCCACATTAATCCTATGGATGAACTTGTGGGTACGATAGACGTTGTCCCTCGTAAGTGCCCAACCAACAAATGTCTTGATATTACCCTTTCTTCTCATGATATACTTCAAAAGCTTCCTGATGTTCCTCTTTACATAGCCAGCCGCATCTATGATAAGCCCACTAATGGGATATTAATAGATCGCGCTTGTGGCAAGAATGTGATCATGGAAGAATTTTTAGTATTACATGAACTTTATCAAGACTATTATGATAAACCAACCACATGGATTAAAACACACACTAGTTTTGCATGCCCTACGATTGGATTGATTATACTCCCATTACAAATAGGACCTAAAACTTTGGGCCCTACGATTGGATCGATTATACTCCAATTACAAATAGGACCTAAAACTTTGGATGTAACATTTTCTATCATTCCACAATCAGATCAATTTCGTCTGCAGCTAGGTCATCCTTGGCTTCACTTGATGAAAGCTGTCCCTTTAGTTGTTCATAAATGTTTGAGGTTTCTACATAATAATGAAATATTTACCATACACCATAGTGGTTTTAATCCATTGTCTTCTAAAGGTAATTTCTCCTTAGAAGCCTTTTGGCTTGAACCTATGGAACTCATCACCCCTCACAAGGACTTCTTTTTCATTGCTTATCAAAAGTTCAAAGCCAAACAAATAGCTGACTTGTCTCTTCGCTTGATGTCCCCGTCCATTTTCACTACTCCCATCTTAGATGAGACAATGCTTCAACCTGAATCTGAACTTGAACAAACAATGCAACCTCATAAACAACCAACCATAGACACTTCCCCTCCATCGTCTAAACACCCAAGAGATAATGAAACTAATCCTGTCATGCCTCCTCACATTAAACAAGTTTATAAAACTAAAGAGAAAGTGATTGAACCATCTCCTTCCATTCCTTCGATTCCTCCTCCTCAGAAAGAAAAGGAGCATACAATGGATCCACCTGTTCTTACACCTCAACAACTTCAAAATAGAATTAAATGCAACCGCAGTGCTAGGGAGTGTAGGCATTGTCATCAAATCCTCGCTCGTCAGTCACAAATGGAAGCAAACAAGGAAAATCAACCTCCGCCTTTGACAGAAGCAATATTTGATCACCCTTCTCCTCCTAACCTGCCACAAGATAGTATGATACAACCATCATAACAAATCAATTTGATACAACAACCACAACTCTTGATACATCCCTCATTAGAAATTACCATCCATTCTCCCATCGTGATTAATCTTGATGATGATGATGATGAGGAGATCTCTAAAATAGATGAAGAAGTGAATAATTATTTAAATTCTTTATTTTCATCATTCAAGAGCTTAAATGATAAATCTCATACACCAATTGAAGAACCTAGCACTTCCCCTAGTCCGACACTTGCAATTCTCCCTTTGGACAGTCAACCGCCCTCACAATACACTGAACCTAATTGGGAAGTGGATGACTTGTTAGATGGTTGACTTGCATTCACCTTGCTAGCCTTTTACATTTATTTTAATTTTCCTTTTTCTTTTCTTTGGTGTGCTTGTATGTGCGTATCGTGTTCCCTCGTAATGTGCGTTAGATGTTCTCTCTCTTTGTACACTTCCTCTATTTGTACCTCTATTCTTCTATATGTCGTACATTTTTACTTTTTCTTTTTCGCTTTTGTTTTGTGTTTTCCTTTTGGGGATGATGCAAAGCATTGAGATGCCCTATGTCTCTTCCATGTTGACCCAATCAATCCCTTTTCCTTTTTACTTTGTCTTTTTTTCTTGTGTTTTTCCTTTTGGGGATGACACAAGGCATCAAGACCGAAATGTCTCCTTCATGTTGACCCACAAGCTTTTCCTTTTCTTTCACCTTTTTTGTTTTATTTTCACTTGTGTTTTCCTTTTGGGGATGATACAAAGTGTTGAGACCACAATGTTTCTTCCATGTTGACCCACAACATACTTTATTTTTCCTTGGTTTTCGCTCTCTTTGTGTCATTCTTCTAGTTCTATGTATGTGGGTAATGATGATAGTTTCAAGCTCTTTAATCAAAACATTGCAGCAATGAACATAATGACCCCAAATCCATAGAACCCTTATGTGTTTGGTGTGTTCCTTTGTGGGGGGCAACTCCCCTTTTCTTTTGTTTTCTTTTTTGTTTACATGAAGCAACCTTAATTGGAAACATATGACTTGGCATAGGGGCTTTCCAAGTTGGCTCTCATGTCTTGTTTTATTTTTACATTTTTCCCTTTGCTACTTTAAAGTAATTGCTCACAGAATGGTGTGAGCAATTACTTTAAAGTGGGGGGCATACATTGGCATTATTCATTTACATTCTTGGTTCTTAGTGTAGCCTTGTCACTTCATATGATGCGTTTGTCACTTTGTGGATGACATTGGGTGTGATGTCCTTCATAAGTGTGATCTATCTTAGCATATTGCATTCCTCTTAGTGGCTTAATGCGACACATTGCATCCCCTAAGTTGTGAATATACTATTCTTTGATTGGTCCTCTCTTGGAGATATTAGACACAATTTTTCCTAAGTGATAGACCTTGCATGAACTTAACAAGACTCCTTTGAACTTTCTTTTATATTTTACATTTTTGCATTCACATGGACACCTTGCATAACACAATTTGCATGCCTGTGGTTCCATCCTTTTTGTTCATGAATTCTAAGCATACAAAGCTTTTCTTGTCTCATGAAGCACAAACCGACATTTTCCTTGTGGTGCTTTATTAAAGTTATCAAGAGGTATAACTTTGATATGGTTGAGCAGGAAGCCCATTCTGCGACACGACTTTCCCCATAGCCACCTATGTATTTGTGAGTGCATACCAACTAGTGTATGTTTCTCACCTTTTGGGCCTTCTCACCCGTCAGACCACCATGAGTTTCATCACCCCAAAGTGAGTATATACATTTTCTTTTTCAGACAAACAACCTAGATTTGATTCACAACTAGCTAAACAGATGATCGAAGCTTGATCTGACTTTTCCTTTTCTTTTCCTTCTCTCTTTCTCTTTCACACTTGTGTGTTCCTTTGTTCTTATGTTTATTTTTCCATGGTATCTTCATCTTGGGGGCTTGATCATCCCTCTTGATCGTTGTTATTCCATCTTGCTAGCATAAGTGCATTTAGATCCCTCTTGATATGCATGGCTACTTTAGTGTGAGTTTGAAGCAAGTTCATCCTCTCACTAAAGTGGGGGCTAAATGTACCATAGAAAAATGGATCTTGGACATTTTTATGGTCATTTAGGTCTTTCTCTCATGATGCTTGGTCTATTTTGCTTTGATTTAATGTTGCAATGTAACTTATGCATTCACATTAGGTCCTAAACATTCAAATTATGATGTCTTGTGAAGGTGTTGTGAAGTGTTGTAACACATTTCTACACTTTTTTAGACTCTTCTCATTATAATTCACCTAAAAATCACCTTTTTATCACTTATTAAGTCTTATTTTAAAGTGTTGTAAATTCTTGTAACAAGCTTTCACGCTTTTCTAGGCTTGTTATCACTATTTACACCTTTCTTATGCTTTATTTGACCCAGGTTTATGCACTCATAAGACTTAATTAAGTGTATTTTTGAATGTAAACTTGAAAAACAACATTAAATGCAACTTAATTACTGGCACCCACTTACAAGCCTAGAGTGGGACCCATTTGCCATGGGTGGCGAATGAGTCCCTTTTTGCTCCAAATGAAAAATAATTGAAATTTCCTTTCGGGTTTTTATTCAAAAAGACCTTATGTCGACCTACAATGTATTATTGGGTAATTAGGGTATAAGTGTGTATAAATAAGTGTTTTTACATCCATTTCAACCCCCATTCATTCACTAGTTCATTCAAGCATTCAAGCTCATTCATCCACTTAAGCATCAAAGCATCATTCAATCAAGCGATCATCAAGCATCTTGGAGCAACCATTGCCATATCTTCAAACTTCTTTAACAAGGTTTTGGTTAGTTTAGTACACTTGCATGTTTTTTATTCATCATTCTTTGCTTATTTCATTTCATTTCTTTATTAAGGGTTTGATTACCAAAGTGGGATTTGACCAAGGCAAATCTGTATACTCTAACCCTTGACCATTTCCCCCCTTTTGCATGAGTGTTTGCAGATTTTTTTTGTAGATTTATCAAGTAAATAGGTGGTGGAAAGTTGTCAACAAGTCATCAAAGTGTTTCAAGTCAACCAAACCCTAATTCAAGCTTGGAGACAACCTACAACCCATTTTTGTAGATTTGACCTCGTCAACTCGATAAGAAGACAAGTGCAGATTTGGACCTACAAAATTGACCTTTGAATTTGTAGAATTTTGGAGGAGGAATGATTCACCATCAGTGGTGAATGAGTCCCACCTGAAGGTTGAAAAATTTGATTTTGTCAGAATCTAGTTCTTGACAGTCGGAAAGCAGTTTCAGAGGTCTTTTTACCAGTAAGAGGACTGATTCACCATCAGTGGCAAATGAGTCCCACTAGTCATCAATAGTGATTTTTTTCAGTTTCCAGAACCTTCCAAGATCAACATTCAACTTCTAGGCGCACTCTGTTCAACCTCATCTAGTTATGTTTACATTTTTTTTGTTTTTAGTTCATTTTTGCATACCTCACCATGTTTTCAAACATTGAATATTTCATTAGTTTTACATTCATAATCAGTTAATTCCTTCATCTAGCTACATTTATATCATTGCATTTAGTCTCAGTTCCATCTTGCATACCTTAATTTGAGTGAACTGCATTAATTTTAGTGTTTTATCTCTCTCCTTTTAGGTGAAAAACCCTACGAGTGCAAGAGAAGTACATAGAACACCCACAAAATTGATGGTTCACTCGCATAGGGCATAAAACTTTAACTTTACTTCCTTGTGAACATGTGATATGTGGACACATGGTGTAGTTTTTCACTGCCACACTGGCATAGACCTTTCACTTTTCTTGCAATGATGCAATAGTCACTGATCTTGTAAGATTTACATGCACAGTTGGATAAACATTGAAGTCCTTGATCATTAGCCTATCCATTGAAGTCCTTGATCGTTAGCCTCCTTCATAGGCCAAGATGAAATATTGCTTAAGTTAGTAACCATTAGAAAAAGGATCTAGTAAAAATGACAACGATGATGACTTAAGTTGTCACTTAAGTGACTTCTCACCAAGAATAAAAGGTCAATAAAAAAATGTAACATAAAGTGCATGAATAGGCAAAGATACTTAGGGTTTAAGAGAATTAGGGAAAAAACCTAAGCAAGGATCATGAAACCCTACACACAGAGAAAACACCATAGCTCTAATGCAGTCTAGAGGAAACTATAACACCAAAGAGCCATGCAGACCTGATCATCCTTGATTGCAATAATAATTTTCTTCAATTTCATAGGGTAAAAATCCCTTGACATCAATGACAACAATTCCAACAATCTCCCCCTTTTTCATTTATGACAACACTTGAATATGAACCTCTGCTCCTTTTGACCTTGGAAATTTTAGAAAATGGCATTACCCTAAAAAATTTGAATAGGAATGAAAACACCTTTTTATTTCTCCCCTTACAACAAACAAAAATGTCCTCCTTACCTAAATTCGACCACCATTGCCAAAAATTCAACCACCAATGTAGATTGACCACTGCCGATGTAGTTTTCCTTTTTCTCCCCCTTTGACATCAATTATAAAGGGATAAACCATGGATAAAGAATCGCTCTCTTATGTTCCACATGGATAAATAAATTTTGTATTCAAGGAGAGAGAGGAGAAGGAACAACTCCTAACTGCTACCTGAACTGTTCAAATGATTCCTTTGGAAGGAGTTTTGTAAATATATCTGTTAGTTGATCTTTTGTAGAAACATATTCTAATTTGACTTCTTGTGCAACAAAATTTTCCCTAAGAAAATGATACTTAATGGATATGTGTTTTTTTTTGGAATGTATTATTGAATTATTTGAGATATTGATTGCAATGGTATTATCACAAAAATATTGACTGGCCCATCAAGAACCACCTTAATATCTTGTAGTGTTTGCTTCATCCATAACACTTGAGTACAACAAGACACTATAACAATATATTTAGTTTCAAATATTGATAGAGAAACTGAATTTTAATTTTTACTTAACCATACTACCAGTATATCTCATAGAAAAATACACCACCACTAGTGCTCTTTCTATCATCCACACAATCAACCCAATTTGCATCAGTGTATGTAGTTAAGGTGAAGTCATTACCAACATGATACCATAGATCATATTCTAATGTACTCTTTAAGAATCTAAAAATACTCTTCATAGCTTTAACATGTGTGTCCTTAGAAGTAGCTTGAAAAATAACAACCATGCGAACAACTTGCATCATATCAGGCCTTGTTGTCATAAGATATAAGAGACCTTCAATCATGGACCTATATAATGATTGATCTATTGAATCAAATTTATCATCTTTGCTAAGATTACATCCAGTGGCCATTGGTGTACTATTTAGCTTGCAATATTCCATCTTGAATTTCTTCATCATTTCCTTCACATACTTAGTCTGAGAAATAAAAATTCATGTATCTTAATATCATGTAGTTTTCATAGTCCATGATAATTATGTTGAGATTCTGGCTTGAAACTGTGTGTAATTTTTAACATTGACGTTTTAGATCAAGCTCCATGATCACTCTTTTCTCCTTCTGCATTAGCCTAATGATGGATCATGGAGTTTGAACTAGAACATTGATGTTAAAAATCATACATAGTTTCAAGCTAAAAATATCAATATAAGCCAAAATTATACATGCTGGTTTTCCAATATTAGGCATATGCCTAACAACATTCTTCTTGCTAACCTTCAAAAGATGATCAAAGTTAATGTGACCCATCCTTTTGTACCATAACCAACTTTCATCAGTTTTCCCTAACAAACATCTTCCACTTTTCATTTCTTTTAGATGGTACTAGTTGTGTGTTCTACTTGCCTCAACAACAAGTCTACCAATGCTAGCTTTTCTTATCTCACATCCACTAGCATGAAACAACAATTTATACCCCTTATCACACATCTAGATAACACTAAGAAAGTTATGTTTTAATCATTATACGTACAACACATCTTGAGTATTAGTTTTACCATTTATACATAGTGTACATTTTCTAGTTATCTTACTAGTGGTATTATCACCAAACTCAACTGTTCCACCATTCCATTTCTCTTATCCCCAACCATATGAATAGAAAATCCACTATCACCCAAGGATTTCCTTGTCCTTTGGCATGAAAATTTGTTTGAGCTATCATTGAATTTTCATTCTTTGTCTTAGTCTTATTTTCTCGCCAATGCCTTTTTGATTTTTTTTGATTTTATCCAGAAATTTTTGTAGGTTCTTTCTTCCGAGTAGGGGATGTAAAATATTCCTTTTGACTTGCATGAGCATGTGAAAATCTATTTTTTCTTGAAGAAATGAATTTCTTTTTCTCCTATCTAGGAGGATTTATAAACATACTTCTACAAAACTTGGCAATATGCCCATAGTTATTACAATTATAGAAAACATCATTTAGAAAACCTAAATAAGCAAAAGAATTTTTGCTTACAAAATCATGTATATCATATCTCAATGGTCTAATTATGTAATCTATTACTTTATGTACATATTGATTACATGAAAAAAAGTAACCATTAAAATCATAGTTAAACCTAACTTGTCTTGTAGATTGATTCTTAAATCTTCTCTTTGGATTGTGCACTTTGATAAAACCATCATTTGTTTTTCTGAGATCTTCAATATTCTTAATCTTCATGGACCTTTCATTAGAAGTAGTTGCATTTTTTTTAGAGATATTATACTTGAAATTCTTGTCTTCCTCATATCCTAAACCGACAAACTTGTTGAAAATAGATCTTTGATTGCCCATCATTTCATCAAGAACTTAAGAACTTTTTCCAAGATTGATACTTCTATTCAATTGTAAGTTTATCTTTTCCAATTCCTCCTTAAGGAGACAACTTTGGCCTCTAATCTTTGAAACTCTTCTAGTTTTTTCTTCAAATCCAAATAGTTACCTCTTTTATTATTTTAGACTTTTCTAACTATAATTTTAGGTCTACAACAAGTTTCTCAAACTCTTCATTTCTTATCTTGTATTTTCCATTTTTTTTTTCTTTCATCTTTCAAGTCTTCTAAAGCAAAGAGAAATTATCCTTCCAAATCAATCTCACCTTCTTCTTCCTCTTAAAAATATTCATATTATTTGATTTCTTTAGCCATAAATGTAGTTTAACCTATTTCACTTGCAAAAGAACAATCATTTGAAGAACTAATTTCTTTATCTACATAAAGACTTTTCTTCTTTTGACCAAAATTCCTCCTTTTATATTTAGAAACTTCTTGATTCCTTGAACTATCTCCATTTTCATTTTCATTTAATGGAAAATTTGAGGCATAATGACCTATTTTACCATAGTTAGAACATTTGAAAGGTAGTTCACCCTTGTAATTTCCAGAGCCCTTCTTCAATTTCTTGATAAAGTTCGCTTCTTCTTCATTTGAACTAGTACTTGGTTCCAAATCATCTTCAATCTTCTTGATTTTGGAAATCTTGAATGTTGCTTAATTCTTTGTTGTTCCTATATTTACACTTCTCATTTCATAAGTAGTTAGAGATCCAAACAATTCATCCATAGAAAAATTATCTAGATCTTTACCTTCTTCTATTGCAGAAAATTTAGAGTCAAACCATTGTGGAAGGGACCTTAGAACCGTCTTTACAACTACCTTATGTTCCATGTTATCTCCAAGTCCTCTGATTGCATTTACTACCTCATCTACCATGAGCAAGTATGTTGCAATATTTTATTCATCTTTCATTTTAAGAGTCTCAAATTTTCCTCTATGGGTTTGCAATTTTGCTTGTTTCACGTTATCATCACCCTCATTGATATTGTGCAATTTCTCCCATACATCTTTGGCAAACTTACAATACATGTGTTGAACACCCAAAATATTGAGAGGGGGAGGGGTGAATTGGTATTCTTTGAAACCAATTAAACATGTATTCAAAATATTTCATTCAATTTGTAGAAATGAAAATAAGCAATTCAAACATGCATCACATCATGCAACACAAGAACACTAGATTTACATGGACAACCAAAGAAGGGAAAAGCCACAGTGAGGATTAGCTCACAATATATTATAACCAATTACATGATATTATAAAAAGTATCACTACCAAGTGGACTCACTATTTAAAGGACTCATTGTCCAAAGAATAAGAGAGAAAAAAGAAAGGGTGACTCACTGCTAGGATTTTGAACTGATACAATGCATCTACAACATGCTAGAGATAGTTCCATTGAAGCTCAATATACACACTTCATGTTTCTCAACACTTACACCCAATTTTCTCTTCTTTGAATCACATTCACATGCTTTTATTAGGTATTCATATCATCAGTACACACCTTCTATCTCATCTTTACAACACCAAAATGAACTTACATTTATATGCATTACATTAAAAAACATGTACAACATCAATTAGGTCAGCGTAATTAGATGAAACATGTAATACATCAACCTATCAGCTCAAGATCCAACCACACACACCTCAAAAATTGTAACACATCAAAATAGGTTAGAAGGTACCTATAATTATTCCCTTAAGTTTTCTCAATTCATACTTTAACTTTGCACAATACCAAACTCTTTAGGTCGACACTAGATAGTAAAGATTGGTGACATGAACCATCTGTTCATCCACAACACAAGTGAACCACAAAAAAAATTCCCACTTGGACCACTCATGATTCAAACACCTATAACTACTCCCACAAAACTACATAACCAAATATTCTTCCACAGTGGAATGCAAAGCATTCCAATCATGTACTCTACACTGGTAGCACTATCACTAGAAAACCCGATACTCTGTCAATCATAACTTTTACACCATAGGAAATTAAGACATGAAAATTTGGATTTAAGATCCTCCAACATATACTAAAATTTACTTAGAACCACATAACCTAATTCTTCATGGTGAAGCAATGCGGACCTCAAAAATAGTTCACGGTACATTGAAAAATATATTTTGTGACTTAGCCAATATCAAACACATCTGTTCTACACCAGACCAAAACTATTGCACATGTATACTGGATTTCCATCATCATAATAACTCATGCTAATCAAATAGCTGTACATCAATTTTGACATCAATGATAACACCATATATGCTCATGCTCATGTTGCTAACAATCTCATCAATGACAAACAAACTTCCAACAATCTCCCCTTGTCATTGATGACAACATGCCCAAAACTCTTCTCCATATATTATCCAACCAATTGTTTTCTCAACTATTCTCCCCTTTGACATCAATGGAAAAGGTTACACTACACAAGCATATATACTTACTCCCCTTAACTGGTATATGTATGTACACATGAGAATAACTCAAAAAAACTCTTCAAAAATCAAGGAAACTCCCCCTAACAATGCTATCCATCAAAGATAATCAAAACTTGCATTGCTATAATATCCACTATCCTTCGTATATATACAATGAAATCTAAAAATACATAAACAAAATAGAAATACAATCAACTAGAAAAAGACATTTGCAATTTTACAAGGTGTGCCTCACACTCCTTTCCTAATTCTCGATCCTTCTTAGCGAAGTCAAGAAGACTACACTGGATCTCAAGCTACATGAGGAGATCTTCTCCTTCATTTGGGCTAGTGTTTCCTAGACTCTTACGTGCCAAATTTTCTACACTTTCTACCACACCAGTCAAGGCTGTAATCCTTGCACTTACCAAGTCCCTGAGCTGAATGTAATACATAATTATTTTCTCTTTCTGTTCTCATAGTTGAAAGAATTGTTCATGCAAATATTTAATAGCCATCCTTCTTGTAATATTTACATCACTTTTTGGATCATAGAAACTAGAGGCCTAATCAACTTGTGACTGTATTAGGTCAATTTGGTCCTTAATGATCTTTGTAGAATTAGGCCATTTCAAAGAAAATTGAAATAAAAATTTTGCTTCACCCAAATAGTTCTACACATTTTTCAAGTTCTCTTGTAATTTTATATGTGCCACACTGAATTTTTTTGATATCTCAAACAATTTCTTGTCATTCACTTTCTTTGTCACCTCTTTCTCCAACCTTTCTTCTAAATCAAAGGATTAATCCTTAAAGGAATCTAATAGTAGCGTCAACTTTTCAACACAAGATAGAGACTCATCAATTGTAGGACTGGGAATTCCTTCTTGCAATACATTGACTACTTCTTCAATTAACTTAGTGCTCTTCTAGTGAGTGGACGGAATTTACTTCCTTGTGGAAGCATGAAACACATCACCAATTTGAAGCTTCTGTAGGGGAGATATTTTTCCCATGTCCACTTGACCTTGCATTAAAGGAAGTTATAACAACTGTGCAAATACAACAAGCTTGAATTGCAATTGCATGTCTAACAAAACCTTGAGTGAATCACTGAAGGATTCACCAATCACCTTTATGCTTTTCTCTTCATTTTTATCATTGGCCTTTTCCTTGTCACCAATGCACTCTCCATAATTACTCTTCTCCTTGTCTACACTGCCAGATTATTTCTTAGTTTCCTTCTCTTCAACCAGTTTTATAGCATCTTTTTCCTTGTCACCAAAGCTAGAGTCTTCCTTTGCATTCTTCTCTTGTTTTTCAAACTCTTTATCTTCTAGGAGAGGAAATTTTTTAGTTTTCTATACCTTTGAATTTTATGGGTCATGTTTCTTTTCTTTCTTTCTCTTTTCACTATCTGTCTCGACATTTGAAGTGGGCAAGTTTTTCTTTGTTCACACTTTCTCCTTGTGCATGTAATCATCATGTTCTACTCCAACAACATTTTTTTCTACTAGAGGAGTATCATCAGGAACATTTTCTTGCACATTGCCTTCTTTCGGTACATGCTCATGTTCCAGAGCATTCTCTTGTTGTGCATCTTTTGGTTCATTCAATTCTAGGATATATACATCATGTTGCAATTGTTCTTTGTTGTCTAGAGATATTCCTAGCTTGTTTACCAAATTGTCAACCTTCTCCATTGTCTCATTTCTTAATATTTCAATATCCTCTTTGTCCCTACTCATTTGGGTATTGAATCTCTGCTTGGTCCTAAACTCCTTATTATACAATTGAGCTAATTTAGCTCGCACTATCTAATGCCTTCGAGTAGTCATTAATTATTTCTTGAATTTTCTCATTATAGTTTTGATGCTACTTTTGGGTGGCCTTCTTTCTCTTGTTAATTTCATGGGTATGTGGTCCATGCCATAGTTGTGATTTGATAAGACCTTTTTTAGTTCTAAATTCAGTAAATCTTAGTAAAACTTAAACACTAGTTTTTTATTGGTTAACAAATTACTACTTGGCTAATTTTAACCTTTATTGCTTATGATTCTAGACTTTGTATTGTTGATGCTTTTAATTAACAACTTTGTTGTTGTTCTTCACTTGTCTTTGTTTGGGTTTGGCAATATTTTTCTACTGTGAGTAACAACCTTGTGTATGTTTTTTTGTTGTAATTTAATTTTCCTTATTCTAATATAAAAAAATTACCACATTATTGTAAGGTGGGTGAAAAATGTCCTAGCTCCCTTCTTATACTTTTCAAGCAACATATTCCATTGCAGTTGAAACTTGTGTATCTCCATACACATTATCACAACACTCCAGATGAAGACTTAACACAACATAGCAAGCTTGGTTGCAATATTTTGGCTTGCAGTTCTGCTTCAACCCCTCTACTCTTATGGTATGTAACCTTATAACAAGGTAATTTCTATATCACAGTCCATTAGATTCAAATGAAGATTTTCTTACAAAATTGTGTATATTTTGTAATCTTCAACTTCTACGATCCTATCATTAGAAAGAGAACAATAGTTTCTTTATTTCATTTCACTAGTTTTAGTGCTTGTCTTCTATACAATGTAGTTATGTGGTGCATTGGCTTGCTTTGCACAGAGAATCTCTCATTTTTTCCCAATATAGCTTTATTAGCTTTCTTCATTGCAATTCATAAAATTTTTGGAATTCATAAAATTTGTTGTCACAATTTGTGGAGAGTACGATAAGATGGTATATACTATTAATCTATTTCATTTTCTATGACAATCTTGTTTCAGCTATTGGCCACATAAATAATTAAATTAAGGAAATTACAAATATCATGTAATCTTATTTCATGGGTTAATTGGTTTTGTGGTTGATACGAGTACTATGTTTTTTCCCTTGTGATCTCAATGAATGCCTCGTTTCCATTGATATTGTTGAATGTCTGGGAATTGGTGGCTATTTCAAAAATGAAATCAATCAGGGATTGGATTATGTATACATGTCTGTCCTTTTAATCATTTCCTTGTTTTATTTAAAAGGAAATTTGAGGAGAAAAAGGTTACACATTCAAGTTAATGTTATAATTGCAAGAAAAATAGTTGGTTTCACCAATCTTACAAGTTATTTTCTCGTTTAGATGTTGGAATAATGGAGGCATTGGAAGGGGAAGAAATGATACCATTGTAAATGTCAATGATATTGCTATGGGACTTAGGATCCTTAGATTGCATGGCCATGATGTATCTTTAGGTAAATGTGGTATTTTTTGGCTAACTACTCTGCAATTTGATGTATCAAGCATTTCTTAGAACCCATCGAGAAACAATATTGGATTTAACTTCTATATGGTCAGAATTTTGTAATTCCCATTTTTTTAAGTTTATAAGGAACATCTGAGCAAACTTAGAGAAGTATTCTATCTAAGCATCCTATTGAGACATGCTTAACTGCTAAACTTGAATGGCTTAAATTCTATTTGACTGCAAGCAAATAAACATTTAGTAGTTCATGTTTTTTTCAGAAGTTTTGATTTGTTTTGACAATGAAAAAGGACAGCTCTTCAATTTTGCTAACAAGACATACAAAAGGGTTGAAGACAAGTTAAGTCTCTACAAATTCTCCAAAGTATCTTTTCCCAGAGAAACAATAATGAATGAAGAAGAAACCTTCACAATAAGTTACCTAAAAAATCTTCTTGAAATAAAGCATTCTTGTGCTCTTGGAAGAGATGTCACTGGATCTCTACTATAAGTTTTAGGGTCAAAACTGGTCAACTATTAATTGGGCATATATTGACTAAGACTAGAGTTCTCTTCAATACTTGTTGATTATAAAAATATACAAAGTATGTCATGATTGATGAGCCCTTTCATTGCATATATTGATTATAGTTCACTTCATTTGTTAAAAATGTATATTTCTAGAAGCTTTCAAGTGAATCAAATTTACTTTCAGGTGGACTATGAATTGAAATATGGATTCCATCCAAGTTGACCCAAACTAGAGGCAAGATCTTATATAGAAGGCTTCTGTCACAAAGATAATTCTTGGTTAGCGAAGATCCTTTATAGGTACGATTCAATTACTCAATCCATGCCCTCTACCCAAGTAAATAAAAGATGCTTAATCATAACAAGCACACTATTTCAGTTCTTTATTAACCTCTTCCATACATGAATTTTTCTTTGATATATGAGTTGAAGGAGGAAACAATATTTAAGCTCTTCATTAAACTCTTAGAAATATAAATCTACAAAAAATTATTATTAATTGTGATTTAAAAAAAAATGGTAGGCTAGATGATTTTTTCCCTATTTTTTCCCATTTCAAATTGCAAAATTGCCAAAAAATATGTTTAAAACCTAAAAAAAATGCGAATAAAATCATGTTGATTTTTACATGAAAAAACCATGAGAGAATAGCTTGTTGCTTTCTATTATGCTTTGATATATTTTTTCCAAGCATCCACAACTTGTTCGAAATGTGGTCTTATGGTGATGGAATGCCATGATGAATATGACAAGTAAATTGCTATGGATTGTCATGGCGTTCCATCATCGTGAGACCACATTTCTTTGAGGCATTTTTTCAAACAGTTCACTACCTTGTCTATGCTATTGCTTACTATTATGATTTGATATATTTTTTCCAAGCATCCATAACTTATTTGAAACTACTTGTTTTAATATTTTAGCCATAGCAACAAGGTAATGAACTACTTGATAAAATGCTTTGGTAGACATGTATAAAAAATGTGGTAGCATAGACAAGAAAATGAACTATTTGAAAAAATTCCTCAAAGAAATGTGGTCTCATGGTGATGGAATGCCATGAAAAGAAAATTGCTATGGATTTTCATGGCATTCCATCACCATGAGACCACATTTATTTGAGGCATTTTTAACAGTTCACTACCTTGTCTATGTTATTGCTTACTATTATGCTTTGACATTTTTTTTCCAAGCATCCATATCTTGTTCGAAATAACTTTTTTTAGGATTTTTACCATAACAACAAGGAAATGAACTGTTTGATAAAATTCTTCGGTAGACATGTATGAAAAATGTGGTAGCATAGACAAGGAAGTGAACTATTTGAAAAAATGCCTCAAAGAAATGTGGTCTCATGGTGATGGAATGCCATGACAATCCATAGCAATTTTCTTGTTATGGCAGTCCATCACCATGAGACCACATTACTTTGAGGAATTTTTTCAGACAATTCATTGCCTTGTCTATGCTACCACATTTTTCATACATGTCTACCAAAGAATTCTATCAAATGGTTCACTTCCTTGCTGCTATGGATAAAAGCCTAAAATAAGTGCTTTCAAACAAGCTATGGATGTTTTGAAAAAATATATCAAAGCATAATAGTGAGGAATATAATAGACAAGGCAGTGAATTGTTTGAAAAAAAAACCTCAAAGAATTGTGGTCTAATGGAATGCCATGACAAGAAAATGCAATTGGCAACTGTTCCTAGTTATTAGTTATCCAATGTGAAGTAATTGCATAGCTGCTTAGGTTGATTTTGTAAAAAACTATATTGTAATTGAAATTTTGTCATCTATCAACATATAATTATTAGTTATGCAATGTAAAGTAATGCTTTGAGTTTGAAAGATGTGCAATGCAATGCAATCATCGATATGAATATAAACTACAAAATCTATTTTCTACAATTCATTAGTTAAACTCTTTATTTTATTTACTCTCTCTATATTTATGCTATGGAAATGCCTTTCAATTTTAAAAAAGAAAGATTTTATCTATTTTTCTACAATTTTTAATGATTTTTTTAAATTCCATTTTTTCTTGATTTTTTTTAAAAAAACTTATACTTTTGGTTTTCTAATTTTTTCCCCAAATTTTTTTTGTTGCTATGGGACTCCAACTTACCCCTAGAAAGCATTAAATTTGAATTTTTTATTATTGATTTGTGTATTACAAGTAATTTAGATTTTCTTGCAAACAAATCATTTTTATATATAGGTTGCCTTATATGAACAATGACAAGTATCTTGAGCTGGCTAAATTGAACTTCAATATTGCAATCCGTATACCAGAAAGAGCTTCAACAAGTCCATAGGTATTATTTTCTTAATTTTGATAAAAGAATCATTTTAATATAAATAGTTTAACAATTTAAATAGTAATTTTATCTTGATAAGATCAACTTTAGTATAGGTGGTGGATAGATTTTGGCTTTATACATCCTCAATGAAGGAGAAGCATTGCTACCCAAGATATTGATGGGATTCAAATACACTGTTGCCCTTAGAGGAGAAACTTCTCCTTGCCTTCTCACAATCTAAACACAAACATCAAGGAGCTTTGATTTTCACATAAATTGGTTTTGTGCATTCTTTTGAACTTCATTTACAGAGTGCTCCTTTTTTGTGAATGTTTTTCCTCCTTTATCAATGTTTCCTCCCTTTTTTGTTATTTCTCTTGTATTTTTTTTGTTTTCTTTTGGTTTTTTCATATTTTTAAGGGTTTTGTATAGTGTGCATAAAAGTCTCTCTGTACATGTTATTCATTCGTGGTTTTTTTTTTGTATTGTTAGCTATTTGGTTCTATTCTTTTGGGTTTGTTTTACTTTTTAAAATTTTTTTTTTTGGTTGTTTGTTTTGTGGTAGTAGAAAAAGAGGGAGAGAAAAGGAAGTAATGAACTGATGTAGAAAAAATTCTTCTTCGAGGTAAATCTTCTTACAATTTCTCTTTCTTATAAGAAATAATAGGTTGTTCATCTTGATGAAACTAAAAAGCATTATTGAATTGGGGACAATGCCCATAGAACAATTGAACCTGTATAAAATAGAAAGAAATAAACAAAAAATATTCGTTGGTTTGATCTTACATTCTGTTTCTCTAAATTCACTACTATTGTTTGCTTTCATCAATTTCATTTGAGGACTGCATGTTTAAAAATCAAAACTATTTCATTCTCCTTGGAAGTAAATCCTTTTGCAATATTCCTTTGTAGGTAACTTCACAGAGAACTCAAGTTCTGGCTATAATAGAAAATCAAGAACAACATCAACAAAAACTTCCTTGTTGCAGTGTTAGCAGTATAGTTGAGGTACGACTTGCTTAGGTAGATTGCACCTTAAATTTCTACCTTATTCTTCATGCCCACAAAATATCCATAATCAGTGACATTGACATGTATGCTTTCTAACGAGGTTTTAAGGAATAGGTAGGATCACATCCTTTTAGATGCTATTGATTTGTGATTTATTTTGCACTATTTTTATATGTTCTATTTGTTGGTTTGTTGAGTTTTTTTTTGGTTTATTCATTTTTTTGGTTTGTGGTGGTAGAGGAAGAGGAAAAGCAAATAATGTGGTAACTGATAGAGGAAAAATAATTCTTCTAGGTAATTCTTCTTACACATACTCTTTATTATAATAAATAATAGGTTGTTTATCTTGGTAGAATGAAAAGGTATTATAGATTGTTATGTTATTGGAGAGACACCTCTTCCTATCTGTTATAAGAAAATAACATCTCACTAACTTATTATACTTTCTTTTATTTTTCCTACTCATGAACCCAAAATCAAATTTATTTGTTAGCATTTACTGAGCTATATTTATGACTACTATGTTTAGATTCAATTTTCTATTGTTACTTGTGACCCTCTCTATTAATGGTAGTTGTGTAATTATCCATCCCATGTGTGCCAATATCTCAGTTCCCTATCCTCTAAGCATTGTAGATGGTTGTGGTGACCCTTACTGTAGATTCTATTGCAACAAGAACAAGCACACAACTTCTTAATATTCCATTTCTCTCACGTCGTTGCTGCCATTGTGATTTATGTTTCTCTACCATATGTTTATGTTATGACCCTCGTTTGGTTTAGTGTTTGTGTTTTGGTGATCTTTGATGTCTTTGAGTTTCCGTTACTTCAATTTTATCAATATAGTTTTGATGCCACTTTTGGGTGGTCATTCGTCTCTTGTTAGTTTTTATGGGTATGTGGTCTATGCCACAGTAATGATTTGATAAGACCTTTTTTAGTTCTAAATATAGTAAATCTTGGTAAAATTTAAACAATAGTTTTTTCTATTGGTTAACAAATTACTACTTGGCTAATTTTAAAATGTACTACATCATTGTAAGGTGGGTGAAAAAGATCCTAGCTCCCTTATACTGCTCAAGCAACAGATTCCATTATAGTTGAAATTTGTGTATCTACATACACATAATCACAACATTCTAGATGAAGACTTAACACAACATAGAAAGCCTAGCTATAGTATTTTGTCTTGCAGTTCTACTTCAACCCCTCTACTCTTATGACATGTAATGTTATAACAAGGTAGTTTCTATATCACAACCTATTAGATCCAAATGAAGAGTTTCTTACAAAAGCTATATATATTTTATATTCTTCAATTTCTATGATCCTATCATTAAAATGAAAACAATAGTTTCTTCATTTTATTAACTTATTATAAGAAAATAACATCTCATTAACTTATTATACATTCTTTGATCTTTCCTATTCATGAACCCCAAATCAAATTTATTTGTTAGCATTTACTAAGCTTTATTTATCACGACCATGTTTAGATTCAATCTACTATTTTTATTTGCAAGTCTCTCCATTAATAGAGGTTGTGCAATTATCTCTCCCATTTGTGCCAATATATTAGTTCCCTATCCTCTAAGCATTGGATATGGTTGTGGTGACAGTTATTGTGGAGTCCATTGTAACAAGAACAAGTACTCAACTTCTAAATATTCCATTTCTCTCACATTGTTGCTCTTGATACAATTTTTGTTTCTCTACCTTATGTTTATGTAGTAGTCTATTGTCTATTGGGAATTTTAGTTTGATCCTCGTTTGGTTTAGTGTTTGTGTTTTGGTGATCTTTGATGCCTTTGAATAGCTATAACTACTTACTTGAATTTTCTCATTATAGCTTTGATGCCACTTTTGGGTGGTTGTTTTTCTCTTGTTAGTTTCGTAGGTGCCATGGTTGTGATTTGATAAGATTTTTTTTAGTTATAAATTCAATAAATCTTAATAAATTTTAAATAGTAGTTTTTTATTGGTTAATAGATTATTTCTTGGATAATTTTAAAATGTACCACATCATTGTAAGGTGGGTGAAAAATATCCTAGCTCCCTTCTTATACTATTCAAACAACAGATTTTATTGCATTTGAAACTTGTGTATCTCCATACACATCATCACAATTCCCTAGATGAAGACTTAACACAACATAACAAGCTTCACTAGAGAAATAGGGCTTGCAGTTCCACTTCAGCTCCTATGCTCTTATGGTATGTAATGTTATAACAAGGTAGTTTCTATATCACAGTCCATTATATCCAAATGAAGAGTTTCTTAAAAAAGTGGGCACATTTTGTATTCTTTAACTTCTATGATCCTACCATTGGAATTAGATCAATAGTTTCTTCATTTCATTTGAATAGTTTTAGTTCCTATCTTTTACACAACATACATATGTGGTGCACTACCTTTATTTCCATAGAGAATCTCTCTTCTTTTTCTAATACAACTTTATTAGCTTTCTTCATTGCAGGAAGGAATTCATACATTTTCAATAAGGAGAAGAATTGGCACCTGAGATATTGATGGGATTCAATTACACCATTGCCCTTAGAGGAGAAACTTCTCCTTGCCCTCTTATAATCTGAATGCAATCATCAAGGAGCTTTGCAACTCACACACAATTTTTTTTTTTATGTCTTGATAAACTTGATTTACATAGTGTTCCTTTTTTTAAATGTTCCTTTTCCTTTATCTATGTTTTGTGTTTTTGTTCTCTCACTTGTTATAATTTTGATTTATTTTCCTTCATATTTTTTTATTTTTTTGGTAAGGTTTTATATAGTGTGCACTTGTTCTTTTTGTCTGTGTTACTCAATTGTAGTTTTTTTTGTGTTTTTCTATTTGTTCTATTTTTTTAGTTTTTTGGTTGTTTGGTTTGTAGTAATAAAAATAAAGGCAAAGAAAAGGAAGTAGTGAATAGATGGAGGCAAAATTCTTCTCTGAGGTAAATCTTCTTATAGTTTCTCCTTTTTAGAAGAAATAATAGATTGTTAATCTTGATGAAATTAAAAGGCATTACTAATTATTACGTTGGGGACAAGACTCTAAAAAAATAGAACCTATATTAAAAAAATAAAAAAAACTTATTTGTTGGTGTAATCCTGCATTCATTTGTCTAAATTCACTGCTGCTGTTTGATCTCATAAATTTCATTTTAGAAGTGTAGGTTTAAAGATTGGAACTATTCCATTTTGCCTTGAGGTAAATCCTTTTGCAATATTCCTTTATAGTTAACTTTAGAGAACTTAAATTTTGGCTGTAAATTTTTTTTTAGAACAATATAAATTGAACATTTCTTATTGTAGGGTTTGCAGTATGGTTGATGTAACAATTATTTATGCAGATTGTGCCTTAAATTTCTACCCTATTCTTCATTCCCATAAAATATGCATAATCAATAACTATGATATGTATGCTTTCTAATGAGGTTTTAAGGACTAGGTAGGGTCACATCCTTTTAGATGCTATTCATCTATGATTTGTTTTATGTTTTTTTATATATTTTATTTGTTGGTTTGTTCAAATTTTTCAGTTCTTGGTTTTTTTGTTTGTGGTATAAGAGAAAGAGGCAGAGCAAATGAAGTGGCAACTAATGGAGGAAAAATAATTCTTCTAGGTAATTAGATTCTTACAAATTCTTTTTATTATAAAAGATAATAGGATGTTTATCTTGGTGGAATGAAAAGGTATAAAAATTTATAAAGTTATTGGAAAGATAACTCTCCCTGTATAATATAAGAAAATAATATCTCATTAACTTTCTTTGATATTTCCTACTCATGAACCCATAATAAAATTTATTTATTAGCATTTACTAAGCTGTATTTATCACTATCATGTTTAGATTCAATCTAATGTTGCTATTTTTGAGTCGGTCCATTAACGGTGGTTATGCAATTATTTGTTCCATGTGTACCAATATCTCAATTCCCTTTCCTCTAAGCATTGGAGATGGTTGTAGTGACCCTTATTGTAGAGTCTATTACAACAAGAATAAGTACAAAACTTCTAAATATTCCATTTCTATCATGTTGTTGCAATTTTTGTTTTTTGTAACATTGCTTCCTTATGTCATGCTCCACTAAATCACAAAATCCCACTAAGGAGATCACAACCTTGTTAAATTGCAGCCTTAATAAATTAAATATTAAATACGATCCTAATAAAGAGATCAATTAAAGTTAAAAGGATATTAATTACAACGATTCCAAAAAGGAATTTAATTAAATTAAATTAAGATTTTTGGGCAACAATGAGGTGTGACTCTTGTAAGGGAAGAAATATGAAGAGGTGTGACTCCCTCCACTTAGGGAGGTATAGAAAAAAGAGAAATCTCACTTGAAGAAGGATCAATTTGGATCAATATGGAATGAATAAAGTAGATTGGAAAATAAAAGTGAATTAGAAATCAAAGTAAGAGATCTATGGGAATAAATATTATTAGCAAGAATATTATTGGGAAGTAAGTTAAATATAATTAGAAATATTTATTAGTGTGATCATGCAATATGGTACTTGTAGAAATTATTGATTGTAAATAATCTACATGCTTCTCTTTATTATATGTGATAAAGGATTTGTAGAATAATCTATTTTGAATTTAAAGAAATGATTGCAAAACATGAAGGTCAATGAACCTTTTGAGTTCATGAGAGGTGAAGGCTCGACATACTTTCCATCAAGTACACCACCCATAGGGGGTTAAGCCTTGTGGGTTGAGAGGCATATGTGTGCTATCGAGCTTGGTGGAAGGGAGGTAGTCTTCATGATCTTATCAAGCATGTTACCCATAGGGGGTTAAGCCTCATGGGTTGGGAGGCTTATTAGTACTCCTAGGCTTGATTAAGGAGGACTGCTAGCCTCCAAGGTGGACTGAGGGATGGAAGGGAAGCCCACCTTCTATGTTGTCATAGTACAAGGGTGACCAACCTTGAGACTATGATTTGAAAAGAATTTCAACAAATTCCTAATAAGATTATTATGGAAATCCATATTGGAATGACTATTGCATTAATTAGAATTTTGATGTGACTATTTTGCATGGATATCGTGATGTTTGCTAACAATTAATAATATATATTATCATGGCTTATGAGTGATAGAACCAGGGTTGATTGAGAAAACACAATCTCAATGCTTGAGTCTTTGTCTTAAGAAATCCTTTAGGTGCCAATTCATTCACCCTACAACCTATAGGTCCTCTATTTGTTTGAGGCACCCCTGGTTTACCTTAGCAACCCTGCTATCATTGCAAATCTGCTGCTACAAAACGTTATTTGGTACTCTTTCTTCAACTTGCACTATCTAGCCTTTTATTCCTCAAAAGACCAGTCACTCCTCCACTCTGCCAACATTGTTATAGGGGTGTGTGGCACTTTACAAAGCCTCCAAAGTCATCTTTTCCAATGCTTAAACAATCACCAAGCTTCCATTCTCCATTGGTTTCCTGAAAAATAGAGTTCTTGGTTCTTGGGTAGGCTACAAGGCTCAAACCCTTTTTAGCCCTCTCAACTCAAAGGACAGGCTACAACTCTTCTATTCCCTTTAATTGTGCCAATATTTTTATTCTTTCTTTGGTTCTTTTTCCAAGCTTTGACAACTTCTTTGGAGATTGATGCCTTTTTCTACCTGTACAGGGGAAAAATCCAACCTAGGTTAACCTAGGGTTTCTTAAGGATTTTCATTGGCCTATTCTGCCTTTTTTGACCACAACAGCATTAAAGAACCTTCTGTTTACTATTCTACACCTCCTTAACACTGTCTGCAATCACAATAAAAATTAGATTTTAAAGATACTACCCCTGCCATGTTGGGATTTGTCTCTTGACTGTCTTTTCTAGCTGGGTTTCCAAACTCGCCTAGAAACAGTCCTCCAACTTGCCAAAAAAAACTCTAAAGACTATTATATGTACAATATATACAACAGTGGAGTTTAGCATTGTTCCCTCAGTGTCCATGCTGCCTGGCGCGTTCAGAAACAACCCTGAAACTCCATTATTCTGGTATTTACTAGTCCAAAATAGAACTAAAAGAAAAACACAAATCTTGCAAAAAGAAAAAAGCGATGGAGAAGCTATCTAAAAATGCAAAGAAAAAACTTCAAAACATGGCTTTACATGCTCTTCAACAAATAAAATGTTTATTCCATTCAAATGTTTGCTGTTTCCAACACATAAACAAAAATCTACAATTTTCACATTAAAAAAAGGAAGAAAAAAATGTTGTTTCCTCTTTATTTTTCACAACTGCCATCATCAAAAGACCTTCCATCTACTCAAAATTTTGGGATCTTTCTTTCCAACCCGAAAAAAATAGTTAGGTTTAACATTTCGAGCTCAAAAGTGGCCAAATGACACATGTTTGAAAACACACTGTGTTTTGAAAACATAACCAAAACTTAAGGAAATGCCTACAAAACGAGTTCCCAATTTATTTTAATTTTTATCTAAGCTCTAAAAAGGTCCCCTTACACATCCTAAAAGGAATTAGGACCTTGCAGAACAAAAAGGAAATGATTTAAAAGCAAAACATCAAAATATGCTTGTTTTTAAGGTAGGTGCTCCTGCACCATTCTCCCCCTCTCAGCACAAAGATGAAGAACTGGAAGGTGGTATCATTTTCAGGTCAATTCCAAGCTTCTTGAATTGATCCTCATGTACCCATGTAGCCTCTGAGTCAGGTTTTCTCTTCCACTTGATAAGGTGCTCCATGTATACCTTATTCCTTGTTGCTTTCTTCACCCTGGACTCCAAGACCTTCTTTGCCTGAGCTTTCTCTTGACTTGGAAGGGGTATATTACTGATATCCTGAAAGATTTCCTGACTATTCTAAAAGTCATCATTGACTGTACCCTTCTACCTGATCAAATCAACAATGTTGAAGACTGGAGATATACCCAAATCCGATGGAAGTTCCACCTTGTATGCATTCTTTCCATACTTAGCTATCACCTTGCATGGTCCTACCCGCTTCATTTGCAACTTGGTGGACATCCCCTTCTGCAATCTGGATTTGTTGAGGTGAACCATCACATAATCACCCACCTAGAACTACACATCTCTCCTTGACTCATCAACTTTGTCCTTCAACTTTTGTGTTGCTGCTGTGATTGTCCTCTTAACCTGCTCATGAATCTCCTTCATGGTTTGAGTGAAGTATTCAGAATGTCCACTCCTATTCTCCATTGTTCCAAGGTCTTTGAGCTCACAAATTCCCCTTGGATGCATTCCATACACAACTTCAAATGGACTTTTTCCTGTAGTCCTGTTCACACTATCATTGTATGCATATTCAGCTTGGGAAATCACCATATCCCAGGTCTACCCATATTCCTTTGTCAAGCACCTCAATAGATTACCTAACACTCTATTAACCACCTCTATTTGACCATCGGTCTGAGGATGGTAAGCTGATCCAAATGACAAATTAGTTCCCAATCTACTCCACAATGTTTTCCAAAAATGGCTCATGAACTTCACATCCCTGTCAGAAACAATACTCAATGGCAATCCGTGAATTCTCACAACTTCCCTGAAAAAGAGATGGGAAATATAGCTTGCATCATGTGTAGTCATGCAAGGAATAAAGTGACTCATCTTGCTAAATCTATCCACAACTAAAAAAACACTGTCAAAACCAGATTTAGTCTTGGGAAGACCCACCACAAAATCCATGCTCACACATTCCCATGGTCTGTTCAGAATAGGCAAGGGATGATATAACTCAAAATTGCTAGCTCCCCCTTTGGCTCTCATGCAAACAACACATTGTTCAACATACTTTCTGACATCTCGTGCTAACTTAGGCCAATAATAAAACCTTTGTACTAGCTCTAATGTTTTGTTAATGCCAAATGGCCCACTAAGACTGCCATTGTGTTTTTCTTGGATCAAATTTTCTCTCATTTTTCCTCTTGGGACACATAACAGATTACCCTTGAATAACAACCCATTTTGCAATGTATACTCAACATATTGACTGTGAAAATGATTTGCAAACTCTAAACATATCTTATAGGCTTCAGAAAAGTCTTCGTCATCACCATAGAGATCTTTAAAACTTTCCAATCCAATGCTTTTTAGCTGTATCTCTTGGACTGTCAACATCCTCCTGCTTAATGCATCTACCACTTTGTTTTTCCGTCCCTTCTTGTGCTTAATGGTAAATGTGAAAGCTTGAATTAACTCCATCCATTTGAAGTGTCTATTGCTTAACTTCTCCTGGGTGTTGATATAACTGAGTGCCTCGTTATCTGTGAAGACCACAAACTCTTTGGGCAGCAAATAATGCCTCCATTTCCTAAGGGACTGCACTAAAGCATAGAGTTCTAGATCATAGGTGGAGTATTTTTAATTTGCTTCATTGAGTTTTTCACTAAAGAAGGCTACAGGCCTACCTTCTTGACTAAGGACTCCTCCTACTGCTACTCCACTTGCATCACACTCAACTATAAACAATTTATCAAAACTAGGCAATAACAGGATAGGTTTTGTTACCACTTCTTTTTTCAACTTTTCAAACCATTTATCAGCTTCTAAAGTCCACTTAAACTTTGTTTTCTAACCACCCTTGATTGTATCTAACACTGGTGCACATATACCACTAAAATTCCTTATAAACTTCCTATAGAACTGAGCCAAACCATGAAAACTTCTTACCTCAGTTGCTGTGGTTGGTGTAGGCCAATTTAGGATGGCTTCCACCTTACTTGGATCCATCTTAAGCATTCCTTGGGATACCACAAAGCCTAGATACACAAGCTCTTGTTTAAAGAACTCACACTTCTCAAGGTTGATTGCCAACTATTCTTCTTGCAACCTTTTGAGTACCATCTCTACATGCTTCAAATGCTCTTCTGCTGTCTTACTGAAAATCAATATGTCATCCAAGTAAACTACCACAAAAATCCCTGTGAAATCTTTAAGCACCTCATTCATTAGTCTCATGAATGTGCTAGGGGCATTCGAGAGGCCAAATGACATCACTTTCCACTCATACAAACCATCATTCATCTTAAAAGCTGTCTTCCATTCATCACCTTCCTTAATTCTAATTTGGTGATACCCGCTCTTAAGATCTAACTTAGTGTAAAATTTTGCACCTCCAAGGCAATCCATTAAATCTTCAATTCTAGGTATTGGAAATATATACCTAATTGTGATTCTATTTATTGCTCTAGAATCAGTAGAAAGTCTCCATTTACCTCCTTTTTTTGTTGCCAAAACAACTGGGACTGCACATGGACTAATACTCTTTTGAATCAGACCTTGACTCAGCAACTCTTCCACTTGTCTTACCACCTCTTGGTTCTGCTCAGGTGTAAGCTTGTATGCTACTTTGTTAGGAAATGAAGCTCCAGGTATGAAGTCAATTTGATGACTTATTGCTCTCTTGGGTGGTAGAGTGGATGGTGTTCCATCACTCACTATGCTCTTGTATTTGTCAAGCAAGTTTTGGACTACTGCTGGTAACACTGTCCTTTCAGCCTTTTCCTCTTCTTTGGGATGCATCATGATCACATACCCTTCATTCCCTTGGTGTAGATCCTTGATGAACTCTTTGCCACTGCTCAACATAATGTTTGGAACCTTGGACTGCCCTTCCTCTTCCTCAATCAATGATTGCAGCTTGAAGGTTCTTCCATCCTTCATGAATTCTATGGTATTCTCCTTCCCATGATATACAACACCTCTATCATATTGCCATGGCCTGCCAAGAATAAGATGGCATGCATCCATGGGCAGTACATCACAAATCAGCTTGTCTTTGTAGCCTCCAATCGAAATTCCACTGTAACCTGCTCATTCACTAAGACACTTTTCCCTTTGTTCAACCATGTGACTTTGTAAGGATTGGCATGAGGTACCTTCTAAAATTTTAACTTATTTACTGCCTCCTCAGAGATGATATTGTCTGTAGAACCAGAATCTACAATAACCTTGCATACCTTTCCCAATATCTTGCACCTTGCTCTAAACAAAGCTCTCCTTAGCTTGGGTTCTTCCTTGACCGGTTGTCTGATCAAAACTCTATTAAACATCAGATTTTCACCTACTTCTAATTCTATGTGACTGATCTCAGGTGTCTTTACACTCATGGTGTCCTCTTGTGCATAAGCTACTCTTTTCTCATTGCTAGATGAAGCTTTCTCCGGGCATCTATAAGCTGGATGACCTAACTGATTGCAGTTATAACATTTCATGGTGGCAAAGTAAGAGTTACCTCTGCCTGCTCCTCTACCTCTGTTTGAACCCCCTTGAGGTCCTCTTCCTCTATTAAATCCTCCTCTTGATGGGGTTTCACCTCCATGCTCAGTAAGCTTGGATTCTCCTTGGTTTTTTTGTTCACCACCTCTTCCTTGGTAACCTCCACGTTGTCCTCTTTGATCTCTGCCTCTTCCTCTACCCTTAGAGGACTGATCATGCTTCCTTTTGTTCCTCTCTTCAATCTTGATAGCTAGCTGATAACATTGGTGGACTGTCTTGGGGCCGAGAAAAGCCATCTCTTCCTATATATTCCACTTCAAACCATTCAGGTATCTAGCCACTTTTAGGCTCTCATCTTCTACCACATTTGATCTCAAACAAAGCTTCTGAAACTCTTCCGTGTAGGTGTTTACATCTTGTTCTTTTTGTCTTAAACTCTACCTCTTCTTGTGGAGCTGAATTTCATAATCATCTGGCATATAGGCTTCTTTCACTTTAGCAACCATTCCTTTCCAGGTTGATATGGGCTGCTTACCTTGTTTCTCCCTTTCAGTCTGGACAAATTTCCACCAAGTTAACACTGATCCTCTCAACCTTGATTTTGCAACCTTCACCTTTTGTGCTTTTGTGCTTCTGTGACTCCATCACATTCGAAGTGGTTCTCCATGCCATCTATCCAGTCCAAGACCAAATCAGGATCCATCTTTCCATCGAATAGTGGGACACCCACAAGTCCTTTTCCACTCAGGGCTTTTAATGCCTTCAAGAAAGGCTCCTCCTCCAAGATAGGGTCAGGTTCAGGGACTTTGTCCTCCTCTGCAACCTCTTCTTCTTTTAGCACTTTGCCTTCCAGTTTCACCTTGTTTAGTGCTGCTTCAAGCTGTTCTATTCTTTCCTTTAAAGATTTTTTATCCTCTTCTTTCTCTTCAGCCATCTTGGCTAACTGTACATTTGTCACCATCTTAGGCGGTTCACTTGATTCAACTTCCTCTGACATATAAGCTGCTGCTTCCCAAATCTTTCGCGGCTCTGATACCAATCTGATAGAACCAGGGTTGATTGAGAAAACACAATCTCAATGCTTGAGTCTTTGTCTTAAGAACTACTTTAGGTGCTAATTCATTCACCCTACAACCTATAGGTCCTCTGTTTGTTTGAGGCACCCCCGGTTTACCTTAGCAACCTTGCTATCATTGCAAATTTTCTGCTACAAAATGTTATTTGGTACTCTTTCTTCAACTTGCACTGTCTAGACTTTTATTCCTCAAAAGACCAGTCACTCCTCCACTCTGCCAACATTGTTACAGGGGTGTGTGGCACTTTCCAAAGCCTCCAAAGTCATCTTTTCCAATGCTTAAACAATCACCAAGCTTCCGTTCTCCATTGGTTTCCTAAAAAATAGAGTTCTTGGTTCTTGGGCAGGCTACAAGCCTCAAACCCTTTTTAGCCCTCTCAACTCAAAGGACAGGCTACAAATCTTCTATTCCCTCTAATTGTGCCAATATTTTTATTGTTTCTCTGGTTCATTTTCCAAGCTTTGACAGCTTCTTTGGAGATTGATGCCTTTTTCTGCCCATATAGGGGAAAAATCCAACCTAGGTTAACCTAGGGTTTCTTAAGGCTTTTCATTGGCCTATTCTTCCTTTTCTGACCACAACAACATTAGAGAAACTTTTGTTTACTGTTCTACACCTCCTTAACACTGTCTGCAATCACAATAAAAATTAGATTTTAAAGATACTACCCCTGCCACGTTGGGATTTGTCTCTTGACTGTCTTTTCTAGCTGGGTTTCCAAACTCGCCTAGAAACAGTCCTCCAACTTGCCAAAAAAAATTCTAAAGACTATTATATGTACAATATATACAATAGTGGAGTTTAGCATTGTTCCCTTAGCGTCCATGCTGCCTGGCGCGTTCAGAAACAACCCTGAAACTCCATTATTCTGGTATTTACTAGTCCAAAACAAAACTAAAAGAAAAACACAAATCTTGCAAAAAGAAAAAAGCGATGGAGAAGCTATCTAAAAATGCCAAGACAAAACTTCAAAACATGGCTTTACATGCTCTTCAACAAATAAAATGTTTATTCCATTCAGCTGTTTGTTGTTTCCAACACAGAAACATAAATCTGCAATTTTCACATTAAAAAAAGGAAGAAAAAAATGTTGTTTCCTCTTTATTTTTCACAACTGCCATCATCAAAAGGCCTTCCATCTACTCAAAATGTCAGGATCTTTCTTTCCAACCCGAAAAAAATAGTTAGGTTTAACATTTCGAGCTCAAAAGTGGCCAAATAACACGCGTTTGAAAACACACTGTGTTTTGCAAACATAACCAAAACTTAAGGAAACGCCTACAAAACGAGTTCCCAATTTATTTTAATTTTAGATAAGCTCTAAAAAGGTCCCCTTACACATCCTAAAAGGAATTAGGACCTTGCACAACAAAAATGAAATGATTTAAAAGAAAAACATCAAAATATGCTTGTTTTTAAGGTAGGTGCTCCTGCACCAATGAGCTAATGTTAACTTTTAGTGACTAGTATTGTGTGCAGGACCTGAACCATAATTTATATCTTATAAAGGGAATTTAAATTGGTAAATTTATACTCTTAAATGTATTATATTTATTATTTTTGTTGAAATTGTGGTTTTAGGGAAAAATCTTGAAATATCCCAAATAGGGTACATTACAGTGGTATCAGATCTTTGATCTTGCCAACCTGATGATCCAAAAAAATAAGTATATGCCTAGGAATTTCAAACCAAGGCTATGAGACCTACATTTTCTTTTGGTTACAGGTTATTATATCATAAAATTCCCTAATGAAGGATCAATCAATCATTCTCTAACAACTCAACATAGTTAATGATTATATCAACTGATATAACTTGACTTTTATTTGTCAAATAGAAAACCACATATTTCCATCACTAGCCGTCACTGGAACTTAGGCATAACTAGGATACAAAGATGGATTTCTATTATCTTACTTCTAAATTTCAAGATATAAGTTCACAAAGATATCTTGACCTAGGATTTCTAGTCTCTTAAAATCCAACCAATAAAAATTCCACAAAGTAATTACTGCATTATCACGAAAACCATAACTTCCAAGTGTTGTGTCATTCCTTAGATAGTGATTGTTGAAAGCATAACCTACAACTTAATAATTAGCATAGATTTCAAGTACCTCGTAGTGATCACTAATCACTTATTTTGCATGCTTCATATATCTCTATATGGCCTTAAGTGGGCCCCACATGCCATATAACAAAATTTGATCAAAATCTTCAAGATTTTGGATTTAGAATAAGTCTTTCTGACCCAAATATTTGTATAAAAAATGATGGTGATGACATTGTGATTCTTTTTTTCTATGATGACAATCTTTCCATCATAGGTAGCAGGTCCATTTCATTACAATGAAATTTGATCTATGCTCTACTTTTTACATGCTTAATCTCGACCTCTCACAATATTGTATCAGTGTACAATTCTAGTAACATGACCATCTTTCTTTAATGTCTCATGTCTAGTATACTACAAATATTTTGAAAAGGTTTTGTATGATTGATTATAATCCTTCCACTATACCTATGGAAGCTGGATTGAATTTTTTAATCTTCTAATGATTTATTATTAGCCTATGAATAAATCTTCAAATAATTGCTAGGTATCATAATCCATCTTTACATCCACACAACTAGATCTTTGTTTTGTTGATTATCTCAATTTTTAGCCTATGTTCCACCAAGTTTCTAGTATGGGGGGACAATGGGATGTGTTTCAAGGAAGAATTTTTTTCAGGGGATTTTTGTGGATGGCAGGGGATGACAAAGGGGATGGCTATATATATATAGATAGATAAATTTAAAAAATATAGGGAAATTTAAAAATTGATATATTCATTTGAGTAATGATAATCATAACAATTAACATTGATAAAGTTTCAAATGTAATCACTAATCATACTGACATATACATTATAGAGTCCAACAAATTAATACTACACCTACTTAATTGTGTGTGTATGTAAAATGTATCGTGAATAAGCAAGTAAACCTATACAATACACCAATGAAATATTATATGAAGGAATTCAAATGATAACAATCAAATTGAAACAAACAATTCCCCAATGGCATGTCATTGTCCTCTATCTCCAAGGATTCTTTAAGTCATTTTTCTCTCAGATTGTTTGTGCACATGACTTTCGAAATGACAACTTGAAGAATGAGAGATGCTGGAAATGCAAGAGATGTTTCCTACATTACATGATTGCTAAACTAGTTGTAGATGATATGCAAAGATTAAGATGTTGCTAATGGTGTTGCTAATGAAAATGAAATGATTAAGCTACTATAATTAAGATGCTACTAATGGTATTGCCATGATTAAACTACTTAATGCTAAAATGCTAATGCTAAAATGACAATGCTAAGATGATAATGCTAACTAAAATTCTGTAGAGTGTAATTATGCTTAGCTCTCTCTATTTTTGCTATAAATGAGGGTCCATTTATAGATTTTCCAAGGCATGAGCCTAGGTGGTAGGAATCAATGGTCTAGATTCGATTTGGAGAATGGACGGTTGAAGGTGAAGAGGTTAGAGAGAAAAGGGGAGTGTGTTCCTTTTAGAAGAACAAATTTCCAAGTGTGGAGGAAATAAAATGGAGATGAAGGCCAAGTGTCCCAAATTGGCTAAAATTTGTTGAGGATAAATACTGAATTAAATATTAGAAATATTTAATTTCTTGAGACACATGATGAGGTGGAAGGTGAGAAGAAGTTAGTAGAAATGTGCTTAAATTTGAATTTAAAATTCAAATTTAATGAGAGGAGGTTAATTAAATAAAATAAACTAATTGAATTTGTTTATTTAATTAAGATATGAAGAAAATGATTTAAGATAGGAAGAATTAAAGAAAATGAACTATATAAATAAAATTTTCAATTTATTTATAAGTAGAAGAATTAAAGATTATTAATTAAATAACTTGTATTTAATTAATTCTTTCAGACCAAATTTAAGTATATACATTTTTCCCCTCTTTGAAGTGACATGTTTGCGACACGTTGCTTCAAAGAAAAAATCACTGATAGTGCTAATAAATTATTTTTGATATGCCCTAGATGCTAATTTTCGAGTGATGATGTGTGTATGCCCCCTTGGAAGATAAATCAAGAATTTTTTGAATTTTGATTTTTTTTCAAATTTTATGATGACTTTCAAATTTTTAGGATTTTACGACGATTTATCTCCCAATAAAGAATACTGACCCTACCGATTGATTAATTAATTCCCTTTTGAAAATAAAATCAATCCCACTTAAATACCCTCCATTTACCCCTTTAAAAGATAAAAAGTTGAAAAAGGAGCTCATTTGAATTCATTTGCAATTTGGAGTGATTGAGCTAATTAAGTGATTTGAGAAAAATGGTGATTCCATACCACACCCATCGATTCGAGTGAGTTCGATGACACAACCACCTCGCCGCGTATGGACCTTCGGTATGTACCCTAAGAAACCTCCTTGTGAAATTTGAATTTTTTTTGGGTGCATTTTTATGTTTTTAAATTTTGTGATTAGAGTTCTAGCACATATAAGATTTGATTTAGTGCATAGAGTGAGTGTTGTAGAGCATTTATTGATTTAGCGCATTTGTGAACTATTATAGTGCATATGTGGAATTTTGTAGTGCATATAGAAATTTTGCACATTTAGGTCGTGAAATAGCACATATGATGTCTATTTTGGCGCATTCATAGATTTAGCACATAAGTGCTATGTTTTGGCGCATTGATGGATTTCTGTAGTGCATCTGTTGTTCTAGCGCATAGATGTGTTGTTTCAACGCATTAACACTAGAATTGATGAATTGTTGATTTTTCTCCTTGTTTTTGATGTTTGATGATCACGTCAGCTATTTTTTTGGTGATGTTTGATAGGATAGATGATAATTGAACTCATGATAGGTGAGGGTCAATGATAGGATAGATGATGATGGACCTCATGATAGATGAGAGTCAATGATAGACGCTCCACAAGATTTGATCGAAATCTCATTAGAGTTGATTAGATTAATTGATAAAATGTTGATTTGTGGTATGTCATGATTATAGGAGGCTTTATGAGTTCTTCAGTCTCAGGAGCGTTACCCGAAGACTTGGGATATGATTCTGCATTTGGTTCTGGTGGATTTGGATGTTATTGCGCGATGTGGTTTGTATTCCTTGCTTGATATGCTCCAGTATAGGATAAATAGGGGACTATTGACTGCATTAGCTAAGAGATGGCATATCAACCACAACACATTCCATTTGGCTACCAGTGAGATGAAAATTACTTTGGAGGATGTGTATCAGATATTAGGGATTCCTGTGGTTGGAGAGTTAGTCATATATGATCATACAGAGCAGGGAGGTATCGAGGCACTAAGCAGGATCTTTTTTGATGATGAGATTAGTGGTTATGAGATCCCGTGGTAGGATATGGTTGATTCTTATGAGCCATTACCATCTATTTTATCTGGGCTTGTTGGAGGATTCTTATGTCCCAACCATAGGTTGAAGGGACTGTCCATTGGCTAGGGTAGGATACTGGAGAGTATGATCACACAAGGTATCCAATATGCATGGGGTTCCTGTATGTTAGCTCATTTGTACCATGATCTACATCAGGTAGTGTATCTTGGAGCGACGAGTTTATCAGTTGGAGTGACACTGCTGCAGATTTGGGCTTGGGAGCATATAGCTACTTCTCATCCTCTAGCGGAGGGAGATCGTCCAATTGGCAGGCCATATGTCTTCGGGTATGTAGGTGGTATTGTCCAGCACAAGCTAGGAAAATTGGAGTATTGGTGGTGAGTTCTCGATGATTTGGAGATCATCACATGGCAATTGTACTTGGATTGTGAGCAGTGGCCCGAGGATGATCTTGAGATGCCATATGTTTGCACATCAAGGTATTTGATTGTATGGACCTAATTTGTTATCGAAAGATTCATGCTCATGAGGGTGCTTCGTCAGTATGGCCGAGTTTAGGGGATGACCCAGGGATTTGCATTATATGCGCGGAGACAACATGATATTCCAGAGTGGGGACCCACCCTATCTTATGATGTAGCTTGTGAGGAGTATTTTGGATTGCAAGCACATGTATGGGATTACTGTCCAGAGATCACAACTGATGTGATGATGAATGAGTATATAGATTATTTCTTCACACATACTGTACCAAGGATACTGAGTCCTGATGAGCTAGTACCAGCCTTTGATGATGATGAGAGGGCACGACAACATGCACCGAGATGGAGGAGAGATGGGGGAGATGGTGATGATGAGGAGGTAGATGGTGGAGATGGCAGGGATGATGGTGGAGATGGAGGAGATGTAGGTGTCAGCTAGATATTGGATTTTAGAGTACCCCGAAGGAGGAGATCTATGGTTCCCTCAGGATAGCAACATACATGACCATCCCAAGTTCAGATTTGTGTGCCTTCCCATAAAAAATAGGCTTAGATAGATTCCCTATAGTTATAGTTGGAGGGCCTATAAGGACATTTAGCATAGGCACAAGCAAAAATTGACACTTTGACTGTGAGGCAGAGATGTGAGCAGGCAACAACCTTATCCGAGAGATTATAGAGAGTGTTCGAGGGGACTATTGTAGGGGATATGCTTAGAGAGGTTCGACATTCAACTCGAGAGAAAAAGTACTATAAATTAGAGTATTATCAGGTGGTTCTTGCAGAGCGGCATGCCCTAGTTATGCACAGTCTTTCAGTGCTAGGTTAGGTTGGAGTCAATCATAGACTATGAGTAGGGGTGTGACTGGGCCACCTCCCAGAGATCCATCAGGCAAAGATCTAGGTGCAAGTCCATCTAGTGGTGCAGTAGTAGGCACAAAGAGGCCTACAATGTATGGGGAGAGCAACATGTAGCTTTAGTGTTCATAGTTGATGTACTAATACTTGATGTATTCACTGATTCAGTCGGGGACTTTATGATTTCCTACCATTTTGTTGATGTATCTCTCCATATTTTGTGATATCATTGTACACTTGACATTGATTATTTTGAGATTATATGAGATACAAAGGAAACTAGTGATCTATATGTTGTCTACATGCTGTTATGATGAATGCATTTGATTTCTACTTGATATGCTATGTGTGATGTTTATATGATTATGCCATGGTTGTGTATGGATGCAATAATGAAATAATGATGTATGGATTATGAATCTATATGGTTTTATGGATGATTTTTTATGATATATGCAATGGATTTGATCATGCAGATACGATGTAATGAATTTTATTTTTGTATTTTTCTAATGAAAATATATGATCTAATGCATGGATGGGTGACCTATGATAATAATTTCTAATGTATGTATGACATGATAATGATTATGCAACTACATGTGAATGATCTTTTTTTGTTTATGTCAAATATACTAAATCCTTTAATGAGAGATAAAATCATTTTGAAATTTTCTAGCCTTGGAAAAACCTAAAATGCACATGCAAAAACTAATATGGATGCAATCTATCTTAACCATACAAATCTAAATATGCAATGTTGTCATCTTGTAAGTTGATTTGTTGTGCTTGGTATCATCATTGAGTTTTTGATATGTTGAAAGTTAGTACAAACATCAATGGTAAAATTAAACCATGATGAACTGAGTAAAACTTCCATGGATTTTTGATATTGGAATGTAATACAAGCATCTAGGCATAATTGAACCGAGATGACCTAAGAATTGCTTGTGTAAAATAGACAAGAGTTAATCCTTTTCCTATGCAAATCTAGAATTTCATCAACGATACTTTGTAGAGCACATCCCATGAAAGATTTACATAGTAGTAATGATCAACTCACAGAAAACAAAAAAAGAAAAATATCATACTCAATCATAGCTTCTCTAGTCTATGACATCCTTGAGTTGCTCCAAAGAAATGATAACCAAAAATCAAGATACAACAGTTGAAAATTTATGCTTAAGTGATTAAACCATGATTAAGAAGAACATCATCTAGTGAGATTTGGTTTACCAATCTTGCTGTTGATTTGGAGGTTGGTTTTCTAAAGATTATGATTGATGTTCAATGTTGAGTTTCATTGTGATCATTATGTTTGCTATGTTGTCTTACTGTTGCTTGTTTGTTATTTTAAGCTCAAAGTAGATTGCCCCTAGTGAGTTCGGGATTTTTCCCCCAGTGAGAAATAAACCATTTATTGTGGAAGCGTACAATGATCACCAAGCCAGAGTGAGACATGACCACAACACCCAGATATGTACATGAGGTTTTATGATGGACATGCATAATGATGGCGAAAAGCAAATGACCAACACACGCTCCAATAGATGGAAAAGTTAATCTATCACAAATAGCGCATGTTGCCAGGTTTTCAGTAGTTTTTATTGCACTTTTTCTGATTTTCTAATTTTTTTAATTTTTCTCTTTTTTTGCATTTTTTTGGATTTTTTAGCTCTTTTTCTTATTTTTTGGATTTTTCAACTTTTTTTCTTTTTTTGGATTTTTCTGCTTTTTTGCTTTTTTTGGATTTTTCTGCTTTTTAAATCGTGCACTAGATGAGTTATGTATAACACTTCTTGAGATGAAGGATGTTGATAGGTTCTTCAAATAGGTCCCCTTTAGGTGTAGATAACTAATATGCTTTAGATCAATATACTGATACAATGACAAAAGGACCTAGCCAATTAGGTTCAAATTTTCCCTTCTTTTCCCGATCTTGTTGATTGCGAGGATTCTCTTTTAGTACCAAGTCACCAACCTAAAATGTTCTTGGTCTTACCTTGTGATTATAGCTCCTTGGAATTCTTTGTTGATAAGCTTTTAGATGATCAATAGCATGCTGACAATGTTCATCTAACAATTCTAACTCCTGTAGTCTGGATACTCGATAGTCTTCCTCTAAAATGATTCTTTTCTATGATACCTGGAGTGAAGGTAACTCAACCTGAATAGGCGAGATGGCTTCTGATCCATACATAAGAGAATATGGTGTGGATCCTATAGGGGTGCGGATGCTAGTATAGTATGCCCACAAAGCAGGGTTTAGTTGAACATGCCAGTCACGTCCAACATCATTGATAGTTTTCTTCAAGATTTTCAAAATGGTCTTATTTGAGGCTTTTGCTTGGCCATTCCCTTAAGGGTAATAAGGTGTGGAAAATCGGTGATGGATATGGATTTTTTTACAAAGTTCGCGTACATCTTGGTTTTTGAATGTTCTACCAATGTTAGTGACAATGGAGCTAGGGATACCATACCGACATAAAATGTAGCTTAGGATGAAAGAGGCAGTTTGTTTATTGGTGATTGTGGTTAGTGGGATAACTTCAATCCACTTTGTGAAATACTCGGTGGCTGTGATTATGAATTTATGTCCATTAGAGGAAGATGGATGAATCTTACCCACAAGATCAAGTCCCCATTGACAGAAAGGCCAGGTCGATGTGAATGGTTGCAGCTCCTGTGCTGGTGCATGTATGAGATTTCCATGGACTTGAAACTTCTTGCACTTCTTAACAAATTGAAAAGATTCTTTCTCCATGTTCAACCAATAATATCCAAAGTGTAGGAGTTTCTTAGCTAGAGTAAGACCATTTGAATGATTACCACAAATAACTTCATGAACATCTTGTAAGGCAGTTTCTGATTTGTCACGTTCAAGAAGTTGAAGGAGAGTACCATCAAGACCTTGTCGATAAAGTGTATCAACTATCATGGTGTGTCAAGCTGCTTGATGGATAAAGTTGCATTTTTGGTTCTGCGATAGATCAAGTGGAAGGGTATTATCTCTCAAATAGGTATAAATCTTCCCCTAGGTTGAAGAATCAACATCAACTAGATGACACACAATTTGGGATTCAGGATTGTTATATACGTGAGTAAACAATTGTTCCACCATGAATTCATAATGACTTCATTCTTTTGGTATTTGTAGAAGAGAAGCAATGGTTGCCATGACATCTGAAGCTTTGTTGTCTACTCTTGGAATTTGTTCAAACTTTATCTCAACAAAGTATTTATTGAATTCATCTACCATGCTCTTATATGGCATCAACTTATCATCTTTTGTTTGATAGTCATCATTAATCTTATTGATGATTAATTGAGAATCTCCATAAAATTGTAACTCTGTGATTTTCCATTCCACTGCTACCTTGATACCAATGATTAGTGCTTCATATTTAGCCATATTGTTTGTGCAAGGGAACATCAACCTGTAAGATTTTGGGATAGTGTGTCCTTGAGGAGTAACAAATAGGATTCTAGCACTTGATCCATGTTGAGTGTAAGACCCATCTATGTATAATATCCAATGTAGTGCTGTCAGTATGAGGACATCTGCATATGGAAATTCAATGCGCATAGGATGGTCATCTTCTAGTGATGCTTCAGCTAACTGATATGCTATTGCTTGGCCCTTGATAGCTCTTCTATCCACATATTAAATGTCAAATTCACTCAATATCATCACCCACTTTGCTAATCTTCCTGTTAAATTGGATTTTCTGAGTAGATATTTTAATGGATCTATCTTGGCTATTAGTTTGATGGTATGTGTTAACATATAGTGTCGCAATTGTTGAGTAGAAAACACTACTACCAAACATTCTTTTTCAATGAATGTATAGTTAATTTCATATCCACTCAATGTTCTACTGATGTAGTAGATAGCCCTTTCTTTTTGTGTATAGTCTTCTTGTGCTAGCAAAGCTCCCAAAGACACCTCAATAGTTGCTATGTAGAGTAGAAGTGGTTTTCCCTCTATTGGTGGTACTAATATAGGTGGATTCATCAGATATTGTTTCAATTGATTAAAGGCAACTTCACATCTTTCATCCCATCTAAAAGAAACATTCTTGTGTAACAAATGAGTAAAAGGATGAATTTTGTCTACTAGTTGTGCAAAGAATCTTTTGATGGATTGGAATTTTCCTTGTCACTATGTATCCTAAGAGTTTTGCTGATGTTACTCCAAATACACACTTCTTTGGGTTTAAGCGCACATTAAACTTTTCCAATCGATTAAATATTTTATCCAAGATTTCTAGATGTCCTTCCCTGGTGAATGATTTTTCTAGTAGGTCGTCGTTATAGTCCTCCATGAATGTGTACATCATGTCATGAAAGATTGTTGTCATTGAACGTTGATAGGTGGCTCCTACATTCTTTAATCCAAAAGGCATGGCGTTCCAACAAAATGTACCCCATGGGCATGTGAAATATATTTTGTCTGTATCTTCCAGTGCAATTTTGATCTGATTATAGCCTGAAAAACCATCCATGAGTGATAGCATAGCATGTCCTGCTGTTAAATCCACAATGATGTCTATATTGGGAAAAGGAAAGTCATCCTTCAAAAAGCCTTGTTAAGATCCCTAAAATATTTGCATATTCTGATGCCGTTGTCTGGTTTGGAGATTAGAACAATGTTTGAAATCCATTTCACAGAGTCAATTGGTTGGATGAACCCTGCATCTAATAATTTTTTTAATTCTACTTTCACTAGTAGGTCGATGTGTGGATGCATTTTTCTCAATTTCTATTTTACTGGCTTCACTCCAGGTGCTATGGATAAATGATGCATTATTAGATCTGGATCTATTCCTGGCATGTCAGCATAGGACCGAGCAAAATTGATTTATCTTTCTTCAAAGAATTTGATGAAATTTGGCTTTTCTTGCTCATTCATTGATGCCGCTAAGTGTAAGGTCTTTATTGTTTATGTAGTACCAATATTTATGGATTGTGTAGGCTCAACTGATACTAAAGATCATTCATGATAATGCTTAGGAAGAGTGTCAAATCTCCCATCCTTCAGTGCCTCAGAGAGGCTTTCACCATTGGATACAATCTTTCTTTTTACTTTTTCATGATCTAATACTGCCAATACATGGTTTTCACCATTAGATCAATTTTTTGTGTTCTTTATTTTGCAGCTAAGAGATTTGGAACTCCCCTTGTTTGAAGCTTTGTTATGAAATTCATTGGTGGAACTTGTTTTTGGATTTTTAGAACAAAGGAAATTGATAATGGCATCATCATCTGAAAAGATAGGGATATCAAGTAGCTTGGTTTGTTCCCAGTCAATGAGTTTGGGATGTATCAAAGGTAAGGAATCATCAGATTGGTCAAGATCAAAGGTGGTGAGTCTCATGATGGAAATGTTTTCAAGGTGTTCGATAGCAATGTAAAGGTCTATAATGTTACTTTCCTCAAAATGATCTATCTCACTCGATGTCTGATCATCCTCACTAGAGTCATCAATATGTAGTGATCCAAATTTAAGTGGTCTAGACCCTAAACTTTGTCCCTCCATATGTATGGGTGCATACTTCTTTATCACATCGATTTCTTTGTCTTGGCAAGATTCTTCAGATAGTGATCCCATTCATATTCATTTGAGTCTGTTTCAGAACTAGCTTGCAATTGGAGGATTCATTCACAAATCTTCTAAGTGGCTTCTTCTTTTGTCTCTTCTTTGTATCATAACCTTGTCTTGTCTGTTGCATTGATTGTGATAGGTTGAATTGGTTCCACAATACCTTCTTTTCGTTTGCCAATAGGACCTTTTCCTTCATGTCCCATCTTTTCTAAGATTGTGAACCCTTTACCATATTGCTCTGTTGGTATATTGGAAGTTTCTACTTGGGATTCTTCTTCATCTTTGTAAAGCCAATTTAGAATGTCTTTTTCCTTAGATTCATCAACTAGAGTACCTACTTTTACAAATTTACCATCAAAGATCGCGATGGGTTGTGAATATTGTTGTCTAGATGTTCATGGTTGTCCATATGATTTTGGATAAGGTAGTAGCTGTGAGAGACATAAGGACTGCTCAAAAGAATATTCACCCATGCCTTTATCCTTCAACTAAATATTTTTCTCAAACTGTTTTGACAGAATTTAGTTAGCCTTCATTACTTGAGGAAATAGAATCATCGATTTCTTTATCTTTCAACTGAACCTTTTTCTCAAACTGTTTTGATAAAGAATTGAGTTGGCCTTCATTATTTGAGGAAGTAGAAGTGAGAGATTCTTTGTTCTATGGTACAAAACATCTTGGACTATCTTGAGAGTGTTGCAGTATTGGGGATTATTAGAATCTGTTGAAATTGTGATATCTTGTCCATTGTAAGGGAATTTCAAGCATTGATGGTATGTTGATGGTATTGCTTGCATTTCATGGATCTAAGGTCGACCCAAGAGTATATTGTATGTCAAATATTTGTCTAAAACTTGGTAGATTATATCCTTTTGAATTGGTCCCACTTGAATTGGAAATGTTGGTATGTGGCGATTGATCATGCTATACTGTATAGCCCATGGTATACTGTACACCCTGGCCCCTCGTCCTCGCCAGGGTCTGGGGCCGAGTTGGGTCCCGGGTGGGGGTTCGGGGGTGCAGCCCCCGAGAAAATTTTTTTTGCCATTTTTTTTCACGTCATCAGTGAAAAAGGAAAAATCTC
>VDFB02379711.1:144724981-144789115 GCA_007258455.2 Sequoia sempervirens | reverse complement strand
CATTTTTTTCGCGTCGTCAGCGAAAAAGGAAAAATCTCTGAAAAAGAAAGAAAACCGACTTTGTAAAACCCTAATTATGGAAGCTTCTAAAAATCTTGTTAAAAGGGGTTGGGATGGGGGTTACAGTATGAGGAAAAACGTGATTATTCACAAGATTGTAATAGGTTTTGCATTGGGTAATAAAAGTATTGGATGGCTGTGGTTTGGTGGATGTAGCCCAGATTGGGTGAACCACATTAAATTCTCTGTGTTATGATTTATTCTGTGTATGTTTTAGTTTCTTTGTTTATTATTTAAATCTGCATTTAATTGTTAGATATCTGCCATCTCTAACCCTAATAGGCAATACTATCAGTCCTTGAGAGGATCTTTCTTCATCATCATAAGCTTTTATGGTGATCTTTCTTCTAGCATCTATTGCATTTTCTGAAAATCCTAGTGTATAGATAAGCTTTAAGGTGTAGATACTTAGACCAACTTCTCCATCTATTAAAATGTGTTTGACCCAATGTTTATGGTAAAACCTCAATATGGAGTGGTGTGTTGTGTGGATGAGTGAGGGATGCATCATCATTTTCTGAGAATGATAAACAATGGGGAATAGTCAAATTTCCCACCATGGCTTGGAATTGACAAACTTCCAAATTAGTTGGTACTGTGGTGCCCACTGGAGCTTTTTCCAGAATATCCTTATAGGTAGGTGAAATTTTAAGAAGTTCCAGTTTGGATATCTGTGCTGGAATCTTTTTCCATTGATCTACTATATTGTATTGATTCGAAGGAGCAACAAGTGTTTTAGATGTACTTCCTTTTAATACAAACATGGACTGCCCTCTTGTGGTCACATTTATTGGTAGGTTGTCTTGTCTATTGTTGATTTTGATGAAATTGATTTGATTATCAGTTGTAACAATGTCTTGTTTATCTTTGATTTTCATGTCATTGGTTTGATTATTAGCTACAACAATGTGAAGGATTGTAGTGTCATAAACATAATTCACATTCTTCCCTTTGTTTTTCGAAGAGGATTCTCATTTTTCATAGTTGGGTAAAAGGTTTTTAAATGCTCCATGATCAACATTTGTTTGAGGTCCTTCTATCTATATTTCACGTTTGTCTATCAAGCCTTGCACCAAATGTTTTAATTGCATACAATTGTTTGTTTTATGACCTTTGTTTCTATGAAAATCACAGTAATATGCATCGTTCCACCATGATGGTTTGACTCTTGGTTTAAAATCTCGTGCCTCTGGTAATGTTATGAGTTTGTGTGCAAGAAGCTCTTTTAACGTTGATTCAAGTGACTGTCCCAAAGGTGTAAATCTCCTTCGATGTGGTGGTGGAGCTAGTTTAGATTCACTATTATTTTGATTGTTTTTGGGTGCAGTGCCTGATAAATTGAAGACTGGTTTTACATTTTGTGTGTTAGCTGTGACATCATTACCAACATTTTTGTTTCTTGTCTAAAATTTGGATTTTTCATTGCTGTTATGATGGTTAGAAGAGTTTTCTGAGTTTGGTCCTTCATTATAGATTTTTAATAGTCCTCTTAACCAAGGCTTCCTCAATCTTAAGTCCATTTTCAATAATCTTTTCAAAGCTAGGTGGACATTGCAATTAGAGTCTACAACTCATTTCACTGTTGATATTGTTAATGAAGATATCCATCTTTTCTTTCTCAGGTATAGGATGGGCATATCTAGCAAATAATGGTCTCCATCTTTGTAGGAATGTAAGAAATGATTCACAATTTTTCTATTTTGTGTTATAGAGATCTTTCATGGTTATTTCATGCTGAATGTTGTATGAATATTGGGAGATGAATTTATTTACCAACTCTTCAAATGATCTAATACCTGGTGGGAGTTTTGAAAACCATTCCATGCATTGACCACCCAAACTTCTTGGAAATAATCTCATTAAATAAGTTTCTTCATGTGAAAATTCCAAACTCATGGTGTAGAATTCTCTTACATGATCTTGAGGATCAATTTTTCCATTGTATTTGTCATATTTTGGAAGTTCACAGTTTGGTGGAAAAGGTATCATGTTCATACTTATGTCAAAGGGATAAGGACAGATGTCTTGTAGCAAATATCTCTTTGTTTTTTTCCCTTTGCATGTCTTGGATTTTTTGTTGAAGATTTTGCATCTGTTGAGTTAAAGCATTCAGTGGATCCGTGATTCGTGAGTCAACTTCTATTTTGTTGGGAGCTCCTTTCAATTTGTTGACATCAAAATCAATGGGTAGTTTGACACCTTGATTTGCCAACATCAGAAAATATTTCTCTCCATCCTTTTCTAGATTTTTTTCCATGAACTTGTGAAATTTAGGGTCTTGTTGAGCTTGTTGAATGTCCTCTTCAGTTATCTCATCTATTTTAGGTTGATGAAATCTGTGAAAAGGATTTTCTTCTCCTTCTTCCATGATGGTTTGGGTTTCTATTTCTTTTTCTCTAAGTTTTTGTTTTTGAGCTCTTGTTAAAATGGGAATGCAAATGATGGATTTTTTCTATCCTTTGATCTTTGTTTGGGAGTTCCAATGAGACACCTAAGTCAAATAGGATGATGGATCCTATTGATGAGACTATGGTTAAATCTGATGTAAAGCGTTTGTTTTGTGATGAAGGATGATAGATCCTTATAGTGAAACTCAACTAATAATCAAAGATGAGATTGGTGATTTGGGAACTTTAAGTTGTTTGATCCAAGTTTAGTTAAAGGGATTGCACTTGCAAAGGAAAATTTCTTCAAGTTTAAACCAATTTTTTAATGAAGAATGATCTTTGCTCTGAAAAGAGTCGCTAAATATAGTTCAAGTTGGTTTAAACTTGAAGAAATTTAGCTCTCTATTTGAGTATCAGGTGAATGCACCAAAATAGGGAGTATATGTGCTGAAAGATGGGGTAAATGCACCAGAACAAAACCTAAATGCGCTAGACTATCACTTAAATGAGCTAGAACAACAAGCTGATGCGCTGAAAGATGAGGAAAATGTTGTAGAACAAGAAACTTATGCACTAGAATGTCACTTAAATGCACTAAAACATAAAGTTGATGCATTGAAAGATGAGGAAAATGTGCTAGAACAAGAAGCTTATGTGCTGAAAGATGGGATACATGTGCTAGAATAGATCATATATTACATGCGCTAGAATAGATCCTATATGCGCTAAATTGGAAGTGTCACCATTTTGAAAGTTTTCCTTATTTTTCTTATTTTTGGGATTAGTGAATTGAGTTTTTTTAATGGATGATCTTTTGAATAGTGATTTAAAACACAAAAGCAAGTAGTAAAATAGTTGTTTCATCCTATGACCTACACATTAAGTGTATGTTCTAGGATCTAGTCTGATCCCTTTTCATTTCCACTTGTATTGAACAATAGAAAACCGATCAGTCAGACTCTTCTAATGTCAAGGGTCATCAATAACATCACATCCCACATCTTAGAACTACACCAGCTCACACAACCCTATCACCCCCTAGAGGGCACTTGTGATTTTTCCTTTTTCAGGTCTTAACCAAAGTCAAATCCTCCACTTTTGGCCAACAACCCATAGTAGTTATATGGTGAATATCTTGGGGGCAGATTCTTCCCTCCCTTTGCACTGTGAATATTATAATGTTCAAAAACTGACTTAGCTTGACTACTACACTTAAAGTTCTTAGTAAGGATTTCCATTCAGTGCAGAAAATGATAATCTCCCTCAAGAGGCCTCCCAACCTTTAGAACAAAAGCTTTGGGGATGACTATCAATGCACACTACTGTTGAATGTGACTTTCATCAGGATTCACGCTTGATTATAGTGGGTTGGAATGCTTGGCTTTAGCTTTTCCCACTTAGGTCGTTCCCTTCAGGTGATTGCTTTTTCCGACAAAGGCAGACCTTCTAAAGGTGCTATTGTAGTAAAATGAAAGAGTGAGTCTAGGATTTTGGTCACCCAGTAAAGGGGAGAGCATAGGCCTATCAGTTTACAAACAAAATATACATGGTGTTCATTAACCTTGTAATTAAACTAGATGCCTAATTTAATCAAAGGAAAATAATTCCAGCCCCTACAAACATGATTAGTAGTTTCAGATATGTCTTTGACAACGTATAAAGCACTTGCAAAATAGAAAGACATAGATCAGTCCCCAAAATTTTAAATTTCTACAAATAAAGGTGTATGTGCTAAAATAGAGAGCATATGCACTAAAATATTCAATATATGCACCATTTAACACCCTAAATGTGCTATTTTGGAAAGCAAAAAAAAGAAAAATCAAAATCATGTGTATGCACTGAAAGAAGGGGTATATACACTGATTTGGGCTGCATATGCACTATAAAAAAGCTTAGATATGCCGAAAGTCACCACCTATGCATTGAAAGAGGCTTCAGGTGCGCTACATTGAAATCCATGAACAAATATGTTGACGAAAACTTGCTAGAAAATGTTAAAAATGGGGCTAGGCCCCACAGTGGGCACCAATTTTATGTGTGTATGTAAAATGTATCGTGAATAAGCAAGTAAACCTATACAACACACCAATTAAACATTATATGAATGAATTCAAATGATAACAATCAAATTGAAACAAACAATTCCCCAATGGTGTCTCATTGTCCTCTATCTCCAAGGATTCTTTAAGTCATTTTTCTCCCAGATTGTTTGTGCACATGACTTTCCAAATGACAACCTGAAGAATGAGAGATGTTGGAAATGCAAGAGATGTTTCCTACATTACATGATTGCTAAACTAGCTGTAGATGATATGCAAAGATTAAGATGCTGGTAATGGTGTTGCAAATGAAAATGATATGATTAAACTAAGTTGTAATTAAGATGCTGCTAATGGTATTTCCATGATTAAACTACTTAACGCTAAAATGATAATGCTAATAAAATTTTTGTAGAGTGTAATTATGCTCAACACTCTCTATTTTTTTTGTAAATGAGGGTCCATTTATAGTTTTTCTAAGGCATGAGGCTAGGTGGCAGGAATCAATGGTGTAGATTCAATTTGGAGAATGGATGGTTGAAGATGAAGAAGTTAGAGAGAAAAGGGGAGTGTGTTCCCTTTAGAAAAACAAACTGCTAAGTGTGAAAAGGAAATAAAATGGAGATGAAGGCCAAGTGTCCCAAATTGGCTAGAATTTGCTGAAAATAAATACCAAATTAAATATTTGAAATAGTTAATTTCTTGAGACACATGATGAGGAGGAAGGTGAGAAGAAGTTAGTAGAAATGTGCTTAAATTCAAATTTGAAATTCAAATTTAATGAGAGGAGGTTAATTAAATAAAACAAACTAATTGATTTTTTTTATTTAATTAAGATATGAAGAAAATGATTTAAGATAGTAAGAATTAAAGAAAATGAACTATATAAATAAACTTTTCAATTTATTTATAAGTAGAAGAATTAAAGATTATTAATTAATAACTTGTATTTAATTAATTCTTCTAGACCAAATTTGAGTGTATACAAATTGCTTCCATAATTCATGTCAAATAGTCAATGTGTATATGATATAAAATTTTAAAAATAAAATGCCCAAAGGCTACAAGTTTGCACTACAAATGTCAAAATGATAAAGTCACAAATGTTCAAAACATAGTAATAGAAAGTATGATGGCTGCCTCTACTTGGTATCTGCCATCACTACCACTATGGGTATGAGAGGCTGGCCCATTTAATGAAACTATTGAAAGGAAGTTGGGTGAGCAGAAACAACTTCTTACACTAATCTAAGTAGGGGAGAGTTACAGATTTTTTCCTTTTAATACCTTATATAGTTACAATAAGAGAAACACATAGAGAATATAATGAAACAACAGGTACACAAATACAACAAACACTAGATATATGTGGGGAAAATCCTTTTGGGTGAAAACCTTATTAGCTCTGAAAAATGCAGGCGAAATGCCTCAAGAGGTTGCCAATCTCTTGGTACGTTTCAACTTAACAGACAAGGTCAAAAGATTTAGACCTTCTACTCTTCAGGTGCTGCTAGACCTAGGCAAGTGTACCTATATGAATGAAGCAGACTTAATGTACTTATCTCTCTTGAAATGTTTTTCCCACAATGGCAGATGGGAGTGGACAAATAAAACTAAATTTGGTATAAATTTTATAGCAATATTCAAAGCTAAATCCTAATATGTTCAGTTAATAGATGTAAGAAATGAATGAAACTAAATGATAAAAAGTGCAGAGACTAGTGCCTTATTGGGTATGCGGAGTCAAATGAAATCTAAATGGGTAACTTATTTCTACAAAACACTCAAATTGTTTGGCATATGTTTTTGTTTATAACTTGTATAAACATGCAATACTGTGACTACCAAGTTCTTCTTAATGATCCAGATGAATTTCCCTAATTACTGTGATCAATTAAAAGGATTTAATCTTTCCTTGAAAGAACCGATCAATCAACCACACAGATACAACAAATGTGCACTAATAAACTAAATATAAACTTGTTACATCAATTTAAATAACCAAAAAGCATCAATCTTGGAGACAACTTTAGTAATACTTTCAATAAGTACAATAGACAATTGACACCAAGAATACGCTACCACATCAACTGATTTTCATTAATATCTCCATATTTTTAAAACATGCAACATAGTCTCATAGTATGACATTTTTTATCTACTGTATCTTCCCTAATCTATCTTCTATCCTATCTACTGTATCCTCTTTTACAATCGAGAATGATAATTTATACACCAGTATTTGAAAAGACACATCGCTTCGCATTCAAACATTGGTGATCAATTGTATTTGAGCTTCTATTAACATTCGCCAAACACTCACTGAGATATCCTGCAGTCATACCAAAGTCCAATGTCTCATTGACAGTCTTCCCTTTGGTCTTTATGTATCGCTGTGAAAAATTTGAGTCTGGGAGACATCTCATAGATCACTTTGTCTTACCGAGAAATATCCATTCGTTTCATTCGCTTTGTCATGACCCTTCAGAGTCGGGGAGATGTCTCGCAGATTATACTTTGTCTTACCGAAATACATCTCGTGATATTCTCTGGTTGCTGAGACATATTAATTTTCTCACTGATGAAACCACATTCTGTGAGACATACGGATCGGAAAGACTACGTAACTTCATTCCGATAACCCTTTGATAGAATCCCTATTTTCCTTATTGGCAAGACCCGACATGTTCGATAAGACTTCACTCTGATGATTTGACTCTTGCCGATGCATAGCTTTATCGGTGTGACATATGAGTCGGCAAGACTGCATGACCTTACCCCTATGATTATTCAATATGATCCCCATAACAACTTTATCGACAAGACCCAATGTATTCGCTAAGACCTCATATTGAAGCCATTTGGTTTGGCCGAAGTGTTTTATTGTGCGCCGGTTGGTAAGAAATGACGAGCTTGCTATGACTTTATTCCGACGATGACTCTCTTGCTGATATGATCCCTTTGTCTCTGAAACAATGTGTTGTGTCCTACCGAGAGGTGTCTGTAGATGAATTTTGATCGGTGTGACATCCCAGAAGTCTTGCTGATAGATTGCAATAAATGTATATCAGTAAAACATGCATTATGGATTGGGGAGACCCTGATAATCTCATGCCGATAGGAAATATACTGTGAGATATTCAAGACTTGATGGATTTTATGGGAATCACATGGCAAAATATGAGCAAAAAAGTTGTGAAGAAAGGCCCTTTGCTTATGATGAAGACTCATTTGGAAACTTAGGGGTATGAAACAACTTGTAAAACTGTCAGAATTTTACAGTTCTAACAAACCCCACCCTCAAAAAGCATGGTAATATTGTATTACTTCAAATAAGAGTTACAATACAACCTCGAGTATAAATATTTCTTCAACAAGTGTTTCATCACAAACTCCTATCCTAGAGTGAATCAGACAACGCTTTGTTACCTACAACAAAACTATGCACTCTACAATGCAAGGCACTCAATATATAGAGAGATGCAAGCTTGAAGAAGCATCTAGAAGGAGAGGGGCGTCCAAATCCACATGGAACAATAACCCACACCACAAACATGCATTTGGACACATGTACAACATTCCCTTATGCCCCTTACAAGTGTCATTACATGCAATATTCTTCCTCCAAGATTAGGCACCTAGAATATGCTAAAAATAGGCTATGAAAGATGCCTTACAACTACCATAGAATCTATCATAAAATCTACCATACTTACAACACTTACATCTGTAAGAGAACCTATTATAAATGACCCAAAATACCCAATTCTCTTACACGTTGTCATAACCCATCTTGGGTACCAAATTCCTCCATGCATAAAGATACTTGATGATGTGTCATAGAATTTGTCATATGTCATAGATTCCAAAGTGGGACGCCTATGTCCACTTGGGATGATTATGTGTCATCCAGTCACCTCCAATAGGGATGCCACCTAGCTGACGAGTCCTAATTTATGACATGACACTATAGGAAATTAAATAATACAAATAAATACATTAATTAAATTAATCATTAGACTCTAAGGTTGAGAAACCTTAATCCCAACATTCTCCCACTTGTCAAAGACCTTCTGAGAGTCATACAAAATCATCTTCACAGGGCCCCAAGGCCCATGGAATCAAAACACCATATGAAATTCTTTGTGCTTACTGGTTTCGTTAGTGCATCTGCAACATTCACCAAAGTGTCAACCTTTTCCAGGTTCACCTTTCCATCTTCTACCATATCACGAAAAAAATGATACTGAACATCAATGTGCTTTGTTATGGAATGGAAGGTAAGATTCTTTGCTAGACAAGTCACACATTGATTGTTACAACAAACTATAATCTATCCTACATCAAAGCCAATATCAAAACATAATCTCTTAAGCCAAAGGACTTCCTTATAAGCATCAGTGGTTGTCATACTCTACCTCTATCATGGACAATGCAACTACGACCTACTGCTTACTCATCTAACTGATAGTACCACCAAACATCATAAACACATAACCATTTGTGAATCTTCTGCTGTCATTTCCATCTATACCCAATTTGAATCCACATATCCACGAATACTCACAAATGCTAAGGTCTAGTAGGAAAACCATGAAAAAATAAGGTATACTTGGAAGTACCCCATAAATATCTAAACACTCTCTTAACCACATCCCAATGCACCCATCTAGGATTATCCATAAAATGACTAAGGACTCCCATTGCTTGGGTAATGTCTAGTCTTGTACAAACCATCGCATACATTAGACTTCCAACTGCACTCACATATGGTACTCTAGTCATGTCCCTCCATCTCAGTAGAAGATTTTGGATAATCATTCATGGAAAGCTTCATCCCCTGCATCACAAGAACAACTAACTGCTTGCAATCTACCATTGTGAATCTCTCCACACCAAGTTCACATACTTGCTCTAGCTTAACCAAAGCTTTATATTAGCTCTGTCTCTGGTGATCTCCATTCCTTGAATGTACCTAGTTGCACCTATGTCTTTCATCTCAAACTATTCTAACAACTGAAACTTCAAATATGAAATCATACTTTTACCATTCCCAATAAATAACATATCATCTACGGGTGATCCCACAATATTGGTTTACAATCTAGCGAGGAAGGAAAATTGCAAAAACACTCCTATGAATTTTTCTTTTTTCTTTTTTAGGGGATTGCATGAACTAGGGTGTTTGAATGGACCCAAATGGGGTTCAAATGGACCCTAGTTTGACTGAACCCTATTAAATGATGGGACCCACTTTTTTTGCATTTTTTAATAATGAAAACAATGGAAAAGTGAATAGAAGAGGGGGTTTGCTTGAATTGCTCGAACCTGGGTTCATTTGAACCCCCCTTTTTCCCCCTTCTCCCCCTCTTGCACCAAATTTCTACAAATTTTTTCCCTTCAAAGCTCGAGTCGAGGATGAAAATGGAGGAGACTTCATAGAACCAACTAGATGATGGTATTCCTTAGAGTGAGCTATCCATTAGATATAATTTTAATATGTTTTGGTTTTATTATGTATTTTATTTTTTAGTTTGATTAAACATAGGTTTTTCACCAAAAATCAAGCTCTCTATTCTGCACATGTGGAAAAATAGCATATTATCAATTTTTTTTTTTGAAAAATATTAGTTCACTAGATATTGATGTCCTTGATCCAACAAAAAAATGAATTTTGATAAATACAAAAAAAGTTATGCTTTAGCTAGTGAATCATGTCTAAATTTTTAAAGGTTCAACTTTGAAACTTAATTAAGAAAGAAATATTCAACGAAATGCTACGAAACCAATTCCATGCACTAGATATCATAGTTAGAAATCTAAATTGGAAAAAAATAGAATTTTATCCTTCAGAGAAAAAAAATTATGTGTTAGCTAGTGATGTCACTCTTTAAAAATGGTGTTTATTGTTAAAAACTAGATTTCGAAGGAGATGGAAAAAGAAGTGCAATATGATTCAAATTTTTTTGAAAAAAATATATTTAGAATCTATAGACAAAATGTCACAAATCACTAGTTTGCATCATCTTCAAATTCCTTAAGTTAAGCCCTTATAGGTGCCCAAAAGTGAAGATTTAGTTAAAAAAATCAGTTCAGTGTCTAGTTTGGGCAAAAATTGCAAACCAGTATTGTGGGATCACCCCTATGTATAAGAAAATAATGAGAATGTGACCATTATCGAATTTAAAATATACACAGTGGTTAGATTTAGATCTCTAAAATCCCAATGAAAACACATAGGTATCAAACTTTTGGTATCACATTCTAGGAGACTATTTCAAACCATAAAGAGAGTTCATCTTGTAAACAAAATTTTCTTTACCTTTTTTGATGAAATGCTCTAGCTATGACATGTAAATCTCTTCCTCCAAATCACCATGAAGGAACACTTTCTTCACATCCATCTATTCCACTTCTAAGTCATATGTTTCTGCAAGTGACAACGTAAGCCAGATAGATGTCAGCTTCGCTACAGAAGAGAATATCTCCCCATAATAAATTCCCTCCACCTAAGAAAACCCCTTAGTGACCAACCATGCCTTATATTTCTCAAAACTACCATCAGGACCACACTTTTTCTTGAAAACCCATTTACAACCAACAAGTTTACGTTCACCAATCATAGGTACTAGATCCCAAGTCATTTTTCTTTAATGCAACCATCTCCTCATCCATGGATTTTATCCAAGAATATGTATCATTCATACTCATAGCCTCTCTAACAGTCCTAGGCTCATTCGTATTAATAATCAAATCAAAAATGTAATTGGAATCCAATAGTGAATAACAAAACCTTTCCAGTTGCTGCTGAACTTGCGCAGGCATCCTCAAAGGATGAGATTAAGGTTCTTCTTCTTCAGAACTTTTAGAGCTGCTTGAGTTCTCCTCATCATCAGGTCCAACATGAGTGCATAATTCATTTTTATTTAGAGTAGGTAGAATCTGAACTACCTCCTTCTTCTATTTCTCCTCTTTCTCTAGCTATAGCTCAATCGTGGAAGGTTTCATCTCTCTAAAAATCACACTTCTATAGAGAACCTTTCAAGATTTTGGATTCCAAAGCATGTACCCTTTCACATTGAAACCATAGCCGATAAAGATAGACTTAATATGCTTGTTCTCCAACTTTGACCTCTTCTCAATTGGAACATGAGCATAAGCTTTGCAACAAAATACTCTAAGATGTATCATTGAAGGATTTTTATTAGACCACACCTCCATGGCTATCTTTCCAAAAAGTGTTGATGTAGGAGATCTATTGATCAAATAACATACACTGGCTACCACTTCATCCCAAACCTTTTGTTCAAGGTTAGCACCCTTCAACATACTCCTAGCCCTCTCCATCAACATTTTGTTCATCCTCTCTTCAAATCCATTTTGTTGTGTAGTGTAGGGAGTTGTATTATGTCTCTTAATCCCGTGCTCTTTACTGAACTTGTCAAAATCTATGGAACAAAACTCACCACCATTATCAGTCCTCAAACACTTAATCTTTGTGCTAATCTAATTTTCTACCGAGGAATTATACTCCTTAAACTGACTAAAGACTTCAACTTTACTTCTAAGAAAATAAATGAATGTTCTTCTACTGTAATCATCTATAAAAGAAATAAAATATACATATTTTGATAATGAAGGAACATTCATAGGACTGAAAACATCTAAATAAACATAGTCCAAAACCCTAGAAGACTTGTGAGAACTAGAGTAAAAAGAAACACAGGGCTGTTGTCCATATACACAATGTTCACAAAAGTTGAACTCAAGATTAAAATCATCAAGGCCTTCAACAAGGCTCTTATTTTTCATGGTTCTAAGACCCTTCTCACCAATGTGACCAAGTCATTGGTGCTCTAACATTGTCTTCTCTATTGGAAGCTTCATTTCCATGGAATGAGCACCCTTAGGTACACAAAATGCATGACCATCAGATGTAGCTGCAAAAACTTCTCTGAACAATTTGATGGTGAGGATGAAGAATCCAAAGGTATCTTCTTCAGTACATCAAAAAAACTATTCACTATATAATGCATGCATCAAGCTGAAATAGAGTGCCAATACGAACTCCCTTAGTTAACACCATAGCCCCTCTTGTCATCTTGCATCCTCCACTAGAGAAAACAACTTCCACTCCCGAATCATTCAATTTACTTACAAAAAGCAGGTTTCATTCCAAACTCGAGATATGTAAGACACCATCAATCCCCTTCACTAATCCATCAGGAAATTTGATTTTGACCCTTCCATGGCCAAAAATCTTCAAGTGAGAGTAATCACCTTGGTACACCTCTCCACCATTATACTCTTCATACTTCGAGAACCAACCTCTATGAGAGGTCATGTGAAAATATGCACCTAAATCTATCAACCATACATAATCTGATGCATGGGCCACCAAGGCTACAATAAATGCTTCTCCTTCATCTTGGGATGATTTCTCAAAATCAAAATAATAGAAAGACCTATTTTTCTTCTTCTCCTTGGAATCTTTACAAAAGTGACTAGTTTCACCATAGTTCCAACATTTTTCCTTGGTCTTCTTACTAGGAGACTTAGATCTCCCTGAAGACTTTGACTTAGATTTTTTGTCCTTTTTGCCTCTCTCCTTTGGTCTACCACAAACAACAAGGGCCTCTTGGGCCATCTTAGAAGACTTCCTTCACATCTCTTCAGATAATAATGAGGCAACCACCTCATCTATCTTGAAGGTGGAAGTAGTGATTCTAATAGGTATCACTAAGTGATCCCTAGAGTTTGACAACAGACACAAAAGGAGCATACAATTGTCTTGTTCATCAATCTTGTCTCTAATGGAACCCAGTTGAGCAATCAACATGTTGAATGCATTTAGATGGTTTTTGATAGATCCCCCATCTTCCATTTTTAGAGAATACATCTTATTTCTAAGGAAAAACATGTTTACCAGGGATTTAGCCTAATAGACATCACCAAGCTTCTTCCACAAAGAAGCATAAGTCTTCTCTTCATGGACATTTTAGAGGATGGAATCAACCAAATAGAGTCTAATAAGAACCTTAGCTTTCTGATCCATGACTTGCCAATCTTCTTGTTTCATTCCCATTGGTTTGGTTCCAGAAATAGCAACCCATAAATCATGATCTACGAGCATGTATTCCATTTTGAGCTTCCAAAGTTCAAAATTAGCTCCATTAAAATTCTCCATCTCAATCCTCCTAGATGTGAATACCATATCTTTCCTGCAACAAGGTCACAAAATACACTTCTGCAAAACTCCCACTAAAACAAAGATTAGCTCAAAAAACCCTTCTAACCCAACAAAGGAATCAAGGCTGGCCATTCTTTGATACCAACTGAAAGGAAGTTGGGTGAGTGAAAACAACTTCCTACACTGATTTAAGTAGGGGATAGTTACAAATTTTTTCCTTTTAACACCTTATACAGTTACAATAAGAGAAACACATAGAGAAGATAATGAAACAATAGGTACACAAATACAACAAACACAAGATATATGTGGGGAAAACCATTTGGGTAAAATACCTCACCCTCCAAAAGCATAATACTATTGTATTACTTCAAATAAGAGTTACAATACAACCCTGAGTACAAAGCTTTCTTCAACAAGTGTTTCGTCACAAACACCTATCTTAGAGTGAATTTGATAGTACTTTGTTACCTGCAACAAAAATATGCATTTTACAATGCAAGGAACTCAATGTATAGAGAGATGTAAGCTTGAAAAAGCATCTAGAAGGAGAGGGGCATCCAAATCTACATGGAACAATATCCCATGCCATAAACATACATTTGGACACATGTACAACATTCCCTTACACCCCTTACAAGTGTTAGTACATGTAATATTCTTTCTCCAAGCTTGGGCACTTAGAATATGCTAAAAATAGGCTATGACATATGAGTTACAACTATCATAGAATCTATCATAAAATCTTCCATACTTACAACACTTACAACTGTAAGAGAACCTATCATAAATGACCCGAAATACCTAATTCTCTTACACCTTGTCATAACCCATCTTGGGCGCCAACTTCCTCCATGCATAAAGATTCCTTATGACATTCCATAGAATTTGTCATATGTCATAGATTGCAAAGTGGTATGCCTATGCCCAATCAAGATGATTATGTATCATTGAATCACCTCCAACAGGAATGCGACCCAACTAATGGGTCCCATTTTATGAAATGACACCATAGGTAAATAATAGAAATAAATACATCATTTAAATCAATTTTAAGACTCTAAGGTTGAGACACCTTAATCTAAACTAAAACCAATCCCTTTTGTGTCTCCTCCTCATCAATTTGAGCGGCGTCCTCTAGATCAACATCCCACCATAACGTTGGAGTCTGTCGATACTTTGGAGTCTGACGATCTTGGAGTTGCAAAGCACTATGCACAACCAATAATTTCTTTGCTCATCTAAAAGCTAGCCTATTCCTCTTGATAGAGTGAATAAAGCTATATGTATACCAATTCCTCTCTATAGTAGAGGAACTAGCAACCTGTGAAAGGAGGCAAAAAATAAATTAGTAATTTACTAATTAGGATATTAAATTATGATTATATAAATGTTCAACACTAATGAAATTAATAAATTATGTTAATATATTACTTATGAAAGGAGGTGAATAACAAGCGTCCTCAATTGTGGTGCATCTTTCCCATGCCATAAACACCATCCAATAGGATCCCTTTGAGCTAGTGTAGTTCTATATACCTTGGCCTATAGTTTGTCAAATGTTGGAACCCAAAGATTATAAAAGTCAGTCCATTGTGTATGAAGTAGGATTGCCTCCTCAACTAAATACATTTTTGCAAGGGCCTTCATAAACCCATCTTTCACCTCATCATCATCACAAGGAGGAAACCTACCATGCCTTGGTACATACCATTTGGGATTAAGAGAAAATGCTGCCATATGAAGTGAGGTGTTCATAGTGTTCAACCACCACATCACAATGGACTTAATTTCTTTCTCATATAATCCCAAATTAGGATCCCTATGAAAAATTACTTTGTTCATTTTTCCAAGAATGGAGTCAAATGTTTCATAAATCTCTCCAAGACTTGGAGAGTCTGTATCAACATATCTAATGACATCCACAATTGGTGAAATGATGGAGCAAATATATCTGTAAACAAAAAATTTGAAAAAAGACAAGTTAGAACTTAGAAAATAAAAAAATAATAATAAAATCACATTTGATTTTTTTCTATAAATTCAACAGTCAATAACAGTTTTTTACCTCACATTGGACCACCAAATATCATGAAGAATTTTTTGTTTGATGCTTCTCCCTTATGTAGTACTTTCCATAGACCATCTATTCCACTCTGAATTGACCATCATCAACTATAGAGCCTCCTAGACCTCAAGCATCCTCTCTAAAAAATAAAAGTAGGTGGCATACCTTGTCTCTATAGGCTTGAAAATTTTTCTCTTTGAAAATGTCTTGAAGAGAGCAAGTGAGGTGTGATGATTGCAAATAAACATCTAAATATCTCTATCCTCTACAACCACCTAGTGCACACAATCTATCTCCATTATGTCTTTCAATGGATGAACACAATAAGGGGTCAAAAATATGTGCTTGTAAGCACTCTCAACCATCAAAATTATTATTTTCACACATGTGATAAATAAATGACTGCCTGTACAACATTGGCTACCCCAACCTCCTCTATGGCATCTCTCAAAATATAAAATTAGAATTATGCATCCTTGTACTTCCCAAAAAAATCAATGGCTAAGGAAATATGAACCAGTTGTACATGTGACTATGATGTTGATAAGTGGCCGATGTCTAATATCAGTCCACCCATCTATGATAATAGAGAAACCCATCCTAATTCAACACTATCTCATGTCCTCCATCACCACACTCACCTTAGAATATTGTTTGTCAAGGAGTGTAGTGTGTAGTTTATTTTCTTCAGGGGGTGAATGAGGTACCAAAAGATGCCACATCTTTAATTTTTTTTTAGAAGTAGGGAGAACACGCTACATGAAATGAGATGACACGAGAATAGAAAAAAATTTCAATGGAGGACTCTGCCACATCTTGTGCATGCACATTGAACATACCTGCAACTGTATTTTGTTCCTTACTAGAAGTACGAGCCTTCCTCTTCCCTTTTGTGGAAACATGAACACCACCACTAATGCCACTACCAACACTAGGACTACCAAACATAGAGGGAATATGTGTAGTTGAATGTGTAGATTGGGTTTGCATTGGCTGCCCTATAGGCTGTCCTTCGGCCTCCATGTGTAATCTATAACACTCTACCTTGTCAAAATGTTGTATGTTTGGAAAAACCTCAAACCCATGGCCTGTATAACCTAATAGATGAGAATACATTCCTATGTATCTCCCATAAAATTTATCTTTACAAATGTTACTGTTAACACAGACTAGCTGCCACTACACCAAAATCCTAAGCTATCAGTGAGGGTGACATCAAAGAGGTTTAAAGGGTATTAATGAGGGTTGAGGGTCCCTTGTGACAATAGTTTACCCCCCCAGTCAAGAGGTCGATAGAAACAGTTGACTGCAAGACATAAAGAGTGTCAAGAATGGGAGTCGAACCCTTCCCAGTGAAGTCACCAATTTTGTTAACACAAACCGATTGCCACTACACCAAAAGCCTAAGATGTTAGTGAGGGTGATATCAGAGAGGTTTAAGGGGTATTGAAAAGGGTTGAGGGTCCCTTGTGACAACAGTTTATCCCCTAGTCGAGAGGTTGACAAACACAGTTGACTGTGAGACAAAAAGAGTGTCAAGAGTGGGAGTCAAACCCTCCCTAGCAGAGTCACCAATTTTGTTAACATAGACTGATTGCCACTACACCAAAAGCGTAAGCTGTTAGTGAGGGCGACATCAGAGAGGTTTAAGGTGTATCAAAGAGGGTTGAGGGTCCGCCATGACAATAGTTACATTTCCACAATTGACTACCCCCCATGTTTTTCCCTTTGTCTTTGTCTAGGTGTGTTGCTAATTGAAGAAGAGGTTTTTTAGGATTAAAAGGGCCTTTTCCATATTTTTTAAAATATGCAAAAAATATTTCAAATGGATTTGTTTGAAGTTGTCCCCTTTCAACTGATTTGGTTTCTACTTCATTTAATTCTTCCCTATCAACATGCCCACTACCTTCACTACTATTGCTCATTTTTTTTTGTTTTGGTTTTTGCAAACTAAATAGAAAAAAGCCACAAAAAATCAACATTTCATCATTTAAACTTAGAAAAAATGGAAAAAAAAGAAAATAAATGGAAGAATAACTTACCTCTTTCACTTCTCTTGCTGGTTGTTGCCTTAATACTCTCCTTTTTTCCTACTGAATGCTAGTTTTTCTTCTCCAATAGCTCCTTTAAACCCTCCTCTTTCTCTTCTCAATTTGCTCTTAGCTGTAATTTTTTTTGGCATGTTAAAATGAAGTCAAATTCCTTTGAAATTAAGTTTTATGTTAATATTTTAGGGCTGGGAGGGTGTGGGGTCCACCCAAAAAAAAATGCAAAAACCTTTTTTTTTTTAATTTCATACTTTTTTTTAATATAAAATGTGGCTGGAAAAAAGGGGATGATCGGCTGTCCCCTTTCCATCCATGAGATATCCCATGAATTTGAAAATTTCTTTAAAAAAATACATTTTGGGGATGCCTAGGAAACATCCACAAGGTGTCCCCCATCCTTGAAATGTATCGAGTAAGAGTGTGAGAGCCAAAAACGTAGGGGACATGTCCTCGTGTACCACTATTTTAGCACAATACCAATAAAATGTATGTTCCAATATGTCAAAGTTCTCTTGAATTTGGAATTCCCTATCAAAGTACAAAAAATTTAAGCTTGATAGAGTATACAAATATTGATTGGAATAAATCAATTGATACTCAGAGATAAACTACTAGCTATACTTTTTATGCATATGTGTTGGAAAAGTAAGCTTCAACATATTGCAACTTTATCTTCCACTATAGTAAAAAACATAGAAGCTGCCAACACTAATTGCAAAGCAATATAGCTAGGTCGAATTTTGTGTGATCTCCAACTTCCTTAGACTCCAACGACTGAATTTTTCTATGATGATCAAGGTGTATTAAAAGTTGTGGATAATAAAGTTTATCATGCTCACACCAACATGTTGATGTTCATCATCACTACATCAGACAAGCATTTGATTTTGAAGAAAATTATCTCATCTACTATGCTTCTCAAGGGTGGTTTGCTAATCTAATGACTAAGCATCTTGCTTTTGTTTTCTTTGTCAAATTATAAGACAAACTTGAGTTGTCTCCAATTAAGTCATGGACTGGTGCATGATAGCTAGCATTAATTGATTATGATGAGGTAATAATACATTAATTATCTCTAAATAGGTAACTAACCACCAATCTAACTTCTCCATTCATTAATAAATGTAGCATACCCACATTGGAATGTGCCAAAAATATCTCAATCTTCATGTATTCATTCTTCTAACCACGCCCCTAGAACTTGTACAACTTTTTGGGTATTTAAATTTTCAAGTGGTGCCAAAACAAGAAGGCTAGACCATGCACAAATATTACAAAGAATAAACTTTGAAGAATCATTTATATCTAGAAACACAGGAGGATAGTTAAGAACATAAGAAACTAATGAATTCCATGAGTTTAATTAATTGATGAATGAAGGAAATTTTTCTTTGAAGTACAGGTGGATGCTCAATAAATCCAATCTGTATTATACCATGTTTCAAAATTAGAAATAATAATAGACATCTAAGTATAAATTCAGTTAAATTTTGATATGCCAAAAAAATATTTTTGAGAGAATGTAATGAAGATAATTCAATTCTTTACACATTGTTCTTGGTAATTATTCTTACACATTCTTTTTGTTATAAAAAATAATAGGTTGTTTATCTTAGTGGAATGAAAATGTAATACAAATTGTTAAGTTATTAGAGAGACATATCTCCCTGTTTGATATAAGAAAATATCATTTCTTTAACTTATACTTTCTTTGATCTTTCCTACTAGTGAACCCATAATCAAATTTATTTATTAGAATATACTGATCTCTGTTTATCACTATCATGTTTAGATTCAATCTATTGTTTCTATTTGTGACTCTATCCATTAATGGTGGTTGTGCAATTATCTATTCCATGTGTGCTAATATCTCACTTCCCTTTCCTCTAAGCACTGGAGATGCCTGTGGTGACCCTTACTGTAGAGTCTGTTTCAACAAGATCAAGTACGAAACATCTAAATATTCTCTTTCTCTCACATTATTGTGATTTTTGTTTCTAGTAATGTAGCTTCCTTAAGACTTATGCTACCTTATGTTTGTGTTATAGTCTATTGTCTATTGGGCTTTTTAGTTTGACCCTCGTTTGGTTTAGTGTTTGTGTTTTGGTGATGTTTGATACCTTTGAGTAGCTATTACTACTTACTTCAATTTTCTCATTATAGTTTTGATGCCACTTTTGGGTGGTCATTTTTCTCTTGTTAGTTTTTATGGGTATGGGGTCCATGCTGCAGTTGTGATTTGATCAGACTTTTTTCAGTTCTAAATTCAGTAAATCTTAATAAAATTTGAATAGTAGTTTTTTATTGGTTAATAGATTACTTCCTAGCTAATTTTAAAATGTACCACATCATTATAAGGTGGGTGAAAAATATCCTAGCTCCCTTACACTTTTAAAGCAAAAAATACCATTACAGTTGAAACTTGTGTATCTCCATACACATCATCACAACACTCCAGATGAAGAATTAACACAACATAGGAAGCATGGATGCAATATTTTTCCTTGCAATTCTAATTCAACCCCTCTAATCTTATGGTATGTAATGTTATAACAATGTAGTTTCTATATTACAGTCCATTAGATCCAAATAAAGAGTTTCTTAGAAAACTATTTATATTTTGTATTCTTCAACTTCTATGATCCTATCATCAAAATGAGAACAATAGTTTCTTCATTTCATTTGATTAGTTTTAGTGTCGGTATTCCATACAAATGTAGTTATGTGGTGCCCTAGCTTCCTTTGCACATAAAATCTCATTTTTTCCGAATACGTCTTTATTGGTTTTCTTAATTAGAATTCATAAAATTTCTAGAGTTCATAAAAATTGTTGTCACAATTTGTTGTGACTATGGTAAGATGTTATATTTTTACTAATTTGTTGTCACAATTTTTTGCAACTAATGGAGGCAAAGTAATTCTTCTTACACATTCTTTTTATTATAAAAAATAATAGGTTGTTTATCTTGGTGGAATGGAAAGGTATTACAAACTGCTAAGTTATTCAAGAGACACCTCTCCCTATTTGATATAAGAAAATAGCATCTCATTAACTTATGATTTCTTTGATCTTTCCTCCTCGTGAACCCATGATAAAAATTATTTATTAGCATATATTGAGTTGTAGTTATCACTACCATGTTTAGATTCAATTTGTTGTTGCTATTTGTGAGTCTCTCCATTAATGGTGGTTGTGCAATTATTTGTTCCATGTGTGCCAATATCTCAATTCCCTTTCCTCTAAGCACTTGAGATGGCTGTGAAAACCCTTATTATTAAGTCTATTACTAGAAGATCAAGTAAAAAACTTGTAAATATTCCATTTCTCTCACATAGATGCAGTTTTTGTTTTTGGTAAAATAACATCTTTAAGAATTATGCTACCTTATGTTTATGTTATAGTCTATTATCTATTGGGATTTTTGGTTTGACCCTTGTTCGGTTTAGTGTTTGTGTTTTGGTGATCTTTGATGCCTCTGAGTAGCCGTTACTACTTACATCAATTTTCTCATTATAGTTTTGATGCCACTTTTGGGTGTAATTTTTCTATTGTTAGTTTTTATGGGTATGGGGTTCATGCTATAGTTGTGATTTGATAAGAATTTTTTAGTTCTAAATTCAATAAATCTTAGTTAAATTTAAATTGTAGTTTTTAATTGGTTAACAAATTACTGCTTGGCTAATTTGAAAAATGTACCAATTCATTGTAGGGTGGGTGAAAAAGATCCTAGCTTCCTTCTTACACTGTTCAAGCAACGAATTCCATTGGAGTTGAAACTTGTGTATCTCCATACACATCATTAGAGCACTGCATATGGAGACTTAACACAACATAGCAACCTAGCTGCATTATTTTGGCTTACAATTTTGAATCAACCACTCTACTCTTATGGTATGTAACCTTATAACAAGATAATTTCTATATCAGAATCCATTAGATCCAAATGAAGAGTTTCTTATAAAACTGTGTATATTTTGTATTCTTCAACTTCTATGATCCTATTATCAGAATGAGAACAATAGTTTCTTTATTTCATTTGACTTGTTTTATTGCTTGTCTTCCATACAATGTAGTTATGTTGTGCCTTGGTTTCCTTTGCATAGAGAATCTCTCAAATTTCCCAATACGTCTCTATTAGTTTTCATAGTTGGAATTCATAAAATTTTTGGAATTAAAAAAAAATGTTGTCACAACTTGTTGAGACTATGGTAAGATGACATATATTTACTAATTTGTTTCATTTTCTATGACAATATTGTTTTAGATATTGGCTACATTAAAAATCAAATTAAGAATATTAATCTCTTTGACAATTTTATCTCATGCATTAATTGGTTTTCTGGTTGTTAACAATACCCTTTTTTATCCTTTTGATCTCCATGAATGCCTTGTTGCCATTGATACTCTTGAGCATTGGGGAATTGGTGGCTATTTTAGAAACAAAATAAAATATAGATTGGATCATGTATCCATGTCTCTCCTTTTAATCATTTCCTTATTTTATTTAAAAGAAAATTTGAGGAGAAAAAGGTTACACATTCAGGTTAATGTTATAATTTCAAGAAAACTAATTGGTTCACCAGTCTTACAAGTTACTTTTAATGTTTAAATGTTGGAATAATGGAGGCATAAGAAGCAAAATAAATGATACCACTGTAAATGTCAATGATACCGCTATGGGATTGAGGATCCTAAGACTATATGGCTATAATGTATCTTCAAGTAAAGGTGGTATTTTTTGGCTAACTACTGTGCAATTTGATGTATCAAATATTTCTTAGAACCTATGGAGAATCAATATGGGATTTAACTTCTATATGGTCAAAATTTTGTAACTCTGAGTTTTTAAAGTTTATTAGCAACGTCTAAGTAAACTTAGAGAAGTATTCTATCTAAGAATCCTATCAATATAGGCTTAACTATTGAACTTGAATGGATTACATTCTGTTTGACTACATGCAAATAAATAACTAGTCATTGTTCTTGTTTTTTTGTAGAAGTTCTGATTTTTTTTTTAAATGAGAAAGGAGAGTTCTTCTGTTTGGCTACCAAGTCATACAAAGGGGTTGAAGACATGTTAAGTCTCTAAAAATGATCCCAAGCAAGTTTAAAAACTGATGAAAGAAGCAAAAACCTTTAAAGAAAGTTACCTACAAAATCTTCCTAAAACAAAGCATTCTTGTGCTCTTGCAAGAGATGCCACTAGATCTTCTTCTATAAGTTTTATGGTAAAATTTGGTCAACTATTAACTAGGCATATATTGATTAAGACTTGAGTTTTCTTCAATATTGTTGATTTTTAAAATATACAAAGCATGTTATGACTAATGAGCACTTGCATTGCATATATTGATTACAATTCACTTCATTTGTTAAAAATATATATTTCTAGAATATTTAAAGTAAATCAAATTTATTTTTAAGTGTACCACAATTTAAAATATGGTGTCCATCAGAGTTTAACTAGAGTAGAGGTAAGATCTTATATAGAAGGCTTGTGCCACAAAGATAATTCTTGGTTAGTGAAGATCCTTTATAGGTGAGATTCTATTACTTAGTCCTTGCTCTCTACCCAAGTAAATATAATATGCTTAATCATAAAATGTGCACTATTTTAGTTCTTTATTAACCTCCTTCATACATGAATTTTCCTTTAATATATGAGTTGAAGGAGGTAATGTTCAATATTTAAGCTCTTCCATTTATATGAATTTACATATAATATATGACCTAAATGATTAGAAAACTCTTCATTGTCCAACTGACCCTTAACAAGCATTAACTTTGTATTTTTATTATTGATTTGCATATTACAATTAATTTAGCTTTTTTGGAAAATAATTCATTTTTATATAGAGCTTGCCTTATATGAACAATGACAAGTATCTTGAGCTGGCTAAATTGGGCTTCAATACAGTGTAGTCCATATACTAGAAAGAGCTTCAACAAGTCCATAGGTATTTTTTTCTTAATTTTGATAAAAAATTGTTTTGATATAAATACTTTAGTAATTTAAATAGTAATTTTATCTTGATAAGAACAATTTTAGTACAGTTGGTGGATAAATTATGCCTTTATACATTCTCAATGAAGGAGAAGCATTGGCATCTGAGATATTGATGGGATTCAATTACACTGTTTCCCTTAGAGGAGAAAATTCTCCTTGCTTTCTCACAATATGAATGCAGTCATTGAGGAACTTTACCACTAGCACATAAATCTATTTTGTACATCTTGTTGAACTTGATTTAAAGAGTGTTCATTTTTTATGAATGTTTTACCTCCTTTATAAATGTTTCCTTCCTTTTTTTGTTCTTTCTCTTGTGATTTTGTTTTTTTTTTTCTTTGTCTTTTTTTGCTAAATGGTTTTGTACAATGTGTACGCTGGTCTGTTAGTACATGTTCATGCATGGTTTATTTTGTGTTTTTTTTATTTGTTCTGTTAGCTGGTTTGTTCTATTTTTTTGGGTTTGTTTTGTTTTTTTGGGTTTTTAGTTGTTTGGTTTGTGGTAGCAAAAAAAGAGGTAGAGCAAAGGAAGTAGTGAACTGATGTAGACAAAATTATTCTTCAAGGTAAATCTTCTTACACTTTCTCTTTATTATAATAAATAATTGGTTGTTCATCTAGATGAAACTAAAATACATTACTGACTAATTAAAATTGGGAAGAACACCCATAGAACAATTGAAACTATATAAAATAAAAAGAAATAAACAAAACTTATTCATTGGTTTGATCTTGTATTCTATTTATCTAAATTCACTACTATTGTTTGAATTCATCAATTTCATTTTAGGAGTGCATGTTTAAAAATCAAAACTATTTTGTTCTACATAGAGGTAAATTTGTTTGCAATATTCCTTTGTAGGTAACTTCATAGAGAACCCAAGTTTTGTTTGTAATAGAAAATCTAGGAAAATATAAATAGGAAATTCCTTGTCATAGGGTTTGCAGTATAGTTGAGGTTAGAATTTTTTAGGTAGATTGTGTGTTAATTTTCTATCCTATTCTTAATTCCCACAAAATATCCATTATCAATAACACTGATATGTATGATTTCTAAAAAGGTGTTGAGGACTAGGTAGGATCACATCCTTTTTGATGCTATTGATTTGTTATTTCATTTGCATTTTTTTTATATGTTTTGTTTGTTGGTTTGTTTAGTTTTTTTGGTTTATTGATTGTTTTGGTTTGTGGTAGTAGAGGAAGAGGTAGAGGAAAAGAAGTGGCAACTGATAGAGGCAAATAATTCTTCTAGTTAATTATTCTTAGACATTCTCTTTATTATAAAAAATAATGGTTTGTTTATCTTAGTAAAGTGAAAAGGTATTACATAATATTGTTAAGATATTGGAGACACACCTCTTCCTATCTGTTATAAGAAAATAACATCTTATTAACTTATTATAATTTCTTTGAACTCTAATGCTCATGAACCCAAAATAAAATTTATTTATTAGTATTTACTAAGTTGTATTTCACTAACATCTTTATATTCAATCTGTTGTTGTTAGTATATATTATTTCCACTAATAGTGGTTATGTAATTATCTGTCCCATGTGTGCCAATATCTTAGTTCCCTATCCTCTAAGCAGTGGAGATGGCTATGGCAACCCTTATTGTGGATTCTATTGCAACAAGAAAACGTACATAACTTCTAAATATTCCATTTCTCTCACGTGTTTTTTTGTCTCTAGTAACATGGCTTCCTTAAGACCTATGCTACATAGTTTTATGTTATAGTCTATTGTCTATTGGGATTTTTAGGTTGACCCTTGTTTGGTTTAGTGTTTGTGTTTTGGTGATTTTTAATGCATCTTAGTAGCCATTACTATAATTTTATCACTATAGTTTTGATGCCACTTTTGGGTGGTCATTTTTCTCTTGTTAGTTTCATGGGTATGGGGTCCATCCTACAGTTGCTATTTATAAAGATTTTTTTAGTTCTAAATACAGTAAATCTTAATAAAATATAAACTATAGTTTTTAATTAGATAATAGATTATTGCCTGGATAATTTTAAAATGTACCACATCATTGTAAGGTTGGTGAAAAAGATCCTAGTTACCTTCTTCTACTATTCTAATAACAGATACCATTGCAATTGAAACTTGTGTATCTCCATACACATCATCACAACACTCTAGATGAAGACTTAACATAACATAGAAAGCTTGGATTCAATATTTTGGTTTGCAGTTCTGATTCAACCCCTCTACTCTTATGGTATGCAATGTTATAACAATGTAGTTTCTATATCATAGTCCATTAGATCCAAATGAAGAGTTTCTTAGAAAACTATGTATATTTTATATTCTTCAACTTCTATGACCCTATCATCAGAATGAGAACAATGGTTACTTCATTTCATTAACTTAATATATGAAAATAGCTTGTCATTAACATATTATACTTTCTTTGATCTTTCCTACTCGTAAACCTTAAATCAAATTTATTTATTAGGATTTATTGAGCTTTATCTATGTCTACCATGTTTTGATTTAATCTACTGTTGTTATTTGCAAGTCTCTCCATTAATGGTATTTGTGTAATTATCTATCCCATGTGTTCCAATATCTTAGTTCCCTATTCTCTCTATCCCATGTGTGACAATATCTTAGTTCCCTATTCTGTAAGCACTGTAGATGTTTGTGGTGACCCTTACTGTATATTCTTTTGCAACAACAAGAAGTACATAACTTCTAAATATTCCATTTCTCTCATGTTGTTGTTGCCATTGCGATGTATGTTTCTTTATACATTATGTTTATGTTATAGTCTTTTGTCTATTCAACTTTTTAGTTTGACCTTTCTTTGGTTTAGTTTTTGTGTTTTGGTAATCTTTGATGCCTTTGATTAGCCGTTACTCATTATAGTTTTGATGCCAATTTTGGGTGGTGGTCATTTTTCTCTTGTTAGTTTTGAATTTTTATGGGTATGGTGTCCATGCCATAGTTATGATTTGATAAAACTTTTTTTAGTTCTAAATTTAGTAATTCTTAGTCAAATTTAAACAATAACTTTTTATTGGTTAATAAATTACTTGGATAATTTTAAAATGTACCACATAGTGTAAGGTGGGTGAAAAAGATCCTAGCTCCCTTCTTATACTGTTCAAGCAATGGATTCCATTACAACTGAAACTTGTGTATCTCCATACACATAGTCACAACACTCCAGATTTACATACACATCATCACAATACTCAAGATGAAGAGTTAACACAACATAGCAAGCCTACCTGTAGTATTTTGACTTGCATTTTTTCTTTATCCCCTCTACTCTTATGGTATGCAACCTTATAATAAGGTAATTTCTATATCATAGCCCATTAGATCCAAATGAAAAGTCTCTTACAAAACTATGGATATTTTGTACTCTTCAACTTCTGTGATCCTATCATTAGAATGAGAATAATAGTTTCTTCATTTCATTTGACCAGTTTTAGTGCCTATCTTCCATACAATAGTGATGTGGTGCCCTGGATCACTTTGCACAAAGAATTTCTCATTTTTGCTCAATATAGATTTATCAGCTTTCTTCATTACAATTTATAAATTTTTTGGAATTCATAAAATTTGTTATCACAATTTGTGGAGACTACGATAAGATGGTATATATTTACTATTATGTTTCATTTTCTATAACAATATTGTTTAAGATATTGGCCAAATAAATAATTAAATTTAGAAAATTACTATCTCACACAATCTTATCTCTCTTGTTAATTGGTTTTGTGGTTGATAGCAGTACCCTATTTTAATCCTTCTAATCTTCATGAACACATTGTTGCCTTTGATACTGTTGAACACCTGGGAATTGAAGGTCTATCCTTTAAATTATTTCCTTATTTCATTTAAAGGGAAATTTGAGGAGAAATATGTTACACATTCGGGATTATTTTATAATTGCAAGAAAAATAATTGGTTTCACTAGTCATAATGGTTTCTTTTCTTGTTTAGATGTTGGAATAGTGGAGGCATCAAAAGTGGAAGAAATGATGCCATTGTAAATGTAAATGATACCCTATGGGATTTAAGATCTTGAGACTGCATGGCTATGATGTATCTTAGGTAAAAGTGGTATTTTTTGGCTAACTACTGTGCTATTTGATGTATTAAACATTTCTTAGAACCTACAGAGAAACAATATTTGATTTAACTTCTATATGGTGAAAATTTTCTAATTCCAAGTTTTTTAAGTTTATAAGCAATGTCTGAGTAAACTTAGAGAAGTATTCTATCTAAGTATCCTATAGAGATAGGCTTAACTACTGAACTTGAATGGCTTAAATTCTGTTTGATTACATGCAAATAAACATTTAGTAGTTCAATTTTTTGTAGAAGTTCTAAATTTTTTTGAAAAAAGAGAAAGGCGAGTTCTTCAGTTTTGCTGAAAAAACATATGAAGGGGTTGAAGACATGTAAAGTCTACAAATACTCCCAAGTAGATTTTCCTAGAGAAATGATAATGAAAGAAGAAAAATCCTTCACAACAAGTTACCTACAAAATATTTTGAAAACAAAGCATTCTTGTGCTCTTGCAAGAGATGTCATTGGATCTTCTACTATAAGTTTTATGGTAAAATTGGTCAACTATTAATTGGGCATGTATTGATTAAGAATGGAGTTTTCTTCAACATTTTTGATTTTTAAAATATACAAAGTGTGTCATAACTATTGAGCCCTTTCATTGCATATATTGGTTACAGTTCACTTCATTTCTTAAAAGTGTATATTTATAGAAGGTTTCAAGTAAATCAAATTTACTTTCAAGTGGACTATGTATTGAAATATGGATTCCATTGGAGGTTACCCAGACTAGAGGCAAGATCTTATATAGATGGCTTCTTCCATAGATAATTCTTGGTAAAGCGAAGATCCTTTATAGGTAAGATTCTATTACTCAGCCCATGACCTCTACCCAAGTAAATAAAAGATGTTTAATCATAACATGTGTACTATTTTAGTTCTTTATTAACCTCTTCAATACATGAATTTTACTTCAACATATGAGTTGGAGGAGGTAATAAATCATCATAATAGTCCAAATGAAGACTTAACTCAACATAGCAAGCCTGGTTGCAGAATTTGGGTTTGCAGTTTTGCTTCAACCCCCCTACTCTTATGCTATGTAATGTTACAACAAGGTAGTTTCTATATCATAGTCCATTAGATCCAAATGAAGAGTTTCTTACAAAAGTGGGTATGTTTTGTTTTCTTCAACTTCTATGATCCTATCATCAAAATGAGATCAATAGTGTCTTCATTTCATTTGACTAGTTTTAGTTGTTGTAATGCCCCTCCATTTTAGTCATCCTTGATATTTGAGTAAATTTTTGATGGGTGGTCATGTCATTTTCGGTTGTTAATAGTGTTATTGGTTGATTGGTAATGCTATGACGATTTTGTGATTGTCTTATTTAATTTGATTTTGTGGGTATATGATAACACTAATACTATGATTAGATTCGATTAATCAAATTAATTTAATTATAAGGGCACTTGATTTATTTGGAATTAAATAAATAATTAGAGTTAATAATAAATGTTAAATTGTATTATTATTGGAAGTTGATTATTTAAAGATAACATAATTATTTCAATTAAGTGATTTAAAATAAATAAAATTATAAAAAATATAGCTTATTACTAAATAAACAAACTGTGATCTAAAAATTAAAAAAGAAAAAAAAGATAAAAGCATGAGCATGCATAGATTGAACAAATGTCAAAAAAGGAAATGGACAATTTTAGTGGAAATTTTGTGAGTTTTAGTTAGGATTTTTCTTTTGAGAATGGGGGGATCTGCCTTTTTGAAAAGATTTTGGGTAGAGGATCCGGAAAAAAAGTAAGATTGTTATCAAAAGACTGAATGAAAAGTCCTATATAATAGCTTATCAGGGGAGAAATGGAGAAAAGGGGGGATGGATCGAGGCTTTGATCAGTTAATCTTTAGGGGCTCTACGAAAATATTCAGAAAATATTACAGAGAGGGGAGATAGAAAGTTGGATGAAGGGGGGGGAAAGGGAAGAGGTCTTGGTGTATCCTTGAGTTTTTGGAACAGAAATTTCTGAGGGAGTTTGGTACTAGAAGCAAAAATTTCAGAGAGCTTGCATCCATCTACAGATGAGACTAACGACTCTTGACAGGTTCTATTGTTCCCTAATTTTCATCCCCGTTGATCTTGTATTTTAGGAAGTATTAAGAAAATATTTTCAAAGGAATTCTTATTTTAACTTTGTATAAATTACTTTGGGTGCACTCTGTAAATCTTCGTTTGAAGCTTTTGAAGATTTAAATGTGATCATTATTCAAAGATTCAGGAGCTTTAAATGAATCCTAGAACATAATGAGTGTCTGAATATCAAACATATACACCATATAACCTTCACATCTGGAATTTCTTTCCCTGCGCTCTGTTATAAGTTTGGATGGTGATTTGCAATTCATCCTTTTTATTTGTGCTTCAATGTTGAAATTGTTGATAAATTTTTTAGAGTTGGCTTCCAAGAAACCATATTCTTGACTTAGTGTATGGTGGCATCAGACTTCCCTTTGTTTTTTTTATCCTCCTAATGATTATGCTTTTCTTTTAATCATCGTATGATTTGTTGGCTGCGTGTTTCTTTGTCTCTTTTGACACAAGAAGAGATCTGCAAAAATTTGCATCACTTTGATAAGGGTATTGATGTTGAATGTTGTTTAAGTTTGATTTGGTTTCTTTAGTCAGACTGCCGATTTGTTTGCATGGTATCATTCTTCTCTTTTGCTTCACCGTTATCTATGGAAGAGTCCAACCAACCAAAACTACAGAAGATTATTACTTGTCATTATAAGTTGCAAGAAGGGAGGTAAACTGTCTGTTATATTTGTATCACTCTTCTTCGCCACCGCCTCTTCCATTATGTACAGCTGAGACTAGATGTTGCTATATTTCTAATCGAATAGTTTATAACCCAAGTAAAAATATATGTTTTGTCCCTTTATATTCGACTATAAATAGGAAGCAACTGAATGAGGTTTATCTTCTAACCAGTACATTCCTTAACCTTGCATATGAAAAAATATATAAATATACATGAACGTATTGACTTCAACAAACTCCTTGATTCCTTTGGCTACTTGTCATGAATGCAACACTCGAATATAGAAGGGAGTGAATGTTAAAAGAAGCTTGTTGATTCTGTTGTCAACCTATCTCAGCCGCAAGCTTGAGCATAATAGGAAGTTTAAAGGTTTAAATAATCTCTCTGATTTCATTATCATCCTGTCTTAGCTGCGGCGCTTCAACTTAATAGGAAATTTTAAAGATTTAAATATCCTGCTTGTTTCTTCTGACAATCTATCACAGTTGCAACACTTGAAAATAAATCTTGTCAATGTACTAACATAATAGAGAGATTACCTTGATCGTGGTGAAGTTTAATTTCCAAACTCCAAATTTGAGCGCATCTCTGGAAACTCGCCACTAAACAGAAATGCGTCTAGTTCAAAAAAGAAAAGTTGTACATTATTTCTCCTACTCTTAAGTCACGTATTTGCACCTCACCTTTCTCTTTCCCTTCAGTCTTGGGGATAACATTTGGGATTTGACAATAATGCAAGAAGATGGCGATATTTCCAAATTCCAATATTCACTTTCTAATATATTTGGCAACCTGTCACTGTTACAGCGTTTTGAGTTGAGGCATTGTACAGAATTAAGTAGCCTCCTTGAAACCATTGGCAACCCATCACAACTGCAACTTTTAGACTTGAAAAGTGTAGTAAATTAAATAATCTCTCTGATTTCATTGTCAACCTATCACAGCGGTGCACTGGAACATGGTAGGGTGTATATATTTAAACAAACTCTCGGATTCTAATTGCAACCTGTCATAGCGGCACACTTGAACATAATAGGTTGTATAGATTTAAATAAACTCTCTGATGTTATTCACAATCTGTCAAAGTGGCAGTACTTGTATGTGGTACGTGTGGTTCTTGGTTCTTTATATTTAGTTTAGATGAAGTTTTTTTAGTTAAAGTTGCTTTGTTATATGAAATTAAATTATAGTAGAAAAGTTAGCGGTCTAGAAAGAAAATGTTAATGATAGAATATAAATTGAAAGGTTATAGGATAGGCATCTTATTACCTTCTTATCTTTAGGCTTGAGTTAAATCTTAGTCCTTGATTATTCTTAATTCAATCTAACTAAATTTCTTATATTCAATTTTCTTTTTTTTTTTTGACAATTTAGTTTCCATACAATGATTAGTAGCAAATTACCTTACGAAATTATTTGACCTTAATCAAAAGATAGCTTATAGTTTTATGAGAAGCAATCACATATATATGTATACACTTACATGCATGGGTTAAACCTTCTTTAAACTATTGCTTGCATACTTACATGGAATGAAAGATTATATCTTTTGAAAATATCAATATACGAATGTTACGACACCATCTATTCATATGCTTGCAAACTTCAAACGTTAGAGTAGAACATTCTCTTTGGTTCTACAACTAAATGATTATATTAAATAATGAGAATTGGTAAACATCAGAATATTATGGAAATGATATAGTTATAGTTATGAAGAAAACATGTGTAGTAACGTGTTGTTGATGGAATTAGTCTATCTTTTAAATGTTGACCTCTTATATAATTGTTTATCAGATGGTGTGTTAATTTACTTTGGGTATGTTTTAAATAATGTGTTTAGTATAGGATTTTGGGTGAAGTTGGTTAAATGGGGTGCTATTATGCAAGTTGAACTCTTCTTGAAATGGTTATTGTTTGCTTAGGAAGATTATGGTTTGGTTGTTCATGTTGATTTGTTGAGTCTCTTTTGAGTTGAGTGGTAAATCGGTTAATGTTATCGTTGTCATGGTTGATGGTTCTGATTGAGTTGTTAATGAGTCGAATTGAAAGTTCTTTGAGTAATGGGTATCCTGAGAGGAGGAAATAGAGGTCTCCCTTGGATTTTCGATTTAGTTCGTATTGAAGTTGTTGATGTAGTTGAATGGAGTTGTTGATCTTGTCTTGATGTATTCACTCATTATATTTGAATTGAAAATAGTTCTTTGAGGCCTTGCAATTATTGTTGTCAGTTCTTTGATGGGGAAAACCTAGTGTAAACTTTTTGAGAGTCTTCCAGAGGCTTGTTTTTATTATTGGTCAATGTTTCTCCTTTTATGTGCCCTTGAAGTGGCAAGTGTTTTGGTATCAGGATTTTGAAAGGGTTGTACGAGAATTGTTGAGACTTTGATTATGTGTTTATAGCGAGATGGGTAATGCCTCACATGTTTCTTTGTTGTGATCTTATGTTCTTGTTATGTTGTACAACCCTTGGATTTTAGTTTGATGTTTGTTGAGTCTCTAGGGAGAGTGGCTCTTCGTGGGGGCTTGTGCCTTGGGTAAGAGGAAGTGCACAGGAGAACCCATGTAAGAGTAGTTAAACAAGTGATAACCTAAAAATAAAATTTAGGGGATGGGTAGTAAAACACACAAGATAATAAATATTGGATACCTCGTTTATGCATTAGGGCTATCATAGACTAATGATAGACTAAGAAGGCCATGGTCGGCAAAGTCGTAATCTCATCTTCATGAGAGATTATCAGCTCCGCATGAGCTACCCTATGGTGCTGACGCCTCAAGTAGGAGGAAGAGCCAGGAGATCCATAGATGGGTGCTGGTGCCTCAAGTTGGAGGAAGGGCCAGGAGATCCCATGAGAGCTATGCGATGTCACTCTCCACTAGACACCCTTGTGCCTTGTTTCTTGTTTCCTTTGGAATCGTGTTCGCATGAGTTACCCTATGGTGCCAACGCCTCAAGTAGGAGGAAGAGCCATGAGATCCATAGATGGGTGCCGTCACCTCAAGTTGGAGGAAGGGCCAGGAGATCCCATGAGAGCTATGCAATGACACTCTCCACTTGACACTCATTTGCCTTGTTTCCTTATTGCCTCTGGAATTGTATTCTATTTATTATTTCAGTTTGATTTGGAAATGTTTCATGATCCTCCTTTGGTTACTTGTTTATTGGTTATTGCTTTGATTAATGTGATGAGATTTATGACTTTAAGTTGTTATGTGGGCTCTTGAATGTTGTTGATTATGTCATTGTAATCCTTGAGTTTTATGATACTTTTGTATGACGTTGAGTCTTGTGGTTCCCTGTTTGGATGTTCCTAGTTGAGGTCTCTTTCTTGTCAGCTCCCTAGCATGGGGGGTGGGTCTTCGGACCCACGTGGTCGGGTGGAACATGATGAGCACCCCATTGGGTCCCCAGATGAGGATCGAGAGGTGTGGAATTGCGCCACTTACAGAGACTCCAGATTGTACCCAACTTGGTGCTAGCCATGTTACTTTGTACTTATCTTTCTGATGTATCATCTTATCTTGTTATATGGTTTCCGTTCACATTGGGGAACACTTTTGTATCATTGTTATATTTGAACAATGTAATGTATCAGTTAATCTTTGGTAAAATTTTGTGTGAATATTGATCCATGGTAGATGTTTTATGCCCCATTGAGTTCTTACGTTGATAATGTCAATCTTTTATATGTTGCGTTTACTTAAGTGTATGGTATTCTATTGACGAATTTAGAAGTACATGTTCTATTGTAATCATACACGTTGATCATGGTTTATTACATTGACTTCCATTCTTTATCGTTGTTGTATGGAATTAAGTTTTGTAATGTATCCTCATGTACTCCAAGGGATGTAAGTGATTTTGGGTTTGTTTAAATGAATTTTCATGTCATAACTTATTGTGCATTTCATGTATGTTAGTTTTACTTTTTTTTATGTAATTGTTGCTTTAGTTGTCCTTTGGGGTTCGCACGACAGGGCATTATAGTTGTCTTCCACACAATGTAGGGATGTGGTGGACAACCTTTCTTTCCATAAAAAATATCTCATTTTTGTTTAATACAACTTTATTAGCTTTCTTCATTGTAGGAAGGGATTTACACATTTTTAGTGAAGGAGAAGGTTTGGCACCTGAGATATTGATGTGATTCAATGACACCATTGACCGCAGAAGAGAAACTTCTCCTTGCCCTTTTGCAATATGAATGTAGTCATCCAAGAGCTTTTCCACTCACACATAAATCTATTTTTTATATTTTGTTGAACTTTATTTACATAGTGTTCCTTTTTTTGAATGTTTTTCCTCCTTTATCCATGTTCTTTTTTTCTTTCTCTTGTAATTTTGTTTTGTTATCCTTCTTATTTTTTATTTTTTTGGTAAGGGTTTTGTACATGTGCACGCTAGTATGTTTTCCAATGTTATTCATCTATGGTTTGCTCTGTGTTTTTTTATTTGTTTTGTTTGTTGGATTGTTCTATATTTTTATATTTTTTTGTTTTTTTGTTTTTTGGTTGGTTGGTGTTGTAGTAGGAAAAAAGGTAGGACAAAGGAAGCAGTGAACTGATGGAGAATTTTTTTTCTTCAAGGTAAATCTTATTATGAATTCTCCCTTTTAGAAGAAACAATAGATTCTTTATCTTGACAAAATTAAAAGGCATTACTGATTATTATGTTGTGGATAACACTCTAGAGCAATATGACCTATATTCAAAAAATAAATAAAAAAAACTCATTCATTGGTTTAATCCTACGTTTTGTTTGTCTAAATTCATTTTTATTGTTTAATTTCGTTAATTTCATCTTAGGAGTGCATGTTTAAAGATTGAAACTATTCCATTATGTCTTGAGGTAAATCCTTTTGCAATATTCCTTTGTAGGTAACTTCAAAAAAATTAAGTTCTGGCTGTAACAATTTTTTTATAACAATATGAATGGAACATTTCTTGTTGCAGGGTTTGTAGTATAGTCGAGGTAACAATTTTTTAGGCAGATTGTGTAGATAGTGAAAAATCAGCAGGTTTAGTGTTGAAAACAAGAAACTAATTAAATCCTATCAAGCACCATGAAGCACAAACTAGAATGAAAATGCAAATACACAAAGGAAATGCAAACCGATTCTTGAACTAGACTTGATTGAACTCCATGGCTCTTCTCCACCTGCGTGAGAATGCAAGATTTTGAAGGCTTGATAATGGAGGAATGTTGGGTGCTCATTCCTGCAACATAATGACTTGATGATGAAAATGACAAATGGAGAATGATAGAGATGGATTGAAGAATAATTTTGACAGAGTGAGGATGCTAGACCAATCAACCCCTTAAATGGATTGTGAGAGGCTACATTTATAGAGCCGTGATGTGGATGAAGATAAAATTTGACAAGATTTGATAAGGATTTGATTTTTGACAAAAGAGGAAATACAACGAGATGAGATAAGATGCCAAAAAGATAGAAAGATTTTGATTTATTGTTTTAAAGGAAATAAATCCTGAACAAGATGAGAGGGATAATGAAATGAATTATCTAATTAAATAAATTAATTAGATACACATGAGTTCAAATTTTGGAAAGAAAGCGAGAATATCCTTTTTAGATTTTATTAATTAAATACATATTTAATTTATTTCATTAATGTTAAATTTATGATTTCATCAATTAAAGAATATAAATTATTTAATTAACATTAGAAGAATGAATAGAAATGATTTAATTAATTAAATAATATAAATTATTTAATTAACATTAGAGGAATGGATGGAAATGATTTAATTAATTAAATAATATAAATGATTAATTAAATAATATAAATGATTTAATTAATTAAATAATATAATGATTTATTAAATAATATAAATGATTTAATTAATTAAATAATATAAATGATTTAATTAATTAAATAATATAAATGATTTAATTAATTAAATAATATAAATGATTTAATTAATTAAATAATATAATGATTTAATTAATTAAATAATATAAATTATTTAATTAATATTAGAGGAATGGATGAATTATGCATAGGAAGGGAATAAATGAAATTAATCAAATAAATAAGATTTATTTAACTAATTAGATGATGACATGGGTACCTAGGGAAAAACATGCCACAAGATGCCTAAATGATGTAATGTCGGGACAAGTGTTGTAAGAGGACATTTTTGGGTGTCTACAGATTGTTCCTTAAGTTTCTACCATATCTTCATGCACAAAAAATATCCATATTCGGTAACTATGACATGTATGCTTTCTAACGAGGTTTTAAGTACTAGGTAGGATTACATCCTTTTATATGCTATTCATCTGTGATTTATTTTGCATCTTTTATATGTTCTTTTTGTTGGTTTGTTCACTTTTTTTTTGGTTTCTTGGTTTCTTGGTTTTTTGGTTTTTTGGTTTCTTGGTTTTTTGGTTTGTGGTAGAAGACAAAGAGGCAGAGTAAAGGAAGTGGAAAATGATGGAGGAAAAATAATTCTTCTAGGTAATTATTCTTACACATTCTTTTTATTATAAAAAATAATATGTTGTTTATCTTGGTGGAATGAAAAGGTATTACAAATTGTTAAGTTATTGGAGAGAAACCTCTCCTTCTCTGATATACGAAAGTAATGTCTTATTAACTTATACTTTCTTTGATCTTTCCTACTGGTGAACCCATAATCAAATTTATTTATTAGCATTTACTAAGCTGTATTTATCACTACCATGTTTAGATTCAACCTGTTGTTGCTATTTTTGAGTCTCTCCATTAATGGCGATTGTGTAATTATCGATTTCATTTGTGCCAATATCTCAGCTCTAAGCACTAGAGATGGTTGTGGTGAACCTTATTATAGAGTTTATTGCAACAAGAGCAAGTAAAAAACTTCTAAATACTCAATTTCTCTAATGTTGTGATTTTTTTTTCTAGTAACATAGCTTCCTTAAGACTTATGCTACCTTATGTTTATGTTATAGTCTATTGTCTTTAGTTTGAACCTTGTTTAGTTTAGTATTTTCATTTTGGTAATATTTGATGCATTTGAGTAGCCGTTATACTTTCTTTAGTTTGCTCATTATAGTTTTGATGCCACTTTTGGGTGGTCATTTTTCTCTTGTTAGTTTTTATGGGTACATGATCCATGCTGCAATTGTGATTTAATAAGACCTTTTTGAGTTCTAAATTCAATAAATCTTAATAAAATTTAAACAGTATTTTTTTATTGGTTAACAAATAATTTCTTGGCTAATTTTAAAATGTACCACATCATTGTAAGTTGGGCGAAAAAGATCCTAACTCACTTCTTATAATGTTCAAGCAACAAATTGTATTGCAGTTGAAACTTGTGTATCTCCATACACATCATCACAACCTCCAAATGAAGACTTAACACAACATAACAAGCTTGGTTGCAAAATTTTGGATTGTAATTCTGCTTCATCCCCTCTTCTCTTATGGTATGTAATGTTATAGCAAGGTAGTTTCTATATAATAGTCCATTAGATCCAAATGAAGAGTTTCTTACAAAACTATGTATATTTTTTGTTCTTCAACTTCTACGATCCTATTATCAAAATGAGAATAATAGTTTCTTCATTTCATTTGACTAATTTTTGTGCCTATCTTCTAGAAAACGTAATTATGTTGTGCCTTGGCTTTCTTTCCACTAAATCTTTCATTTTTTCCTAATACAACATTATCATCTTTCATCATTACATGAATGAGTTTATACATTCTCAATGAAGGAGATGCATTGGCACTTGAGATATTTATGGGATTCAATTACACATTACCCTTAGAGGAGAAACTTCTCCTTTCCCTCTCCCCCTTCTTGCAATCTAAATGCAGTCATCGAGGAGCTTTACCACTTGCACATAAATCTATTTGTACATATTTTTGAAGTTCATTTACAAAGAGTGTTCATTCTTTTTGAATGTTTTTCCTCTTTTATCAAAATTTCCTTATGGTTTTTTTCTTTCTCTCCTTGTAATTTTTTTTTGTTTTCCTTCGTTTTTTTCATTTTTTGGTAAGTGTTTTGTATAGTGTGCACACTAGTATGTCTATCTGTGTAATTTATTTGTGGTTTGTTTTGTGTTTTTTTTATTTGTTTAGTTTGTTGGTTTATTTTGGATTGTTTTTCTTTTTTTTCTCTTTTTCTTTTTTTTTGAGGTAGCACAAAAAGAGGTAGAGAAAATGAAGCATCAAATTGATGGAGGAAAAATTCTTCTTCAAGGTAAATATTCTTACAGTTTCTCCTTATTATAAGAATTAATTGGTTGTTTATCTTGATGATATTAAAAGGAATTAATGATTATTATGTTTGAACAACACCCATAGAACAATATAACATATATTAAAAAAGAGAAATAAAGAAAACTTATTCATTAGTTTAATCTTGTGTTTGGTTTTTCTAAATTCACTACTATTGTTTTATTTCATCAATTTTATTTTAGAAGTGCAGGTTTAAAAATTGAAACTATTCCGTTCGACACAGAGGTAAATCCTTTTGCAACATTCCTTTGTAGGTAACTTCAAGGAACTCAAGTTCTATCTACAATATAAAATCTAGAACGATATCAAAGGAGAATTCCTTCTTGTAGGGTTTACAGTATACTTGAGGTAATAATTATTTAGGTAGATTGTGCCTTAAATTTCTACACTATAATTCATGCTGACAAAATATCCATAATCAATAGCACTAACTTGTATGCTTTCTAATGAGGTTTTAAGGACTAGGTAGGATCACATCCTTTTAGATGTTATTCATTTGTGATTTGTTCTATGTTTTTTATAGGTTATTTTTTTTGGTTTATGTTTTTTTTAGTTTGATGGTTTTTTGGTTTGTGGCAACTGAAGAAGAGGTAGAGCAAAGGAAGCAATGATTGATGCAAGATTTTTTTTTCTTATAGGTAATTCTTCTTACACAGTCTGTTTATTATAAGAAATAATGGTTTGTTTATCTTTGTGGAATGAAAATGTATTACTGATTATTAAGTTATTGGAAAGACACCTCCTCCAGTCTATTATGAGAAAATAAAATCCCATTAAATTATTATAGTTTCTTTGATCTTTTTTGCTTGTGATTCCAAAATCAAATTTATTTATTAGCATTCACTGACTTGCATTTAGCACTACCATGCTAAGATTCAATATGTTGTTGTTATTTGTGAGTTCCTCCCTTAATGGTGGTTTTGGAATATTCTATCTCATGCGTGCTAGTATCTCAATTCCTTATCCTCTAAGCACTGGAGATGGCTATGGTGACCCATACTGTAGAGTCTATTGCAACAAGAACGAGTAGCAATTCAGGGCTCTAAGTAGCACATGCCCAATACAAAGTTTGGATGGTGCCTTGAATAGATTGGTGATACAACATACATCTTTGCAGAACACAAGATTACAAGAGTGAAGCCATCATGTTAAACAATAGTCTACCCTTCAATATCATGAATAAAAATACCATCATGTTCCATAATTTCTTTACAATGCTTTTGTGTTCTCCTTTAAATTATACTTCTACTAGCTTGTCTCATTAGTATGTATAGAAACTCCCATGCTTGCTCATGGTACAGTCCCAAGGATGTTCATTCTTCTTCTCACCTATATTATATGATAATGCTACACCTCTTTTGACTACACATGATGTTGTTTCTAATGATCATGATATGCTTCCTACAACTCATGATAGTCTTATCTCCATATTCATTGATTCATGGTACTTTAGAGGCCATTTTTTAATCTTAATTTTATATTTCTTAGCATTAAATGTTTTGATTTATGATAGATTGAATCAAGTTTTCTTTTATGTTCTTATAGGAAAGATTCCCAAGAAAATGCTAGAAGGTAAATTTAGCCTTGTGGTTTTCTTTTTTCTTTTAACTCTTTTTCTCTATTTTTTAAGTTTTGAAAATTTATTAAGTGGGTACCATTGTTTTAGATTACAAACATGTTCAAGTCATTATTTTCCAATATATTCTTTATTTTAAGTACTTTTAGTCAAGTTTTGAAATATTGTGTTTGATAATTAAGAGAATTTGTAGCTATCAAGTTGTCCATGGGTTGATATAATATAGAGATACTAAGAAGTTGAAATCATTGAAGTTGATGTGCTTGGTGAGGTTGGAAAGAATATAAAATAGAGACCCGGTATGTACATGCACTTGATGTTTTAGATTGTTTGATGATCGTTATGATGAGATCAAGTGTAGGTGTGAAGTTGCTGATATGTATTTACAACAACAAATGATGGGATTGGTCATATACTATTTCTTTAGTAATAGTTTGGTCAATTACATTGATCTAGTAGCTTTGTAGCATGTAAAACTATAATATTTAATAAAAAATAGGCTATGGCCATTCTTTCAAGTATGTCTCTTGCGTCCCTTACATTTTTATTTTTTATGGTTAATGTTTAATTTTTGTTTAAGAATTTCTTTGTTTTGGTGTTAACATTAAAGCCATAAATCATAATTTTATTAATAAATTTATTATTTATGAATCACAACATAAGTCACTTCATAAAATAGTTCATAATGGACAATCATAAATCATCCTTATGAAAACACCATTTAAAATGGATATAATTCACATGACATAACCATACTAGCATAATGAAAAATTGAATTTTTTGACTTGTCACATAAAACATTGTCCACGATGGACAATCATAAATTACACTTATAAAAACAACATTTAAAAGGTAGTCGTTAACTAATTTTATGAATGCATTTCACATGACATAACTCAATCTCTATAATTATAAAACACACAAATTTACCCACCACATTGACATTATTGCAAATGACTAAAGCTTCTTGCACATAATAAAACACATTACTGAAGACATATTAAGATTATTGCAAATGACATAAATAATAGTTGAATTTTTTCAATGCATAAAAAAAAATATAAAATATGAGGACATGTGATATGGTTTTTATAACCAACAATATTTGAGTTGAATATTTAAAAGTATGTGATGTGTTGTGTTTTGTATACTATTTGTGTTGTGCTATGTTGTGGTTGTCTTAGGTCAATTATGGGAGGCCATGGTAGCTTCCACCTTCACATGGTTGGATTTGTTAGTAGAGAATATTTGAATAAATATTCTTGAAGCTAAGATAGGCTTGTTTGTAAATATTTTTCATTTAATTATAGCAATATTTTATAAACTTAAGCTAGTTCATATTACATACATGGTGAGATTCTAAAAATAAAGAAAATTGTGATTGCAAAGGTGAAATTTTATAAAATAAATGAATTATAAAATTGAGTAGTATTTTCCTAGTAACTAAAGTTATATAACTCAAGAATTTTACAAATGTTCACAATTTGGTGTTTTTTCAATGAAAATAATTTATTAAAAATGCTCCTTAAAAGATAAATTTGCATACAACATAATACTCTTTAGGCTTAGATTGTGATATTTTGTACTCTTCCAAAAAGGAGGGTGTAAAATCTAATGAACCCCAATCAACATCTCATGTCACAAACTACTAGAGTTAATGAATCCACGAGAGGTGGTTAAGCCATGTCACAAACCCGAGTATTGTGTTGCACAACACAAGGAGGCCAAGTGTGCAAACCTTAGAAAAATCCCCTTAGCACAAGTGAGAGGTTCAAACCCATGACCTTGGATTTGATATTATTTTTTTCACAGATGGTTATCGTTGCACCAAAAGATCAACTTGTTATTACCTAAACAACTTCCAAAGTTAATGAATCTACGAGAGGCATTTAAGCCATGCCACAAACATGAGCATTGCACTACAAAACACATAGAGACCAAGGTTGCACACCTTGCAACATATCTAAGAGTTTTTTTATAAATGACATAAAATTAGGATTATAATTAGTTTGTATAGGATCTTTGGAATTTTATGGTGAGATTTTAGACTCCCCTTTTAAACAAGGTATAAAATATAATGATCCCCAATGATGATCCAAAGATTCCATCATGGGTAAAACACATTCTTCTTTGTGTTTGAAATGTATAGGTTCTAATTTTTAAGTTGAAATCAAAGTATTAAGAGAGTTGGAAGTGTTATGGTCATCTTGGACTTGTGAACTATAACTTTTTTCATCCGCGTATATCTTGTTATTAGACTCATACTTCATCTGGAAATGAAGAGTAGGCGAGACTTCCTTCATGGCATGAATCCATGATATACCTAGGAGAATATAATATGAAGGTGGTCTTGACATGACATAAACAAGTGGAGGTAAAGTCACGGGTCCTACCCTAATGCGTAATGTGATGACTCCTAATGGTTTCTTGCTAACATTATCAAAGCCACGAATTGAAATATCATTAGGTTCTGTAAGATTCTTGTCCACACCAATTTTATCTAGAAGATCAATGCTATAAAAATTAAGATTTGATCCATTATCTATGAGAGTACACTTAATTCTAGTTTTCTTAGCGATCATCACTATGTTGGAAGTTTTTCGTTGAGAAGATTGGTGGATGTATGGCAAATGATGCTACTATAGTGTTTTCATTAATCTCAATGTTTCTATAGTATCAACATTGACGTATTGCTGGTGTCTTATGAGGATGATTGAATGTAGTGATGGCAACCCATTATGTAGATGCAATTTTGTTGGTCTAGAACAAACCAAATATCTTGGAGAAATTACCTAAGTCTAGAATACAATTTTCAGTGTACAGTGAACCAGTTTTGAGGTCTGCATTACTCCACCATGAAGAATCTAGTTATGTGGCTTTGAGATATTTTTGGTGAATGTTGGAAGAATCTGAATCCAAAGTTTCACATCTTGAAGCCCTATGAAGTTGAAGTTTGAGTTGACAGAGTAACACTCTATATACAGTAGAGTTACAATGATAGAGTACCTAATTGGAATGCTTTGTATTCCACTATAGATGAATGTCTTGCTATATAGTTTTGAAGGGGTTTTTATAAGTGTTAGAAGTGTCTTTGTTCCAAGTGTAAAATTATTTGGAGGTACATGTGTCAAGATGTGGATGAACAGTTGGTTCATCTCATTGTTGCTTCACTAACGATGTCAACCTAAAGGGTTTGAGGTTGTGTAGAGTTAGAATAAGTTTGGATTGGACTTATGGGAGTAATTATAGGTCCCTTCTTACATATTTTGATATGATAAATGTTTTGGTTTATTTTGTAAGGTGTGTATATTGGATCTTGATCTTGTAGGTTATTGGATTGCATGTTTCATATAATTAGGCTGACCTAATTAATGTTATAGGTGTTTGTGGATGTAATACATATAAAAGTAAGTTAATTTTAGTGTTGTAGGAAGATGAGGATGATGTGTATATGAAAGTGATGCGAGTGTGATGCAAATATAACATGATAGAGCAGAGTATGTTAGTTGTGCAGGATGAAGTGTGTTAGATCAATTTATAGAGCTTTTGGAGCTATCTTCAACATATTGTAGATGCATTATATTAGTTCAAAATCTTGGAAGTAAGCCAATTTCTTTTTTATCTTGGTAGTGAGCCATTTCTTCTACTCTTTGGACAATGAGTCCTTTGGATAGTGAGTCCACCTAGCAGTGAGCCATTCTATAATATCTTATATTAATCGGTTATAATATATTGTGAGCTAATCCTCATCATGGTTTTTCCCTTTTTGGGTTTTCCATGTAAATATGGTGTTCTTGTGTTCTTTGATGTGATGCATTCTTTCTATGTTCATTTCCATTATTGTAAATTTAATATGATCCATTGGATGAATGTTTAGAGTTGATGAAGTTAATGAATTTTAGTGAATACTAATTCATCCCCCCTCTCAGTATTTTAGGTGTTCAAAAATTGGTATTAGAGCTTGGTTCCTTCAATTGGATTGATCACTAAGGTAGATATTTGAGGTTGATCACATGTCTACAAGGAAGTATCCAATTCCTATGGAGGAGATTATCCTTGAAGGGTTTATTGAAGAAGATTGTATAGTTGACATGGAAGGAGAACTTAAATCAGCTCTTGTTAATTTAGATAAAGCAGAAGCTAGAATAGAGATCTAAAAAAGGATCTTAGTGATGAAAATGAGTGTATTAAGAAGTTGAGAGAGAAATTCGAGAAAGCCATAGATAGAATCAAGGAGATTAAATAGTTAAATGAGACTATCACTGGTTTGAAAGTGTAAATTGAAGAAGGTAAAAGAGTTGAAGACTTCCTAAATGCTAAACTTAAAGACAAATCTGAAGAATTTTCAAAGCTTGAACAAGAGGTTGTGTCTTTGAGATAATATTTGGAGAAAGCAAAGATTTAAGAAGAGCTCAAAAATACTTGATGAGATGATTGAAAATTAGAAGGGTTCTAAGGACAAAGAAGGATTAGGTTTTGAGAAAGGAGAAATTTCAAAAGTAGATCAAACTCCAAACAATGCTAACAAGAAAATAAACTTCAAGAAAGTCTAGAGCTAGAAGAAAGAATTAAAAATACCACCTATTAGATAAGAAAATTTACAAAGGTACCCATATTTTAATGGTTATATTTATTGCTATAATAAGTTTGGACATAAGGCTATAGAATGTAGAAGAAAAATGAATCAAAATGTTCAGTCATTTCCTGGTCAGTGTTATACATTCAATAAATTTGGTCATACAACTAGTGAATGAAAAAATTAGATGATGAATGACTATGGCATTATGTTTCAATATTTTAATGGATATTGTTATATATGCAATTGATTTGGGAATAAGGCTAATGAATGTAGATCTAGAATGGAAAGAAGTGAGCTTGTTCAAAATAATGTCATGTCACAAATACAATAAAATAGGACACATTTTAAAGTTCTATAGAAGCAAGAATGTGAAACCCTCTTTTTCACTAAAGAAGATTGATCAGGTAAAGAATGTGGATCTAGTAGAAGTGAGGAAGGAAATGGGAAAAATCTAGAAAAATAAGGAAGAGAGTGAAGTGAAGAATAAGTCTATGCTAGTTCTTGGTGCAAATATTTCCTCCAGAAACTAGATGAAGAGATTTGTCTCAGGGGGAGTTTTAACAGAAGATATTTAAGCCCCTACCAAAGACATGGTGTTTATGCCTTTAATATGTTGAGATAATATGTATGTTGAAATTATTGACCTATTGGTGAAATTGTTGGTGAAAAATCTCTGTTTTTGAAGATTTGTGGAGTATTTGAAGGTGCTTGTGATGATATAATTAGGGTTTAATAGCTTTTGGCCTAAATTCAAATCGATGCATTTAATTTATTTTAGTTAATTCAAAAGGTGTTTATAATTGATTTCAGATGTGAAAATTTCATTTTTAATCAAGTATTCATAGAGTAAAGAGTAGAGAAGAGGTGAATTGAAGTAATTCTACATTGGCGTGTGAAAGCTTAACTGATAGCAATCTTAAAGCTATTTACAATTTCCTACTTAGCCCTAGGTTCAAAAGTTGTTAAGATGTCTATTCCTCAAGTAGTTGATGTTGTGGATCGACCAAGACCCAAATTTAAGAAGCACACAGATAAATCCATGGTGACAGATCTAGAAGGAGCTTTTTCACATATTCCTTATGGTGTTTTGTATACTAAGGATATTAGAATTTATATTCATGAAAAATTGGAAGAGTGTAATCATTCAAAATATAGGAGAACTGTGGGTAAATGAGCTTACTAGTGATGATTTTGAGTTGAAACTTGAGAATGAAAGTTTAACAAATAAGAAACTAGATGTTTGGAACAAATTTCCTATCTTTTGCTATGTTGACGAATGGATTAGATATGTGTTGAGAAGAATTCATGATAGATTTATTTGGTTAAACCAAACATACATGATCAATAAGGAATCTATTAGGGTTGTGATAGGGTTATGCTGAACTAGACGAGTTTTGTCTCTTAAATTTGTGAAGAATGAAGTGGTGATAAAGTTAACTGGAGCATAATTTGATTTAAGAGAGCCCTAATGGTAAAGGACATTAAAGATCTGGCTATGAAGTATATTTCTATGATGATAGGGTATAATATTTTCTTCATGAATAGAGAAAACTCTATTTCTACTACAATAATCAATACTGTATAGGAGATAGTGAAGAAAGGTTTGGATTTTGACTTATGTGAATTGTTAAGGAAATAATTACTAGAGAACCTACACAAGACCAAAGAATATCAGTACCCTTTTTGGTACGATACCCTGATTATATGCTTACTATTTTACTTTCTAAGAGAAGTACCTGACATAAAGAACATTGTGTGGTTGAGTGATGTTTGAGTTGCTACATAAATCAAAGACCACTTGAGAAGATTGGGGAATGTAGATGCTCAGAAGAATGCTTTGTGGATTTTCTTCAAAACATTTTAGTAGAATATACAAGAGTGAGTAAGGATTCCTAAGAGTGTTGTGGAGGATTACAAAAATGATATCATCTTCATGGTCAATAAGGATTACTACATTATAGAAGCGGTTGAACCTAGGATAGTGTGGGTTCCTAAAATGTGATATGAGGTTGTAGAGGATTTTATCATCGATCTGGAAAAACACATGTTGAGTATGCCTAGAGATCCCAAAGAAGAAAGATATGGTATATATGAAGAAAAGTCCTGTATAGTTCATATGGAACAAAAGAAAAAGGAGATTACAAGAAATTTTGAGAATATGATGACATAAGTAGTGGAGATGATGGGACTACCAAAGGGCCTTGTGGATAAATCCAAAGAAATTTCTAGTCCTTTGAAAGGTGCCCCCAGTACTAAAATGCCAAGAAGGACCTCTACCCCCTCTTTGGTTGCTCCTAAGTCCTTTAAGACTAAATATACTATTGGAACTAAGAGGAAAGAGTCAACTAGTGCCCTTGTGAAAGAACATAGTGCTCCATATAAAAGAAGAATAAAAGTAAAGGCTACAAGAGAAAGGTATGTTGGATAATAATAATAAGAAGATGAAGAAGGACCTTAGTTGGTCTGAAAAATAAAATCTGATGTGCCTCAAGAGACAAGTGCAAAGAAAAAATAATTGACATTGTTGATACCAACAATGAAGAAGAAGTGGAGAAGCAAAAGGAAGCATTCAAAATAAATGTGAGGGAGAAGAAGTATGGAAAAGAAGAAAAGCCAAAAAAAGCTAAGTGGAAGAAGGAAAAGACCCCTCCAAAAAGAAAATATAGCCCTCTAAGGTTAGATGCTCTATTTAATGGAATTTCTGAGCACAAAATTCTAGAAGAGATTGGAAAAATGTATTCAAGATATGATGAAGTAGAGAAGGATACAATAGAGAAAGAAATAGTGAAGTATATGGCAACCTTTTGTACTAGCCTAGTACAAATTCAAGATCAATTACTAGATTATTTAAAGAATGTTTTGGCATGAGAAGGTAAGAGGCAATAGATGAGGATGCCAAAATAAGGGAGTATGCCCTAGAGAAGATTGGTTCTTCTCTTTTTGAAGAAGATAAAGCAATATTGGCATAGTTGTACAATAGAGAATTTAGAACAAGACAAAGAATCAACACCCCGATGAGAAGGGAAAAGGATGATATTAAGGGGTTGAAAAGTGAGACACTAAAAATTTAGGAGAACTTGCAAAAGGACTAAGAGTGTCTCTTGACAAGGAAAGTGAAATGTAATATGATATTGCTCTCCCAAAAGTTAATGAGCCTATTGAGCATGCACCAAAACATGATCCTACAGAAAAGGACATTCAAGAAGATGTGACAACAGATAATATGTAGAACAGTCTGGATAATTAAGAGGGGGGGTGAATCAGTTATTATAAAATAATTTTCTTGAATTTAATTAATCCAAAGAAAACTTAAATAAATTAGATAGATAAGAACATGAAAGCACATAACAACACCATGCACAAGGAACACCAAAATTTATGTGGAAACCCAAGAAGGGAAAATCCATGAAGAATGCTAATTCTCAATTATAAAACATTGGTTAAGGTGATTTTTACAAAGGGATCACTGCCAAGTTGCTCACTGCAGGTAAGGCTCACTGCTTGATTATTATAGCCAAAGACAAAAAGGATCACAACCAAAAGAGAAAGGTTCACTTCCTACAAAAAAAAGGCTCATTGCAAACAAAAAATGACTCACTCCCAAAAGAATGATGAAAGGGAATCCGCCGCTAAAATAACTATCACCAACAATGACACTAGATAGAATCTCACTGTTTGTTTCCTCTGGTCATATACTTTTGCATACTTCACAATGTATGGATTTTCACATTCATCACACTTGCTTTCATCAAACAAAATAAAATTTTACTTATACCATTCCATGCTTCCATAAACTCTTAAGTCGACCAAACATAATGTCTTCATAATATCCTAAGTTGGACAAACACAATTTGAATTATGTCACTACAAAACATTCCCATGATGGAGAGAAATAAAACGCAAACCAATCAGAACCTCCTCGCTTAAATCAATACACTACCATGATATTAGGAAATAGAATATACACGTTATTATAATGAAAATAATATTTTGAGGAAGATTAGTCAATTTCCAAATTGGTCCAGACCCATAAGAGTGTATCTAATTATATTGAAAAATGAATGGGACTAGGACAAGCATGACCAAAGATAGATCATCACAACACAAAATTTGGAGCACACCAATCTAGATCACCAAAGTACCATAATTGATCAACCAATATATTTTGACATCAATGACAACCATTAATGACAACAATCAATAGCATCACATTCCAACAATATCCCCCTTTGTCATTGATGGAAACATCCATCAACAACAAACCAAAAAACTCAAATATCAACATCTTCTTGTCTTCTTTTCTTCTCCCCCTTTGACATCAAGGACAAAGGGAAAAAATCCCCCTGAAAAACTCACTCTTCTCCCCCTATGAGGAAGCCTCCTAGAATTGATCTAGATAAGAGTGAACATGTAATATCTTGGAACAATACACACCCTGGTACACACTATTGTAGATTAGGAGGGGGAAGAACCCCTAACTTCTTTCGAAGATGCTCAAAAGTGTCTTTGCTCAATGATTTTGTGAAAATGTTTACAATCTTCTCTTCTGTAGGTACACATTCAAGTCTGAACTCCTTGTCCAATACCTTCTCCCTCAAGAAATGATATCTAATGGATATATATTTCATTTTGGAGTGTTGTACCGGATTATTGGAAATGTTTATTGCACTAGTATTATCACACATAATTGAGATCGGTTTGTCAAATGATATGCCAATGTCCTTCAGTGTTTGCTCCACCTTTTATCAAAACATCTGGCCCAATCAACATTAGTATAAGCTGTCAAAGTGAAATATGAGTCCTTTGGATACCATAAACCCATATCTTCTACACCCTTCAAATATCTAAAGATCCTTTTTACTGCAACAACATGTGATTCCTTTGGTTCTTGCTAAAATATAGCTGCTAAACAAACATACATAATGTCCGATCTGGTAGCAGTCAAATATAAAAATCCTCCAATCATTGACCATTACATGCTTGCATCAACTTTAGGTGAATCATCTTCTTTTGTCAATTTGCATCTAGTAACAATAGGTGTACAAACTGGTTTGGAGTTCTCCAACCCAAAATTTCTTCAATAATTATTTGGTATACTTGGACTAAGAGATGAAAATTCCTTTGCTATTCTGATTTACTTGTAGTCCAAGGAAGAAATTTAACTCACCTATCATAGACATTTTGAATTCCTTCTACATTTCATCTGCAAATTTTCTGCACATATTATCATTTCCTCCAAAAATTATGTCATCAATAGAGACCACAACAATCAACATTTGATCTAAGTGAATTCTATAGTATAAATTAGTATCAACAAATCCCTTCTAAAATCCTTGTCCAACCAGATACTTATCTAATCTACCATACCAAGCTCTAGGTACCCGCTTCAATCCGTACAAAGCTTTCTTCAACCTGCAAACAACATCTGGGTCACTTCCAGACTTGAATCCCTCCGGTTGTTCAATGTAGACTTCTTCCTTTAGTTCTCCATTCAAGAATGTATATTTTACATCCATTTGATAGACTTTGAAATCATTAAAAGCTGCAAAAGCTAAGAATATCTAGATCGCTTCCATCTTGGCAACAGGGGCATATGTTTCTTCAAAGTCAATACCTTCGACTTGATGTAACCTTTGCAAACCAATCTTTCCTTATTTCTCATTACCTTTTTGTTTTCATCTAGCTTGTTCTAGAATACCCACTTTGCTCCAATTACATTTTTGTTTGTCGGTCTGGGCACAAGTTCCCAAGTCTAATTTTTCTCTATCTGATCAAGCTCTTCTTTTATTTCCTTCACCAAATTATGATCATTTCATGCTTCTTCCACAGTCTTTGGCTCAGTCTATGAGTGTAGACACAATAATACTTGCTCTTGAGCTGCTTTGCTTCTTGTGATGATTCCCTTATTTTTATCTCCAATAATTTAGTTTTTAGAGTGGTTTTTTTGTACATACTTTGGGGTTTTAGTTGTAGTTGTTGGAGCCTCCTCTATCTCTTCTTCTTTCTTATCCTTCTTTTCTTTGTCACCATCTGATTCATATTCAATATTCCTGTCAGGATTTCTCTTAATATCTTCATCTACTTTCACATTCACACTTTCAACTATCTTGTTCATTCTCTTGTTGTAACACCGGTACACTTTGCTTCTTGTAGAGTAACCCAAAAATATTCCTTCATCAGCTCTGCTGTCGAACTTTCCAAGATTTTCCTCATCTCTGTGGATGTAGCATTTGCTTCCAATTTTTTTGAAGTACTTTACTATGGGTGCTCTTCCATGCGATAGCTCATATGATGTCCTTCCATATTTCCTTTGAAACAATATTCTATTAAGAGTGTAAACTGCTATGTGTATTACTTCTCTCCAGTAGACCTGTGGTAAATCTGCTTCACTAATCATTGTTCTAGCTACTTCTTGAACTATCCGGTTCATTCTTTCCACTACACCATTCTGTTGAGGTGTTCTAGGGGTAGATAGTTGTCTTTTAATACCATGTTTTTTATAGAATTTGTTGAATTCATTAGAAGTAAACTCTCCTCCTCTATCAGATCTTAAACACTTGATTCTTCTATCAACTTCATTCTCAACTCTTGCCTTGAAAATCTTGATTTTTTCTAAAGCCTCTAATTTTTCTCTTAAGAATGTAACCCAGGCTAATCTAGAATAGTCATCTATTAAAAACATGAAATATCTCACCTTGTAAGCTTCCTTTTTTGGTTAGACCACATAGGTCAGTGTGTACAAGGTCCAACAAACCAGTAGATGATTCTTCTTTTCTTTGAAAAATTTCTCTGGTCTGCTTTCCTTCTTGACATCCTTTGCAGATAGTGCTGTCTGGTTTGGTCAGTCTTGGAAAATTTCTGACTACCCTTGTTGAAATTATCCTTAGAAAATTGCCAAATTTGATGTGACACATCCTCCGAGGCCAGAGCCAATTGTCATTGGATTGAGAAAATAAGCATCTCTTTGTAGCTCCTTCTAGTTGATAGATATTCCCACTTGTTCTTTTTCCATCTACAATAACATTTTTGAATCTCTTTCGGATCTCATAACCATCATCCTAAAACACCACATTATAGCCATTTTTGCACATCTATCCAACACTCATAGGATTATGATATAAACCCTTCACATAGTAAACATTACCAGTGTTATGTTTTCCATCAAAGGTAATAGAACCAATTCCAACAATTTGTGTTGTTTTATCATCTCCAAATCTAATAGAACCTCCATCATATTTCTCAAGCTTCAAAAACTTACTTTTGTCATCAGTCATATGATTCAAACATCCACTATCAATCAACCATTCATCTCTATTTATTTTAACAAATAATGCAGCTTTAGTGTTATCATTAGATTTTGGACAAATATTAGAGATATCAAATCTAGGTTCATCCTTTTCCACCAAAAAGAAACAATCCTCATCATTTGATTCATCATCTGAGATGCTGAGATTCTCATTAACATAATAGTCCTTCTTATTGATCTTTTTAAACTTTTTCCTTGTTCCTTTTTCTGGACACTTAGTTGCTAAATGACCAATCTTTCCACATCTAAATCATTTAAGAGGTAACGTACCTTTGTACTTACCAATACCTTTCTTCAGTTTCCTTGTGAAGTTTTCTTCCAACTCATCTAAACTTTCATCACCCAGATCTTCTTCTATCTTTGTGGCTTTGAAGGATATTTCAGATTTCTCTTTTTCTATTCCAAATTTCCTCATCTAAAATGCTGTCAAGGTGCCAAATAGTTGCTCTCTGGTGAATTTATTTGGATCATAAACTTCCTCAATAGCTAAGATCTTATCACTGTAGCTTTCCAATAGGGTCATCAGAATCTTCTCCATAACATCTTCATCTATCAGAGCACCTCCTTGGTTTTTGACTTTATTTACTACACTGTCAACTCTCTGAAAGTAGCTTGCTATATCCTCACCTTCTTCAATCCTCAAGTTTTCATATCTGTGCTTAGTTGTCAACTTCTTTGATAATTTGACTCTATCATTTCCTTTATAGATTTCCTTCAACTTTTTCCAAACTTCATAAGTAGTTCCCAATGAAATAATTCTTGTTAACTCAGTCTTAGACAAAGCACTAGAGATTGCATACCTTGCCTTTTCATTCTCTTCATAGGCTGAAATCTCATCTACAAAACTAGGACCAGTTGCTGGTTCAACCTATTTTTTCTCAATTGCTTTCCAAGTCTTATAGCCTAGAGAGATCAAATAACCTCTGATCTGCACTTTCTAGAAACTATAGTTAGATCCATCAAACACAAGAATTGTCAATTTGTGCACCATCGAATCTACCCCAAGTGGTTAAGCTATTCTTTGAGGAGCCAAAGCTCTGATACCAATTGTAGAACAGTCTGGATAACAAAGAGGGGGGGGGGTTAATCAGTTATTATAAAATAATATTCTTGACTTTAATTAATCTAGAGCAAACTTAAATCAATCAGATAGATAAGAACATGAAAGCACATAAAAACACCATGCACAAAGAACACTAGAATTTATGTGGAAACCCAAGAAGGGAAAAACCACAGAAAATGCTAATTCTCAATTATAAAACATTGGTTAAGGTGATTTTTACAAAGGGTTCACTACCAAGTTTCTCACTATAGGTAAGGCTCATTTCCAGTGGGCTCACTACCTGGCTATTATAACCAAAGATAAAAAGGCTCACTACCTACAAAAAAAGGGCTCACTACCAACAAAAAATGACTCACTACCAGAAGAATGATGAAAGGGAATCCATCACTGAAATAACTGTCACCAATAATGACACTGGATAGAATCTCAGTATCTGCTGCCTTCGGTCATATACTTTTACATACTTCATAATTTATGGATTTTTGCATTCCTCACACTTGATTTCATTGAACAGAATCAACTTTTACTTATACCATTCCATGCTTCCATAAATTCCTAAGTTGGCCAAACACAATGTCTTCATAATCTCCTAAATCTTCCAAACACAATTTGAATTAGCTCACCATAAAACATTCCTGTGTTGGAGAGGAAGGAAACATGGACTGATCAGAACCTCCTCACTCAAATCAACACACTACAATGATATCGAAAAAATAGAATATACACATTACAATGCAAATAATATTTTGGGGCATATTAGTCAATTTCCAGATTGGTCTGAACCCATAAGAGTGTATCTCATTATGTTGCAAAATGAATGGGACCAGGACAAGCACAACCAAAGATAGATCATCACAACACAACATCCAGGGCATGCCAATCTAGATCACCAAAGCATCAGAATCAATCAACCAAGATATGTTGACATCAATGACAACCATTAAAGACAACAATCAACAACATAACATTCCAACATAATATACCTTTGGAAGTGAAGAAAATGGTTGTAGAGGAGTAGGAGAAAGAGAAATAAGAAATATTAGAGAAGGATGGAGCACAAAATGAATAAAAATTACCCTCTTCGAACGAGAAATTTGGCAAGTCAGAGAAGAGGACACTTAAAGGGTCCTGAAAAAGCTAGAGGCACAAAAAATTAAAGACCAACTTAATCCAGAAAATGATGAGAAGTCTGAAGAAGAGAGGACCGAGGAAGAGTTCACAAGTGTTGAAAAGGAGAAGAGTGAGGAGAAAGAAGAAGGGAGGACAAATTTTTTTGTTGAATCCTCTGGTTATTCACTCAAGGGTTTGCTAGACATGTAGTTTCAATTCAAAGCTATTGTATCTGTGCAACTGCTACAACTTCCTATGAAGTAGGGTCAAGTTGACATGGAAAAAATTTCTCCCTTGTAGGAGCTTCAACTTTTTGATGTGTTTCATACTTCTGCAAGGAAGGAAATATTACAAACTCACAAAAAGAGCACAAAATTCACTAAAGAAGTAGTGAAAGTGTTGCAGTAAGGCAACCATAGAGCTACCATTGATGAGTCTTTTTCTAGTGTGGAAAAATTAAAGTTGCTGCTTGATTCCTTTAAGGACTATTCCATTGGATTGGAAGAGAAATTGGGAAAAGAGTTGACAAAGAAGGTCAATGATAGAAGATTGACCAAAATATTTGACAAGTGTAGTGTGTTGCAAGTATGAAGGTGTTGTCATTAATGTCAACTAGTTAACTCATTTTCAACTGGTTACTGTTGTCATTGATACATTATTGATGATAGTTATTGTCCATATATGTCGAGGATATTGAGAGAATTGTAATAAAGGATGGTTGTAGGTATTCAGTGTTTGCTCCAGGTTTTACTTTGGGATTTTCTGCTATGTTAGTAAGGATCTGAGGTATTGTTCTTGGTTGTTGGAAGTTGCTATATCCAAATTTTGGGTTTCTAGATCATTGTACAGTGCAATGTAAGGAAGCTAAGGTAGAGGAAAAAATTCCTACACTAATCTTGAGAGGAGAATAATGCAAAAATTTACAAATCTTTAATAGTTATAGAAACTAAATAAAAATAAACATAAATATCATGGATACCATGACATAGTGAATTATGTGGGGAAAACCCTTTCGGGAGAAAAACCCCACACTCCAAAAGTCGCCCAATATATTATTCAGAAATCACAAACATTAGAATATACTTGTAGAGCAAGCTTCTCAAATGAGTATCACCACTCAGAGATCCAAAGACAACATGATCAATATCAGACTCTTAGAATACATCACCGTCTCTCTACCACACCCATAATACAACACCCTCATAAAATAGAGTTACATTCTAGGGCAAGACATGCCAACAAAATATCCACCATTAGATCTAAAACCTAATAATTAATGATCTAGATTTACATTATACCATTTATCTAATGTATGTTGGCCATTTTAGTAGTTTCCTAAAAAGGTTAACAAAAAATTGTTTACACGCATCCCACTCTTCTCCCTTGATGCCATTGTATAGTACACCTATCGGTAGTAACCTTTATATAATTGCAAGGTTGAGACACATTTTCCCAACAAATCTCCCACTTGTCAAACACCTTGCAAGAGCAATGGGAGGGAGTAAATATTGTCTCCACTGGTATAGAAATAGCAATATATGATTAAAAAAAGTACTAAAAACAACATAGAAATGTCTGGACATGATCATGTGACCATTAGTAGTTTATTGCCAGTCATTTATAATATTGATGACTAAAGTTTTGATTGATTGATTTGGTAGTATATTTAGTTGTTGATTTAGTCATTGATTGCTATAATCTGGTCATTTATTTAGTCATTTTTTATTAATACTGATATATTTTTTCACTGATTTAGTCATTGATTGCTGTAATCTGGTCACTTATTTAGTCATTTTTATTCACAGATATATTTAACTGGTCACTTATTTAGTTGTTGATTTAGTCATTGATTGCTGTAATTTGGTCACTTATTTAGTTGCTTTTTATTCACTAATATATTTAGTTGTTAATTTAGTCATTGGTTGTTGTTAACTAGTCACTTATTTAGTCATTTTTATTTACTGATTTATGTCTATTGGTAATGTATTTAGTTATTAATTTTAATCATCATGCTGATCAATTTGGTAGTTTATTTCATTGTTTTTGTTCACTGATTTCTATCAACTGGTAATATATTGATACATTGTTTATTAATTACATAATCATTATATTTAGTCATATTTAATTGTTGATTTTTGTTAGTTGGTAGTATATTTAGTCAATTGGTAGTTTATTTAATTGTTTTTGTCCACTAATTTCTGCCTATAAGTGCTAGAAATGAGACAATGCTTTAATTGAGGTTTAAACATAAACAACATAGAAAAACAGAATCAATCATTCATTTTCACATAATGAAACAACTATTAAGAAGGAAAAATACTGAAATTTTATTGAGAAAACATGTTCTTACAATACATACAAGACAAAAATACGTGTCTTTGCTTTGAAAATGTACCATTAAAAAGTGTGTTTCTCAATGTTGTGACTGAGAAAATTGTGTTATAATGACTTTTTTTCTTATACAATTCCAAAACGGACAAAAAACACTAAGATCCCTGAACAACACATTCAAACTATTGCATAAAGTAGTGGGACAAGCTTTCTAACAACTAGTACTACATAATAAACATCAACTATGTCATTTTTTTCAAATATTTTAGTGGCCATTGTGTGAAGGTCCCTTCTTTCTCTAAAAGATGGACAACTCCATCTATTTTGTCTTTATAAGCAAGGGGTATGTTACTTGTGACCTTTAAAATACTTACATTTGCATATCCTTTTCCTTTCAATTTGACTCCATGTACAATAGATAGTGAGTGAATCTACCCAATTCCCACAACAACACTATCAAACGGATCCAAAACCTGAACTTTATCCCCTTCTTGGAGTTTATCAATATATGTATGCAAAAACAAAAAAAATACACATTATATTGAGATATAAAACACACATTATATTGTTTTTGAAATCTGTATGTAATGTCTTATGTCTTGGAACAAATCAATTTTTGTATGTGCTTTTTTTGATTATGTTGAATAACAAAGAAGCAACTTTTTACTCTAAAAAAAACCTAACCCATTGCGAGGTACAAACAAATGGAGGGAAAGACTACAATTGTGCTAGACTATATGAGTACTCCAAAAATCGACACGGATTGGTAATGAAGTCCCCCCAAGTGAGGACCATGACATCCCCGAACACAATGTATTAATGCATTGTTAAAATCTATGTATGCACTCTATTACAACTAAGCTCTAAGCTTCCATATGTAAGTTATATGTTCTCCCTTATTTCCATAATCTATGTATACTAGATAATTACACTTCACTACTATTCTAACTGGATTCTATCAAATAGGTAATGATTACCCTTATTTACATAATAAAAAAACCATTACTTACTTGAATAATACTTGCATGTGGTTTCACAACACTCACCTTATCTTCAGCACGATCACCACTATGAATATCATCGAGTTCATTATCATAATCACTATGAACGCCATTGCAGACATGAAGTTGTACAACTTTGTATAGAGTTCTATTGTCAGTGCCTTTTTCTTTTCATTCTGCTTTCATATAATTGCTCTACATGTGGTTTAATTGTCATGAAAAAATTAATATAAGTCAAGTAAGGAATAAAAAAGCTATAAATTTTTATCCAAAAGAACATTTTAAGCATGAAAAATGATAAAACATTGGAACAGATTAACTTACAACTTAAAGAATACAAAAGCTATACATTTTTAACGAAAAGAAGAATGAAAAAAAATTGGCACAGATTAACTTACAACTTAAAGAATGCAAAAGCTATAGTTTTTTGTCCAAAAGAAAATTTTAAGCATGAAGAATGACAAAAAATTGGGATAGATAATTGACAACTATTATATTAATTACCTCAACTCCAGGACAATTAAGATGACTGCGTTGCACATTCTTGTCCACTTCATCATGATCACTATCAATATCGAAAAATATGTTGAAATCGTGAAGGCGATTTTGTTTTCCTATTGCTTTGATAAAATTTCTTTGCATGTGGTTTAACCATTGCACAAAAAAATATACAAAGCATTCACTAGTCAAGTAGAGAATGCAAGCTATAAAATTTTCTAAAAGAACATTTTCAGGATCACTCCAACAATAAAGAAACTGGATTGGATTCTCCTATGCTCAGATTTCAATAATCTACATATTGAGAGACATTTGTATACATAATTTCCAAACAAGAAGAAATGAGATGAATAGAGCCTCTTACTCATCTGAATCCATGGATTTATGCTCATTCCATGCAGAAACCATAGGGCTAACATAAGTAGCCAACTGTGAAACTTGCCGAGTGAGACTGAATATGCAACTCATTACCTTTTGGTACCCTAGTTCATTTGAGGTAAGATGATCTATAGAGGCTTCTACTGGGCATTGAACAAATGGCTGTGAAATCTCTGTTGAAAAATTATATTTCCACTTCATCCTACTCTTAGATTTATTAGGATCTAGTGCAGCCATATAATTGACAATGTCTTCTACACCTGCTTCTCTATTTCTGTTTTCCACCTAAAATACAATGTCGGTTTCAACATATAAATCAAAATAAATAACACAATCTAAATCAAACCAAAAATCCATACACTTACTAATTTTTTTTCCATTTTGGTGTGCAACCCACCTCAGCAAAATGTATATCAAACCTTCACATTATCTCTTGCTCTCTTACTTCTGTTACTCTTTTCCAAATATTCTTCGGAATGCATACTTTATTTCAATGCCTCCCAATGTTTGGGAGATAGAGTGGAGTCTAACCTATCTTTTCCCTCCATAATTGTTTTTCTTTAATTGTATCTAAAATTGTTCATCAAAATTCTCATCTTTTTATTGTAATATTTTCTATAGATTTGTCCACTAGTGGTCTCAAAAGAATTTTCCATTTTTTGTATAACATTTTCCATAGTTTGTGGATCTTCTCTGCAAAAGTTGATTTACAAATATCCAAATGGTCCCTATGTCTTACACCCAATTCGGTGGCCCACTTTATAGCATTTAGCCCACTGGGCTCACCATCTCTCGATACCTCAACCAAGAATGGCTTATTGCCTTCTAATTTTCTTTCTTTTGCATTCCTCTCTATAGATATGTACAAATCTTGACTCAATCTTTATCTTTTGACAAAAGGAGACATCTTCTATTAAACCACTACTAGTATTTCTGGCTAATCCACTAGTTCCATCAAAAGTTCTAGATGCAACAGGTTCACTCTAAGGCACAAAAAATGCAACTAGGAGTCTCTCTTCATGACTTCCATTAACTGAAACTTCATGCTCCTTGGCCACATCAAGTGTGGCATGAGTAGGTAGATTAGTACTGGTCTCCACATATTTCACTTTAAACACATCCTTTATTGATGAATAAATCATCTATAGTCCTCCTATTCCTTTGCTTTGATGTTGTTCAATAAACTCTCTTAGACTTTGTGCTAAGAGATCATCACGACATTGCACATCACCATGTGCTATATCAAGATACACATAACCATGTGCTTACTCAAGCTACACATTACCATGTACTATATCAGGTTGCACATCATCACAACTATTTTTTTCAGCAACTACATTTTTTGAATCACAAATGCGTTGGATTTTATGAGGTGACATCATTGTATCTTTTCTTTCCTTTTGTTTTTTCTCCACATTTCCTTTGCACTCTTTTTCTTTCCTACAAAACAAGAAAAATATCATATTATGTCTTATACACATAAAGCTCTTTCCTATAAAATTTAATTAAACACTATTAAATAAATAATATACTACTTAGTGGATTTCCTTGACTTGCTTGTTTGTCAAACCAAGACTTGATAAATATTCATTATTCTTGGCCACTTTTTCACTATGCAAGAGCTCATAATTTGTCACTGAAATTTTAGCATTATGATCACTAGCATCTAATTTTTTCCTTACAGTCCTTTTCCTCATTCCCTGAAGTCCAAATAAACAATAATATATAAATCAACAACTTGAATCAGTAAAAATTTATTGAGTTCATAAGTTGATAAATTTTGACTTTCCAATCTATTGATAACTACAAATGGAAACTTAACATTGAATTTAGTTTATAGATTAAATTGAATTTGGAGTAAAAAACCAAGAAGATGTTTACAATTACAAGTATCAGAAAATTTTTCCTTAGGGATATATTCACAAGAAAAAGACTCATAAAAACATAACACAAGCAGGATAAGGAAAAACATAGTCTAGTTTATCATGAGGTGTGTTAGAACCTTCAAAATTTTCCTAGTTCCATCATCACAATTAACTTTGAGCTCCATGACCTAAGCCTTGCCCTTTATATTCCTTTTTATTTTTGACTGAGCCTCCCCACTATAATCAAACATATAAATTTTTAAGGTCTGGTTGACATTGAAAGACCTAAACAAAGCCAAAAATTCATCATATATACTTAAGCAAAAACATGTCTAGATATTTTACATCCATAAAATCCCTTTACCGCAATCCCGCAACAACAATTTGAACCCTTAATGGGCTGGTACTATATAACATACAACATAAAATTATTCATCATAATACCGTGGGGGTATTATAATAAAGGTGCAGTTGGGCAGTATTAAAGAGCTTAATTACAGTATAACTGCAGTGCCATGGCAAGGAAAAGTGAACATTGTAGTATAGCAAGGAATCTGCCACCCCGCAAGGAAGGAGATAGTAAATAGTGGTAGTGTGGTAAGAGTCCCATTGCCCCGTGATGAAGCATAAGGAAGCTTAAATTATAATAGTATACACCTTGCTATCCCATGATAGAGAAATATCAAGACAATGGTACAACGATAAGTTTGACAAATAAAATGATTTATGGCCCTGCTATCCCACACTAGTTAAAGAAAGAGGCAATGGAATTGTAGTACAAACTATCAAGGCATAATTACTAGTTTCAGTATTAAATGCATAACTCTTAATAGCCTTGAGATCTTGTGAAAATAAATGGCGCACATTAAAACTTGAAATATGAGCTGATTACATAATACTTGGCATAAGGTTGATATTAATGATGACATGACCAGACTCATAAGTGATTAAAATTGTGAACTAATTTTTTTTTTGGAATTCATTTGCAAGGATTGTCATGTAGGAAGCTAGGAGTTCAATAGGGAAAAGTTATGCAACTATCACATACTGGGTAAGTACATTGAACTTACTAAAGTAGCTTTACAAACATAGAATTGTTTGAAATCCTACATTTAAACACTTAGCTCGAGTAGAGGTTGACATTAGATATCATGCCACCTAAAAAGAAAGAACTTGAGACTAAGAAGGAAGAGCCTAAGGGTAAAAAGAGATCAACATTAGGTATCATGTAGCCTAAAGAGAAAGAATCCGAGACCAAGAAGGAAGAGTTTAGGGTAAAAAGAGATCATTACAACAATCTATCTTAGATATCTTTCCTAACTTGACTAAGAAAGGATACAAGAAGGTTTTCAATGATACAAATCATGGTTGTAGGGATGCCCTCATTCCAATTTCGGGGTGGGAATTGTTTTGGTATTTCTATGAAAAGAGGGAAGGGAGAATTCCAATATCAAATGCATGGACATTAGACTTAGCTAAGCTAATTTTCCCAAATGTCTTCATAGTTGTGGAGTTCATTAGAGTTGTAGCCTAGAATTACCACCCTGCTACTAGGTTTGTGAGGATAATAGATGGGTCACGCTTGGTAATATTAAAAAAAGATGCAATCATTGAATGCTTCAATCTAAACAAACATTCCCTCACTAAGGTTGACTTGCAAAAGAGTGAGGAAGAATATATTAGGTTAAGGAGAACACACAAAAGTGATGAAATCCACATATACATGAAAAGGGGTGTTAACAACAAGGTGATACTTATCTCTCCCTCTGCCACTGAACCATTTGATGTACAATATTTTTATATTTATTTCAGGAAAACCTAGTTTTCTTTCTATCAAGCACTTGGGATAGATGCACAAGAAAAAATTCTAATTAGTTTGATGATGATGGCTATGAGAATTTATAACCTTAAGACAAACATTGAATATGAATTTTCCTCATATCTTTAGAAGGCATTGCATGAAGGCTTCCTATAAGTTAGAGAGAATAGGGCCCCTATAACATTTAGGCACTATTATTTACTATGTCACTTGATATTTCACTAGAACAAAGATAGATGGACCAAAAGGATGTGTTTGGGTAAGGTTGATCAACAAGGGAAATTGCTGCCCGTGTAACGATGGTGTTACACATGGGCTAACAGATACCAAACTATGATTATGTAGTGTTCCATGATGACTTTGTGTACAAAGTTTTGAGAGTTCTTGGCCACTCATTTCCAAGATTACACACACCTATACTAAAACTATTGAGGCCCTTGGATTTGAAACCAAAACAAGGTCATACTCATAACTTTGGTGATTGGTCTTTTTTGCAAGATGTCACAATAATCAAGATTTATGGGTGCCCACAAGCCCCACATATATTTCTAAAACTTGTTCCTCTTTGGATATCCTTTTTAGAATTTATGTGGTAGATGTTGTGGATGGAAAAGGTTGCCATGAAAAAACAAAATAAGGGTACATTTATACCTAACTTGACAACATGTGAAGAATTATCTGTTGGATATGACACCCTTGAAGAATTATTACATTACCTTAAGACAAGATATTATTTGAGGCCTGGAAGTGAAAGGGTTTTTGACCCTAAGAGCCATATGAATTTTACAAGATGAAACCTCCTCACAAAGGCCACAATCACTCATCAGGTGGATTATGAAGAGGATGTGATTAGAAAATGCTTCACCCCCCAAGAGGTATATCAGAGGAAAAGAAAATGGGAGACACTGATGAAACTGCGTGCGGAGAAATTAAGAAGAAGAATAGTGCCTTCTTGGGGTATTTTGTAGAAGAAGAAAATCCTCTTAAGAGGATAAATTTGATATTTGATAAGTTTAATGAATTGTATGCTAAGTCTATAGCAGAGGAGGAGAGGCCAAGCAAATTATATTTGAAAAGGCCAAGTGGTATTGTAATTTCAAATCCATCTCTTGAAACTATTTCAGTATGTCATGTTCCTCAAGAATCACCTCCTAGATAGCCACTTCCTAAGAAACATAAGATATAGGAGCCACATATATTGGTATCCTATGCAATGAGAAAAGAAGTGGGAGATACAAAAGAAGTGGCAAGTGTACTGAGGATTTTGAAGGATGATGTTGAGGTAGCTAATCAACCAACCCATGGAACTAAATCTCATAAACTAGAGGATAAAATTGATATCCATATGCAGGGAGAAAGGGAAATACAGGATGATGAGAGGGAAACTGTAGCTCAAAAATTTATTGAAGATGATGATTTCATTAAGAACCCTTAATTTAAGGATTTCCAGGTTAAAATGAAAATGAGAGAGTTTGAAGAAAGGGTAGAGACAAACAAGATGGGTACTAAAGAGTCTCAACATGATCATATTGTAGCTTAGATTTTCAATGAAATGAGAATTGATAATGTTGATATTATCCCAAAAGAAGATAGGGATATGGTTTTGAAGAGTAATATACTCATTATCCTAGGTATGTCCAACTAAAGAAGATATTATTACTTGACCAAGTAAGAGAACAAGAAGA
>VDFB02379711.1:144596843-144724881 GCA_007258455.2 Sequoia sempervirens | reverse complement strand
TGTATATGTTAAAGCATTTTGTCACCCCATTTTTAGCATTGCACCTTCCATTTTCAACTTTATTTGCATAAGGGTTTCTATTTAAATTCCTTTTTAATAAATCATTTTGATAAATGCACATGCAGTAAGCAGGGAGGATAATGACAAAGGTCATGGAATTTGGTAGTACAACTGCTAATTGCTTGAATCGTGTCACTAAAGTTCCCTTTTATTCCATCCATTCATTTGTTTTATTTTGTGTGAATCCTATTCTTCTTGCGATTCTAAACATGGCATGAACTTGAGGTTTGTGGCTTGGTTCCATCTAAAAAAAAATCCACTTTTTTAATCTATCGACCACCTCTTTTTAAATTTGAAAGGGGTTTGGTCTTTCTCTAGCTAATCACATAGAAATTGTGATTACCTTATGATTAAATTGGTTTATTTTTATCGAGCCTTGGAACATCATTTGAGGTTATCTATTGGATTGCAATGAGTATTCTTTGAATTTATTTTCAATGTAGTCTTTTCCTATTTTTCTCATTTGTCTTTGTGAAATTTCCATAAAAGATCTAGATTAGTCATACCTAGCTCTCCATTTTTTCCTCCAAACATTTTATTTTGCTAAAATTCCTCATTAGGATGAAAATTTTGATAGGATAGAGTATGCTCCAAGTTTTCATATCTTGGAGATAGGATATGTTTTTCAAACAACCAAGCAAGATTAAAAAGTGTCGTGGCTTTATCCCATGGTAACTTAAGTTACTACCTTCTACTTTCTTAGTAAGAAAAATAAATCTTGTATCATGATTAGATGTTCTCTAAATGAAAGGATTAGCCACCCACATCTCAGCTCGAATGGCCCCCTCAAAGAAATCTATTAGCTTCTTAGTGGCCATATCAAATTATCATTTCAAGTTATCATAAGAATCTCTAAATGTTTAAAATTTTCCTAAAATCTTAGGAACAAATATTTTATTCACATCCAACCTTTACAGGATTCCATGGGATGATTTATCCTTGATATGGCCACTTGTATAACTTGCATACCTTAACATGCTTCCTCAAATTGTGTGACACATGTTGGGTACCCTTATGGGCCTGACTATTTTTCTTTTTTTTTATACAAGTTTTACCTTGAATTGATCAGAGGTTTCCTTTGAATGTATCTGAATGAAAAATTGAAGTGGGTTGTCATTAAAATTTTCTTTTTGACATTTTGCATAGTAGTAAACAATAGGTTGAGTGGCCTCTAGAATCACCCTAGAAAATGAGTCAAACAACATCCTTAAGTCATGAAAATGCATAGGCATGCAGACATTTGACCCAAGAACTCAGTGCAACAAACGGTTTGGAGAAAGATATTTTGAGGTGCAAGATATTCAATGCCAAAGTGGCTCACTCAAAATTTTCTTCAACTGAACATGTTGAAAACCAATTAGGGCTGACCAAGTCACCACCTTGAAAAAATACCAAATCCTCTCCTCAAAAACTACCACTGGAAACACTAGATCATGTAGGTCCAATGAGTATGTGTGCAAGAGGGATTTAATTCAATCCACATTCATCACAAGATATTAGGGGTCAAATTTTACCTCCTTGAAACATTCTAGAAATGCAAATGTAAAAACAAAACAAATTGCATTTGCTATTGACATAGTAAAAATGTTAGAGTAATAAGTTATTATGCTTAATTAATTACATCACATTGATTAATTAATTAAGTCACTTATTCCTCTTTATTACTTAAGCTAAACTTAGGCACATTAATAATTAATTATTAATTATTATGTGTGCACACTAGGTTTCATTTAGGGGTTTCTTGATCTCCTCTCATGGACTGATCATATTGAATAATTGACTCTCTTAATGCATTTTTACAGAGGTTTACGAGAACATCTTTTGGTTCTTTCATATCTTTGCATGTGACGTATTCATTTGCATCCGTGGACCCATATATTTGCTTTCATGCATCTTATTCTAGTGTTTTAGCTTCTTCCTAAGTTCATCTTATAGTGTTAGAGCATTGTTATTATGCTTAATTAATTACATCACATTGATTAATTAATTAAGTCACTTATTCCTCTTTATTACTTAAGCTTAAACTTAGGCACATTAATAAATTAATTATTAATTATTAAGTGTGCACACTAGGGTTTCATTTAGGGTTTCCCTTTTTAGGGTTTCTTGATCTCCTTCATAAGGATTGATCACATTGTAATAATCGATTCTCTTAATGCATTTTTACTGAGAGGTTTACAGAGAACAGCTTTTTCGGTTCTTCATATCTTTTGCATGTGACAGGTATCCATCTTGCATGCAGGTGATCTTGGATTCTAACAAAAAATATCAAATTAGATCTTGAGGCTTTGAAACTAGACCTGGGAGCATATAAATGTGAGGGTAATGTAGAGAACCAATCCATTTTCCATGAAAAACATCTAGCTATGAAGTATTGGTTTGAACAGGAGTCCACTTTGAAGGCTAGAGAGTTTGTAAACAATAAAACAATCCTAGAACCCTCCAGCTAAGCTTTTAAAAAATCTATCAAAACTCATCACAAGAGGTTAAAACTAGGTAATAATGTTCATAAATTAAAAATGAATATAATCACCAAGGGATTTGGAATGAAAGTTAAATGGCTTCGAATTATGACCCTCCAAAGTAGGTCACTGGGGAAAATTTTTCGGGGGCACTTCCGAGTGAGCAAAGCCAAATTTTTTAACATAGGCACTTCAAATTTGCAAAATTTGAAGGTGCCAATAGTGGCTTTAACTGGGGACACATGCCCCTTGTGGGAATGGAAATATTCCATATCTCTAGAAGAGAAAACTGTGTGCTAGGATCATTGGGCGACAGAGTCTCTCTATTTTAATTTTTAACTTCACTTGGTGGCCCCAGACCACCAAGTGAAAAAGGAACTTAGTAAATATTTTTCCCTATCCAGCACCAATATTTAGAAGGAATTGATTTCCCTTAACCCACACTTACCTCTTCCATACCAGTACAACAATTATAGCTTTCTTCTTAGAAGAAGAAATATGTACAATTACCATTAAAATCTACCTAATTACAAATATTGCCACTAACATCTCTCACAAATTTTCTAAGCATACCATTGCTAATGTAATATTTTTTATATTGCATTGTATAACAAGGCATAAACTAAAAAATTTCATCATCACATGAAACATGTTCATATTGATAATAGCATTCCTTGCTCTTCATCTTATTGTCATGCTCAATCAAAATATCTCTGAACTAAACTTGAAACTAAAAGAGTATATACTCTTCCAAGTAGCTGGAATCATGATACTCAACCTTACCCACAACATCTGTATCAAATGTAAAACATTCATAGGAAACTCTCTCGAGGAGTTCATCAATGTGTTACTTTATTTGCTCAAGACCACATTCTAACCATGTGTTAGATGCATCATCAAAATTCTCAACAAAGAGTGGATTATCTTTGCAACAATAAGGATCATTGTTTCTCATTCCTAGTGAAAATGGAGGCCCATCAAATATGGTGTTGTAGTTGATTTCTTTTTATAACTAAAGTACCCGATGGATTAGGCTTTCACCATCAAATTATCTTCACACTTTCAAAATTCTGATGCAAAGCGCTCTCCTTCTTTTCTTTGATATAAAGTGGCAAATGAGGGTTCCAAATTGCTTCTTCTAACTCACACACCTAACATTTTGTTGTATTAAATTCTCTTTCCCTAGGTGTTTCAGATACCCTATTTTCTCAGTCAGTGAGAGAAAAATATTCTTCTGCATACCTTTAGTTGCTTGAATTTCTTTACAAGTTTTTTCCAATGCATCTAAAAATCATTAATACAACTATTGAAAATCTACCACATTTCAGCACCAACTACTAACATGGGTAAAAAGGATTTTGTTGAAAAATTCCCCCTAGGCGAAAGGCCTGAGATCAATTCCAGGGGGAATTACTAGAAGCAGGTTCTGGTGTTGGCTCATTTCCTACAATAGAGAGACTCTTCTTCACCCATTTTTTCTTCATATGATCTCTTATTTTATCCACGGTCACCTTCCCTTTTCCTTTATCATCTTTTTTCATATTTCTACCTTTGTATGTCAAACCTCTTCTATCCGTATTTTTGTTTCTACAGAATCTTGCAATGTGACTGTATTTGTTGCAATTGTAGCACACAACATTTATTTGTCCAAACCAGTCATTCCACTGATTTATTCTTGATCTACATTGGTTAGCAGTATGCCCAAATCCTCCATAGGTATAACATTTAACATTCCTTCTATTAATAGAGTTTTTTGACATATTTCTATATTTAATTTACTTATTACCAAACTTATTACAATTGAAACATTGACTGAAGAATGATGGATCTCTGGATTTCATTTTACTTCTACATTGAGCAGCCATATTACCAAATTTATTGCAAGAAAAATAGTATCCATTAAAATTTTGAGCATTAGGTTGTCTTACCAGATGCCTTTTTGCTTTGTTCATCTAATTTCCATGCCTAAAATTCCTTTGTTCAGATTTAGAATTTTTTCCCTCCTCATATCCAAGACCTCACTTGTCATTTTCATTCTTTTGACCTTGAGTCAGCTCATCAAGCTTAACTGAGCTAATCTTGAACTTCTCCTTGTATTCATTTGCAGTAGCAAGTTCATCCCTAAGAATAACAATTTTTCTTTCAAGCTCTTCTTCATTTTTTTTGGATTATTGTAGTTCAATCTCCAACTGAATGAATCCTTCATTAATTTTTCTACATTAATTAGATCTTTCTTTTAAGGATTGAGTAAGATTCTCCTCATTCTTCTTTCTCTCTTGAATCTCCTTAGTCAGCTTCATCATCTTGTGCTTTAGGGTAGCATTGTCTTTGGCAAGATTTTCATATTCTTCAATTATTTCCTTCAAGGTCTAATTCAGGTGATCATCATCCATGCTTTTGCTCTCTTTTTTCTTAATCTAGTCATAGATATCCTTTCTCTTCTCTCTAGACTTAATAATATGATCCTTCAATGTCTGAATGAATTTCTCAGCATCCTTAAGATTTTCTTTCGATTCCCAGACTTCTGCTTTGGACTAAAGAAGATCACCAAGTGCCACCAAAAGCTACTCTTGAAGACTACTAGAGTCCATTACATTCAAAGATCCACCTCAAGCTGTTAAAATTCTTCTAAGGAACTAGGCTTTGATACCAATTGTTGGAATCAGGGAGCACTAAGAGGTGGGGGTGAATCAGTGTTCTACAAAATTTAACTTTATTTATCTGATCTTTAAATCACTTACAACATTGAACCAACAGAAAGATGCAATCACAAAAATAATCAACCACAACACCATAACACAAGGGTTTTTATGTGGAAACCTTGTTAGGGGAAAAACCACGGTGGAGGTCAATCCACAATTTGAGTACTCAAATATAAGTGTTTTACAAAAATAGGAATGCACTTGCATTTAGGTGCACTTCTTAGAGCTCACTACTCAAAAATAGAAAGGCTCATTGCCTTACAATTAATGTCAAAAGACAACAAGAGTGGTGAACTATGAAATAGCAACTACAAATTCTTGAGAATAGTTCTAATTAATGTCATCAATTGAATTCTTGACCTTCTATCATATTTGCTCTTCTACTCTGATTTGCTTCAACTCACATCAAAAAATCCTTTCATGCATAGGTGAAACTATGTATAATCGCTCCAAAACCCTTCTGATATTTACAATATACATCAACACACTTTGAGCACACACCAAAATGATATAATCGATCATTTATATATATCCACAACTAAACATTTAATCACCCATATGTTTTCTTCAATAGAACATAAAATATTTTCCAACAGTCAGCTCAAATCTCAAATAATTTTCAATGCAGACCATCTAAATTCAGCCACAACATAGTGAGGACCCAAAACAAAATCCTCAAACCCAAAAATACTTCAAACAATTTTTCCTCAAACATCCACAACATGCCACATTCACTTAATTGGCCTTCTAGCATTGTTAAACACAAAATCAATCAGTCAAATCTCCTAACTCATACACCAATTGATGAGACAACATAAAATTTGAGAATAAGATATTCCAAATACCCAATGACCTTCCCTAAGATCAAGAACTCAAACTGATAATCTTGTAATGCATATGGATCAATAAAATCAACTTCAATTGGATACCCTGTTCTTCACTCTATCTTCTGGTATAAACAAATACTAAAGTGTGGACTGGATCAATGACTTAGGTTGCCATCAATGACAACACCAAAAGTCATATGCCAAAAAATTCAACATCACCAATCACTTGGGTTGGTTCACCATGTTGAATACTTGGGCCCATTTCTATTCCCTAATCAGTAGACTTCCAACAAAGGATAACTTCGCATACCTCCTTATGTTCTCTAGACCATGCATTTGAAATATGACATCTATGATCATTATCTACATAACCAATGAACATGCAACTCATTTTCATTTCTTGACTAAGGTGTACATTTTCAACCTTTACTCTACTCTCTTCTTCTTCATGTGATATCTCATTTCTTAACTCATATGGAGTAGCAAAATCATTATCATCATAGGTTGAAAACATGATAGTTTCTAGATGATCATCTCTAATATTTTTAAAAATATAAAAGTATTCACACACTTGGTCAAGCCTAACAGGCTTCAATGCCTTTGGCAGAGCACTCAAACTTGGTTTATAAGATTCATAAAATAAATCAATGCACCCTGAATTTTTAGGTTCATGACACTTAAGAATTGCAGACAAAGTATCTATAAATCTTTCATAGAGATCATATTTTGATTCTCCTTCATGTCTCCTCATGTAAAAGAGGGCTTGAAAAAAGACCATAGGATCACAAATGCATGCAAATTCTTGACCATTTGTTTGGGGCTCTATGTGATCAATATTATGGAATGATGTGTAGGATGGGAAAACAGGGGTGTGAGTGTTATGACATTCATTTTAAATTTTTGACTTACACTTCTCATCAACATTTGGTGCCTCAACGAAGCAAACACTTGTAGACAAATAACCCTTGTGCATTCCATATTTCAATTTGTTTTCAATGTTCATGGCTATCCCATAGGCTTGATGCAAGATTTTAGGATCCTTATCTCTCAGCAAATAGCTCATCTCATTATCGAAAGCTCCCAAATAAACAATTAAACACACTACGTCACTTATTCTCATACCCTCGGGAATATCCCTCAATGTTTTCGCAAATCTCAGGTTAAATGCTAGGACCAACTCATTCTCTTATTTCTCAATGCTCATAAATTTATTGATCATAGAATTAGCATTGATTATTTCACCAAATTTCTCCATGAACACTACTTTGAACTCACTCCAAGAATAAAAAAAGCATGTTGGTAAATAAGATAAATAGTCTCTTGCATCCCCCTTTAGAGACTATACAAATAGCCTCATTATCACATCCTCATAATCTATCTCATAGTCATCCATTAAATTGTTGAATTTTTACAAATGCTTACTTGTTGATTCAAACTTCTCACCATTGAATTTTGGTAGCTTATCTATAATGTTAGATGGAATAACATTTGGGTAGCTATTAATTCCATTGAAATTGATGGGTCTATATCTTTCAGTGTTAAAAACTCTTTGAAAACTTGGTTGGGGTTGATCACAACCCATGGTTGCACTATGAACCATACAAGGATGCATATATTGATGCACTTTGATATACCTTTTCTAGAACTCTCACAATAATGCAACCATTATTCACATAGTTCCTAGCTTCCTTATACAACATATGACCTTAAAATATTTACAAAGTTTGTAACATCTAGTTTAAACTATGTTTAAGGTCTATTCACCTTAAGTAACTCTAAGAAAAATAAGCATACTTATACATAATGCTAATTGTAACTTCTATAATAGAAGTATGCAAATTTAGTATTACTATTTTTCCCTTTCTTAGTGCCATTTCACTCAATATGGAACCAAAAAAAATTCAAGAATTGAAGACTTCTCAAAAATTGCTTTCAAACACAATCATACTTTGTTTAAATTTATGAGAATACCTAGAAACTTGTAGTAGTTGCTAATCTTTCTTCTTGACTAAATTTTTTTAGATCTATAACTCTCTTCACATCTTCATTAAGTTCTTTAGACAAAGTTGCCACCTCTCTTCACAAAGAACTAAACTTCAAGAAATATGAAGCTTCATTAAAAGATAAATTTCTTTTCAGGTTTTCTCCAACAGTAGATTCACACATAAATTCTTCAAAATCTGCTACAACACTGTAACTACTTCTAGGTTTGAAAACTTCAATATCTGAACCAGATGTTTAGATTAACCAAATTATTGAATTTTTCCAAATGGATAATCCTCTGATGTTTTCCCTAGTAGAGTCACCAGTCTATTGGTTATCTTTCCTTGCAACCTTCAACCCTAAGGAGGAACACAATGCCTAAACTAGGGGATTACAAATTTAGGACAAGGAATCTACACTATCAATAGGTTGAAGGAAAGAAAAGCCAATGAACAAGGCTATCAAAGCCTTATGCACTTTGAGATCTAGAGAACTTAGGATGGTTTTTCCTAATTTTAGGTCCTAGCATATGAAAAACTTGTGCCAAACAACAAACTACAGACCTATGAAAGTGGATAGTTCTCAGTTATATGAGTGATGGGTACATTTTATATTATACTAGGTTCAAGCATAATCCCATTTGCATTGGACATTGCTGAGAATACATAACTTAGCTATCTTCATGTCAAACATATAGAGGGTTAATAGATGAAATTCTCTCAAATTTAGCCTCTATACTCTTTCAAACATGATGAAGATACAAGGAACTATGATAACATAAATGTGAAAGTAAAATATATTTAATGTGATTTTATTTGTTTCTAAACATATGTTAGGCCTTGTGTCAGATCAATGCCTAATCATGGGGCACATAGTCAAATATAAAACTACAACAAAGATCCTATCAGCAAACCAAGTTCAACCAATGGATATAAAATATGTTAATTCCTTACATGAACAAATCCACTCATATTGTTATAATATTCTACTTACCAATCCCATTTGTGCACTATATATCACAATTCTCTTATCAATGTAATTTAACTCTTTACTTGTAACAAAACCATGGCCAAACAACACAATCATAGGAAATATGCAATAACAATTTGAAACATCCTTGATATATTGAATTCATATGATTAAATGCTTACAAATCTAGAGATAACTTCATGATAGTAATATGATATTGCACAAATTGGGTAACAATTTCTCATAAAATCGTACTATTACAATTTACATACTCTATTTATGACTAAGACTCAACACTATTCTACCTTACTTCCTAATTCAAAATTTGAGAACTTCAGAACCCTTACAAAATGAGAAGAAAAAAGAAGATGATGATGAAGAAGAAGCCCTAAAATCTATTTTTAGTTGACATCTAGTAGCATTTCTCCCTTTGATCTATAACTTTCGACCATTTGAAGAAAATCCCCATTTTGTACTCTGATTCATGCCTCTTGCACTTTACCTCTAACAAAAAAGCATTCCCTTAAGGGGAAGACTTCATTACTCCTTATTCTACTTGAAGCTAAAAATATCTTGCTCACAAGAAAATTCACCGCCTCTTCCATTTTACCCTACAGTGAAAATTGGTTTTGTTTTTTGCTCTCTCGTTAAAGCAATTTTATTCCCCTGCCTTTGACTTTGTTGCACTTTACATTTTACCCATGAAATTTAAAATTCATTTTCACGGGGCACACTTCATTGTGCATTTTTCATTTTAAAATCTTACATTTTAAATCGCGAAGACTTTAATCATGTTACCAAAGCTATGTAATACTATTTACCCATGCATCCTTCAAATATTTCACTTTAAATGCCCACACCCAACTTTATATTTTAATGCTCTTTATATTTTAATGTTATGCTTTTCCAATGGTGAGGAGTTTAAGTTTTTCACCAGGAACTATAAAACATTAGCCGTGCCTTTTAAAATTTCTCATGGGGCCCACCACAAACCTTCCTACCAATCCATGCTCTCCCATTTATCTTCTCTGATGGAAACATTAATCACTCAAGCTAGCAAGGAGATCCTTTTAACAACTCAATAAAATATTTTTAAGACTTAAAATATTTTTTGCAAATATTGTTCCTCGTGCCCCTAAGCCCTCATGTTGATGTCATCCCTGGCCTTCATGGGCTGGTGGGGAAACTTGATTCCTATTATGTAGCCTCACTCTTACCTTGGTTGCATCCAAATGTTTGTAGTAGTCAACATGAAACTATATCTTCTCCTCTCATCAACCTGTTAATAGAAGCTTTCCAAAGAATGCATTCAATGATTCAGTCAGTTCTTAGTGAACCCTATCAACAATACATTTTTTTCTTTGAAATATTGAATTGTTAAGCCTCTACATTGTAGTACCTTACAAAGCATAGCGTGTAATGTGAGTACACTATTGTAATTCTCTTAATAGTTTTTTATATAACCCACAACACTATCTTGCTCATAATGAGTTCAAGAAAAATGAAACAAACTCAGGTGCTAATACAAAAGAATCCTCAAGCAATTGTGATGCATTTTCACTAGAGGCGCAAACTTCCTAGTTCAAAGTAAGTATATGCCAAATTTTCCCACACATTAGGAATTCAAACAAAGATGTTCCTACAAAAATTTCTTGTATTGACATAAAAATATCCTTTGCAATATGAATTCACCTTCTTTTCATCTAGTATAGTGGATGCTCCATTCATAGCAAAGACATTTCTTGACTATTCAATAGCTTACAAATGTTCTCGAGCCCTTTCAAGATTGGATGCCACGTTCTTTGGATAATTCCTCAAGTACTGTGGATCCATCCCTTGCTACGCAAATAATTCTAATATAATTCCTCTATCATCTATGCTTTGATGGATTTCCATACCCTACTTGAATGCTCCCAGCTAAATGCAAGCCATCAATTGATGTCTATTTTGAAGCATTTGATCACCCTATATTTCAGCATTGTGCCTACTATTTTTCACTTTCTTTTACAAGCTTTCACTTGCTAACTATATTTGCACAAGGGTTTCTAAATCCCTTTTTAATAAATTCTTTTTGATGAATGTGCATGGAGTAAGCAGGGAGGATAATGAGAAAGGTCATGGAATTTGATAGTATAGCTACTAATTGCTTCAATCATGTTGCCAAAGTTACTTTTATTCCATCTGATCACTTTTTTTTTGTGTGAATCCTAGTCTTCTTGTGATTTTGAACATGACATGGCCTTGAGATGTATGGCTTGGTTCCATCTCAAAATTTTCCCACTTTTGGAATATGTTGACCACCTCTTTTCAAATCTAAAAGGGGTTCTGGTCTTTCTCTAGCTGATCACATAGAAATTGTGGTTACCTTATGATTCAAGGGTTGCATTTTGATAGAACCTTGGACCATCATGTGAGGTGATCTATCAACTTGCAATGACTATTCTCTGGATTTCTTTGCAATGCAACCTTGTCCCGTTTTTCTCATTTGTCTCTATGAAATTTCCACTTAGAAGATCTAGATTAGTCATACCTGGCTCTCCATTTTTTCCTTTAGAAATTTTATTTTGCTAGTGTTCCTCATTAGGATGAAAAGGTTGCTAAGATAGAGTGCACTCCAACTTGTCATATCTTGGAGATATGATATGATTTTTAAATAGCCAAGCAAGATTAAAAAGTGTTGTAGCTTTATGCCATGGTAACTGAAGTTACTACCTTCTACTTTCTTAGTAAGCAAAAGAAATCTTGTCTTAGGATTAGATATTCTCTGAATGCAATTATTAGCCACCAACATCTCATCTCAAATGGCACCATCAAAGAAAGCTATTAGCTTCTCAGTGGCCATATCAAATTAGCATTTCAAGTTATCATAAGAATTTGTAAATGTTTGAAAGTTTCCTAAAATCTTAACAACAAATATTTTATGCAGATTCAACCATTACAACATTCCATGAGATGATTTATCATTGAGATAGCCACTTGAATAACTCACATACCTTAACATGCTTCCTCAAATTTTGTGACACATGTCGGGTCCCCTTATGGGCTAGAATAATTTTTTTTTCATTTTGATACAAGTTTTACCTTGAATTGATATGAGCATACCTTTGAATACATCTGTCATGAAAAATTGAAGTGGGTTGTCATTAAAATTTTCTTTCTAGCATTTTGCACAGTATTCAAAATAGGTTAAGCAACCTCTGGAATTGACCTACAAAGTTAGTCAAACAACCTCTTGAAGTCATGAAAATGCATAGGAATGTAGAGATTTGACCCAATAACTTAGTGTAGTAAATGGTTCAGAAAAAGAGATTTTGAGGTGCAAGATATTCAATGCAAAAGTACTTCACTCAGACTTTCTATAACTGAACCTATTAACAACCAATGTAGGGATCACCAAGTCACCGCCTCAAAAACTACCAAAGATCCTCTCCTCCAAAATTACCACTAGAAACATTGGATCATTTAGGTCCATTGAGTGTGTGTGCAAGAGGTCTTTACTTCAATTCAAATTTATCACAAGATATTAGGGGTCAAAGTTGAGCTTGAAACATTCTAGAAATGCAAATGTATAAATAAAACAAACTGCATTTGCTTTTGATCTAGTAAAAATATCAAATCAGATATCGAGGCTCTAAAACTAGACCAGGGAGCATATGAATACGAGGAGAATGAAAATCACCAATCTATTTTCCATGAAAATAATCCAGTTGTGAAATATTGGTATGAATATGAGGCCACTTTGCAGGCCTAAGAGTTTGCAAACAATAAAATAGTCCCAGAACCCTACAAATTTTCTTTTAAAAAATATATCAAAACTCATCACAAGAGGTTGAAACTAGGCAAGAATGTTCACATATGACAAATGAATATACTCACCAAGGAATTTGGCATGAAAGTTAACTACCTTTGAATTATGACCCTCCAAAGTAGGTCACTGAGGTAGATTTTTCCAGGGCACTTCTAAGTGTGCAAAGCCAAAATTTTCAACATAGACATTTCAAATTTGAAAAATGTGAAGGTGCCAATAGTGGCTTCAACTGTGGTGCATGCCCATTATGGGCATGGCAAGATTCCAGATCTCTAGAAGAGAAAACTAAGTGTCAGGATCATTGGGAAACAAAGTCTCTTTATTTTAATTTTAACTTCACTTGGTGGCCCCATATCACCAAGTGAAAAAGGGAAGTAAATATTTTCCTCTGTCAAATAACAATTTGTTGAAGGAATTGATTTCCCTCAACCCACACTTACCTCTTCTATGCCACTGCAACAATTATAGCCTTCCTCTTATAGGCCAAAATATGTAATTACCACTAAAATTTTCCTAATTACAAACATTGCCACTAACATCTCTCACAACTTTTCTAAGTGTACCATTGCTAATGTAATCTTTGTCATTCTGCATTGTATACCCATGCATAAACTAAAAATTTTCATCATGTCACATGTCACATATGTGTTATATTTATCACATGAAATGTGTTCATATTGATAATAACATTCCTTTCTCTTCATCTTATTGTCATGCCCCATCAAAATGCCTCTGTAATGAATTGGAAACTGAAAGAGTTCATACTCTTCCAAGTAGCTGGCATCACGATACTCAACCTTACCTACAACATCTATATCAAATGTAAAAAATTCATAGGAAATGTCCTTGTGGAGTTCATCAATGTGTTGCTTTGTTTTCTTAAGACCATATTCTAGACATGTCTTAGATGCATCATCAAAATTCTTAGCGAAGAGTGGATTATCTCTACACCAATAAGGATCAAGGCTTCTCATTCCTAGTCAAGATGGAGGCTCATCAAATAAGGGGTTTTGTCATACATTTATTGTTTTCATTAAAATCTTTTGTCTCCTTAACATGAATATCCAAATCTTCCATATCATGAATGTATTCAAAATCACTACAATCACTACAAGGGAATATAGATAGATTTTTAGCTTCATTCACATCCTCAATAGTTAACATCTTTGACTCACATTTTGAAAAGTCTTCATAGGAAGAAAGTTGTTCCTTCTAAAGGAAATGTGTGTTCCCATCATTATCAACATATTTCTCATTTGCAATGAAAGATTCCATCTCTACTTCATGAGGATAATCATGACTAACAAAGGAATGACCATATTCAATGCCATCATTATTATTACAACAAGAGGACTCATCAATATTGCAACTATGTTTAAAATTTTCAGATTGAATACTCAATCTTATGTCTTCTATAGGAGCTTAGGTACTTGTAGCATATATTTTTCGCATCTCAAAGTAGATTTCTAGCACTTCTAGGGCTTTTCACCTAAAAGGTGAAAGATGGGCCAAAATGCAATGCTCATATTGAAAGATTAATGTGATATGGATGCAATATATCTAAATGAACTATTTTAAATGCAAAAAAAATAATGAAATGTATTGATTATTAAGAGGAAACTATCAAAATGCATGTTGTTTGAAAACAAAAAGTGTAATGGGGTTTGTGTAGGATCATGATGGGCCAAAAAGTGGCAATATGATGGGTATGTGTAGGGTATGCAGTTGCCGAATTTTTCTTTACCCAAAATTGATGACACAAATAGGGTTTTTAAAGGAGATTCCCATATTTCCACCAATATAAATTATGCTTTACTTTGAATTTAATAAATAATTATTATTCATTCTCTACTTGAATTACGACTAAAGTCCCGATTGATAGGCTGATTGTAAAACATCTATAGCTTTCAAACGGTATCACATTTTTTGAATCTGAAACATGTGTCACATTTTACGGTTCACATACTATAGGATTAACCAAAAAAAAAAAATCATGAAGTTTTGACCAAGTGAAGGTGGTAAGACAAGAGTTTTTATATTTTTTAAAAGTTGTAATAAAAAAATCATAATTAATTATTTACTCGGAAAAAAATTACAAAAAAATATGCATCACATCCAGACATGATCCTCTACTTATATCTAAAATATTATAAAAAATAATTATCATTTTATTGTGGTTAGGGTGGTTAGATAGACATCTTATTTTTTCCTTGAAATTTAAGTACTACTGCATTGAAATTTCAAATTTTCACCAAATAGCCGATATTGGCATGGTGTGATGGTTTATAGATGGCACTGTTGTTCTTGCCACCAAGGTTCAAACCCCATTGGGGTGGTATTTTTGAATGGTTGTATTCCGGTTCATAGCTCCACTCAAAAGCATTTACCCCTTGAATAATTTTTTTTTCACCAAATAGATTTTCTTTTTTTTAAAATAAACCTAGTAGTTTAGAAAGTACATTCAATTTGCTACAAATTCTATTGTTACATATTTTTGAAATAATATAGATAACTTATTCAAATTTTCACATCAAGTTGCTTAACTCTAATTTTTCTGAATTTTTTGCTACTTAAGGGCCTATTTTTTCCATGATGATCCTACAGATACCCAATGTAAAACACCTAGAAATGAATGCAAAACTAAACATAAATGAGCCAAACTGAAAGTGTGCACTTGGAATGTGGATGAAGACTGGAAATGGTTTTTGGAATGCTATTGATGCCAATTTTCATGCCTAGTGGGACTTGTAGACACATAAAAATGGCCTAGGCCTGCAAGCTCTATTTTTACCACTTTTGTCCTAGCATAATTATGACATTTAATTATGTCCTTAGTCCACTTTCCACTATTAATTAAATAATTTATAATTGTTTAATTAATTCATGTCTCTTGCATTCTTCATGATTATTAAATAAATAAATTATATTTATTTATTCAATATGTCACTAAGGGTCTATTATCTTCTTACAATTAAATAAATTTCTTAATTTATTTAATTACCTTTATTCATTTATTCTTCCTGATTATTAAATAAATGAATTATATTTATTTACTTAGTATGTCACTAATTCTCATAATTAAATGAATTTATTAATTTATTTAATTATTGATCATATCCTCTACATTAAATAATTATCATTAATTATTTAATTGCCTAATTTAACATTTCCCTCATTTAAAATAAATGGAATTATTTAAAATGATATCACATTCTTAACTGTTAGTTCATTTTGGTAAATAATCTAAAAATTGATTATTTATTGTCACACAAAATCCATATTTTGAATTTATTTAATTCAAAATGGAAATCTTCTTCCAAAAATAAAGTAATGGAGAAAATTCTTGATTTTTCAAATATGTTTTTTAGTTCAACTCTTATCTCATTGATTTTTTGAATCTTACAAATCAAGCAGTCTTCATCTTCTTGATTTTCAGAAATCTTTATCTTTCTGACTAGTTATCACATTTATTCTTGATTGCCGATTCAATTTTCTCAAATGACATCTTGACCACTCATTTAATGATTTTTCCCTAACCTTGATTAGGGATTGTCACATGAAATCTCGTCCACTGATTTTAGGCTTTGTCAACTTTCAATCTCGTCCATCTGTCCAAAATTGCATTTCTATAAAATGCCAGTTTGCTCACATTCTCAAGACCACTTCATTATTCTGACATGTTTATGCTTAGATATGAATTGCATACTTAGCACTTAGATTGTTTAATTCAATTTGATTACTTGTCATAGGCATAATCATTTGTCATTTGCGATAGGAATTTTGTCATTTAAATCCTTCAAATCTTGCATAGGATATAGTCATAATCAATTGCTCACACATAATTTTTTAATATTCATACGATCGTTGTGAACTAGAAGGTGCTATGGAGGTGAATCATGGAAGCTTCAATGAGTAATAGGTATAATCATTCTCGTTTATTTCATTTGCTTTCATTGTGCTTGATAGCTTCTTTTGGTTTTATGTTTATGATCTAATCCACTAACCTATTTGAAAAATACCCATTGATACATTGGTGAACTTGATTGCTTTATTTTTTTGTTTTGTACCATTTTTTTGTTTTCTGTCATGTTTGCAGGTACAGGTACAGAACGATGCATTTGTGTTTTCCTGAGCCGCATACGCTATGTCACGACACATTTGAAAGCTACAATGCTACATTCGCTCTGATGAACCACAATGGAACTGCATAACATTGCATTTGACCTACCGAGTCACATTTGAAGCTTCAATCAACGCATCTTCCTTTCAGGCTAGAACGTGAGACCGAGACACATTTGCTACATAGAGAGACACATTCGCTCTGCTATGACACATTTTCCTGGTAACTTTTTCTTCCTTTTGCATTCGGGTTTTTCTATTTTATGTTCTTTTTTGTTTGGAATTCTGATTTTCTTCTGCATTCTAACTAGCATAGATGTTTTTGGGGTTACTAATCTTTTTTCACAGCATGTGGCACCAAGACTTCATGAGTCCAAGGAAATTTAATCAAACTCTGAACTTGTGATTTTGCAGGTTTGAGTGTCCAAGACTCACCTATAAACATTGTGCTTGTTTCTTTTTAGATTGCAACATATTTATTTTTAGTGCACATAAAATAAACATGTCTTCCATTTTGTCTAATTGTGTTTGAAAGTGGTAGGAAAATATGCTCTCACCTTGTGCAAACTAGGTGATCAGAAAACTAGACCCACCTTAATTTTTGTGTAACCTTGATGCAATAACCAAAGTATCCTCTCCCCTTGCGTAGTTATGTGATCCTGGGTGTAAGAGAAACAATTATTGCCTCTAGAAATTGGGCCTGCCAGGCGATTTCATCACCTCTAGGCGACTCAAACCAACAATGGAGCTAAAGCCAAGCTACCCCCGACCAATATATAACTGTGAATCTTAAAGGAAAACCTAAGATTATGAGTGTGGATGTGTCATACGAACCAAGTAGTACTCCCCAAAACCCTATTGAGCTTAATCTTTTTCCCCATGTATGGCCACTCAAATGGGGGTCCCGAATTAAACACCATTGTTTAGTAGCCAAAAACCTTCTATTTGCTAGTACAACACGGGTTGGTGTGAAGGCATCCACATCTTCGCAATTTGTAGTAGAGGTGATCAATCTGCCATGGGAGTTTCATGGGAGTTGGAAGCTTGGTTGGCCTGAAAAGAGAGTGCACTGTAAGGGGGAGCCCATGAAACCAAGCTTCTGAATTCACATGCTACTGATATTCGGTTGGGGAAACCCACGTGGAATTCAACAGAGATTGTCCTGGCTTAGCATAGTGTTGTACTTTTTCTCTTTTTTGTTTATTTACATTCAAAATATCATGCTTGCAAAGTGTTTTCTGGATACTGAAATGAAACAAACAACATTCACACATCTGGAAACAAACAATCAACTTCAAACAAATTGGATTTTTTAACCAAAAATTCAGGTCCAAACATTTTAGCCTACTGTCAAACCTTTTTTTTTCAGAGGCCTTTGTCACAAAACCAAAACTGAAATTGCTCAAAACATTCATCACTTGCATTCACTAGCTTTCATTTTGACCATAGGTTTATAGATTTTAGTTGCATTCCCGAGGTTTCATAATAATCATTTCCAGCATAAACTTGTCTTTAGGTCTCATCTTGGAAAACTTTGGATTAGGCTAACTCACCATAATTTTCAAAACCATTGTTTCAAAACTAGGTTATCTTGGGACATAGTCATTATTCCTCTTTTCACTCAATGTCCTTTTTGTGAGAACCTCCAACTCAACAGTCTAGTTAGGAAGGCTCACTCATCATTTTAACCTTGTCACTTAGTCCCCTTAGCATGTCCCTTTGATAACCAAAATTGAAACATAAGTCAAGAATAGAGTGGTTAAGCAATACCTTTCTCCAAATATTGTCCAAACTTAGTCCTCATTTTAAACTTAGACTTTGCATTGTCTGTCTCTAGTCCTTATTTTGAACCTAGACTTTTCATTAATCATTTTAGTCCTTAGTCAACATTATCATCTTAGTCCTCCTTTGGCACTTCGACCTTGACAACCGGGGCACCTTTCCTTCGTCATTTCCTTAGGAAAACATCATCATCACCTTGCATTGTCATATTTTATTCCAAAATCCAAAAAAAATTAGTCTTCATTTTACATTCATCCTTTCCTTTAGACAACATTGTTGCATTGTCATCCCTTATCATCAAAAATCCAAAAACATAGTCTTGCATTGTCATCCTTTATCTAAAAAATCCTAGGCTAAAATCATCCATGCATTTAGTTATCATTCTCATCACTTTCATCTAAGAAATTTCTTCTTATGGTGGAAACTAGAATCCAAAGAAAGAAAAGATAAATGGAAAACTTTGGACAAGATTCCAATTCCAACATCATCAATCACACGTATGACCCTGTAACTGAGGGTAATTTTTTGGATTAGATTCAATCAATAAATCATATAGATCATAAATGACAATAAACCCAAAGTAATTACAAAACACAATGGAAGCAAATGAAAGAACGATTATACCTGATCGCTAAGACATCCATGATTTACTTTTGTAACACCTTCTTACTTGCTGGATGATGAGCAATCTGAAAATGTCTAAGTCCTACACCAAGCTTTGAAGGATTTGCATAAAATGTCTAAATTCTATGCCTAAATGCCTATGTTTGACAATGTCTATGCCTAAACAATGCTAAGACTTGATTAAATAAAAGATAATAAATGTTGCGAGAAATCTAAGAATGCAAGTGCAAGAGTGTAATGCCTATAATATGTGTGTGTGTAATCGAAAAGTGAGAGGAAAATGCCATTTTGAATGGATGGGTGAGATTAATTCATGACGAAGACCTAAAATGAAAGGTCCAGATTAAATATGAGAATCCCAAATTAGGGTTAGGGAAAATTCATTAATCGAATGGTCAAGATAAAATCTCAGATAATTGGATCGACGGTGGAGAATAAATGAGATCAATTAATTAGAAAATAAGGATTTTCGAAAATCAAGAAGATAAAGACTACCTGATTTGTGAGATTCAAAAAATCAAGAAGATAAGATTTGGACTGAAGATAAGATTTTGAAAATCAAGAATCTGCCCGATTACTTGATTTTTGGAAGATTATTTACTATTTTGAATTAAATTAATTCAAAATAATGATTTTGTGAGATAATAAATAATCTTTTTCAGATTATTTACCAAAATGAACTATCAGTTAAGAATGTGATGACATTTTAAATAATTTTATTTATTTAAAATGAGAGGAATATTAATTTAGGCAATTAAATAATTAAATTTAATTATTTAATTTAGCAAACAAGATTAATTAATTAAATAAATTAATCAATTTATTTAATTAAGACAATTAATGACATATTAAATAAATAAATGTAATTCATTTATTTAATAATCAGGAAGAATTAATGAATAAGGATAATTAAACAAATTTAGAAATTTATTTAATTAGAGGAAGACTTAGACAATTAATGACGTATTTAATAAATAAATAAAATTTATTTATTCAATAATCATGAAGAATGGAAGGACATGAATTAATTAAATAATTATGAATTATTTAATCAATAGTCGAATGTGGACCAAGGACGTAATTAAATGTCACAATTATGCTAGGACAAAAGTGGTAAAAATGAAGCTTGCAGGCCTAGGTCATTTTTAGGTGTCTACATTTTGCCCCTCTTTGTCATAATGTCACTTGTCGCATTGTGACAAAGAAAATGAGTAAAAAATATGCCCCAGTGCAAAATAAGATGAGGAACAATGATGAGGAGGGTTGTGGTATGCCCCCTCGAGAGGACAGACGAGTTCCAAGAACATGGGTGTGCTCTCAAAATTGGTGAGAAGACTAGAATATGAAGAGACAAAGGAATGTTAGTGCAAAAGATATGGATGATGATATGGATGTAATGCCTATATGAGATGGGCGAGAGAATATGACATGACTAAAGGATATGCATGTTAGTTCCTAGACCAAATCCTTCAAAACATTGCCATAGGACTTTAATATTTATTGCTTTTAATCATCATTGGGCAGTAAAAATGACACAAATAGACAACAAACACCATGATATGACGTAGAACAAGGTGTGCAAGGTCATCCACTTGAAAAACAGACAGTCACAGACAAGGAATGTCCTAACTCATACTAAGGGCGAAGTTGCCCTAGTCTTTTTGTCAAGACAATCCACAGACAGTAGTCAAAGAAAATAAAATAGGCCAAGAGACGTCATCGCACCTCTAAATCCTTCATGGGATATCCTCAAGGTAGCTAGTAACATGACCACAAAGAAAAGATAGTAAAAAGATAAGACAAAATAGCCAAGATAGTTAAAAGATAAGACAAGATAGACCAAAAAGAGTAACAGCCATTTTATTTTGTTTGCCAAAGATTGATTTCCTATTGATTTGACAGTTTGGGCAGTTTAAGGGTTTTGCCAATTTGACGGTGTTGACGGTTTGACGGGGCCTATTGTTAGGAAGGACACATCCTGAAAAGGAAAAGGAAATTTTGACGAGGTCTAACTCCAAGAAGGACACATCTTGAAGAGGACCAAAGAGTGATGAGACTGACATTGTTTTGAGTAATACGTTTTGGCAAGTTGACTGATGTTGACTGTATGATTGATTGGACTGTGTTGTCTAATTTTGACCAATTTTCACATTGACGTTTCAAATGGCTGTCTTGTGTCTGAGTTTGACTATGCCTGACTTATTTGACCAATGTGACGATTGTGACAAATGCCATGATTTTATTTGGACCAACCTAAAAGGACTGACCTAATGTCTCGGGGACTCATCGACTGATGGCCTTGCCTACATAGCAAATGTGCAAAGACAATGTAGTTCAACAATGACATGGACTGACTGACATGACTGAATTTGACTCTGTTTTTAGGCTTTTGACATTGATTTTGATGTTTTTTGTGTTTTTCTTCAGGATGTTTTATGATTTTTAGGTCTTTCTTCAGGACATTTTATGATGTTTTTGGTCTTTTTTTAGGACATTTTATGATGTTTTTGTCTTTTTTGTCATTTTATGATTTTTTTGGATTTTGACGTTTAAGAGGATCGTGACAAATGCATATGATTGATGCCTACACATGAGAATCCAAGGACAAACATGATTGTGCCCCTAGTCAAGCTAAATACCAATTGATAGGTGATGACAACGTTGTTTGACGAGGGAAGGACGCATCCCGAAACAACGTGAGGACGATGACGATAATATGACGAAAGTATGGAGGTCTACAGCCAGGCTAGGAATGCATTCAAGTAAAATTTTGGTTAATGTGCTTGTATGGATTAGACTCATTGCCTTTGGAATGACTTGGTTAGGACTAGATGGGATGATGGTTATCCTTAGACCGTTTGACAAGGGAAAGCTATGATAGGTGACAGGCATGAAAGGATAGGGGGTGGCCTTGGTAAAAGACGTGAGACATAAGACAAATGGAATTGTCATATGATTTTCAAAGACTGTCATATAAGGAAAGTGACTATGACGGTCAATGACATGATGTTTCATGAATCGTGTATGATCGAAGGATAGACATGTCAAGAGTTTTCCCAAATCATGATTTATGTGTCCCGATTTTATGTCAAGACCAAGGTAAGTGGGAAAAATGCATGGAAATGATAAGGCTTTGATGGATGTCAATGTCATAAGGAAGGCATGGGAAAATGAGATGACTTGCCCCCAAGTGTAAGAGTCCACATAGATGATTTATTTTACACATGACGCCTGTTTGCCAGGTTTTCATCATGTTACCTATCGAGGGTGCCTATTTGCCAAGTTTTCACTGTTGGATGAAATTTTTCTCTTTACTATTTTCTTGATTTTTTGATTTTTTTGGTGTCACCAAGATGCCTGTTTGCCAGGTTTTCATTAGGGTGACGATTTTTATCATTTTTCAATTTTATTTTTGTATTTCTGATATGTCTGGATGCTTTAGATGACCATTGAATATTCTGAATCCACTGACAGTGCCGATGTAGATACTGGTGCCATGATATGCCAATAATGATCTTGTTGAAGGAGTTGTCTTGTCAGGATCATAGTGCTTGTATACAACTGATTGATTTCCTTGTGCTCCTTTCTGATACTAGAGTTGGCCTTATCAGAATACACACATCGCAATAGAGTGCCATGAGAGTCCTTGTGGAAAAGAGTTGCTGCCAAGATGTGACAGATTTGTGATATGGAATTTTTGGACTTTAGGCAAGATGTAGGATTACGATAGATGATGGTAGATGTGAAAAGATTGTTTGGACATTTGGATGAATGACTTTTTATTTTCCAAACTTGGGATGGTGGATGACTGATTTTGGAGGGTTGGTGTTTGGAACCAACACTTTTAGATGCCTTGTATGATGACCATTTTGAAGGAGGTGGACATGTGTTATATGTGGGAGTCCTCTTATCTTGTGGCTCCACATTGTGATTGAATTTTGTATTTGACTTGGTGTCTTTGTTTGATCCATCTTTCTTTGGGATCCATTTTAATTTCATTTTTCCACTTGTCCTTTTGTTTGATTAAATGGCCTTTGACATTTTATTTTGATCTTTTGAATTGTAAGAATTTTGTTTTTGTTGGTTCCAAAGGGAAGGTTTATTTATGATGGAATGACGGTTCATGGTGTGGGTGGAGGGGGTGTTGGTAGAAATCTTATGACAAGGATTTCTCATGGACTCCATTTTGACATTTGTATCTGACAAAGTTGCCCCCAGTATTGAGGAGGTACCACTAACATCGTTTGATTTACTAACTGAGGAATAGCCAAGACCTTGATGTCTGTAATTTTCCTAAAGTTGTATTGGTTCTAGAATGCCTTGCTCGTATATGCCTAGTCCTTTGCCTTGATATTGCATGCTTTGACAGATTCTATTGGCGATGGGGTATTTTTTGTTTTGAAAGCAAGATGCTAACCCATCATTAGGTATGTGGATACTGTCACTTGTAATATTTTCATCTGCAAGAAAGCCTGCTCTGACAAACATAGATGACCCTAGTTGATAAAGTGTCTTAACTTCATTGTCATGCTGGACATATTTTTGACTGATATCTTTGGTCTAATCTTGTGACATGTCAGGTTTAGATGATTCTGTTGGTGCTTCCAAGGCAATGTCGAAGCCATCATTATGTTTAGTGTCATAGAGTCCCATGATTTTAGCTATAACTTGATCATATGCAAGCATGTCCCTAGTGGAAGATTCTTGTTCTGGGGGAATATCATCTATGTGTCCCATGGAGGAAAGTGTCTCATCATGGGAAGTGTCAATAGTCGAGGCCTTTGTAAGTTCGAAAAGTGTTTGATCATGAATGGCGTAAAGGTCAAGGAGTGGATCATTTTGGACTTCTTGGTCAACAATAGGGTCCTGGTCAAAGATGGGGTTGTCGTAGATGATATAATCGGAAATGGAATTTTTGTTAAGGATAGGTGTGTTTTGGATGTCATGATTATTTTGAAGGACATCTTGAATGAACTTTGAGATAGGGTCATGGGATGGACTACCTTGTTCTTGACATGAGGGTGACATTATAAGGTCATGCTTTCGACTTGCATTTTGACATGTATCCTCAAGTTTATTAAATGGGATTTGACTTTGGACTATAATAGAATTTTCATGACTAGATGTGGCTTGTGAGGGGGTGACTTGAAAAGGATTAATGACCAAAGGACTAGGATAGGATGTGGGAACTTGAACTGGACTAGTATATGAAGGACTAGGATAGGACATGGGGACTTGGACTGGACTAGCATGTGAGGGACAAGGATAGGACATTGAATCTTGGACTAGATTAAATATTGAATGACAAGGATATGACATGGAGACTTCTGCTGGATTGGTGTAAGGTTGATTGAAATAGGACTTGGAGACTTGGACCGGGTCGGTATGATATGATGTGGGGACTTGACATGAGTTGGTAGATGGCTGATAAGGGAAGCAAACTTGGACGACATTAATAGGTGAAGGAATAGCATATGATGTGGAGACATGGAATGGACTAGTTGATAGTTGGCTTCCCTTGTTAAGGTTAGTATAAGGGTGATAAGTGGACGTTTGTTGTGAATTAATGGCAGGATTTGTGTCAAGTGACTGTTGATTGTGAGGGTAGACAGATGGAGGTGGCAAAGTATTTATGTCAAAACCTCATGGTAACTTAGCCCCTTGGTCCAAAAGCATGGCTAGATACCTTTGAGGGTCACGTAAGATTGAGTTTTCTACAAAGGAGACTATATCAGGATTTTATGTTGCAGCTTCTAAGTCTTTGACATATACTCGTCCATTTTGGTCTCTTTTTATTAATGGCTGAAAAATGTTTTGTGATGAAGATGGCATGTTCATGGAAGATTGCATGTTCATGTTGTGAAATGAGTTAGAAAAGGTCCAATGTTTGACTTGGTTGTTTCTAGATGTTTTACTGTTGTTTGATTTGTTTCAGTATCCAGAAAACACTTGAAAGCATGATATTTTGACTGTAAGCAAGCGCACATAAGACAAGTACAATCCTAGGTTAGGCCAGGACAATATTCGCTAGATTCCACGTGGGTTTCCCCAACCGCATATCTGTAGCGTGTGAATTCAGAAGCTTGGCTACACAGTCTCCCCCTTACAGTGCACTCTCTTCTCAGGCCAACCAAGCTTCCAACACACATGAAACTCCCATGGCAGATTGATCACCTCTACTAAAAACTACGAAAGTGTGGATGCCTTCACACTGACCGGTGCTATGCTAGCAAATAGAAGGTTTTTGGCTTACTACACAATTTTTTTTAGTTCGGGACCCCCGTTCAAGTGCCCATACATGGGGCAAGAGATTAATCACCAATTTAGGTGGCACTCCAGCCTGAAGAGGTTAAGCTCAACAGGGTTTAAGGGAGTACAAATCTGTCCGTATGACACATTCGCACTCGCAATCTTAGGTTTTCTCTTAAGATTTACATTTATATACCGGTCGGGGGTAGCTTGGCTTTAGCTCCATTGGTGGTTTGAGTCGCGTTGGGGTGATGAAATCCCTAGGCAGGCCCAATTTCTAGAGTTAGTAACCTTTTCTCTTACACCCAAGGTCCCTCAAAAGTGCGAGGGGAGAGGATACTCCGATATACCAAATCGTGGGTAAGAACAGATAAAAACGGGTCTGGGTTTTTGATCACCAAGTTTTCACAAGGTGAGAGCATACTCCCCTACAGCTTTGCAAACACATTCAAACACAGAAAACATAGGTTCGTTTTAATTGCACGAAAAATAAAATGTGAGTTACACTACTAAAAATGCAAACACATTGTTTTAGTATTTGGCCTTTGACAATCGAACCTACAAGACAATCCGTTAGTAGTTTTATCGTTTGTCTTTGACTATTGATCTATTTTCTGCACATGCACAAAACCAACGACAAACCCTAACAAGATAATCGATTACTACTATTAGAGGGTTAGCTAGTCGAGACAAATCTTATTTTTAGAAAAAAATTTGATTGTAAAATGAAAAATACAAAGAATAAAGCCTATCTAAAATCTCAAGAGGTTTCCAAAAAATTAAATAAATCAAAAAAATTTGCTGTTTTGCACCTGAAATTAATTTTTTATGAAAAATCATAAAAAAACTTATAAAAAATACAAAACAGCTCTAAAAATTCTGATTTTTTTACTAGAGTTTTCTGATGTCATCCCAAATCTGAAAAAAGAAAATTGTTATTAGATCTGCAACCATGAGTGAGATATAAGCCAATCTTTGTTAAACCTCAATTTCAAAAAATCTATTTTTTGACTAATAATTGCACATTCAAATTTAAAAACTAAAGAGTAGACCCCTATTAAAATTAAGAGAGATTTCCAGAAATGTAAACATATCTAAAAAATTTGATAATTTTCTTTTGAAATTAAATTTTCATGAAAAACAACACAAAAATTATAAAAAATTAAAAACAGATCAGAAAAATCTAAATTTTGGAATGAAAGCGTGTGATGTTGTCCCCAAGCTGCAAAAAAAAATTTTGTGAGACAATACACAGCCATTTGAAAGTTATGGTCGAATCTTTGGAAAGTAGGGCTTTGTACACAATGATGCCAAACCTGCAACAAAAAGCAAACAAGCCCTGCAACAAGAAGAAACCAACTCCAAAAATTCCTCTTTATTTGTCTAAATATGTCGGATTCACCAATGTAACTCAGGGTAAATTTTTGGATTAGATTCAATCAATAAATCATAAAGATCATAAATGACAATAAACCCAAAGTAATTACAAAACACAATGGAAGAAAATGAAAGAACGATTATACCTGATCGCCGAGACCTCCATGATTTACTTCTGTACCACCTTCTTACTTGCTGGATGATGCTTTTCCCTCAGATTCGTTGTGCGAGCAATCTGCAAATGTCTAATTCCTACACCAAGCTTTGAAGGATTTGCATAAAATGTCTAAAGTCTATGCCTAAACAATGCTAAGACTTGATTAAATAAAAGATAATAAATGTTGTGAGAAATATAAGAATGCAAGTGAAAGAGTGTAATGTCTATAATATGTGCGTGTGTAATCGAAAAGTGAGAGGAAAATGGTATTTTATAGAAAATGCCATTTTGAATGGATGGGTGAGATTAATTCATGACGAAGACCTAAAATGAAAGGTCCAGATTAAATCTGAGAATCCCTAATTAGGGTTAGAGAAAATTCATTAATCGAACGGTCAAGATAAAATCTCAGATAATTGGATCGACGGTGGAGAATAAATGAGATAAATTAATTAGAAAATAAGGATTTTCGAAAATCAAGAAGATAAAGACTGCCTGATTTGTGAGATTCAAAAAATCAAGAAGATAAGATTTGGATTGAAGATAAGATTTGGAAAATCAAGAATCTACCCGATTACTTGATTTTTGGAGGATTATTTACTATTTTGAATTAAATTAATTCAAAATAATGATTTTGTAAGATAATAAATAATCTTTTTCAGATTATTTACCAAAATGAACTGTCAGTTAAGAATGTGATGACATTTTAAATAATTTTATTTATTTAAAATAAGAGGAATATTAATTTAGGCAATTAAATAATTAAATTTAATTATTTAATTTAGCAAACAAGATTAATTAAATAAATAAATTAATCAATTTATTTAATTAAGACAATTAATGGCATATTAAATAAATAAATGTAATTCATTTATTTAATAATTAGGAAGAATTAATGAATAAGGATAATTAAACAAATTTAGAAATTTATTTAATTAGAGGAAGACTTAGACAATTAATGACGTATTTAATAAATAAATAAAATTTATTTATTCAATAATCATGAAGAATGGAAGGACATGAATTAATTAAATAATTATGAATTATTTAATCAATAGTTGAATGTGGACCAAGGACATAATTAAATGTCACAATTATGCTAGGAAAAAAGTGGTAAAAATGAAGCTTGCAGGCCTAGGTCATTTTTAGGTGTCTACAGACCCATATTGGACTTTTGATGATAGGTATGTGCAGGATCATCATGGAAAGAATAGGCACTTAAGTGGCAAAAAAATTAGAAAAATCAAAGTTAGGAAACTTGATGTAAAAATTTGAATAAGTTATCTATATTATTTTAAAAATATGTAACAATATAATCTGTAGAAAATTGAATGTAGTTTCTAAACTACTAGGTTTATTTTTATTTTTTTAAAATCTATTTGGTAAAATTTTAAAATTTCAATGTAGTAGTACTTAAATTTGAGGGAAAAAATAAAGAAGTAGGTGTCTGTCTAACCACCCTAACCACAATAAAATGATCATTATTTTTTATAAGATTTTATACATAAGTAGAGGACTCATGTCCGGATGTGATGCATATTTTTTTGTATTTTTTTTCCAAGTAAATAATTAATTATGATTTTTTTATTACAACTTTTAGAAAATATAAATACTTGTATGTCTAACCACCTTAACTTGGTCAAAACTTCATGAAATTCAATTTTTCTTATTTTAATCCTATAGTATGTGAAGCATAGAATGTGATGCATGTCTTGGATTCCAAAAATGTGATACCGTTTGAAAGTTATAGATGTTTCTAAATCAACTTATCAATCGGGACTTTAGTTGTAATTCAAATAGAAAATGAATAATAATAATTTATTAAATTCAAAGTAAAACATAATTTATATTGGTGGAAAGCTGAGAATATCCTTTAAAAACCCTTTTCATTTCATCAATTTTGGGTAAAAAAAAGTTGTCAGCCACATACCCTACAAATACCCATCATATTGCCACTTTTTGGCCCATCATGATCCTGCACATACCCTGACCTATTTAGTGACAAAAATACTGAACCTCTCATGACCATACCATCCTCATCAAACAACCCCTTTGAACCATTCTTACGTAAGGATGAATATGGACAATTACTTGAGGAAAACCTAGAGGTAGCCACACAAGATCCAGAGGCGGCCTACTTCGTAGAACAAATGGTCTTATATGATAGAGACAAATATTTAGCCATACTTTTAAGCCAAGGAGCTAAATTACCCCATAGGTTCGACATTAATACTTTGAGACCGACATCTCCTAACCAGAATGCCAACAATATGAATAACATGTCCAATAGTGGTCAACCTCCAAACAATGCAAACAATACCTTTTTTGATGCCACCTCACAAACTGTCACAACAACCATGAGTGCTACCTCCAACATTCCAAAAAATTCCAATTCAATCAATGCTACATCCATTGGAGGAACAGAATCAGTCATATTTCCTACACTATCCCCAATATCATCACAATCGGTTGGAGCCACCTTTGGGTCCTCGAAAATGTGAGAAAGTTATTCCAATCCTTTATTTACCACTTCGGTAAATGCCTTAGGGGCATCATCAAGCCATTCAAATCCTCCATTTACGACTACATCCAGTACCATGAGTTCATCCTCATCACATCCTCTCATTGGTACCTCACATAATCCTTTGGGTGGTGGTAAACGACATCTCCTCATCCAAGGACCGCAACCAAATGTTAACACATCAACATAGTTTAATACCAACCCCTCCCAAGGAAAAAAATGAATATTCCTCTAAGATAGTTCCAACAACCCCGACAAGGCAATCAAAACATGCAACCTATGGCATCTATCAGACACCAAAATATTCCTGGTCACCATATTCACCAAATATCGACCCAAATGGTTGGGGGACACATTCTGACATATTTATCCCATATTCATACCCATCAACATGTCCCCAATCCAAACTTCTAGTACCAACACACAAACCAAAACACATCATAAATGTCACAACAACACATTCCTCAACAACACACCAAAATCCACCCACAACAAATGGGGACCTATGGTGTACCAATCAATCCAATGTATGGGGCCACAAATGACCCTATAATCGATTCCTTACAAGAAAAGCTGATGGATCTAGAGAAGACCATAGAAAATATGCAAATATTCGGAAAGAAATCAGAAGTGTCATATGATTTATCTATATATCCCTTTGACATGAACTTATACATGCCACCATTTCCTCTGGGATATGTCACCAAATTTTACTAAATATAGAGGAAAGAAAAATCCTATCGAACACGTCTGAGAATTCACAACCAGTTGTATGGATGTCGCTTATGAACCAACATACTTGATGAGACTCTTCTCTAAAAGTCTCGCAAGTCTTCTCCTTGAATGGTTCTCCACTCAAAAGGATATTCAAACATGGGACGAACTTAAACACAAGTTCATAAAAAATTACTCAATTAACATTGACATGGACACCTATATTACTAGCCTACGTACTCTCACACAAGTGGATGCGGGTGAAACATTCATCCCATTCTTTCAAAAATGGAGAAGTCTAGCTAGTCATTTCCATATCAACATTCCTGAGAAAGAAAAGGTTGACATGTTTGTTCAAACACTTCTGGGCCCCTTGAAATATGGATTACAAGTTCATTGTTGCACAACTTTTACAGACATAGAAAAAAAGGTCATCCAGGTTGAGAAAGCTCTTATTGCAAAAGGAGAACTAAAGTATAGTCCTAAAAGCACAAACACAAATCCTCCCACTGACAAAACCAAGTACTAGGTCAAAAATAAACATGTTACCAATGACAGTGTTGTTGATGCCAATGCTATAAACACTATGGGTCATGTACTAGCTCTAAAAGGGGTTTAGGCACAAAAAAATCTAACAAAAATACTAACACCCCCCACCAATGCCACCCCAAACAACCAAAATGGTCAAAATAGTCAAAATCAAGGACAATATCATTAGATAAGATAATTCCCCAGGAGTCACACATACACTCCCTTGGGTGAGCCTCTTGAGGAAGTCCTCAAGAAATGCCTTCAGAATGGTGTCATCACACATCAAGATCCAAAACCATATGATCCAAGAAAATTCAAACCAGTATGGTGGGACAATAATGCATTTTTTGATTATCATCAAGCAAAAGGACATAAAACTTCTTCCTATCGACAACTGAAAAATCTTGTACAAGACCTTATTGAGAATCGTATCATTGAGGTAGGTGGACCACAATTTTCCTCTAATTCATATCATACCATCCATAAGAACCCACTGCAAGACCATGGTTCTAATAACACTTCCACGTTAGGTCCTAAGACAAACAATTTCGTCATTCTAGTCAAATCAATCCCATTTTTGCAAAATTGTGTCAAGACCTGTTTTAGACAAAACGGTATCTAAAAATGTAGAAAACCAAAACTTGACTTTGAATTGGGACTTATTCACCACCCATGGCAAGTGAGTCCACTTTTGAATTTTTGAATATTCAAAGGTGGAATCTAGAGTTCTATGTCTGCACTTTGATTCTATACAAGTGTCCACTTCCGAAACTCTAATTTTCAAGTTTGAAAGTGAGTTTTTGTTGATATTTTGACTTGATCAATGAAGAGAAGACTTAAAAACTTTTCAATGCAATCTTTAATGTTTTATAAGCTTCCAGAAGGTCTAAATCTATAAACACACAAGACAAGAAAGATAAATGTTGAATGTTAGGGAATAGGGGTTTTCCTTGGTCAAACCCCTTTTAGGTAATTAAACCAAAATGATGAAAGAATGGAATAAAACATAAAATAGTGGAGTTGATTACCTTTCCATGATGATTGATCTTGAAATTCTATAGCAAAACATGAAGGATCTTCCCTTGAAGTTCTGAAGATTGATATCTTGGTGATTTGAAATGATGAAACCCTAAGTTGCTTGACTTGAGATGGAATAATGATGGATGGATAATGAAGAATGGTTTAATGGATATGAATGGGGTTGAAATGGATGGAAAAGAACTTATTTATACACACTTATGCCCTAATAACCCAATAATACAACATCACATGACAACATAAGGTAATTTTGAATAAAAAATTGAAAGAAAATTTGAAATATTTTGAATTTGGAGCCAAGAAGGACTCATTTTCCACCCATGGAGAATGGGTCCCACCTTGAACTTGCAAGTGGGTTTCAGGAATTAGGTCACATTTAATGTTGTTTGTCAGGTTTACATTAAAAAATACACTTAATTAATCCTTATGAGTGAATAAAGGGGTCAAATAAAGAATAAGAAAGGTGTAAATAGTGAAATCAAGCCTTAAAAAGTGTGAAATCTTGTTACAAGACTTTACAAGACTTCAAAATAGGACTTGATAAGTAATGAAAAGGTGATTTTTAGGTGGATTATAATGAGAAGAGTCTAGAAAAGTATAGAAATGTGTTACAACACTTCACAACACCTTCACAAGACATCATGAAATGCATTTTATTTAGTTTTCAAAGGTCCAAGATCTAGTGTGGATGCATAAAAAACCTCACAACACTTGAATCAAGGCCTCATTAAGTCCAATTTATCATGAATTAATCTCATGTCAAGCAAGTTTCCTTTTTTCTATAGTACAATACTATAATCATCACAAGAATCAAAATCCAAGAGGATACCAAACATGTATTTAGGCTCCTTCTCCTTAGATTGGTTATTTTCACACACTACTTCAACATCACCAATCACTTGGGTTGGTTCACCATGTTGAATACTTGGGCCCATTTCTATTCCCTGATTAGTAGACTTGCAACAAGGGATAACTTCACATGCCTCCTTTTGTTATTTAGAGCATGCATTTGAAATATGACAGCTATGATCATTATCTACATCACCAATGAACGTGTCACTCATTTCACTTGCTTCAGTGAGGTGTACATTTTCAACCTTTACTCTACTCTCTTCTTCTTCATGTGATATCTCATTTCTTAACTCATATGGAGCAGTAGAATCATTATCATCACAAGTTTAAAACATGATAGTTTCTTGATAATCATTTCTAATCTTTTCAAAAAGAGAAAAGTATTCATACACTTGGTCAAACCTAAAACCTTTGGATTCATTTTGGTGTTCGCTAGTTGATAGGTTCAGTAAGAATTTGGTAGGATGGAAAGGAGATCTTCTGAGCCAAGCTAGAAAAAATTGGCTCCTCAAAGCTTCTCTTCAGAATCTCCCGATTTATGCTTTAATCCTTTTCAAAATTCTTGCTGAATATGTGGAGGCCATTGAAAATATCCAAAAAATATTCCTTTGGTCTGGTGTGGAGGAGAAAAAGATGATGCCTCTTATAGGGTGGGATTTGGTTTGTAGACCGAAAACCTTGCGGGGTTTAGGTCTTAGAAAAATCAAATGATTAATAAGACTCCTCTTGCTAAAAAAATATGGAGATCCTTCTCATCTATTGGAGAATGGAAAGATATTTTAAGAAGTAAATATATGACCAATTGTGTGTCCCTCAAAGCTTTGCTGGATTTTCCTATTCTACCTCGTGGTTCATCTTGCTAGAATGACATGATTGCTGGTAGAAATATTTTGGAATCAGGGCTTAGATGACACATTAGAAGTGGCAATCTAGCTAGGTTCTAGGAGGACAGATGGCTTTTCAAGGATCCCCTAATCAAAATTGAAAGATTCAACAAATGGGATGAGTTTTGCAAAGTAGCTTTTGGAGAGTATGTTAAAGATTATTGGAGTGAAGGAGATTGGGTGGATTTGTGTGTGGTTAGTTAGGAGTTGGCTCAACTTCAATCTTCCTTAAGGGCTATCAGATTGGGATAGAATCAACTAGATGATCATCTTGTTTGGATGGACAACCCTTCAGGTAACTAGTCTGTTTCTTTGGTTGTTTCTCTGTTGTCCCTTTCTCAAGCCCCCCCTCCTTTCTAGTCTAAAGCATGGATAAAACACTTGACTCCTAAATTCAACATTTTCTTCTAGATTCTGCTTCAAAATAAGGTGCTAACAGTGGATAATCTTTGCAAATGGGGATTAAAAGTTCCCAACAAATGTTACCTTTGCAAGAGTGAGGCGGAGTCATCAAACCATTTGTTTCTCCATTGTCCATTATTGCTACAATATGGGGAAAATTTTTAGCCCTCTGGAATATTTCTTGGGTGTTCCCCCTATCCATTGAAGATTTATTTTCACAATGGAAAGCTCCATCTCAAAATCCTTTCATTCAAAGGTTATGGGCTTTTATTTTCCCTTTTGTTTTTTGGGGAGTGTGGAAAGAACTTAATAACAATATTTTTAGAGATAAGGAGATGTCAGAGACTAATATTTTTGAAAAAAAACTTAGGCTTATAAAGGAAAACTTCAATGTTATTCCCCAAAAAGCTCTTAATCTTGAAGTTGTGGTGTGTACTCCCTATGATATAATGATAGCCAAGGATTGGAATATCAAAATGGATGTTTCTAATGCATCCAAGCCAACTAAGAAAAGTAGGGAGGGTGTGCGGTGGACCTTTCCTCCAAATAGCTAGACTAAAGCCAACTTTGATGGCTGAAAGTGGAGGTGTGTTAAGCGACTCAAAGGGTAAATTTATGGTGGCTATGTCCATTTCCCTAGGTCATCAAACCAACCATGTGGCAAAGGAAATAGGAGCTTTTGAAGTTTTAAATTTAGCACATAATCTGAATATAAAATATTTATGGCTTGAAAGGGACTCCAAAAACATCATTAAGTATCTCCTAGGTAGGTCCCCTCCCTCATAGTCTATTAATAATTGGATTGAAGAAGAAAAATATATCTTTGACAAGTTTGATAAAGCTAAAATCTCCCACATCTATAGGGAAGCTAGCAACATGGCAGATTACTTTGCGAATGAGGGGGTTAAGAGGGGAGGTTTGAACACTTGGTAGAATTTCAGGGACTTGGGAGCTGAAGTTAGGGCCTTATTAGATTATGATGTTATGCATGGGAAAGAGGAAAATATCTTTAATGATGATAGGGAAAAGGGATAAGTACAACAAAATCAAGAGATTTGATGGGGCCGTGTCAAATAACTTAGCTGGTAAGAAAAAGTGGCAAGCTTTGTGGGTTCATTGGCATGGTTGTGTAAAATTGTAATAGGTTTTCGGCACTGGTAGAGATTGTAGTGAGATGAATATGAATATGGGGGGGGTGGGAAAAGAATCGATCCAAATAGCTATGAAATGCACACGAGGAATGCTAGGGTCTGGAAATAGGTTGAGTGAGGTGGTTTGGTTCCATTCTTGGAAAAAATTCATGGGCCTGATCCTATGGCTACTAACTACTTTGAGAAGAACTGGAATAATGGAGAAATAATCCTCTTTGGGAGAAAGGTGAAACTGGATGAGAAAATCATAGGAGAGGTGACTAGAATGTCCACTGAGGGCATGAAGTTTTATCACAACAAAAGGTTTTTAGATGAGGCGGTAATCAAATTCTCTAAGAAAGAAAAGGAGAAAATGAAACTGGTCAAAGTTTCCAACAACTATTTTGAAATCAACACCATCAAGGCACTTTGGAGAAAGGTGCTTTGTGTCATAATGAAGTATATTACCTTGGATGGGAGATTCACCAGAGTTTATGGTCATCATTTTTCTCTCCTTAACCACTTCCACCATAAGGTACAGATTTCTTTTCCTCATTATTTGTTCAGTTCATTGAGTAATAGCCTTGAGGACCACAAGAAAAATCCCAGGACATACCCTATTCTTCATCCTAGTCTTATTAGGTTAATCTATGAACATTTTCAAAGCTTGTTGGCTTTATCCAAACTAGTTTCCTCCACGGTGTTTGAGGACTATGATATGGATAGTGGTGGTTCGGAGAATCATTCTAAGCCTAACCCAAAGAGAACTATTGAAACTCATTCATCCCTTGTCATGTCTAGTAAGAAAACCTAGCTTTGTAAACCCTAGATCGTGAAAGCTAACCCTAAGATTTATCCCGGCTACCTGGTTCCTTTAAAGAATCCCACTCTCAAGGATTCCCCTACCAATAATTTGGTTTCCTACTCTGCGGACTCTCTGGAGGACAAAACTGAGAACCCTAAAGCTAGCAGAAACTCTGTCTCTACCCCTCCTACCTCTTTCAGAGATGATGGTACTAGATTTCCTAGCTCCCATAACCCAGATGATTTTAACCTCATTTTAGACCTGGACCAGTCTATAGATATCCTTTCCTCTACTAGAAGTGGTGTTGGTGATATTTTCAAGGTTATAAAATGGGCTAGGTATCAAGAAATTAATGATCTTAATCTTAGAAATAGGGTTCTAAATAACAAGTTGGAGGAACTGGAATTGAAGTTGTCTACTCTAATCAATGAAGAAGGAAAATGGAAAAAGAATAATATTGCAATGGGAAATGATGACATTAAGGACAAGTATAAGACTCTAGAAGCTGAAATTGTTAAAATAAAATAAAATATGAAAAATGTTGTGGAACAAAACCATAGAATGGAAAGACACAATGCCATTATCATCAATGCAATGTCTGAAAAGTTGGAAAATTCGCAACAATGCTCACTGGTTGTTCATCTAGAAGAGGAAAATGATAAAAGAAAGAATGAGAATGAAGGAATATCGAAGAGGACCCATGCAAACCTTAAGAGGAAAGTGCCTCCTACTACCTAGATGGTCCAAATCTTAAAGAGGGGGGTTCAGGAAATGAACGACAAGGAAGTTGAGACAACGAAAATTTTAAAGTCCTAAGTTTAGTCATTGTTGGCATTTTGTCTAGTATTTTTGGGTCTTTTCTATGGCCCTTGCTGGACTTTTTTGGTGGCTATGGCTTTGTCATTTTTTTTCCTCTCTACAACCTCTCTGTTTATGGGGTCTTTGACGATCTTTTCTTTTTTTTGTAAACTTTGTGGTTTTGGGTCCCTGTAAAACCCATTTTTTCCTCTTTCAAAAATAAGCTTCAACTCCTTTAGTAGAGTCAAACCTGGTCCATAAGATTCATAAAATAAATCAATGCGCACTAAATTTTTAGGTTTGTGACAGTTAGGAATTGTAGACATGGTATCTATAAATCTTGCATAAAGATCATATGCTGATTCTCATTCATGTCTCCTCATGCAAAAGAGGGCTTGAAAAAAAACCATAGGATCACAAATGTAGGCAACTTATTGACCATTTTTTTGGGGCTCTATATTATCAATATTATGGAATGATGTGCAGGCTAGGACAATAGGGGTGTAAGTGTTATGACATTCATTTTCAATTTCTGACTTACACTTCTCATCAACATTTGGTGCCTCAAGGAAGCAAACACTTGTAGAAAAATAACCCTTGTGCATTCCATATTTCCAATTATTTTCAATTTTCATGGCTATCCCATAGGCCTGACGCAAGGTTTTGGGATCCTTATCTCTCAGCAAATAGCTCATCTCATTATGAAACCCTCCCAAATAAACAATTAAACACACTAAATCACTTAGTATCATACCCTTAGGAATATCCCTCAATGTTTTAGCAAATCTTAGGTTAAATGCTAGGACCAACTCATTCTCTTTTTCCTCAATGCTCATAAATGTATTGATCATAGAATTAGCATTGATTCTTTTGCCAAATTGCTCCATGAACATTGCTTTCAACTCACTCCAAGAATAGATAGAGCATGCTGGTAAATAAGATAACCATTGTCTTGCATCTCCCTTTAGAGACTAAAAAAATAACCTCATGATCACATTCTCATAATCTATCTCATAGTCATCCATTAAATTTTTGAATTCTTGCAAATGCTTACTTGTTGATTCAAACTTCTCACCATTGGTTTTTTGTAGCTTACCTATGATGCCAGATGGAATAATATTTGGGTAGCCATTAATTTCACTAAAATTGATGGGTCTATATCTTTCAGTGTTAAAACCTCTTTGAAAACCTCGCTCGGGTTGATCACAACCCATGGTTGCACTATGAACCATACAAGGATACATATATTAATGCACTTTGATATCCCTTTTCAAAAAACTCATAGTAATGTAGCTATTATTCACATAGTTCCTAGCTTCCTTATACAACATATGACCTTAAAACCATTACAAAGTACAACATTTGGTTTCAACTATGTTTAAGGTATACTTTCCTTGAGTAGATCTAATAAAAACAAGCATACTTATACATATGCTAACTGCAACTTTTATCACAGAAGTAGGAAAATTTAGTATTACTATCCTTTCCCTTTCTTAGTGCTACTTCACTCAATAGGGAACCAAATTTTTTCAAGACTTGAAGACTTCTCATAAACTATTTTCAAACACAATAATACTTTGTTTAAATTTATGAAAATACATGGAAACTTGTAGCAGCTACTAACCTTTCTTCTTGATTGAAAATATTGCATAACTGGAACTCTCTTCACATATTCAATAGGTTCTTTAGATAGAGTTGCCACCTCTCTTCATAGAGGACTGAACTTCAAGCAATATGAAGCTCCATTCAAAGAGGAATTTATTTCTAGGTCTTCTCCAACAACAGAGTCGCACATAAATTATTTGAAATCTATTACAACACAACCACTTCTAGTTATAAAAACTTCAATATCTAAACCAGATGCTCAAATTCACCAAATTCTTAACTCTTTCCAAATGAGTACTCTGATGTTTCCCCAATAGAGTGTCCAGTCTATTGGTTATTTTTTCTTGCAAACTTCAACCCTAAGGAAGAACACAATTCCTAAACTAGGGGATTATAGATTTGGGATAATGAACCTGGACTATCAATAGGTGGAAGACAAGAAAAGACAACGAAAAAAGGCTATTAAATCCTTCTGCACTTTGAGCTCCATAGGGCTTAGGAGGGTGTTTCTAATTATAGGTCCCATCATATGAAAAAATTGTGCCAAACAACAAACTATAGAACTATGAAAGTGGATAGTTCTTAGGTATATGAGTGATGGATATTTTATATTCTACCAGGTTCAATCATAATCCCATTTGCATTGAACATTTCTAAGATCACAACTTAGATATCTTTAGCTCAAACATATAGAGGGTTAATAGATGAAATCATCTCAAATTTAGCCTCTATACTCTTTCAAACACTATGAAGATACATGGAACTATGATAACTTAAAAATGAAAGTAAAAGAGATTTAATATGATTTGTTTTATTTCTGAAAATATCTTAGGCCATGTGATAGATAAGTGCTTAATCATGGGCCACAGAGTCAAATATAAAACTACAACATAGATCCTATCAACAAACTAGGTTCAACCAATGGATTTAAAATATGTTAATGCTTTACATTAACAAATCCACTCATATTGTTATAAAATTCTACTTACCAATCTAACGTGTCCACTCTAAATCATAGTCTAATCAAAGTAATTTAACTCTTTACTGTAATGAGAACCATGGCCAAAAAATAGAATCATAGAAAGCTACAATTACAAATTCAAACATCCTTGATATATTGAATTCATATGATTAAAAGCTTACAAATTTGGAGACAACTTCATGGCAGTAATAGGATATTGGACCGTGTCATAGAAAAATGGCCCCTTGTCATTTTCATGTCCTTTTATGTCTTGCTTCATGGTATTTGACATATTTTGTTCTTATTTTATGTTGTGACATGGCTTGAACATGCATATTTAGCTACTAAAATTCAAATAATGAAATCTTGTGAAGGTGTTGTGAAGTGGTGTACGACATTTCTACATTCTTCTAGACTCTATTTTTTACAATTCACCTAAAACTGACCTTTTTATTCATTATTAAGTCCTATTTTGAAGTGTTGTAAAGTCTTGTAACAAGATTTCATGCTTTTCTAGGCATATCTTCACTATTTATCCCTTTCTCATGCTTTATTTGACCCCTTTATGCCCTCATATGTCTTAATTAAGTGTATTTTTCAATATTATCCCAACAAACAACATTAAATATAACATATTTCTCGACACATATTTTTAAGTCCTAAGTGGGACCCATTCGCCATGGGTGGAAAATGAGTCCCCCTTGGCCCCAAATTCAATTTTTTTAAAATTTCCTTTTAGGATTTTATTCAAAATCACTTGATGTCAGCTTGTGAGGAGGTATGAATGGTTAACTAAGGCACAAGTTTGTATAAATATGTGATTTTCACCTCATTTTACATCTACAATTCTCCAACATTCATTCCAACATTCAAGCATCCTACAACATCAATTCAAGCAATATTCAAGCACTTTGGAGTGTCCCTGGACATTACTATAGATTTTCATTATCAAGAGTTTGGTAAGTTGATAGCATTTGCATGTTGTTAGTTTATCATTCTCTTGCATTCCATTATTTCATTAAGGATTTGATTAAAAAAAGTGGGGTTTGACCAAGGCAAACCCCTATTTGCTAACCCTCAACCATTTTTCTCCTATTGTATGTGTGTTTGCAGACCTAGGTATGTAGATTTAACAAGATTTTTGGTGTTGAAGATTGGTTTATAAGTCAACTAGGTGCTTCAAGTCAACTCAAGTCTATTTCAAGCTTGGAGAAGGTTTCTTGTCTGTTTCCTGTAGAATTGACTTCGACAACCCAACATTTAGTGATTTCTAGATCTGGTGTTACAAAGTTGTCTCCTATTTTTTTAGAAATTTGGGAGAGGATTGATTCACCACCAGTGGAAAATGAGTCCCACCTTAGGACTAAAAATATGAATTTTGTCAGAATCTGGATCTTGACAAATAGAAACTTGTTTTTCAACACTTTTTCACTAGAAGGAGGACTAATTCGCCACCCTGGGTGAATGAGTCCCATTGTAAAAAAATAGTGATTTCAACCAGCATCCACAACATTTCAGATTCATCAGATACTGCCCAGGTGCACTCTATTTCCACCTTTTTTTTTCTACATATTTTCTTTATTTACTTCATTGTTTGCATATCATATTGTGTTTTCAAACATAATTTAAATCTCAATTTTTGCCTTCATTTTCATCCATTTAGATCATTCAATTGAATTTAGTTTACTTCATTTAGATTAGACAACATTGCACATAACATAATTTGAATGAACTAGTGTTCATTTTTGGACCTACCTCTCTCCTTTTAGGTGTAAAACCCTAGAAGAGTTAGAGAAGTCCTAGAGAGCCAAAAATCAATGGGTCATGGAAAAATTGGTTAACAATTGCTCATAAAATCCAACTATTACAATTTGCATACTCTATTTATGACTCAGGCTCAACAATATTCTACCTTCCTAATTCAAAATTCTAGAACTTTAAAACCCTTACAAATGAGAAGAAAGAAGATAAAGAAGAAGAAGAAGCCCTAAAATCTATCTGTAGCTGACCTCTAGCACCATTTCTCCCTTTGATCTATAACTACCCACTGCTTGAAGAAAAGCCCCATTATATACTCAAATTCACGCCTCTTGCATTTTCCCTCTAATAGAAAATTATTCCCTTACCGAGAAGACCTATTTCTTCATCATTCTACCTACAGCTAAAAGATATCTTTCTCACAAGAGACTTAACCTCCTCTTCCATTTTACCCTACAATGAAAAATGGTTCTATTATTTCTCTCTCGTGAAAGCCCTATAGACATAAAATTGACCTAGGCCTCCAAACTTTATTTTCTCCATATTTCTTCTTAACATAACTAAAATATTTTACTATGTCTTATAGTGAAAATTAAACTATTAATTAAATAATTCTCAATTATTTAATTAATTCACATCTTTTATTCCTCCTGACTATTTAAATAAATAAATTATATTTATTTTATTTAAATGTGGCATGAATTTCTTATGTCCCTCTATAATTAAATAAATTCTTAAATTTATTTAATTATTTCTTTTCCACTATTTCTTCCTGATTATTTAAATAATTAAATTTTATTTATTTATTTAAGTACGCCATTAATTTCCAATGTATTCTTATAATTAAATAAATTTCTATAATTTATTTAATTATTATCCATCTTGGCTTTGTCTAATTTTTTAAAACATCATTTATTTAAAATTGTCGAGTTTCTATTTTCACAAGTGAATAATTTAAAATCATTATTTATTGTCACATGACCCCACCACTTTTTAATTAAATTAATTTTTAATTCAAAAGGTCAACTCAACCTTTTAAATCAGATATTAATTATTATTTGATTTTCTAGCAACCTCTTTTTCCGTGCCCAATATCTCCTTGTCACATGCATTCTCCCCCATTGATTTGATTTTTCTAAAATCAAATCTTAGCCCTTCATTTCAAATTTTAACCTAATGTCTCCCTAACCCTAATTGATGGTTGTCACATTTAATTTCAACCTTTGATCTTAGGGCATCTCTCAACTTCTAATCTTTTCCATTCATCTAAAAATGGCTTTTCTATAAAAAAGCCATTTCAATCTCATTTGACACACTTCATATCTCTTGACTTCATGTTGGTTAACATTTTATGTATACTTTAGGCTTGCTTCATACTTTTATTTTGTAGCTTTTGAATAGAATCCTTCAATATTTACTTAGGGATTAGGCATAGTCCTTGTTTCTCATCAAAAATCAAAGGGAAAACACTATTTTGTAGCAAATATAGAAGGGAAATGATGGTCAATCATGGAGGGATTGAAGACTTTTGGTGAGATTGTTCTTTGTTTTATGCATTTTTACTTCATTGTACTTCATTATTTAGCCAAGGTTTTGATTATGCATTAGATTTCATGCTAACCTAACTTTTTTCCTTAACTAGTTACATTGGCGAACTTGATGCCAAAACACTTTTTTGTAGATTTCCATATGAATTTTCATCTTTTTGTAGGTATAGGTATGGAACACTGCAATTGCAACTTTTTGAGCCACATTTTCTTTTGGGAATGATGTATCTGCAGCAACGAGTAACATTTGACAAACAAAATGATGCATTTGATTTCCTTTGATGCGTCTGGAGGCCCAACTAACACATATGTTGATGCAATGCATTTGCTCTGCAAAATGACACATCTTCTTGGAAAATTTCTTCTTTCGGGTTTTGAAAATGTTGGAATGCATTCGCTCCATAGAATGATGCATCTGCCTAGTAAGTTTTTCGTTTCAATTTTTGATAGAGTTTCCATATTTCTCTTTTAAGTGTGGTAGAGTAGGGATTTTTGGATTACTAATATGTTTTTTGTAGCATGTGGCAAGCTGGAAGGAGTTGCTAACCTTTGTTGATGATTTTATATCTCTTTTACAATCCTAAAGAAAACAAACAAACAAACAAACTACAATTTGCATTCACATTTCATGGGTTTAAAATGAACATGCATATTCACTCATGGGTTTAAAATGAACACAAATTGCATTAAAACTCATCAAGGATAAAATTTACATGCATTTTTCATCCCATTGGCTTAAAATGAGCATTGTTTGTCTCACACTAAGTTGGGTTAAAAATGAACAAGTGTCTTGTGTGTCTTGTGGTGTAGTAATAGTTTTTTAAGTATGTATGCAATTCTCTTGCACTTTGTATAATCTTGAGAAAATAAATAAATTAGAGGATGTTACTTTACCACCACCACATTTCAATTTGAGAATTAAAATGAACAAGTGTTTTCAATTTCTGTAACCCCAGTTCAATAATAAAAGTATCCTCTCCCCTTCTGCACTTGTGCGATCCTAGGTGCAAGAGAAATTTTTATTGAATCTAGGATTTGAGCCTTCCTTGGTGGGTAAATGTACTCACCCAAAGGCGACTCAAACTAGCAATGAAGCTTTTTATCCAAGCTACTCCCGATCAGTATACAAATTGAATGCTAATGGAAAGCTTAGCATTATAGGTGCGGATGTGTCACACAAATAAGTGATTCCCTTAGTACCTGTGTCGAGCGTTAAAACCTATTGAGCGTAACCTCTTTAGGCTGGGAGTCCTCCTTATTAGAGCTAATATATCCTCATGTGTGGACACTTGAATGAGTGCCCTTACTAAAAACCACTTGTGTAGTAGCCAAAATCCCTTTCTATTCACTGGTGCAGCAACGGTCGTTGCCAAGCAATCTCACATTCTTGCACTTCTTAGTAGAGGTTAAGAGCCTATCATGGGAGATTCATGAGGGCTCAAATCTTGGTTGACCTAGAGAAGTGAGTGTTATGGAGGGGAGCTAGTGTGTCCAAGCTTCTAAGTCACCTGCTAAGAATAAGTGTGGTTGGAGAAATCCAAGTGGGAATCCAGTGGATATAGTCCTTTCCATCCATAGGTTTGTTTTTGTTTTCATTATGCTTGTTTCAACATTTAAAGACAAAATCATGCATTTTCCAAGTGTTTCTTGAACCAATGAACACATAAACATCCTTCAAAAATCTGGAACAACACAATCTTAAAAATCTACCAAAAATTGCAAGGAAATCATAATTTAGACTCTGTGCAACACATCTGACCTACTATACCGCATTTTACAAACAAAAAAATGTATCCGCCTTTGGTAAAATGCATTTTCTACCCAAAACAATGCATTTAACTTTCTAAACCACATCTGAAATTTGAAACAACACACCTTCATATACTGCAACACACTTGCTTCATAGAAAAATGCAATTGACCTGTTTAACCACATCTATAGTTTTGAACAATGCATTTGACACTCTATAATGCATTTTCTACCTAAAACAACACATTTTCTTATCATTTATAAAAATCACTGTCACTGTCCAAACCCAGAGACCAAACATTTTCAATATGTTGCTAAACATCTTTTTCCAATAGCCTGTGTTGAAAACTAGAATTTTTTTTTCTCAAATCAGCCATCTTTGCATCTTTTATCTTGCATTTAGCTTTCACCATAGGTCCACCTTTGCAAAAAATTTAGTTGCATCTTAGGATCCACCCTAAAATTCTTAGGTCCTCATTTTTTGCAAATTTTAAAATATGAAAAATTTCCATAATTTGTGAAAACATTTTCCTTCAAAAGTAGATTATCATTGGACTAAGTCAGAATCAATATTTTTAGTTTGTGTCTCTTTTGTGGGATATTTCCAACTCAAAATTCTAGTGTGAAAACCTCACCTTGTCATCTTGTCATTTCATTTAGTCCTACAAATAGTCCTTTGATAATCTAAATTAAGACATTGACCAAACTTTGGATAGTGAGTTAACCATTCCTAAAATTCTACTAAAATTGATTGCACCTTAGAGTTTCCTTACATCTTGCATTTTGCATAACATACCTTAAACACTTTAGTTTTCCACTATTCATTTTAGTCCTCGTTTTTACTTTGCATTTGACATCTCCTTTAGACAACATTATCACTTTGCATTTGATTGCATCCCTTATTTCAAAAATCCAAAAACATAGTGTCATATCATTCCCAACCCCATATTTGGCTATCATTCATACTCTCTAATTTGAGAAAATCCTTATATGGTTGAGACTAGGCTCCAAAGAAAGAGAAGAAAAATGGATGCCTTTGGAAAAGGAAAAAACCCCTATAGCTTTTCTAATTACATGAACTTAAACAAAGACATGGGGGCATCGTTCATCAACCGTTTAAGTGACATGAACATGAAATATTCCTCACACAACCCCTTTGAAAAATTTATACATAGAGATAGAAATTCACAAGTATTCATGGAAGACTTAGAAGTTGTTGCCCAAAACCCTAATATGGATTCCTTTGTAGAGGAATTTCATTACAAGATTCAAAGAGATATCTAGCCATGCTTTTACACCAAGGGGCTAAATTTACATGGGGGTTCAACATTAACACCTTAAGAAAAACATCTCTTAATCATGCAACACAAAATAGCCAACCTCTTTCAACACCACAACATAATGCAAAAAATACCTTCATTGGTGCCACCACACAAAATGTAGCAAACACCATCAATGTTACTTCTATTGACACCTCCACTCAAAATACATCTAACATAATCAACACAACATCTATTGTGGGAACATAAACCATATCACAAGCCACATCACAATCTATCCCACAAATATCAACAACTTTGTCACAAACTATTGCTGCTATCTTTGGGTATTCAACCAATATAATGGGGAAAAATTCACCAAACCTTTTATTTGGATCTTCATCTAGTGCTATGGGAAAAAAATCATCAAATCTTTTAATTGGGTTCTCAACTAATGCCATGGGAAAAAACTCATCAAACCCCTTTGGGAGGAACAAAAGATGAATAACCATTCAAGGACCTCAAACAATTGTTAATACTTCATCACAAATCAATACCAACACTAATATTGCCCAAAGACAAAACAAAAACATTCTACATGGCCACATTTACCAATTTGGAAAAGGAAATCAAATAACACAACATATGAGTCCATTTGGGCATCAAAACACTCAAGGACAACTATACCATAGAAAAAAGGAAACTTGCTTGATTTGGGGAATAATTGATGATAAATTGGACTTAATGAGGCCTTGATTTGGTGTAGTGAGATGTTTTTCACATCCACAGTAGGTCTTGGCCCCTTTTAAATGCATTTAACAATTTCTTGTAAAGGTGTTGTAAAGTGTTGTAAAAGACTTTCACACCTCTCTAGACTTAATGAACTCATTTTCCCTTAATTCAAAATTATAAAATGTATTTAATGAAGGCTTCTAAAATAAACTTAATGTTAATCTAGTGTTGAAATGTGTCCTACACATTCACATTGGATGTTGTTTATTTTTAGGCTATGTGGACCTCATTTTAATGTTGTAAATTGTATCTAATCACACTTTCACATTGAATTTTGTGTCCCAAGCCCTAATTGACCCTTGCATCATCATTAATAGGCCCCTATTACCCCATATTGTGCATCTCAAGGAAATTTTTGATGAAATAACCAACATAGACATCATATTAATCTTATTTTCTTATCTCCCAAGAATCCAATTGGAAAATGGGCCCCACTGGGACTAATTTTCCACCTGTGGAAAATGAGTCCCTACTAGGAGGGACTGATTCACCCAAGGTGGCAAGTGAGTCCCATTTGAGCCACTTTTGACCTTTGAGTGAGAAAAAATGAAATTTAAGTTTATTATTTTCACATGTCAGCCTCGGGGATCCAATTAATGGGAAAATAAGGTGAATTCCCTATAAAATGAAGTCTCTAAACCATAAATCATAGCCATTCTTCATTATTCATCCATCATTAATCCATCTCAAGTCAGGGAAGTTAGGGTTTCATCATTTCAGTTCATTAAGATAGCAATTTTCAGACATTCAAGGGAAGATTCTTCATGTTTTGTTTCTGAAATTCAAGATCAAACATCACGAAAAGGTATTGAATCCATTTTTCCATGCTTCATTGCATTCTTTCTCTATTTTGGTTTAATTACCTATAAGGGGTTTGACCAAGGAAAACCCCCATTCCCTCACATTCAACATTTCTCTTTGTTGTCTTGTGTGTTAGTAGACATAGGTACTTGGGAGACTTAGAAATCATTAAATATTGCATTGCAAAGTTTTTCAAGCCATCTCTTCATTGGATAAGACATAATACCTACAAAAAGTCACTTTTAGGCCCGAATTTGATAGTTTTAGAATCAGATACTTGAAGAAGTAGAAAGTGCAGACCAAAGACTCCTGTTTCCACCTTTGAATCTTTAGAAATTCAAAAGTGGACTCATTCACCATGGGTAGTGTAAGAGTCCCACTACTAGGACTGATTTTGGTTTTTGCATTTTTGGATACCCTTTTGTCTAAAACAAGCTCTAGAATAATTTCACATAATTGGGACTGATTCACCCAGAATGTTGAATGAGTCCTACAAGGACTAAAAATTAGGGTCAACAACATTTCAAAATTAATCTCAAGTCTCCAGAGTCATCATCAAATTCTCAGGTGCACTTTGTTTAGCCTTTAATTTTGTTTACATTCATTTACTTCTTTATTACATTGTGTTTTAAAACACTGCACATTTCTTAGGTTTTTCATTCATAATCAATCATTTAGTTTAATTTATATCATCTCATTTAGCCTTAATTCTATCTTGCATACATTAGTTTGAGTGAAACACATTGATTTTGAGGGTCTATCTCTCTCCTTTTAGGTGAAAAAACCTAAGAGTGCAAGAGTAGCCTATAGACCTCAACAAAATATTTGGTTCAACAACATATTCCAAAAATAAATACTAACACTATTGGGACTCACATTCCTACATATGTGTCACACATTCATATGCAACAACACATTCCCATTCAAAACACTCAATACCAACAAACCAAAATGCATCATACATTCCACAACAATACATCCCAAATCAAAACACATCATTACAACAAATGGGAAATCATGGAATACCAATTACTAGCATGTGTGACTCCACAAATAACCCTATAATAGATGCAAACATATCCCAACTCGCTGCCTTGCGAAAATATATGGAGAACATGCAATTGTCCAACAAAAAGACCCACATATCATATGACTTATGTCCATACGCATTTGAAAAAATTTACACATGCCACTATTCCCTCTGGGATATGTGGTAGCCAACTTCTTCAAATATAAAGGAAAGACTAATCCCCTCAAGCACATAAGAGAATTTATGACTAATTGCATGGACGTTGCATATGACATACATATATGATGAGACTCTTCCCTAGTGTGGCGTAGAAAAATGGACACTCTTGAGAAAAGAGATAATTTCACGCTTAATTTGGACCTACTTTTGAGTACCGCTATATTAATCATTCTTCAAAACAAAATTTATATGTCCATAAGACCCATTAATTTTGATCTAGATGCCCATTTCACTTTAAAATCATATAAATCCTGATAAAAAACACTTAATTCACTCATATCCCAAAATCCCACCTCTTGAAACCACTAGTGGGATCCATTCATCACCTTGGGCGAATGAGTCCCCTCTAGTGGGACCCATTCGCCAAGGGTGGCAAATGAGTCCCTTTTGGGGCGAAATTCAATTTTGAGCAAGAATTTCACCAATTTAATTTAATTTTTCAGTGGATGTCGGCCTCTTAGGCCTAAATAATAGGAAAATTAGGTGTTGATGCCTATAAATACACATTTTAGGTCATTTATCTCATTTCTTAGTCACTTTTTACAAAGGAAATTCAAAATTCAAATATTAAGATTCTTCCAGAAGAAGTTTCATTAGCATTTCTATAACAAATTTGAAGCTTTTAGACAACAAGATAGGGTTTTTGCATGTCTTCAAGCTCACTTCTCTTTCAAGATACAATATTGCAAAGAGTTGATAATGGTTGCCTATGCAAAATCATTGAGAAATCTAGGTTGAGGAGATGTAACTAGCCATTGAATCACACCTAAAGACTTGTTTTCAAAGTGATTACATCTTCCATTTTCTCTCTATTTTTAAATTTAAGGTTTGCATAACATTTGCATGTCATTTACATTCATTTGAGATGTTGTAGGGTTTCTTGGATTGAATTCTTGCATCATTCAAATCACATATGTTCATCTTATTCTAACATGTTAGAATAGAGTTTTGTCTTACTTCATATTTTCCTAGTCTTAGACACATTAAGGCTAGAGTTTTATGGAGATTTTGTTCATTCAAGGTTTTATTACCAAATTAGGGGTTTGACCAAGGAAAACCCACCATTAGAAAACAAACTTTAAGCTATTTTGCAAGTATTTTTCTGATATTTTTCTCTAAGTTTCCATTAGGAAGCATTGTGTAGGTGACAAAGTACAGGTTTGAAACTTGAGTTTGTAGAAAACTAAAAAAAGACTGATTCACCATGGATGGAGAATGAGTCCCACTAGAGGTTCCTATCAGAGCTAAATGCAAATTCCAGTACCCATTTGGAAAAAAACCAGTTTCTAGGCAGAAACCTTGACTTGGGATTGATTCACCTAGGGTGGTGAATGAGTCCCAGTCAGTCAAAAAGCAACATTTCTAGACTTTCAGAGTAGTTTCCAGTCTTCATTAGGCTTACAGGTGCACACATTATGAGTTACAACTTTATGTTTGGTTCTATCTACATTTTTGTTCATCTTTTTGAGCCTTTTGCAAACAACACTGTGTTTCCAAACACTTCATATTTCTTAGGCTTTGCATAAATAATCAACCAATTTGATTATTTTTCTACATTAGATCATTGCATTTAGGCATAATTTCATTATACATACATTAGTTTGAGTGAACCACCTAGATTTTTGGTGTGGGATCTATCTCTTTCCTTTAGGTGAAAGTCCCTAATTGAGCAAAAGATACATATAGCATTCCTAAACCATTAAAATCAATGGTTTATTTTGGTGAACCTTAATATTGAACATCATCTCTTTATTATTTTCAGTGCATTTACATCCTAGGAGTCAATTGGATAGGCTTTTGCATTGTTTTTGCAACCTAGCGCTTACCAAAATTACATTAGTGAAACTATCATATAAGTTTCATTATTGCATTTCATTTTATCAAATCACTATAAAAATATTCATTTTCATTGCTTCTCTACATTATACAAACCTGAACACATAGGAAAAAGTCAAGAAAAGAAAGAAAAAACTTAAAAATACCTCTTGGGACTCATTCGCCACCCTGGGCGAATCAATCCCAGTGCACTTTTTGCATCATTATTTCCAGTATTTAGTTTCTTGTTTTACACTGTTCTATTTACCAAAATTCCTTTTATGTTTTAGTTTTGTTATTTTCTATTGCATAAGCATCATTTCCTTTCATGGAATTTATGGAGAGCATTATATTTTTGCAAGTTTCATTTTCAGCATTAGTTCCTAGTTCTTTTAAATTAGATTCATTAGTGACAAAACAAAAAGCCACAAACATCAAAGCAACCCTTCAAAAAAATGATTCAATTTAGAAACACCATCTCATCCAAGACCCTTAGTAGTGATGATGTAGACAAGTTAGATAAAGTCCTTTAGGACTTCCTCTCAGTCACTTCATCCTCTAAAGCTTGTCATGAGAAGTCTAAACCAGTTGACAATAACTTATCTCTGAAACCTTTTAGTAATGATGACTTTGACATTTTAGATGAAGCCCTTTAGGAATTCATCTTGATTAAGTCATTGAATAAGGTTGGTTGTGACCAACCTACAACAAAGAACATTAATGCCTCTAAAGTTTTCCATGCAAAGCCTAAATCAATTGATGATAACTTATCTCTCAAACCTTTTAGTCATGATGACATTGAAATGTTAGATGAAGCACTTCAGGAATTCATCTTTCCTAATTCATCCACTAAGGTTTGTTGTCAACAACCTAAAACTAAGGATGTTAATGCAATTCAACCTTAACTCATTCTTTACCCACCCTTGCATAAACTTCATACTTCTAATGAACACAAGTTTACTCTCCACCCACCTAAACTTGATGTGTTGTAGTAATCTAGTAATATTACTTTTGCCCATATATATAATACCCAAAACAATCTTCAATCACCACAACCAACACCACCCTCTTTATCTTTACCTAATCCTCCTAGTTCTCCCTATTTTCCCTCACACATAAAGGAGTGTGATCCTGTTGATTAACTCAAGAATACTCCTACATAGATTTCCCTTTGGGATTTTTTTCAGAATTCACCAAATTACCACACTAATCTTTAGACAACCTTACAACACATTGTGGTTCTTCTTGGTACAACTCCAAATGATGTGGCAACTTTAATACATGGAATGAATAGAGTTAATCTAGACATTAGTTTCCATCAACATGAGCTCCCTCCTTTAGAGTTACGAAAACAAAATGATAGAAAAAAGGACCCTTTGCTTAACTTGAGAATAATTCATGATAAATTGGACTTAATCAGGTCTTAATCTAGTGTTGTGAGGCATTTTATGCATCCACACTAGGTCTTTGACCCTTGCAAATTGAATAACATTTTTTTAACGACATCTTGTAAAGGTGTTGTAAGGTGTTGTAAGATACTTTCATGCTTTTCTAGAGTTAATGAACCAACTCAACATTGTAAAATATGTTTAATAATAACTTTATCACATCAATCTAGAAGGTTCTTAACTTAAACTTAATGTTAAACTAGTGTTGTAATGTTTCTTGCACATTCACATTGGTTCTTGTGCCTTCCTAGGCTATGTAGACCTCATTTTAGTGTTGTAAAGTGTATTTAATCACACTTTCACATTGATTTATATGTCCCAATCCCTATTTGACATTTACCTCATCACTAATAGGCCCCTCTTAACCAATATTGTGCAATTTGAGGCTCAAATTGATCAAATACCTAACAAGGTTGCATTTTAGACCTTATTTCCTTATCTCTTGGCATCTAAGCTATCAAAATAGCCCTTGTGGGACCCATTCGCCATGCATGGTGAATCAATCCCATCTAGGTGGGACCCATTTTCCATGCATGGTGAATTAGTACCATCTAGGTGGGACTCATTCACCATGAGTGGTGAATGAGTCCCATTTGGCCCAATTTTGACCTTTGAGTGGGATAAAAGTGAAATTTAAGTTTAATATTATTTCATGTTAGCCTGTGATGAGGTATTAATGGGTAAAATAGGTTAATTTCCTATAAATATAAGTAGTTTAACTCATTTTCACATATTTTTTATCCATTCTTCATTATTCATCCACCAATCTTCTATCTCAAGTCAAGCAACTTAGGGTTTCATCACAAAGCAAGTCACCAAGATATAAATTTTTAGACATTCAAGGGAAGATTCTTCATGTTTTGTTGTAGAATTTTAAGATAAATCTTCATGGAAATGTAATAAACTCCATAATTTCATGATTCAATCCATTCTTTCATCATTTTGGTTTAATTACCTAAAAGGGGTTTGACCAAGGCAAACTCCCATGCTCTAACATTAAACATCTCTCTCCCTTGTTTTGTTTGTTTGTAGATTTAGGAATCTTGGAAGCTTGGAAATAATTGAAGATCAATTTTCAAGGTTTATAATGTCTTCTCCTCATGCAACAAGCCATAATATGAACAAAAACTCATTTTTAGACCCATAAATCAAAGTTTCGGAAGTGGAAACATGTAGGAAGCCAAAGTGCAAATCGAAAGATCTAGATTCCACTTTTAAAAATCCAAAAATTAAAAAGTGGACACATTCACCATGAGTGGTGAATGAGTCCCATTTATAGGTCATTTTTTTGTTTTATGTGATACCCTTTTATCAGAAACAGGTTCTGGCTCAGCTTGGCAGAACTGGGACTGGTTCGCCTAGAATGGAAAATGAGTCCCTGTAAGATTGAAAAAAATCTTCAAAAACATTTCAAATGTCATCTCCAACCTCCTTCCTAGGTGCACTCTTTCAGTTTGGTTCATTTCTGTTGGAATTTTTCATTTGTTTGTAGGTGATTTTGTATTACATAATGTGTTTTCAAACAACTTGTTTTCCTTTAGTATCTATTCATTAGTCAATCAATATCATTTGTTTCCTAAATTTAAGCATTATATCTAGGAATATTTCATCTATATTCCATCCATATTGCATTGATTTTGTATGAACTATAAGCATTTTTTGCCCTTCTTACTCCTTTTAGGTGAAAAACCCTAGAAGTGTTAGAAAGGATTAGGGTGCCAAAAATATACGGTTTAGTGAGAAACCTAAAAATAAGGAGGTTAATGTGATTCAACCTTAACTCATTCTTTATCCACACTCACATAAACTTTATCCTTCTAATAAACCCGAGTTTACTCTTTACCCACCTAAACCTGATGTGTTGCAACAATCCAGTAATATTATTGTTGCTCATACATATAATACCCAAAACAATCTACAACCACTGCAACCAACCCCACCCTCTTTAACTTTACCTAATCCACCTAGTGCTCCTCATTTTCCCTCACACACAAAGGAGTACGATCTTGTTGAACAACTCAAGAATACTCCTACAAAGATTTCCCTTTAGGATTTACTTCATAATTCACCAAATTATCACACCATTCTTAAGACAACCTTACAACATAGTGTGGTTCCTCCTAGTACAACTCCAAATGATGTGGCAACTTAAATACATGGAATGAATAGAGTTAATATAGACATTGCTTTCCATCAAAATGAGCTCCCTCCTTTAAAGTTATGGAAAAAAATGAAGCCTTTATGATAATTTCTCAATTCAATTGAATACGTATCAAAAGAACCCACATTGATAATGGTTCTTCCCTTAATGTGTAGTGTGAATTTCCTTGATAGATTGCATGTTAACAAGTCAAAAATAAAACCTGATTCCTTATCAATTCAAGGATTTTACAAGACAACAAAGCAATCGCTTGGTGTAATTAATTTCCCTATTACAATTAGTGTGGCTACTATGCAAACTCCTATTCATGTCATGCCTTATGATCTTTTGTATAATCTTATTTTAGGCAGACCATGGATTAATGAAATGAATGAAGTGCCTTCGACCCTTCATCATATAATGAAATATGTCTATAACAAAAAAATTTATCAAGTTGAAATAGACCCTAAGCCTCAAAGTTACTTACACCTTGAAAAAGGAAGCACAAGTCCTCTAAATACATTAATTCCAACATCCAATATAGAACCTCTTGAAATTGACAAGCAAGATGAGGAATTGGTGTCTAAATTGTTTGTTGATGATTCAGTATCCTTAGAATTCACACCTTCATTTATGGGTGAATACATAATTACACAAAAAAGAATGAGAAACAAGAACAACTAATTGTTATGACAACTTAAAATTCAGAAAAATATTCTCAAGCATCTATCTCCTCTACTTTGGAAGAAACTATAAAGTAAACAATTTTTTTTGATGAAATAGATTAACAATATCTACCTAATTCGAAGGAAATTGAAAGAATTTATGGGAAAGGCTATGAACTTGTGAAAAAATTGGGATATACTAGAAACAGATGTGGAAAGAATGAAAAATGTATCCACGTCCCTATAGAACCTAATACACAAGAGACAAAAACTAGATTGGTATATTCTTTTTCTAAGACGGAAAAAGCCACTCAATCACCATCTTTGAATATCAATGCTATTACATGTCAACCAAAACACAATGTCACAATCAAACATCCCGACCTGCATGATATGGACTTACCACCATCATGGGAGTACATTAAATGTGATGAAGATTTTAAAAAAATGTTAGGAGTCTATGATAACACATCCTCTACTACTCCCATGAAATGAGTTACTTGTGTTTTGATAATTACCAAGCAAAAACATAGTGATATCATTGAAGAACCATGTGATCCTCAAGTTCTTAAGTCTAATGCACTCCCCTTAGGAGATACAATTGATATACCAATGGACATATATGATAAAGAAAATTTTATTAGGATTGGGAAGTTCCTTGGCGATGAAGAACTAGAGGACACTAGAACTTTATTTCATGATTTTCTAGAAATTTTTGCTTGGAAATATTCTGATATGCCCATAATTGACCCAAAATTTTTGACACACAACATCATTCTTTCTGAAAATGCTAAACATGTCAAAAGATACAAAAGATGCACCCTAACATAGCCTTGTATGTTAAAAGAGAGCTTGAAAACATCCTTGATGCAAGTTTCATTTTCCCTATTGATATTCTCCTTGGATCTCAAACATTGTCATAGTTGCTAAACCTGATAATCATATTAGGATATGCATAGATTTTTGTGACTTCAATAAAGCCTCTTTAAAAGACTATTTTTTGCTTCCTAATATAGAAATGATCATGGACTCAAATGTTGGACATGCTTTGTTTTCATTCATGGATGGATTTTTTGGTTATAATCAAATCATTATCTACCCACAAGATCAATACAAAACCACATTTACAACCATTTCAGGAATGTTTTGTTGTGTTGTGATGCCTTTTGGATTAAATAATGTCACATCGCAACTTATCAATGAGCAATGACATTGATATTTCATGATTACATACATAAAATCTTGGAAGATTATGTTGATGAAATCATTTCTAAATCTTTAACAAGACAAGACAATGTAAATGTCCTTCGAAAAATATTTGAATGAATACATAAATATAACATACAATTAAATCCAAAAAAGTGTGTCTTTTGTGTAGATGGTGGGAAAATTTTGGGGTTTGTCATATCTCATAGAGACATTAAGGTTGACATGAAGAAATTGATGCCATTATTAAAATGTCACCTCCTAAGAACATCTCTCAACTACGTACATTACAAGGATGAATTCAAGCTATCCATCATTTCATTGCATCTTTAGCTGATCACACTTTACCCTTCACACAACTTCTCAAAAATGATGTACATTTTGATTGGAATGAGGATTGTAAATAGGATTTTGAGAGTTTAAAGAAATACCTTGCAACTCCACTTGCTTTACAACCTGTTGTGCCAAACAAATTGTTTATCCTCTACATAGCCACATCAACCCACGCTCTTGTAGCATTGTTGGCTCAACAACATGATAATGGAAAAGAACAATCTATCTATTACATCAGTCAAACTTTAATCAATGATAAAACTTGATACTCACCAATTGAAAAATAATTTTTAGCCTCCTATATTCACTACTAGTAAGTTGCAACATTATTTACTAAATGCTGAAATACATCAAAAATTTTGATCCCCTTAAGCATCTTTTTAATAAAATAGATCTCTTCAAACACTTAGCTAAGTGGGTGATGTTGTTAACTGAGTTTCATCTTAAGTTTTTTTTAGAAAAATCAATCAAAGGAAAATCCTTAATTGATCACTTAGTTGATGCCCTTTCTCCTCTCGCTTTACCTAATCATGACTCTTTTTCTAATGATATTGTCTTGACCAAATATGTCGAAACATGGGAATTGTATTTTGATGGATCTAAGTGTAGAACAGGTTCTAGTGCTGGAGTGGTATTAATTCCACCCAAAGGAAAGTGTATTCCCTTGTCCTATCAATTAAATTTTGTATGTACAAATAACACAAATGAGTATGGAGCATTAATTGCTAGATTGAGAGCTACTTTAACCATGGGTGCCAAAGATATCAAGATCTTTGGTGATTCACAATTAGTAATCAAACAAATCAATGGGACATATCAAACTAAACATGAAAAATTATTAAAATACAAGGATCTGACAATGAAACTATTAGAGAAGATTGGATCATTCACCATTGATAACATCCCATGAAAAGAAAATAGACATGTGGATGTGATGGCAAGTGCAGCCTCTCTTATATCCCCATACGATCCTTCAACAGACTTCACCTTTGTTATTCACCCAATCATGAAACCTTTGATTGATACTTGATTATAAGACATTTTAACAACTCAAGAAGACTTGTGAGAATGGTATGACACAATATACAATTATTTAAAAGATGGTACAATTCTCGAGCCCACAATGATAAAAACTCAAAATCGTTTATGCAAACTAGAAGCCAAATATGTAATCCTTGCTAATGTGTTGTATAGAAGATCCTTCAATGGTATCTTACTAAGGTGTCTTAGGGACTCTAAAATTCCTATAGAACTTGACTAGACTCATGTTGGTGCCTACGGAGGTCATTTTGGAGGGCGGTCATTAGTGCAAATGCTTATCTGTATGGGATATTATTGGATGCATATGAAGAAATATTTCTTTGCTTATGTTAAATGATGTCACAAATATCAAGAACATAGAAATTTGACTCATGCCCTTGCTTCTGAGCTCCATGCCCAAATTCACATTTGGACATTTTCAATATGGGGATTGGATCTCATTGGAAAAATTTCACCACCCTTCTCTTCTAGACATACGTTTAGCATAACTCCAATAGCTTATTTCACAAAATGGGTGGAAGCTATTCCTCTTTGATCTACAAATGCTGAAGTAATTTTTCATTTCATATTGGAACACATAATTTCTCACTTTAGACTCCCATCCGCAATAGTTTTAGACAATGGAACCCAATTTAAGAACAATGAGATAAATAAATTTCTTGAAACATTCAACATCAATTTTCCACACCATACTATCTACAATCCAATAGACAAGCTGAAATCACTAATAAGATGAGCTTGAACAAATCCTAAAGAAAATTGTTAAAATAAACATCATAAGGATTGGCATACACAATTACAATATGCACTTTGGGCTTATCAAACAAGTGTTAGATTATCCACAGGAACTACACCCTATAACCTTGTTTATAGTACTGATGTGATCATGCCCTTGGAGTTAGAAATTTTGATGCTATGAATTTCTCTTCAAGACCTTATTGATGATACCACCTATAAAGACAAAAAATTGCACTAGCTTGAGATGCTCGATGAAAAGTGCATTAATTATTTTGACTATCTCTAGGCTTACATTAAACAATTACAATGCAAACACAATATTCATGTCATTCCTCAAAAATTTAATAAGGTTGATTTCATTCTCTATGAGAATTAACGCAATACTCATACTGACCTTGAATGCAAAGATAATTTTAGCCCTAATTGGTTACAACCTTACATAATTGATACCGGTTATGGTTCGGGTGCTTATGTATTAATAGAGTTTGATGGAACACCCCTTAAGGAACCTATTAATACCATGCATTTGCATTGGTATTACCTCTAGTAGACATCTTTGAATAGTATGATTGATAAAACAATGTTGTCTAAAGTCATTTGGTGACATTCTAAATACTTTCACATTGCTTCATTCTTGACAAATGATCATGTGTTTTTCTTGAACACTAGGGTAATTATTTAAAATATTTTTATAATTACTTTAGGTTTCATACTATTCACCCTCTTGTTATGTTAAGTTCATTCCTTATATGAATTATAGGTGTATGTAATTTAGCATTCCCTCTTTAACATAACAATGTTATATCTAAAGTGAAACTAAAATATGTTTTGCATTAGATCACATCAATCATGTTAAATCATGTAGACATTAATTAAATAAGTTTACAACAAGTTATTCAATTAATTACATTGTCATTTAACATTCAAACACAATAAGACATATATATCCAAAGTTTTATGTACATCTCATCATAATATACAAAATCACCAAGGTCTATGAGAACTAGACCCCTCAAGCTCCAGCGCCTGTGATCTGGTCCCTAGATGTCATGAGATGGTTGTGTGATTGTGATCGTGACCCATCGAACCTGAGTGCAAAATCCAGACCCTGTACTTTCCCAAGAGCTACATGACACTCCTCTACTATCTAATCTCTCTCTTCCCATAGCCATGATATCTCTACATGTAGTCTCTCCACCTCTGTTGGAGTCTGGGATGAATGTCTTATGGTCTCAGCTCAATGGATTCATATCCTCATGCTCTCATACACTGCTCGTAGCCTCACAAAAGGTCTGAGTGACTCTAGTTCCTCCTCCATGATTGGTGTGTGCATGTAATCAAGGCCCATCTCCTCCTCATCAATGGATGCAAGTACTATCTCTACTGCAACATGACTATAGAACTCTCGATAGTCTCTTATTGCTCCTGCAAGATAGAAACAATGCATAATTTGTAAACATCATCATGATATATATATATATATATATATATATATATATATATATATCATAAACACTAAAGTACATGCATAAAACCAAATATCACCACCTATATCTCCAGTTGGCTGAGGGATATCAAACTCATCCTCTCTGGGAGTATGGAGGATGTGCTAGCCTCTCTATGAATATGGGTATCGATGTTTGTTGTAGCTACTACATGTGATCTAGTCACACAAGTGTGTGAGGACTCTCCCTACTCATATTGATCCTCAGCCACTACCTCATCACCCTCACTCAGGTGTAGCTCCTCCTCATACTCCTCCCCATCCTCCTCCTCCTCCTCCTCTCCTCCATCTTGGCCCTCATAGTGAAGATTGGCATATGAATCATGTTCATCATCTATAACATTAGTAAATATATCTACAGTCCTATATCGTACATCCTCAGCCCTATCCTTTGTCTCATCTCCCTCATCTAGTGTTGGCCATGCATCACCTATAGGGACATCCCTGGGAAATACAGGAGATGTTCATGTCACTGACCACTGCTCCTAGGTATGTGCAAGATCATGATAGGCCAAAAAGTGGCAATATGATGGGTATGTGGCTAACGGCTTTTTTTTAACCCAAAATTGATGAAACCAAAAGGCTTTTTAAAGGATATTATCAGCTTTCCACCAATATAAATTGTGCCTTACTTTGAATTTAATAAGTAATTATTATTCATTTTCTATTTGAATTACGACTAATGTCCTAATTGATAGGATAATTGAAAAACATCTATAGCTTTAAAATGACCTATCACTTTTTTGAATCCAAAACATGCATCACATTCTATGCTTTGCATACTATAGGATTAAAAAAATAAAAAATGAATTTCATAAAGTTTTGACCAAGTTACGGTGGTTAGACATACAAGTTTTTATATTTTTTTAAAGTTGTAATAAAAAATTCATAATTAATTATTTGCTTGGAAAAAAAATACAAAAAATATGCATCACATTGGGACATGAGTCGTCTACTTATATCTAAAATCTTATAAAACAATATGATCATTTTATTGTGGTTAGGGTGGTCAGACAGACACCTACTTCTTATTATTTCCCTGAAATTTAAGTACTACTGCATTGAAATTTCAAATTTTCCCCAAATAGATTTAATTATTTTTAAAAAAACCTAGTAGTTTAGAAACTACTTTCAATTTTCTACAGATTCTATCCTTTCATATTTTTGAAATAATATAGATAACTTATTCAAATTTTTACATAAAGTTGCCTAACTCTGATTTTTCTAAAAATCTTTCCACTTAAGGGCCTATTTTTTCCATGATGATCCTACACATACCCTCCTCATGCTCATTAGTGTTGCCGACATCATCAGCATCAAAGACTGGTAGCCGATTGTGATCTAAATCATTAGAGTCACTCTAGACAACATGGTCTATAGTGAGCCAAACAGTATCACCTAGTCTTTGGGAACTCCTCACTGATCTCCTAATGAAGGGGCACACCCTCGGTGGTGTTTGTACCTACCCAAATTGTTGCATGACTTGCCCATAATAGAAACAACATACTACATAGTCATGCTGACCTGCCAAAAATCTATCCATTTGCGTCCTCCTCAAATGTCCTATGGGATCTATCCATTATAGTGTAAGTAGGTACGGTCTCTAAAGAGTATCATCCTCCTCCAGCCGGTCAAATCTCACCTTCAAAAAATGTAGGTCTCCATACTACCACAAGTGTCGTAGATGATAACTAAAGGCTCATGGATATCCTACAACTAAAGTACATCTGAAACGAATAGGCCTAGTGCATGTAATATGCTCAAGGCACCATACCTGCAAAAGCAAGCAGTGCACCATACTGTCTATCTCTCAAAAAAAAATCAGCCCATATCATAATAAAGACGAGCCAGGATACAATGTCCCCAAGCGTAGATCATTCTATGCTCTACCATCCCATGAATCAAGTAAACCAATCTCCCATCAAGGTGTATCACTTTTCCATCTAGATTAAGTACAAATTCCAATGTGTGCGTCATAATTCATCTCACTATGGGGGTTCATCAATATAGTAGCATAGGTAGCTCGATTTGCACTCTCGCATGCTCATCATGAATATGTCCATGAAGGCAATACTTCATGTCCACCTTCTTCTCATGAAATTACTAATGTCCTTGGAAATATACTATTCTCCCTAAATAAGAATGGAGAATCCAGTGTATATCCTCTAAGGTGACGCTCATCTCCCTAGTCGGGAAGTGAAACATACATGTTTTAGTGTCCCAACATAGACATAGGGCCATCAACATGGCATTGTGGTATCTCATAGGTGGCATCAAATATGCCTAATAGATGCCTACTACCTGAAGATACTTTGTATCCTTTACTGATAGTGTTAGACTTAAGTATCTAAGAAAACTTATCTATCTCCCCCTAGCTTTTGTCATGCCTAGGTAGGTACCTATCACAATCACAACAATATGCTATAAAAATTCATGTAATATCTTCAATTTTTACATTATTCATCATGCAAGTGTACTAAATTCCATCTAGTGTGCTTTTCTAAAGGCCCTAGACACTTTAGAACCCTTTTGGGACACTTCACAAAGAAATAGGACACTTCACAAAGAAATGAAACACTTTGTGAAGAAATGGGACACTTTCCAAACAAAAGGGACACTTTACAAAAAAATGAGACACTTTGGAGAAAAAGGGGATGCTTAATTTTTTAGTGGATGCTGGCCTCTTAGGTCCAAATAATGGGAAAATTAGGTGTTGATGCCTTTAAATGTAAAGGTTCATTAGCATTTTTACAACAAACTTAAAGCTCTTAGACATCAAGATAGGTTTTTGCAAGTCTTCAGCTCACTTCTTATTCAAGATCCAACATTACAAAGAGTTGATGATGGTTGCCTATGGAAAATCATGGAGAAATCTAGGTTGAGGAGATGCAACTAGCCATCAACTCACACCTAAAGACTTTTTTTCAAAGTGATTCTATCTTCCATTTACTCTCCATCTTCAGATTTAAGGTTTACATAACATTTGCATGACATTTACATTCATTTGAGATGTTGTAGGGTTTCTTGGATTGAAGTCTTGCATCATTCAAATCACATTTGTTCATCTTATTCTAGCACATTAGAATAGAGTTTTGTCTTACTTCAGATTTTCCTAGTCTTAGACACACTTAACGCTAGGTTTTTATGTAAATTTTGTTCATTCAAGGTTTTATTACCAAATTAGGGGTTTGACCAATGAAAACCCCCCAGTAGAAAACAAACTTTAAGCTATTTTGTAGGTATTTTCTGAGATTCTAATCCGGGTTTCCATTAGGAAGTGTTGTCCAGGAGCCAAAGTACAAGTCTGAAACTTGAGTTTGTAGAATAATAAAAAAGGATTGATTCACCATGGATGGAGAATGAGTCCCACTGGAGGTGACTGTCAGAGATGAATGCAGATTCCAGTACCTATTTGGAAAAAAACTAGTTTCTAGGAAAAAATCCTAAACTGGGACTAAGTCGCCCAGGTGGCGAATGAGTCATAGTCAGTCAAAAAGTCAACATTTCTATATTTTCAGAGTAGTTTTCAGTCTCCATTAGGCTTATAGGTGCACACATTCTAAGTTACAACTTTCTGTTTGGTTCTATCTACATTTTTTTATCTTTTTTCATCTTTTGCAAACAACATTGTGTTTACAAAAACTTCATATTTCTTAGGCTTTGCATATATAATCAATTAATTTTATCAGTTTTCTACATCTAGATCATTGCATTTAGGCATAATTTCATCATACATACATTATTTTTAGTGAAACACCTAGATTTTTGGTGTGGGATCTATTTCTTTCCTTTAGGTGAATGACCCTAATTGAGTGAAAGAGACATAGCATTCCTAAACCATTAAAATCAATGGTTCACCTAGGAGTATCATGGGTCTTGCACTTGAATGGTTTGCTACCTTGCATAAAGGAATACAGTCATGGGAGGAACTTGTTGATAAGTTTTGTACCATAGAAAAATGGATCATTGATATTTTCATGGTCATTTAGGTCTTTCTCTCATGATGCTTGACCCATTTTTCTTTGATGTAATGTTGCAATCTAACTTATGCATTCACATTAGGTCCTTAATATTCAAATTATGGTGTCTTGTGAAGCTGTTGTGAAGTGTTGTAACACATTTCTACACTTTTATAGACTCTTCTTATTATAATTCATCTAAATATCACCTTTTTATCGCTTACCAAGTCCTATTCTAAAGTGTTGTAAAGTTGTGTAACAAGATTTCACACTTTTCTAGGCTTATTATCACTGTTTGTACCTTTCTTATGCTCTATATGACCCATCTATGCACTCATAAGACTTAATTAAGTGTATTTTGAATGTAAACCCAAAAAACAACATTAAATGCAACTTAATTCCCGACACCCACTTAGAAGCCTAAGGTGGGACCCATTCGGCATGGGTGGTGAATGAGTCCCTCTTGGCTCCAAATTCAAAATAATTCAAATTTTCTTTCGATTTTTTATTCAAAAAGACCTTATTGCAGCCTATGATGATGTATTATTGGGTTATTAGGGCATAAGACTGTATAAATAAGTTTTTTTCTACCCATTTAACACCTAATTCATTCACTAATTCATTCAAGCACTCACTTGCATTCACTCTATTGGAAAAATGAAGAAGAACATCTCATTTTGTTACTTTTTGTTGTCATTTATGCCATCATGATATATGAGTTGCAATTGGAAGATGAAGAATGAAGTTATTCGGGTATTCTAGTCTAGTATTTGAACAGGTAGTTTGCTTACATCCTCTGGTATTTTGATCCACATTTGATTGCTAGTGATTACTATTGTTTGCGGTTTAGGGAAATGGTTTGTAGATTTCAAGAGCATGTACATTCAATATTTCATGTATCTAGTTTCTCATATGTTGTATTGACATTACATTGGTGTTCTTTGCGCTATTAGGTCTATCCCTAGCCGACCTAATGGATGTATTGTGTAATAGTGAAATAATTTTTGTGGGTATATGTGTGACCTATTTTTAGGTCTATGCCAACTTGATGAAGTGTGTTGGATGTGTGAATTATATTTTCAAAAAAAATTATGAATGCTTGAAGTCAACAATTGACATGTTTTGGTGAATAAGAGGTGCATCTAATTAGGCTGACTTGCTTGATGCTTGTGGAGAAATCAGATATTTATTGGATAATCTTTGAAGTTTAAGATGCAAATTTTAGGTATGATGAGATTTTGAATGTCAAGAGAAAATATGATGAAGTGTGTTAAATCAATTTACTAAGCTACATTAGAACTAAATTTGCACTCACTAGGTGTGCTCCGTCAATTCATTTTCTGCTTGTAAGCCATTTTCTATCATCATAATTTTGTGGGAAGTAATCCTTTGTTTCTGGGCAATGAGTCCTGGAAGTGAGCCATCAATTTTTGTAATATTTTATAACTGATTATACTATATTTTGAGCTAACAATCACCATAGTTTTTCCCATTTTGGGTTTTCCACGTAAAAATCTTCATATTCATGTGTTCTTTGATTTCATGTTCTGTTAATGATTTTACTTATCTTTGTTGTTGTATGAATTGGAATAATTGGATGGTATCTAATCAAAAAAATTAAGAAGATACTTTTTCACCCCCCCTCATGTATTTTGGACATTTAACAATTGGTATCAGAGCGTAGTTCCTTCAGAAATTCCTAAAAACTTGGGGAGATCTTGAAAATTGAAGAAATGGATGATAAAGGAGAGCTTTAGACTGCACTTGAGGATCTTGACAAAGTTGAAAGAGAAAATATTGAAGATGCAAATGAGTCTATTTGAAAGATAAATGAGCAATTGAAAAAGTTCAAAGATAGGAACAAGGAAGTAACTGGTTAATTGAAGAAGGCTAATGAAGATATTGTTGGTTTGAAATTATAAGTAGAAGAGAAGAAAAGAGTTGAAGAATGTCTGAACAAGTTGGTACAAAGAAAATCTAAAGAATGGACCAAGCTTGAACAAGAAGTTGTGAACCTAAAAGTAGATATGGAGAAGGAAAAACTCTGTGAAAAAAATTTCAAATCTAGCTCAGATAGGCTTGATGAATTGATTGCAGGACAAAAACCGAGTAAAGACAAAGGTGGTTTGGGAAATGATACCGGTGAAAGTTCTAAGACTGTGAATAATCATAAGACTTTGAATAAAGGAAAGTAGAAATAAAGTTCAAGGAACTCGACTAGGGAACCTCCAATAAGACAACCTAATGAACAAAGGTATCCTTCTTTTAATTGTACTTGTTTTTGATGCAATAAATTTGGTCACAAAGCAACAAAATGTAGGAGTAGGATGAATCAGTTCATTGGTCCTTTTATTGGTTAATGTTTTGCATGCAAAAGGATTGGACATAGGGAAAGTGAATACAAAACCTTGATGATGAATCAGTTTAATAGAAGAAGATTGGATCAGTCCTTTAATGGCTATTGCTATACCTGTAACAAGTATGGACATAAAGCTAACTAGTGTAGAATAAGAATCAATGGAAGTCAATCTAATCAAATAAATATTGTCTACTATAACTGCAACAAACCAGAACATGTTTCAAAAGTTTGCAGAAGTAAAAAGAGTAAGAAGACCAATCTAGTAGAAAAGAATGAATCTGTGAATAAGGTTGAAAAAGATGAGATTAAGCAAGAGATGAATAATATTTGGAGGAAGAAAGAAGAACCAAAGACTACTAATGAATTTGTTCCCTCATTTGGTATAGATGATTTATTCAATAATAAGACCTAGCAAGGTTGTAGGGGGAGCATTATTAGAAAATTATAAGAACCCCCAAGATAAATGGCATGCCATAGGATGGCATGAGGATGAAATGAGAAGAATGAGTTTTCAGAGGCTCTAAAAAAGGAACCGGTAGAAAATTTGAAGTGATGATCTTTTGTGGAGAAAATTAGGGTTTGTCTATGTAAAAGATAAGAATTTTTAGCAGTTTTCTGAAATCTACTGCATTTAATGTGAAATAGGGAAGATTGATACTTTTTAAAGGAAATGTTTAAGGCATTTTGACCATTTGAGCATCTAGAGAAATTGAAGATTTTTTGGAGCATTCTTCAAGATAATTGAAGTTCAAGTTGTGGAAACCCTAGTTGTGGTTCATCATGTAGAAAAAGGTATTTTTATCTTCTGAGTAGTTGTGGTTTTGCTTTGGTTAAGTTTTTTTAGTTCAGAACTAGTAGAACGGAAACTCATGTAGTCATGAAAGTGTCAGAGAGGTCGAGGCCCTCTTACTAAAAATATTCGTTGAAGTTTTTTTAATATGACCACATGGGTGCATTTTCATCAATTCCAAATGGAATTATACCAACTAAGGATACAAGGATGTACATTCATGTGAAGTATGATGAATATGATCACTCTAAATTGATTGATATTTCAAAAAAGGTGCTTACTAGTGATGAATTCTTGGTAAAACCTGAATACTCAAATGTGGTTGAGAAAAGGTTGGATACTAGTCCTAAGAAGAATCCATGACAAATTAATTTGGATTGACTCCTCACACTTGATAACTAAGGAAGCGATTGGGGCTATAACAAGACTTTGGATAAAGGTACAATACCTATGTTAAAATATATGAGGAATGAGGTAGTAATGGAACTCACAAGAGCCACATGTGACAAAAGAGCCCTAGAAATGAAAACCATTACTAATCCTGCTATGAAGTATGCAACTATGATGATCAGACATAAAATATACTTCAAAAACAAAGAGAATTTTATTTTGGTGACAACAATCTATACTACTTTTGATATGGTTGTGAACAGTGATTATTATGATCAATGTCAACTTCTTAGACTACAACTACTAGAGAACTTGAAGTTGACAAAATAGAGGAAGTATTCCTTCAAGTTTGGTTAATTGATTATATGTTTATTATTTTACTTCATGAAGAGACTTCTAGGAAATAGTGAAGAAGTACATTGGGACTCATCCAAACCAGTAGGAAATCAATTTTTTGATTATTTGCATAGTCTGGGAAATCTGGATGCTCATGATAATGCTCTAACAACATTCTTTGTTGTATTTAAAAGAAACATGAATGGAATGGAAAGGATTTCAAAGAAAATTGTCAAGAAGTATAAAGATGATATCATATTCGATGTCTCATCTAATGAATGCATGATTGTGGTTGTAGAACTTTGAACTATCTAGATTCAGCCTTTTGGATATGAGGTGATAGAAGATGAAGCTAAAAGGTATGTACAATTTTTGTTGAAGAATCTAGAGAACCCCAATGAACCCAAAACTGGGACATATGTAGAGAAGTCTATGGAAGTTCATTTGGAGCTGTAGAAGCCTAAAACTAGAAAGAATGTAGAGAAAAAGCTTAAGGAAGCCAAATTTACTGATGGAGAGATTACCCTAGGCAAGGCTAAGGGAGAACAAAAGGAAGAAAAAACATTTGATCCAAGGAGATCTGGAAGGACTACCTCTAAAATACCATCTACAACCCCTATAGCTAAGATTGAGCCTAGTGTGGTTGATAAAGGAAAAGGTATTATTTCCTTTGAATTAACTACAAGATCTGGGAAGAGGAAGGAAACTCCCCTGGTAGCCCCTGCAAAGAGAGAAAGAAAAGATAAAGCTAAAAGGGAGAAAAATCTGAGTGTTACAGATGATTAGGATGATGAAGAAGAATATCCTGAAGAAAAGCTAGTGAGAAGAAAAAAAAGAGGTTTACCCTTTGGTGAAAGTGCATCTATAGAAGTTGTTGGTTCAAAAAGAGTATGTATTGTATCATCTTCTGATGATGAAGAAGAGCAAGAGTTTGGTAGACATATGCACACCAAGCCAAAATCAAAGAAGGATAAGGTATTTGGTGAAGCCTCTAAAGACCAGAGAGATGAACAAGACATTCTGATAAGTTGTAGTCCCTCATTTAAACTAGATCCAACTCTAAATTCCTTGCTAAATTTTGAGAATATGCTTCAACCTACAACTCAATACTATGATAAGGTTGGAGAGGAAGATAAGAAAACTCTTCTTTTAGTTTTTTTTTAATATGTTATCATCTTAGAAGTCAAATGGGAGGACATGAGGAAATATGTCCCTGAAAGCATGTGGGATGATCTAATGAAAAGGAGATCAGAGGTCATTGCATTTGAAGAGAAAATAAAAAATGATGCATATAATAATATTGGGTCTTCCTCAACCCCTGATTGCTATGTGCTTAATATTATTGTACATCGGGTTATGAATAATCAGCTTGTGGCTATCTTAACTCTCTATTAAGTCATATTATCATTAGTATATTGTTATTTAGTTGTTCAGGTCAGCCTAAGTCTTATATAGGTGTGTCTAAGTCGGCCTAGGTGATATCCTTGGCATAAATAGGTATATATAGGAGGTTGTGAGTCTTATTTCATCATCAAGTGTGAAGTGTGTTCTCATTAGAGATATTTGGAGCTTTTCCCCCTCAAAGTGGCTTGTTATTCTCAGTTATTATCAACTATTTGCAGAAAATTTCATATCATATTCTTCTATTGTGCAAGTTATTTCATAACAAGTGGTATCAAAGCATGAACTTGGCACCATAGAGGCAAGGTTTTTCTCAATTTAGAGGTAATTTTGGGAAGAGCATATCTTTCAGATTTTGGCAAAAAAAATTCCGATTTTTAAAGGGTTTTTGAATAACATATTGAAGAAGCTATAGTCCATATTTTACAAGAATTGGAGTAGAATTAAGTGAATTATTGGAGAATTAGTGTTTCAGCACTATTTTTTTGGAATCTACATATCTCGTACATCTTGTTGAATTGGAGTCTAATTTTTATTGGGTTTTTGAAGACATAATAAAGGAGATTACAGTAAAAATTTGAGAGAATTTAAGTTTCATTTGTGTGATTTATTTCAACATTAGTGGTTTCCATCATGCCGGGGCCTGGAACAAGGGGTAAAAAGAATGTCACTCCGGGGAAGACTCCTAATAATGATGGTGAAACAATCAAGGATATTACTCATAATGAGGAAATAAATAAGGTCAAGGAAGAAATTTCCTCAATTAATATGGATATGTGTGACCTAAGAGGAGATATATCGGACATACGAAACATGTTAAGCACCTACATGGCTGAATCAAGAAAGGAGTTCTCAAGCAGCCAAGGTGAAAATTCTAGGTCAGCTACTACTGACACAAGCTTTAGTACTCCTATGGGATCTAGGAATTTATTTCCAAAGGTGGATATGTGCAAGTTCGATGGTAAGGATCCTCTAACATGGATAAACCAAATGGATAATTTTTTTTGAAGTACACCAAATCCCAAATGGACAAAAGGTCACGATGGCTTTGTTATATCTAGAACCATATCAATTCATTTGGTTTCATTCTCTTTGCACTCATCGAAGTAAAAATGGGCTCACCATCTCATGGTCAATTTTTACAGAGGAACTCCAAGCACAATATATCAATAGTGTCACAAACAACTTCTTTAGCCAGCTAGCTAAACTTCAACAAACAGGATCAGTTAAGGATTATATTCAGCAATTCCAAAATCTATCCTTAAGGGTGGATACAATTACGGAGGAAAACTTGAATGAATTATTCTTGGGTGGTCTCAAGGATCACATTCAACATGAGGTATGCATTTTAGCCCTAGTTCCATAAATGAGTCTTTTATCTTAGCACGCAGGGTAGAGGAGAAGTATTTGATTCCTAAGAAGCAAGGGGCTAATGTGACAAGAGAGAAAGGATATACAACACAACCTACTAAGTTGACTCCACAAAAAATTGAGGAGAAAAGAGCAAAAGGCTTGTGTTTCAATTGTGATAGCAAATATAGTCGAGGTCATAAATGTAGTGAAAAGAAATTGTTTTATATTGAAGGTCCCAATGAGGAAGAAGAGGAGGAACCCATACTAGAAGATGAAAGGGAGTCAAATGAGGAATCACATGATTCTCAACCAATCATTTCTTGTCATGCACTCTCAGGTTTCAATGCTCCACAAACTCTCAAGGTGGTGGGGTTCCTAAAGAAGCAGAAGGTAACAGTGTTGATCGACTCAGGTAGTACTCATAATTTCATCAACAAAAAGTTAGCTACTCGTCTAAATTGTTTCATATATCCAGCTCCAGAGTTTCAAGTTTTGATTGCAGATGGTGGTACAATTAGTTGTTCAGGGAAGTGTCATAGCATTAAATTATCCATGGGAGATTATCAACTTGATACCCCAATGTATGTGATATCCATGGGTGTAGCAGATATTGTTTTGGGAGTACAATGGCTTACTACATTAGGAACAATTGAGATGAACTTCCAAGAACTATTCATGAGATTTCAATTGGAAGGAAGGCTAGTAGAGCTAATGGGGTTGAAGGAAAAATCTCCACAAATGGTAAGCTCTCATCAAATGCAAAAGCTTCTTAAGAAAGGAGTGGATGGATTTGTGGCCCAACTATGTTCATTAGAAGTCTCTCAATCTAATACTTCTACTCATCCAAATTTGCAAGCTATAATTGATCATCACTCAGTTGTTCTTGGAGATATGCCTAAAGGACTTCCTCCTAAGTGGGATCATGATCATGCCATACAGTTAGTCCAAGGGAGCCAACCACCAAACATCAGGCTTTATAGGTATCCACACATACAAAAGAGTGAGATAGAAAAGATTGTTGAAGAGATGCTAGAGGCAGGAATCATTAGGCATAGCCAAAGTGCTTACTCCTCGCTTGTGGTGATGGTACGTAAGAAGGACAATACTTGGTGCATGTGTCCAGATTATAGAGTGCTCAACATGTAAACCATTAAAGATAAGTTTCCAATTCCAGTCATTGATGATTTGCTAGATGAATTAAATGGAGCTATGTTTTTTACCAAGTTAGATCTTAGATCTGGTTATCTACAAATTCATATTAAGGAGGAAGATATTTGTAATACAACATTTCAGACTCATGAGGGTTATTATGAATTTTTGGTGATGCCATTTGGTCTTACCAATGCACCATCTACATTCCAAAGTTTAATGAATTCCATTTTTAAGAAGTTCTTGAGAAAGTTTGTGTTAGTATTCTTTGATGATATATTAATTTATAGCAAGACTTGGGAATAACATTTGAAACATGTGGACCAAGCATTACAAATACTTGAAGATCATAAACTCTATGCTAAGCCATCCAAGTGTGCTTTTGGTCTTACAAAGGTGGAGTATTTGGGACACATAGTTTCACATTGAGTAAAGGTGGACCCTAACAAAATTAAGGCTATCATGGAATGGCCTATTCCAAAAACCATTAAGAAACTAAGAGGATTCTTGGGATTGACAGGGTACTATAGAATATTTGTGAAGAATTATGGTAGTATAGCAGCACCTCTCACCACTCTATTAAAGAAGGATTCTTTTCATTAGAACGAGTCTGCCAATACAGCATTTGAGAGATTGAAGGAGGCTATGTGTGCAACTCCAGTACTTGCCACTCCTGACTTCACCAAGGAATTAATTGTGGAATGTGATTCTTCTGGAAATGGGATAGGAGTAGTGCTCATGCAAGAAGGTCGACCAATTGCTTTTCAAAGTCATCAATTAAAAGGTAAGAATCAACTAAAACCTATTTATGAGAAGGAAATGCTAGCAATACTCCATGCAGTGAAACAATGGTGGCCTTATCTATTGGGTAGACATTTCAAGGTTAAGACAGATCATTATAGCCTAAAATATTTTTTGGAACAACGACTATCTTCTGAAGAGCAACAAAAATGGGTCACTAAGATGTTAGGATATGACTTTGAGATTGTATATAAGAAAGGGAAAGAAAATATTGTCGCAGATGCACTATCAAGGAAGGATGAGAAAGATGAAGCCTTATTGTGTGCCCTTTCAATATTATAAGAAAATTGGGTGGAGGAAGCCAAAGTAGAGTGGCAAAATGATGTTGCGACAAGTAATCTCATCAAGCAATTAAAAAGTGATCCTAGTAGTTCAAATAAGTTTTGTTGGAAGGGAGATATTCTTTGGTATAAAGAGTGTTTGTATCTCTGGAAGAATTCAAACCTTAAAATAAAGATTCTCACAAAGTTGCATGAGTCTCCAGTGGGTGGTCATTCAGGATTTCTTTTGGGAGGGGCTAAAGGGTGATGTTCAAAAACTTGTGGTTGAATGTTTGGTGTGTCAAAGGCATAAAGGGGAGACAATTAAGACACCAGGTCTCTTGCAACCCTTATCTATTCCTAGCCAGTGTTGGGAAGAGGTATCCATGGACTTCATCACAGGGCTTCCCAAATCTAAAGGTCATAATGTCATCATGGTGGTAGTTGATCGGCTCACTAAATATGCACATTTCATTGCATTAGCACATCCTTTTATAGCAAGTGCAGCGGCTAAATATTTTTTTGAGAATATCCAAAAGCTACATGGTACACCTAATGTTATTATTAGTGATCATGATCCTATCTTCACTAGTCACTTTTGGAAAGATTTATTCTCATGTTTGGGTACTCAATTGGCTCTTAGCTCTTCATACCACCCTCAATCAGATGGGAAAACAAAGGTTGTTAATAACTGTTTGGAAGGATATCTATGTTTTTTCACTTCAAAGAAACAATCTCAGTGGGTAGATTGGCTACCACTTGCAGAATGGTGGTATAACACTTATTTTTCATAGCTCATCAAAAATGTCTCCATTTTTGGCACTTTATGGATATCATCCTCCTTCCATCACATCATCAATTAAGGTGTCCCCAAGAGTTTAGGTAGTAGAAGACCACTTGCTTCATCAACAACAAGTACTTTCAGGACTCAAGGAGAATTTAGCCATGGCACAAAATCGAATGAAACAATAGGCAGACCAACATCATAGTGAAAGAAGTTTTGAAGTTGGGGATTGGGTCTTCTTGTGATTGCAGCCTTATAAGAAAATCTCACTAAAGCAGCAAAGAAAGAATAATAAGTTGTCTACAAAGTATTATGGTCCATACCAAATCATGCAGAAGATCAGTAGTGTTGCCTACAAGCTTGAGTTGCCACCAACAACAAAGATACATCCAGTTTTTCATGTTTCCTATTTGAAGAAGGTAATTGGGCATAATATTCCCACTCAAACAACACTTCCCAAGCTAGATGAAGAAGGAAGAATCATTTTGGAACCAGAGTGCATTCGTCAAACACGCACAAAGAAGTGAGGAATAGAACTATCACTGAGTATCTCATCCAATGGAAGAAGTTACCAGTTGAAGATGCCACATGGGAAGATGAGGAGTTCATTCAAAAGTTTCCAAACTTGATTAGCATTGAGGACAATGCTTCTTTGAAGAAGGGGGCATGCTACGCCCTTAATATTATTGTACATTGGGTTATGAATAGTCAGCTTGTGGCTATCTTAACTCTCTATTAAGTCATATTATCATTAGTATATTGTTATTTAGTTGTTTAGGTTGGCCTAAGTCTTATATAGGTGTGTCTAAGTCGGCCTAGGTGATATCCTTGGCATAAATAGGTATATATAGGAGGTTGTGAGTCTTATTTCATCATCAAGTGTGAAGTGTTTTCTCATTAGATATATTTGGAGGTTTGCCCCCTCGAAGTGGCTTATTATTCTCAGTTATTATCAAGTATTTGTAGAATATTTCATATCATATTCTTCTATTGTGCAAGTTATTTCATAACACTGATGATCTAGAATCCTTGAAGAAGATATGTATAGAAATGTTTTAGATGAAGAGTAGAGTAAACATGTTGATGACAAGAAACAAGAAGCTGAAAAAGATAGTAAGAAAGGAAACAACAAAGGTAATTCAGGAAACAACATAAAAATATGGTATGCTTAAGAGTGATGAATATGTTAATGCTACTGAAAATTCTAAGGAAAATATTTCTCTTGATACAGGTAATGAAGATATTTCTAGAAATTTTGATGTTGAAATTAATGTTGATGACAAAAATGTTGAGTAGAATGAAGGAGAAGTTGAGCCTGAGATGCATAATGATGCTCCTTTAGAGCACACTGAAGCAGAAGAAGGAAATATTTAACAAGACAATGTTGAAGAACGAAAAGGTGGTGAAGAAGAAGGAAAAGACAATCCCGAGGAAGAATAGAATAAAGATGAAAATGATGGAAATGATGAAGAGGATGATAATGATAAAGATAATCGTAAAGATAAAGATGACGACAAAGAAGAAGAAAATAGAGAAGAAGAAAAGAAGGATGAAGAAGAGAAGGAACAAAAAAAGAAATAAAAGAAAATAAAAGATACTGTTAGGAAAAATCAAGAAAGTGAAAAGAAAATTGTAAAATCACTTAAGATTCCTAGAGAATCATCCTCTGGTAATGATATTATGAAAGGAATACTTTCCAAGAAAATTAGATTTCAGCCAATAATTCCCTAGGAGATTTTACAAATTCCTACGGTTGAAAGGTTGGTGGATATGGAGAAGATGCCTCTGTTGCATAAAGTAATGTTAGAATCACATCAAAGAGGAACATAACTTGTAGAGGATGCCCCCAAGGCATTATAGGAAGTCATACCTGGTGCATCCATTGATACATCTCTCACCCCCATTGAAAATATGAGATTGTTGCTAGATTCTCTCAAGGAGTATACCTTCGGGCTTAATAAAAAGGAAACACAAGAGGTTGAGGAGAAATTGGTAGAGAGAAGGTTATTGGCGTTTCATGACAAGTGTGCTCTTACACACTCTATAGTTGAAAAGAACTTGGAAGTTGTGAAGGTTTTTGAGTTAGAGGCTAATGATTTCCTTGCTTATTTCTTAAAGTGGTCGGATGCCACTCAAAATATTAAGATTTCTATGGATTCCATTGAATCTCAGTTGTTAATAGTCTCTTATACTTACAATCTATCTAAAGATAGAGATAGCTCAACTTGGAATGCAATCTCTGTGCATAAAGAAAAATTATTTATTTTGTAGAAGTGGAAGGAAGAAATTATCAAGAAATTTGATAGATTGAGTAACATTGCAAGAGTTGAATTCACTCCAGTTGGCAAGGCTCCAGCTTGCGCAATTTTTTTTTGAAAAGATAAACTTGACTCCTAATACTTTAGAAGGTCCAAAAGAAATTATGATTGAGTTGGAGTCTCTAAATAGGATGTTGAATTTTGCAAATGATATTTGGGAGAATGGAAAAGTAGTATGGGTAGGTATTCTAAAGGAGCTTCCAGGCTCATCATCTTCTAGTTGATACATGTTTCTTTGTTTTCTTTGATTTAATGTTTTTAATCATTTTTGGGACACCCTTTGCACTTGGGAAATATGCCAAGACTAGTTTTCCAAGCAGCATCACTAGATCCAAAGGTATTTTTGATCTTGTACACTCATATCTGTGTGGGTCCATAACAACAGTATCCTTGAATGGGTACGAGTAATATGTTACTTTCATTGATTACTTCTCTAGGAAGACGTGAATATATCTTCTGAAGAAAAAAGATGAGGTCTTCGGTAGGTTCAAAGTGTTTTAAGGCTCTCGTTGACAACCAAACTAGGAGGAAAATTAAGATATTAATTTTTGATAATGGAGGTGAGTACCTCGAATTCATTCAAATATTTCTACACTTGGGAAGAATCAAGAAAAAATTAACAGTTTCGTACAACCCTCAACAAAATGGGGTTGTTGAACAAAAAAATAGGGCTATAGTTGGAGCATCCAAGGCCATGCTTCATGATAAGTATTTTCCTTCGTTCTTATGGGCAAAAACTTTCAACACAGCCGTATATTTGTAGAATAGAATCCCTCCCAAAGTGTTGGGAAAATTGACTCCACAAGAGGCGTTCATTGGTAAGAAACCAGATTTGGGGCACATTCACATCTTTGGATGCCTTGTGTATTGCCACATTCCTATGAAGAAGAGAACCAAGTTGGAACCAACTGCAAAGAATCGTATCTATAGATACCTAAATTTGGACACTTATATTTGACCAAATTTTCCCTCTTTGTCTAAATACCCTCTCATTAGCATTAATTAAGTAATATTGTTATTATTTAATTAATATCCTTAAATCATCTAAGCCCCTAAGATAATTAATAATTAAATATCTTACCCCTTTCATCAAATGAATAAAATAAATATGAAATTTAATTAATTCCTCACATGTCACATCCCTTCCTTAATCCTAACGAACCTCCTAATTCCATCATTAGGAATGTGTACATGCCTAATCCTTGATTATGATGTGTCACATACTCCAACTTTTGGCAGGTTGGCCCCTAATCTCTCTTAGCCACCTAACCCTCCTCCAATCCTTCATTAACTAGCCTAATCAACCTCTCAAGGAATTTTTAATTCCTTTTATCATTCCAAGGAATATTAAATTCATTTTTTCTCTTCCCCATGTGATCTTTGACTTGTCACATCAAGTCATATGTGGACTCTTCTCCATGTAATCTTTGACTTATCACATCAAGTCAAATGTAGATTCCTACCCTTTTCCAATGCATTTTCTAGAATCTTTGACTTGTCACATCAAGTCACATGTGGACAAGTGTTTCCCTTTTTGGAACCTTGTCTTGTTCATAAGATTCTTCCAAGCATGTGAATTTTTAATTCACATTTATTTTCCCACTAGTTTCTCATTCCCCATGGATATTTTTGAAGAATACTAAAATTCCTCTCATGTCACTTTCATTCCCCCTTGGGGAGAAGATGTTCCTTTCTGAGGAAATATTCTCATCCCCCAATGTACTTTCCAAGTACTTGTTCTTCCTCCACATCATGTACTCTCCTTCCACCTCACCTACACATCATCACATCCTTATCCACCTCACATTCCACATGTCAAGATTTCAGGGCTTGTGAGTTCTCAACTCACCATGGCCCTTCATCTTAGCCTTGTTGGTTTAATCTCAACCGTTGAATTCTCTAGAGAATTCAAAAAATACCTCTATAAATACCCCCTCTTTTCTCTCATTTTTGGGGGCTGATCATTGTGCTAACCAAACTCTTACAAAATTTTCATTTGAGCCATACTTAGCTAAAAACTTGAATTCATTTCATTCATCATAGAATTTTCATACATTTACCATCCATATTACATAGCACTTGTGCATCTTTTTCCATCAAGAGGAGCATACACCATGTCAACAATCGAAGGGCCAACCAAAGGACAACTTAACAAGGTATTATCTTTCTATATATTTTGTTAAGTTCAACATTTTTTCCCAATCTTGAGGTGTTAGGTGTGTAGTTGGTTTCTTGCATGTTTTGTGTTGCTGCTCATTTCTGGGACCATGTTTACTCCTGATCACATTTCTGGCACTCCTGGTGGGACCCACAAACAGGTCTGGTACTTTGATGTTTTCTATTTTTTCATTGTTTGCAGCTGTAGGTTGCAGAGGGGCAGATCTAACCTAGTAGAGAGGTGAACTTGCCCATCTAGGGGTGGACTTGACCCATCTAGGGGAAGACCTAACCTCCAGGGGCAAACTTGACCTAGCAGAAGAGTGGACCTGACCTTTCCCAGGGGTGGACCTGCCCTCCACAGACTCCAGAAATTGAAGATTTGTAGTTTTTTCACAGAGGGGAAGACCTAACCTCTTCTAGGGGTGGACTTGACCTCTAAGGGTGGACCTAACCCAACAAAGGGGTGGACTTGACCAAAACAACTTCTTTCCAAAAGGTAAAAACTAAAATTTGAGCACTATCTTTAGTTGTTTTGGATATTTTTGATCCCCTAACGTGTGTCATTTGTGTCTGTGTAAGCATTTGAGCAACGTTTGGTGAAAAATGTAAAAGAAATCACTAACATGTTTCTTGCTAGATTATCTATTTTGAAACTTTATTAGTTGTTGTTTATCATTTTTCAATAAATTAGGAACATAGATTAATTAGGGGGAGTCAATTAACTTTGTGTGTCATGTTTTTGGTAAGCTGTTGACATATCCAATCCCCTTGCACCATTTGGCGATCCTAGGTGATGAGAAATCATAGCTTACCAAGTCCTTTTTGTTTCACCCCTTTTATTTTTCTTAGGGGACTTGCTTGGGGATTTCATCACCCCAAGGGATGATCCCAACAACGCGTACTAGTGGGGTATATAAAGGGGGGAGAGCCAAAGTTGTACCCCAATCCAACCACATCGTAATGAACAAAATGTCAAGATGATGTGAAGAGTTGGTTTGAGCCTTTAATATCTCGCTAAGGTTTCTGACTCCCGCTTGTGATGGGTTGGTGTTCACGGTTTGGGCCTCACGTACCAGGTGTATATTGAGGACTCCTTAGCAACCATGTCTAGCCTAGAATAGAAGACAATGTCGGTCATACCTGTTCTACTAATCTTAGGATTGTGATGCTTGAATTGTTTTCCTTGTGTAAAACCAACAATTCTCTATCCAGTCGAGTCAACCTTATCCTTTGATTATTGTTTTCTATGTTTTGGGTCATTTTCCTTAGTCTTATTTTTGAAAATCAAGTTTAGACTTGTCCAGGGATGGACTTGACCTTTGTCAAGGGCGGACCTGCCCTTTGAACCAACCCCTTTTCAGCCTATTTCAGTCAATTTTGTCCAACTTTTAGTTAGAAAAGTGTACTTGACCTCTTTGATGGGTGGACCTTCCCTCGAGGGGCAGACCTGACCTTTTCCATGGGTGGAACTGACCCTTGAGCAGTCAGTTTTATCACCCTTTTCATCATTTTGGACACCCATTTCATCATTTCGAGCTCCCGTTTCACCATTTCGATCACTTGTTTCCCCATTCTGAACATTCGTACACCCATTTCAAGAATCCATCCTTCATCTCAAACATCCATCCCCTCGATCTATGTGTTCATTTCCTCAGTTTGTGTGCTCGTTCACCTATCACAAATAGTTGTTTTCTATCTGTTTTTCAGTTTTGAACAATTGTTTTTGTCCGTTTTCACTACCAGGGGTGTACCTATCCTAGTAGGTGTAGACCTGACCTCTAGGGGAAGACCTAGCCATCCAGGGGTGGACCTACCCACCCAGGGGTAGACCAACCCATCCAGGGGCAGACCTGCCCAAAATAGAGGAGCATACCTGCCCAAAAATAACATTTTCCACCCTCCATTCAATCATTTCAAACACCTGTTTTCCCATCATCAACACTTTTCTATAAGTAATTGTTTCATCAACCAAACCACATGGGAACTACTTAGAACATAATTAGAGTCCATATCTATCATCAAATCATCCATCCCAATCATCTAGATTTCGTTTTGAGGGTTTTGATTTTTATGTTAAAACTTTTAGAGGCCATAACTTTTGACTCGGGTGTCTGATTGAGCTAAAATTTTATAGGTGATTGCATTATGAGGTGGCATGTGGATTCCTAATGATCATGAGTCGGTTGGACCCCATTTCAACACATTTTCAGGGCTCCAAATTTTCATCTTAACCTTTACAATCACAATTTAGTGTTTTTTTTTCAATTTAAAAATATCATTTTCTTTAATAACTTGGAATGCATGTCTCAAAATTAGGATGTTAGTTAGAAATTCATCCTACCTTATTTTTGGGTATTTTTTGGGAAAAAACTGGATTTTCAAAGGTATGTCTATGAAGTTTCCTAAAATGGAAAACTTTGAATTTTTTTGAAAACTACCAAATATGAAAAAATCTGATGGTCAGCACCTTATGTCCTTTAAACCCATGAACTTGGTGTAGAATAAATCCAATCACATCCTAAAATAATCCTAGTATGAGCCTCAATCCAATCCTAATCTAAGCTTTAATCTACTCCCAATCTGAGCTTTAACCAAAATCTTAATCTGCACTTGCCCTACCTTGGGTGAACCTGCCCCTCAAACAACTGATTTCACCCTTCGTTCGGTCGTTTAGGGTACCCCTCTTCACATCTCAAGCATTATTCACCTTGTTATGAGTATCCTTTCATCCATTCCAAGAGTTAGCTTCCTAATCTAAGCATTTTTTCATCCATTTCAATTAATTGTTTACTCGTTTCAAGCTTTCATTCATCCATTTTGAACATTCATTCAACCTTTTCGATCATTCGTTTACTCATTTTGAGTAAACGTTCATCCATTTCTAACCTCCTTCTATCATTTTGAACTCTCGTTCACCCTTTTCAATCATTTTTTTACTTGTTCTGAGTAAGTGTTCAACCATTTTGAACCCCCTTCTATCATTTTAAACTCTCATTCTGAGTACTCATTTATCTATTTTGAATCTTCATCCCCTTGTTCTGAGAGTCATTCATTTATTCTGAGAACTCATCCATCCATTATGAGCTTTCATCTTCTCATTCTGAGAATCATTCATTCGTTGTGAGTAGTTGTTTACTCATTTCGAGTCATCATTCATCCCTCTCGATCATTTGTTTACTTGTTCTGAGTAATCATTCATTTATTTTGAACCTTCATCTTCTAGTTCTAAGAATATTTCATCCATTATGAGTATTCATTTACTCATTCTAAGTAGTCATTCATCCCTTTCGATCATTTGTTTATTCATTCTGAGTAATCGTTTGTCTATTCTGAACCTCCATCTCTCATTTCAAGCACTCATTCATTCATTCTAAGATTTTGTCTCCTCATACTGAGAGTCATTCATCCATTCTTAGGAATCATTTACTCATTTTGAGTAGTCATTCACCTGTTTCGACTAATCGTTTACTTGTTCCAAGTAATCTTCTGTCCATTCCAAGCTTTCATCTCCTCGTTTCGAGAATTGTTCGTCTAATCTTATCAATCGTTTACCTATTTTGAGTCTTCATTCATCCATTACTATCATTTGTTTCCCCAATCAGATCATCATTTTCCCCAACCAAATCCATTGAACTTTGTTTCAAAATTTATTATCTGAATTGACCTAGGTGTCTGAATTTGATCTTCATTATCAACATCTACTTAGGATTTTCATCCATCCTAAGTTAAGCATCATCATCAGCCCAATCAATCCACTTTCAATTTCAAGCTGGATTCGGTGCCACAATCATCCATTTATCCTTTAATCCAATCAATCGGTATTCTAAGTCACCTAGGATAATCTTTGAATGGGGTTTACAATCCCTTTCATCATCCTATATGATCCATCATTCGATCTTAGATCGATCTTATCCAATCTAATCCAATCACATCCTTATCTAATCACCTTTGACCCAATCAATCTACTTCCATCTTGAAGCAGATTCAGTGTCGAGATCATCCTTTGATAATCAGATCCAATCATCAGAATTAGTCCCATTGCATCATCTGATCATCCTAGTCTAAGCTTTAATCCAATCTCGATTTGAGCTTGGCCTAAATCATGATTTGAGCTTTAGTCCGTTTCCATTCAAAATCTTTGATCCATCCTATTTATCCTTTCATCATCATGAATCCTTATCCTCCATCAATAGTAGTCAAGGGAAACCCTAATTACATCGGTGACGATAATGAAAGTCCTGTCGATCAAGATGAATATGAAATAGATCCCCTTGACACTATAATTTCTAGTAAGCTTTCTCCACCCGCTTTCCACAATCCAATTACTCTTCCGAGCTATCTCATTATGTCTTCATCCATGCCTAATTGTGTTACTTATGCTACCTTTGACAAGGGATATCCATTATCTTCCTCACCTACATCCCCATCATATCCTTCACTTGCATCATCTCCTTATCCAACATCCATGTCTCCCTATCCTAATCCACCATCACAATACCCCTATCTTAATCCCCTGTCTGCATCCTCCTATCTCAATCTATCATCTGCATATTCCCACTACCCTAATCCTCCATACCAATCTGCACACACTAATCCTACATTCACACCTTCCTATCCTAATCCAACATTCACATCTTCTTATCCTAATCTGTCATCCACATCTCCCTATCTCAATCTTCCCACCCTAATCTACCATCCCAATACCTTTATTACAACACACCACCCATATCCTCTTTTCCTAATCCATTGGCCTAATATCCCTATCTGAGTTCCCCATCTACTTCCTCTAACATCGATCCACCAGCCATGTCATCCAATCCTAATTCACCATACCAATATCCCTATCTTAACCCTTCATCTAATCTTAATCCCCCATCCAACCCTAATCCTCCATCTACTCCTAGTCTTCCATCCAATCCCATTCCTCAATATAATCCTTCATCAATCCCTAATCCTTCATCCACTCTTACCTTGCCACTTAAGCCTCGAGCATGCAAATTTATCACTCCAGAAGTTCTCCAAGGACTCATGAAAAAGAAGGAATCCCCCACTCCACACATGGAAGTATTGGAATCATGCCCTCCCAATCCATCATCTATGGTCATTAGTGGAAAGACCCTTCTCCATCCAACACCTATCCTTGATATTATCATCCCTAGCACCACTCAAACCATTGACACCATTGAAACCATCATTGAATCCATTGAACCCCCATCTCCTACGTCAGAAGCTAACCAAATCCCATCCACTCCTCATCCTCATAGATCCACCCAATTCATTGAAGACACCCAAATCCAATCCACTCTTCCCACTCCCAATATCACTGAAATCCATTCCCATGAATTCCATGAATCTCATATCCTTCCATCTCCCTCATTTGATGAGTCCCTCCAACACTCTATCATCATGCCACTCACACAAGAGGATTCATGCCAAGAGCCTAATCCAAAGCATGCGAACATATCCCCTTTTCCACATCAAGATCCTATCGAACCACCTAGTCCTACTCAAGATCACAGTCCTCCATCCACTCCATCTCATGATTCCATTGACATTAAATATTCCACCACTCCATCTACATCGCATGAGCCCTTATCACCCACTACCACAAATACAAACCCTATCATATCACCTAATTCCTCTCCTAATCCCACCCATCCAGATGTAGCTATCCCCTCATCTTCATTTCATGAGCCTCCATCATTACCTAAACCTACTATCCCCTCACCACTTTTATATCCCCTTGGTACTCTCACATTCTTCCATGGTGGTCTCCTTGCAGAAAAAAATAAATCATATATACCACCCATCATCCTTCGCCTAATAATAGACTAGCATCATTCTTCCAGAATAACAAGAATCCAGTCATGGATCAAATGCTTAAGAGCATGAATTATCAAGGAAAAGGCTTAGGCCTTCATGAGAAAGGTATTTTAGAACCCATCTAGGTCAAAGAACAAATCTGTATGCAAGGTCTTGGACATATTTCTCAAGACTTACAATCTAAAGATGTTGGTACAACCTCTAGACGTCCTCAATGAGCCTCTTACAAAAGAAATATAGGCTCTTCCCATCACTCCACCAGATCATTTTTTTCCATCCTCCCTCCTCCATCGTACCGCCTCAAAACAACCATCCATATTCCTCCCTCATCTACTCCATCCATTTTGGGTCCTTATGTCCCTCCACCCACTACATCTATTTTGGGCTCTTATATCCCAAAACAACCTCCTTCTTCTTGTCCTATTCATCCTTTTATCCATCCATCACCTATCCATGTCATCCATCATAAACATTCCACTCTCATATTCCATAGTAAAGATCAACAAAGGCACATACCTGCACATCCTCCATCCACATATAATCCTCAAAATCCTACCTCCATCATTCCACACCATCCTTCTCCTTACACCCATCCCATTGTTATTCAAAGAACTTTGGATGCCAAAGTAAAAATGCATTTATCTAAACATCCACATGAATCAAAATCTCCTCATGTCCCCTCTAAAAGACATGGTGATGAAAAGAAAAATCAAATCTAGAATCCAAATCAAATCCATAGGCCACAAAATACCACTAAAGAAAAAATCAAAACCATGTGGATCCCAAAGAAAAAAGATGCAATGCATTCAAATGCAGTATCCATAACAACATCCAAAGTTGCTAATATGAAATCAAATCATAGACATCCTCCATCTCCTAAATCTATTTTGCATCCTCATGTCACAAAATTGACTATCCCATCTCCTCCATTAATCCTCCTATCCTTTCACATACACCACTACATGTGCCAATGTTGGTCCTGAACTCACTACCCTATCAAACACCTACCCCATTGTTCTATCCATGCCCCTTCCAACATCCCATCCATTATGCCACATATCTCCCCCATCATATCCCTCTAATTCATCCTCTTGCATAATCCATTTATCCTAATAAGGTTGTACCAACATCAAACAGTCGCTTAACACATGGGCTCTTAATACCCTGTATGGACCTTCATTCTTGAGTCATTCATTCATATCCTTATCAGGTATCTTATAAATATCCTTATCCATCTCCATCCACATGCTATCCAAAAAATCAAAAAAATAAAAAAATAAAAAAATAAAAAAATAAAAAGTCAAAAAAAAAGAAAAAAAGAAAAATCAAAAGAGAAAAAGAGAAAAAGTAAAGAGAAATAATTAATCCAATGGTGAAAAATTGGAAAAAAATCCCCTTGGATAAGTACCATGATGAAAACCTAGAAAATAGGCATCATGCGTAAATCCCATTCCATCCTTTTCCACACTTGGGGGCAGCTTCCTAATATGAATCATCTCCATCCAATATACTTCCTGGTATGCTTCCTACTATGCACACATATTCCGGCTATACATCCCCTACATCTTTTTCCTCCATCCCACCTATCTTACATAGCCTGCAATCATATCTCATTTATCTCCAACCCCTCCATCATTCTTGTGATGTTGATAAAGACAGGGGCACCTATCTATATATTCTTTGGACAGCTCTGGGTACTCATCCCCCTTTACCTACACACTATCCTAGTCCTAATCCACATTCGTCTACCTTCCTGGTCCACCCATCATGCTACTATTAATCTCCCTTCCTTATCCATGCATCCTATCCATATCCATCTCACTCCCTTATTTTTCTATCCTTCTATCTTCCATACTTCATGCCTCATCACACATTACATATCTAGAGTGGGGGAATTTTATTCCTTTGTGCAATAAGTCCTTGGAGACATCCTATCCATCTAAACAATCCCTTCCATCTCCACATCCTTATCTTCTTATCCATCTTGCTGATCCCTTTCATCTCCCAATCCTTATCTTCCTATCCATCTAAATACCTACACACTATCTTAGTACTAATCCACATTCATCTGCCTTCCTAGTCCATCCATCATGCTATCGTTAATCTCCCTTCCTTATCCATGCATCCTATCCATATCCATCTCACTCCCTTATTTTCCCATCATTTTATCTTTCATACTTCATGCCTCATCACACATGACATATCTAGAGTGGGGACATCTTATTCCTTTGTGAAATAATTCCTTGGAGACATCCTATCCATCTAAACAATCCCTTCCATCTCCACATCTGTATCTTCTTATCCATCTAACTAATCCCTTTCATCTCCCCATCCTTATCTTCCTATCCATCTAAACAATCCCTTTATCCATTTGTTCTAGCATCTTTCCATGTATCCTTATCTTTATTTATCCATCCTATTATCTTTATCCTCATCTTGTCTCATAATCCCTTGTCATTGGTATTTAGCTATAGGCTACTCCCCATGTAATCCAATGTCATCTACCTTATCTCCATCACTTCTACTTCTTGTTCACATATTTTTCATCTCCTATCCTTTTTCATCATTCATCTCTCCCTCATATCATCCTCCCAATTCATGTTGATAATTTGGATAACTATCACATTCCTGAGCTTAGTGTGATTGCTATCATCCTAGCCAATCCACCAAGTCTATCTTGTCTCATCATATCAATCCCACCATTCTATCCACTTATCCTAGTCATCTCATCATTCCTTGTCCATCATTTGTCTTTGGATTTTGTTCGAACCATGTTTCCCTTGTGCTTTCATGTAGGCAAGGTCGATCATTTGATCCACCCCCAGGGCTTTGTCCATCCTTTCATCCATCGAGGTCTCCATCATCCTCTTTTTTCTTTTATTCATGGTCAATCATTAACCTTTTATTGAACTACAAGGGCTCTGCACTTTCACTTAGGCAAGGCTAATCTTTGATCGGCCCCTGAGCCCTTAGGTGTTTAGGGTGTGTCAATCTCGTGTGTTGTCTTCCTTGTGTCGTGTCATCAAGCTATGCCCTTATATAGTTGGTTCTTAACAAACAAGATCCACTTGTATCATCAGATCCAAATGGTTTAGAATATCATGCATCATATCGATCTTTTACTTAGTATCCATCATCGGTATCAACAGGATGCATCCTTCCTAATAAACCTCATCAATCCCATCCTTCCCCTTAATCCTATGGCAAAGGATGTTTGAAATTTATTGCAATCCTTTGATGCTTCTGGATTTTGTTTATCATTTTAGCTCCCTATCATCACTTGTCATGGTCACCTTGATCCATCATATCATGGTGTGCTTGGACTAGTAAACATAGGGGCATATCTTGATCTTTTTTCTTTTTTGTCATCTTCTCAGTTGTCCTGCATAGTACCCACCAAGACTTCTGTAGTCTTGTGTTATGCTGGGGCATCCTCTTGTGCTTGTGGTTATTCCAACACCTGGTCTGACAAAGGCCTTTGTGAATTTGGAGTGTTGGAATAACCTTCTTGTTCATTGTGTTTGTTTTATGAATTAGACACTAATCCGCCTTGGTTCTTCATACCCTGGTGTCTTGTGTCTTATGCTATAGAAAAAATCAGTGCTTGAAAGATGGAAAATTTTAATTAGGATTGCATTTCATCTACCATTCCATCTCCTCTATCAAAAATCCCCCCATCCATTCATCCTTCATCAATCTCTCTCCCCTCTTCATCCAATCATCCTCATCATCATCGTCCTCATCCTCGGGATGTATCCTTCCCTATCCTTTGGTGTTGTTTTGGGAAGTATCCTTCCCTATCCTCGTGTTGTTTTGGGATGTATCTTTCCCTCATCATCATCTGGATGTATCCTTCCCTATCCTTTTGTGTTGTTTCAGGATATATCATTCCCTCATCAAACAACACTCCATCCATCATCAACCCACTTTGGCTTGTAGCTTGACTGGGGAAACATCACCTTCTTCCTTGCATCTATTGCTTCCCAATCTCCTACCACCTTTTCATCCTTCTTACCCATCATTTTTCATCATCTTCCTCATCTCCATTCTCATCACATCATCCATTTCAAGAGCACACCCGTGTTCTGTTAAACCCACATGTTCTCTCGAGGGGGCATCCTTCATCACTAATCTTCATCTTCACCCCCATCATCTTTCCTTCCTAGTCACTCCTTTGAATGACTGGGGCATCTTTTCCGATCTAACCATCTTCTTATGGGTTCTATGTTTTAATCTTCTTTGAAATGATGCTACTTCGTAACACCATCTCAAAGAGGGGAAAAATGTAGACACTTATATTTGTCCAAATTTTCCTTCTTCATCTAAATACCCTCTCATTAGCATTAATTAAGTAATATTGTTATTATTTAATTAATATCCTTAAATAATCTAAACCCCTAAGGTATTTAGTTAATAATTAAATACTTTACCCCTTTCATCAAATGAATTAAATAAATATGACATTTTTTTAATTCCTCACATGTCACATCCCTTTCTTAATCCTAATCAACCTCCTAATTCCATCATTAGGAATGTGCACATGCCTAATCCTTGATTAGGATGTGTCACATTCTCCAACTTTTGCAAGTTGGCCTCTAATCTCTCTTAGCCACCTAGCCCTCCTCCAATCCTTCATTAACTAGCCTAATCAACCTCTCAAGAAATATTAAATTCTTTTTTTTATCTTCCCCATGTGATCTTTGACTTGTAACATCAAGTCACATGTAGACTCTTACCCTCTTCCCATGCATCTTCTAGAATCTTTGACTTGTCACATCAAGTCACATGTGGACAAGTGCTTCCATTTTTGGAACCTTGTCTTGTCCATAAGATTCTTCCAAGCATATAAATTTTTAATTCACATTTATTTTCCCAACTACTTTCTCATTCCCCATGGAGATTTTTGAGGAATACTAAAATTCCTCTCATGTCAGTTTCATTCCCACTTGGGCACAAGAAGTTCCTTTTTGAGAAAATCTTCTCATCCCCCAATGTACTTTCCAAGTACTTTTCCTTCCTCCACATCATGTACTCTCTTTCCACCTCACCTACACATCATCACATCCTTAGCCACTTCACATTCCACATGTCAAGATGTGAGGGCTTATGAGTTCTCAACTCACCATGGCCCTTCATCTTGACCTTGTTGGTTTAATCTCAAACATTGAATTCTTTAGAGAATTAAAAAAAAACCTCTATAAATACCCCCTCTTTTCTCTCATTTTGGGGGGTTTATCATTGTGCTAACCAAACTCTTGCAAAATTTTCATTTGATCCATACTTAGCTAAAAACTTGCATTCCTTGTGTGGATGTGAAAATATGCAAATGGCTTATAAAACTAGTATACACAAGCATGGTTAGTGTATTTAAGAAAAACAAACCTTCAACATCGATATGAGATAATCTAACATGATTTTTAAAATGCAATAAATAATAAGATAAATAAAGCATCTATAGAAAAACATGAAGTATATCTATCCCATATTGGATTGGTGCTACTTTGATGTGAAAAGTAGCCCTTTCCAACCCTTGCTAAAACTAAAATGATGCAATGAAATGGTGATGGACAAAATTAGTTCTTGGTTTAAGAGAGTAACTTTGCATGAGAGTGTAGATCAAGTTGTGGAGGATTTGATGAAGAATGAAACCTTCTATTTATAGATTATTTTGATGAGAGAAATAGCCAAATGGATGAATGTGGGACAAAGATTTGGCCAATGAGATGGAGCCACTTGTCAACTTGTGATGGGATGAGGAATGAACACATTTTGGTCAATGTGCCAAAGAGGGGGAGATTCAAATTTAAATTTGAGAGATAAATGCTAACTTTGACCTTTGCAAGGGACATGTAAGAGACATGTAAGACCTATTAAATGCCTTGTTGGATGTACATTTAAACTTACTTTTGAATTCAAATTTGAAGGAATATTCCTCAAAGATGCCATGTTGAAAGAAAATAATGAATTTATAAATGAATTAAAATGATTTATTGGTGCAAGTGGGAAAAACTAGAGGATGTGATGGGTGGTTAGATTAGATTAATCAGAATTAGATTAGCTTAGGTGATGATTAGTTGATTTTACCCCATTTGACTTGAATATTTGGATTTATTTAAATTAAAAAGGAATGGAATATGCATTTTGAGATTTCAATTAAATAAAGTTTGGTTTATTTAATTAAAAGGTTGATGTTTGATTTATTTAATTTAAATGAACCCTAGGAATGAAATTAATGAGTTTAATTTACCTTATGAATGGTTGAAGGTGAACTAAGTTTAATTGATGAATGGACCTAATTAGATGCATGATGCTAATTTTGCATGTCTACATTTTTCCCCTCTTTGAAGCAATGTACTTGCTGTGTTGGTTCAAAGAATAAACTTTCTGTGATCAAAATTCAAAAAAATTATATTTTTTTTAGATGCCCCAGTGGAAAGAAGTACACTAGTACATTGCCCCCTTGAGAGATCAAGCGAAAAGATTCTATTTGAAGGTCAATCTCGCGATAAAGAGGTTCAAACTAGATGGTTATGGATGATGATGCAAATGAGATAGTTTTAAGATGCTTAGAATAACAAATCTATATTATCTTAAACAACTTAAATGATGATATGATGTGATGATGGATGAGATGGATGATGTGATATGCTATGATTATGCAAAGGATGTTTTATGCAAATATGTGATTTATGAGATGCTTAGACTAACAGATCTATATTATGATGATGACTATGTATTTGAGATGATATGCTGAATGTTGATGGTTTGTAGATGCAAGATGGATGCAGGATGGATGCATGATGGATGCATTAGTGATGCTATGTTAGTATAGAGAGAAGAAATAAGAAATGAGATGATGACAAGAGGATCCAACAAGTCCATGATCTGACAAGACTTTATTAGAGATGATGATGATGATAGATGATGATTTTCTTATCAAGGATTGGGATTTTAAAAGGGCTACTTACCTTATGTTTGATAACACACGTAGGTGCGATGCATCAAGGTATAAAGAACCAGGATGGCATTTTACCTAGTGCGATGGAATTTGACTCGACAAAAAAATAGGATTATTCTTGTTCACACTTGACATACAAAAACCTTGCTAGGACGTACCTAACAAAGCAAGTATTCGCCAAGTTATATTACAAGAACGTCCAACAAGCACATCAGACAGAAGGAATCGTTGCCCCATTCCTATCTCTCTAAATCCCTCATTCGGATATCATCGATAGGTCCTTGGAATGAGCACAATAAGATAAATCAAAAGAAAAGATCAAGTACACAAACAAGCCAATGTTCTTCATATCTCTAGCTAAAGGGATTTTTTTTGATAGGATAAGAATCCAAAGTGATATAAAAAATGATGCCCATTGTCGGAATGATATATCCTTGGACATGCATTGTATAGGATGATGATGGGTTGATAAGTTGATTGATAGGCTATTGATATAAGGTTGATTGACATGTTTGTGATTGATCAAGAGTTTGATTTTGCGTTTAATGATTTGTTGCTTCGATTTTGATTTTACAATTGAAGCTTTGCTTTTGCCAATTGCTGTGGCTGTTTTTGTTTGTTTTGCCAAAGGATGAAGGTGACGATCAACTTATTATGGATGATTGATTATTGCGGGTGCAAGCGAGATGAGACAGATGGATTTTTTCAAATATTTGGATGTTTTTGATGTTTTTGGAATGTTTTGAGGCTATTTTTGGTATTTTTGAGATTTTGCAAATGTTTTGATTTTTGATTTTTCAATGTTTTGGGGTTTTCTAAGATTTTATGAATGTATTTGGATTTTGTGTTTTTTTAATGTTATTGGATTTTGATGTTTTTTTGAATGTTTTTGGATTTTGATGTCTCAAGGGATAATTAAATATTAGCCTTTCCTACGTTTAAGCTCAGAGACGACGTAGTTCGGATATCATGTTTTTGATGTTTCCTATTTTATAGATTTTTTTGGATTTTGATATGTTTTGGATGTTTTTGGATTTTCACATGATTTTGATGATTTGGATATGAATATGTGTGATGATATCAGTTCTCTATTTGGAATTTTGTTGAAGACCAAGCTAAGGTTGATTGATTGAATCGATGGATTGATGATGATGATAACATTGTTGAGGATACACAACAATGCAAGGATTTGATTGATCAGGATTGATGATGATAACATTGTTGTGGTTGCACAACAATGCAAGGATTGATTGATTAGGATTGATGATGATAACGTTCTTGAGGATGCCCAACAATGCAAGGATAGTGTTAAGCAACACAATGATCGGGAAGGATATCCCAAGATTATGGATTGATTTGATTGGTCACGATTGATGAAGCTTGATTTGGAACAAAAGATGTTTGAATGATTTGATGTGACACTTGAAGTGAAAATTAGATGTGACTGATATCGATTGTTTGGATTGATGTTCAATGAAAGATGAAGACTAATAATGAATGTCTTCTGGTTAAAATATTCCATGGGCTAGTGATTTGGATTTTTTGCTCACAAATGGTTTGACCAGTTTCATTTCATGTTTTCCAATGTTCAGATCACCACATAAGTTGGAGGATATGGATCAAAATTTATTCCTGAGGTCTAAATATCTACCCCCAATGTCTAGCAATGTATGGAATGTTATGGATAGATGCCTAGATAGGCATTTGGATGGATGGATATGGATTATCTTGCAATAAGATAAGGTGTGTAGATAAAGGATGTTTATTTGGTTAATGTTTCATGGCTCATATAACATTGGATAGGATAGGTTCAATGAAAATGACCCATGTCAAGATGTTTTCCATAAGCAAGTGTAAAGTGTGCACCAAAGTTTGTCAAAATCAAGATAACTTAGGCTATGGATGCAAATGGATGAAAATGGATTTGATATATGGTTTATGGATGAATGGATTTATTATGGATAAGATGGATGTAATGCTCAATTTATTACAGATGGGATGAGATGCTTTCACTTGAAGTGGCATACGTAGATGCTCGATTCTACACATGATGCATGTTTGCTAGGTTTTCATCATGGTCTTGCCTAAAGTGCCACCGTAGTGGTTTTCACTAGAGGATGATTTTTATCTTTACTATTTTCAATCCATTTTCTAATTTTTTTGGATTTTCATTTTTATTTTATTTTTGATTTTTTTGATTTTTTGAAAGATTTTAAATTCATGTTGAGCCATCTGGTGGTGTTGATGTAGATTCTTCTGTCATGATGTGCCATCGATAGCCTGCTTGAAGAAGCTTCTTTGCTAAGATACGTGCACTTGAATAAAACTTTTGAGATTTATGATCTAATTCGTTGATACTGGTGTTAACTCTATCTTGGTGCACATATCGTGATAGAGTGTGTTCTGAATCCTTATGATGAAGGGTTGTTTCCAACACATGGTCAATGTGAGAACTGGATATCATGCATGGAGACGTGGATGGAGTGTGTTTAGGGATAAAAGATGGATTGGTTGACAGTTTGGAACCTTTGACTCTCCAAACTTGGGAAGATGAGCAATGATGGGTGGATACGAAAGTGTGCATGGAATTAGGACCAACTATTTGATACACTTTGTACGTTGCTTGAAAAGCCTTCTTTTGCTTTTGTGGACACCTTTGATTGATACTTTTCCCTTTTTTAATTTTTTCCCATAGTTTCTTTGACTGATGGAGTTTGATAGGGATAATCTTTCTTTGTATGTTTTGGTGTCCATGTGTATTTGATTTTTCCATTACGCTTCTCAGCTTCTTTTTCTTAGATAACGTTCTTTGTACTTTGATTCAAATATTTCCTTTGATGTTGGTCCCAATTCGTGGATGGGGTGATGGGTGGATGAAGATTCATGACGTGGCTGGTTGTAGTATTGACACTAGTTTCATCATAAGGATTCTTCGTGCTCCCTATGTTGACATTTGCACTAGATGAAGTTACCCCTAGTATAGTGCTAGTAGTGCCTTCATGCTTTGATTCCATTTGTTCTGAGATGTCTTGTTCAATAATAATTTTATGATAGATAGCCACTATAGATGACGTTAGTTCAACTTGCTACTCTACTAACTCTAGATTATACTTTTATGTCTGACTTGTTTCCTTGAGTGGATAATGTTGGATATCCTCATACCTGATGTCCTCAGTCTAAATTTGGGATATATCTGATACTACTATTGACAACTCTGTTTGACTGTACAAATCAATAACCTATTCTTTTTGTGTAACAATTTCAGGAATAAAGGGATCCTGTTTTGAATGAAGATCATCTATGTGTCCATCCATAGAAAGCATCTCATGGGTAGATGGAGGAGTATGTGCATCTTTCATAGATATGAGAGTGTCCATTAGATCATTGTAGTATCTTGGGGATACAAATTCTTGATTTTGAATGATTTCAAAGTTGCTTTCAACATGCTTTGGATCAAGTTCTTAACATGGGTCAGCTTCAAAGGATGAATTTCTTATAAAGGTTTCTTGGATGTCATCATTAGTCATGGTAAGTGGCTCAATATACTCTTGATTTTTGAGTGGACTTGGAACAAATGTTGAGTTGAAGATTCCTTCAGTATCTACAACCATGAGGTCGAAGGATGTCAAGTTGTCTTGGAAAGGACCATTGCTAGACCTTGGTGGAAGATTTTGATCATGCTTTGGAATAAATTCTTGAGATATGTCCTCTAACTCATAAGGCAATGTAGAGACATTTTCAATATGATCATTGGTCGATGGATCATGGATTATGTCAATAGGATCAAATAATTCTAACACTCCTTGAAATAGATCACTAAAAAGTGGCTCTTGATGTATGGTGAGTTGATCATCGAATGGGGTGGAAACATCTTCGGTATGCTCCTTAATTGAGAGATCTTGAACATTATTTTCAACAATTGTGGTGGAGAGATTGTGAATGTCTTCAACCATAGGGTCAAGTGATGTTGATGTTTCTTGAAATGGATCATTATTGAGTATTGTTGGTGGATTTTGATCATTATCGAAAAGTAAATCTTGATGTATGTTAATTTTATCATTAGATGAGGTAGACACAACTTTAATGTCCTCTTTGATGAATAGATCTTGATCATTGCTTTCAAAAATTGTCGTGGGGAGATTGTCAATGCTATCACCAGTGGTGAATTTTCATCGTTCTCCCCAATAGTTATAATTTTTTGTGTTTGTGCTTGTGTTTGTTGGGTAGCTTGAGAGGCTTGGGCAGCTTGAGAGGCGTGTTGTACTTGTTGAGCTCATGTTGCTTGTTGTGTGGCTAGATATTGTTGGATGACCTTTTGGTAGGCTTGGTGAGCTTTTAGCGCAATGTTATATTGTCTTGCTGCGTTTCGTTTTGGTGGTAGTGGTGGTGGATTTAGAATTGTGTTGGATGTAGTGACAAGTGGTTGAGATACATTTGGAGTGATCATGAGGGTTTGAGATATGATGGGTGTGATAGGAGTGGTTGGAGTGATCGAGGTGATAGGAATGGTCAGAATGACTGAGGTGATAGATCCTTGGGAGACCATATTTTTCTTTTTTAGGATTGATGTTGTCATTTGATTAGATACCATATGTTGGTGCGATGTCGATGGTATATTCAAAGGATTTGATGTGATGGATTGATTGGTGTTAGGTGGATTGATTTGGATGGAGTGATTGGTGCTAGGTAAAGGGGGAATCCCTAAACCAAGGAATGATGTTGATATGGGTAATGGTGGTGGAGACGTCTCTTGGCACAATGACTCAACTATTTTGGTAAGTGTAGCGATTTGATTTCGCCAAATTTGATCTTGATTTCATTCTTGACTCCCTTGATATAGTTGATTTTGTTTTTGTTCAAGCATATTTGGGATGCATACTTGTGGTTTTTGAATGGGATCATGGATAAATTGGTTTTGGACATTGTTCTGATTTGGGATGATGTTCAGATTTGGCATGATAGGTTGAAATTGAACATCATTGATGTTGGGAATCACATTGCCTTGATTTAGGTAACTTTGATTTTGCATGGTGTTACCTTGACTTGGAGTTGTTAACATCTTGTTTGGATTTTGAACAATATTTGTATAATTTGCAAACATTTTTATCCCAAAGTTTGTCGGATTAATGTTTGGAAAAATTGTACTTGGTACATTCTCAATTGGCATGATGTTGCTCGTTCGAAGGCTCATGCATTGATTGTTTGGTTGGTGGATTTGTAGGTTTGGATTTTGAATTAAACCTACCATCGGGAAAGGTGTTCCAAAATTTTGAATGGGCATACTCACATTTGTACCATTGGAATTTGTAGAAGGTAATGATCCCATGTACAAATTGTATAGATGTGAGTGTTGATAATCAATCGACATTGTAAGGCTTTGATAGCTTAGTTGACTTGGATTACTCATGATGTATGGATCAAGTTTATACTCCATGTTCCTCTTGTGTTTTGACCTTTTTACAAAAGTGACCTCTAAGGTTCTTAGGACCAATGATGAGATGAAGGATGAAAAGGGGAAATGATATGAGTGTTGAATGTTTAGGGACTTTGGATCAATGCTAGACTTAGGGTTTGATTTTGATTGGTTTGATTGGATAATGAAATTGTAAACCCTAAGATGTTAGATGTGATCTTACGATGAACTTGTTCAAAAGGATTGTTGATTTAATTAAATGTATGAGAAAGGATGCATTCCCACACACCTAACTAAACAAATGATTTTGATTTGATTTAAGGATGTACCCAAGTCTAGATAATGATGTTTCCAAAGTTCTAAAGTTGTTTGGTGGGATGGATTTTGATAAATGTTCGGGATGGGTGAAAAGTTTGATTTGATCCTAAATGAACCTAGGAAGGACTTTTTTACTAGGCCAAGATAGTGAAGAACATGCCTTTTCTCTAAGGGTAATTCAAAATTAAAAAGACCAACGTTTTCATGAAAACCATATGACCAAAAGATGCCAAGCTCATGTGTGGGGTCCAATTGATTCAATCTTTGCTTAATGGATTCCTTGTACCACAAACATTTATTGATTAGCTTTCAAACTGAATGTCCAATGTCTTAATTTTCTTTCATCCCACAAAGTGCATTATGTGGAAAGCAAGGAAATCAAGACAAAGGTTACCTAAAGTTGACTTTAGTAGGAGAAAATTGAGATGAAATCCAAATGTTTAGAAGCCTCTAAGGATACGAATCCCAAGGGCAAGCAATAACATGTGAATTTTTTCAAGGATATTTGCTTCTCCTAAAGGGTTTGATATTTTATGCTCATGTTGAATGTTGGTTTTCCAATGTTTTCGATCAAAGCACCGTGTTTTCAAACTGACTCACAAGCAATATAACATCCTAGCTCAATTGGTACATTTTTCTTAGTGGGCTTGCCTCATGCCCTTCGTAGAAGAGATGATTTTACATGCAACCAAGGAAAGAGTATAAAGGTATGTTAAGAATGAACTAGATTAACCTCTATACTTTAATCAAGATCTAACATGACAAGTAACTTCTTGGAATCTAAGTTCCAATGCACCACTTTGATAAACTTGCTCAATGGATCAATTGGTCACTACAAAACAAGGGTTCTATTTTGGACTTTCCATTGGTGGAGATTGACCCATATGGAAAGAGTCCCCTTTTGGAACCATCTTGTCAGAATCAACCGCGTGATATTTGCATTTACTCCAATCCCCACATTTATATCCCTGTTGGAAATACTCTTGGCTTTAGAGTGTTACCGATTGAGTCGTTCCCTTGGGTGAGTACTTTTCCCCCAAGGCAGGCCCTCTAAGAGAGAAAAAAGTGAGTAAACATATTCATAGTTCAATCAACCTTCATTTAGAAACAAAGGGAGAACACGTGCAATAAGTTTACTCACACTCGCAAAGTGTTTTGTTCAATTTTAGTTCCCAAAATGAAGCGTGAAGCCAATATTTTATGCAACTTAATGTCATCAAAAAGACTTTTTATTCTCAAGATCACTATGATGCACGAGAGAAGTGCATACGCCTTTTTAGATGAGATTATTTTGCATAAAATATTACAAAGTTACATAAAAGACACATGTTCATTTTAACTTTCAAAACAATTGTGAGTTCGTTTTAAGCACCAAATTTGAAGTGTGAAATTGATTTGTTCAATTGTTAATTCTAAAAAAAAAACTTTAGTAAGTTTTTCCTAAAGTTCATTATAAGTTCCTTGTCGCAAAAAAAAATAAAAAAATGAAAGGTTTCAAAAGTTGTGCTTTTTAGAATCCAAAAAGTAAGTTGGTTCAAAACAGAAAACTAAAGCGTATAACGAAAGTATTAAGAATTCAAAAATGCATTTGATTTCAAATTTTAAGGCTTCAATCCTCTTTTCCTCCAAGATTTGTTCAAGATCGCCTCTTATCTTTCAATGTTGCAAATTCCTTGCGTAAACGAAATCCCTACAAGATAAAAAAAAAACACAAATCAGGTGAAGATCAAGTTATTTAATTAAATTCATTTTAAACATTAACTTGAATGTTTGTAAAAAGAAAACCAATGATTTTGAACTAGTAAATGAAGCTTTAATAAGTGGATGGACTGCAATTATTAATTTGAACTATATGATTCTACAACCAAAGAGGCAAATATTAGCATCGACTTTTAATAAGATCTATAATCCTCCCACTAGCTATTACAATACTATCGACACATGACTTCTTTAATCTTGATGGTGCACATCCCATCATTTTCCATTTGATGTTGGCATGTTGCTATTAGATATTTGTTCAATAGTTTCCTTCTTAAAGGCATATCAAGCAGCGGGTCACCAAGTGATTTTGCTCCGTACTTCAATAAATTAACCCAAACCTCCTTTAGCCAAGTATACAAGGGAAAAATGTAAAATGCTTACCCTCTTTTATTTTTTACTAGTAGGCACCATTAGACCGACGGATTTATTGCTAGCAAGAAGACAACAACTCAAATATTAATTAAATTAAAGGAAAATTCCATGTTTACTGCTAGAAACAAATATTTTCTAATATTTTCTATGCATCTTTAGATATAAAAATGATTTCTCCACTGTAAATTATGTCATTGCTTGCCACCATATTCTAACATAGATATGAATATGGATTGTGTCTTTTCTCAAAAAAAATCCAAAGTTAGCTGTCACTTTTCAAATATCTCTTCAATGAATCATGAAAGATATCGTTCCATTTAAAATGACTTGACACCATTCATGGATAGGAGACAGAAGATAATAACTGTGCATTAACTTATATGGAGAAAGTTGCTACTCAAACGGTTTCCCTATTTCATTCAAACTTTGGAGACATAGCATTAAATATGCCTATAATATCATTTATGCCTATCAGGTTTTTACCCATGCCTAAATACGCAGTCTAATCTTGGAATACCAAACCTTTTCATGATGAAGTTGTAGCTGGAAGAGATATAAACACTAAGACAATCTTTGACAGGTAAATTATGGAAATCAAACAATGACACAGTCATTTATGTTCACCTCGTCACTAAAATATAGCTTGAAATGTCAAGTAAAAAAAAAACAAAAGATTATATTTGCAACTTGCGAACAATGCAAAATTAGACCATAGAGACTTCATCAATACAAAAAAAGAAAATTATAGTCAAAACCTCATAATATTGGAAACGTATCATTACAATGTGATTTTACTAGTATACTTGATGTGCTCGAGGTACTTGGGAATAGTGATGGAGACGATAGTATTGTATGTATTGCTTCTTTGCTTTCGTAGTGGGAATGAAAGAGAAAATCTTCAAAATGGAGTGAACAAAAGATGAAAGTGCTAATTTGATTCGCGAAAATGTGAGTATGAAGTCGATGAAGAAGTCTGATACAAATAGTAGCTTAAAGTTGCTTCTATTGATCACACTCTCCGTAAGTTTGAAACTGTGTTTCTAAACCTTATTCTTATTACTGATCAGCAGACCACTCCCACGCCCTCTCGATGGCCTTTTAAAGTCGAACACTTTCAGCACTTTCTTCCACTCATATGTGCTCTAGGATTTTGTTGATAAGGTGAATAATCTAAGAGACCCAAATGTTTCACTTCCCTGTAGCCCATGCATCAACTTTTGGCTTCCAAAAGAATAAAAACTAGACCCAATCTGCACAGTTCAACTAATTCATTATCAAGGACAAAATGACATTCAATATGGGACAGTGATAGCGATCACGATGATTTAATGCAATAGTTATATGTGGCCATCTCTGTTCCACACAAACCGAATAGAATGGATATTGAGTATTTAAACAAAGAGTACTGATTGGACTCGATAACCCACCAATCTACAAACTACGTAGCATTTAACGTTTTGAGTTTAGATTTTTTTTGGGTGCGCATTCTATCCTTTTGAACATGGGGTGTGACTTGGGAGGGAGAAAGAAGTCTATAAAAATGCAGTGATGGCAGTATGTTATGAGGGTATGGTGGCTATTGATAATGATGGAGCGCAAATGGAAATTACAGACTAAAAGCAATACAATATGCACCTTGTTTTGAGAGAATTTCTGGTAGTGGAAGCAAAGATTATCAGCTAGTGAGGGGACACCTTTAGAAAAGGTCGTAGTTAGCATCAAAGGAGCATAAGTAATAGACCCTGTCAAGATACGTGAAGAAGGAAATAATAGACCACGTCAGGATAACCTTCCAAATTTGTTAGATTTCAGTTCAATGTTAGGACATAAATATGATGGACCAATGATAGAGTGTAAATATAGGTGTTGTTACTAACAAGGAAAACGTTCATTGCATATCAATTTGAGGACAAAAAAACTCATTTTTGAAAACATTCAAAAAACCCATATTTGAAAACCATTTTTCTTAAAACTTTATCTAAAGCCCTCCTTCTAGTGCCATAATGTGGATGTGAAAATCTGCAAATGGCTTATAAAACTAACATACACAAGCATGGTTAGTGTATTTAAGCAAAACAAACCTTCAACATCCATATGAGATAATCTAACATTCTTTTTAAAATGCAATAAATAATAAGATAACTAAAGCATCTATAGAAAAAAATGAAGTATATCTATCCCATATTGGATTGGTGCTACTTTGATGTGAAAAGTAGCCCTTTCCCAACCCTTGCTAAAACTGAAATGATGCAATGAAATGGTGATGGGAAAAAAATAGTTCTCAGTTTAAGAGAGTAACTTTGCATGAGAGTGTAGATCAAGTTGTGGAGGATTTGATGAAGAATGAAACCTTCTATTTATAGATTATTTTGATGAGAGAAATAGCCAAATGAATGAATGTGAGACAAAGATTTAGCCAATGAGATGGAGCCACTTTTCAACTTGTGATAGGATGAGGAATGAGCACATTTTGGTCAATGTGCCAAAGAGGGGGAGGTTCAAATTTGAATTTGAGAGTTAAATGCTAACTTTGACCTTTGCAAGGGACATGTAAGAGACATGTAAGACCTATTGAATGCCTTGTTGGATGTACATTTCAATTTACTTTTGAATTCAAATTTGAGGGAATATTCCTCAAAGATGCCGTGTTGAAAGAAAATAATGAATTTATAAATGAATTAAAATGATTTATTGGTGCAAGTGGGAAAAGCTAGAGGATGTGATGGGTGGGTAGATTAGGTTAATCATGATTAGATTAGCTTAGGTGATGATTAGTTGATTTTTCCCCGTTTGACTTGAATATTTGGATTGATTTAAATCAAAAAGGGATGGAATATGCATTTTGAGATTTCAATTAAATAAAGTTTGGTTTATTTAATTAAAAGTTGATGTTTGATTTATTTAATTTAAATGAACAACCCTAGGAATGAAATTAATGAGTTTAATTTACCTTATGAATGGATGAAGGTGAACTAAGTTTAATTGATGAATGGACCTAATTAGATGCATGATGCTAATTTTGCATGCCTACACCTTGCATTCGTCATAGCATTTTCATCAATTTCCCATGCATATTACATAGCATTTGTGCATATTTTTCCATCATGAGGAGCATACATCACATCAAAAATCAAAGGGCAAGCCAAAGGACAACTCAACAAGGTATTATCTTTCTATATATTTTGTTAAGTTCAACGCTTTTACCCAATCTTGAGGTGTTAGGTGTCTAGTTGGTTTCTTGCATGTTTTGTATTGCTGCTCATTTTTGGGACCACATTTACTACTGATCACACTATCCTTGTTGGGTATAGTGAAAATTCTAAGGCCTATCGGTTTTACATTCCTACCCTCAAAAAAAAAAATTGGTCACAGAGATGTGAAGTTCGAGGAAGAGGGGGCTCGTAAGAAGTCTAAAAACTTGATGAATAAGGAGGAGCAATCACCCACAATTGAGGCAACACAAATTCCTCAAAATTTAGTCATGCAAGCTAGGGAGCAGAGCAAGTAGGTAGAGCCCACTGATCAAAAGGAGTAACAAATAATTCGTCAGCCTCAAATTCCTATTACCAATAAGAGAAGAAACAAGGTGCCTGAGTAGACACTAAGAGAGGCCCAAGAGCATGTTGGTGATCCACATGATTCAGTCAGATAGAGAAAGGCTCCCAAACATTATGTTGAGTATGTGGCACATATGAGTGAATTAATTGAAGTATAGTCTTGCAACTTTCAGGAGGCATCCCAACACCAAGTATACAAGGATGCCATGGTAGAAAAGTATTCCTCCATAATGAAGAATAATGTGTGGGAGGTGGTACCATGACTAGAAGGTAAGTCTATGGTGGGATCGAGATGGTTGTATAAGATTAAGCATGCTATAAATAATAGTGTAGAAAAGTTCAAATCCTAGTTTGTGGCTAAGGGATTTTCTCAAAAGGAAGGGATCGACTATGATGAAACTTTCACTCTGGTGGCCAAGTACTCATCCATCAGATCTATCATTTCTCTAATAGCATAGATGGGTTGGAGAATTCACTAGATGGGTGTAAAGTCGACCTTCCTCAATGGAGTGATTGAGGAATCTAGATTTACATAGAACAACAAGAAGGATTTGAAGCACATGGGAGGGATTCTCATGTATGTAGGTTGAAAAGAGCACTGTATGGGCTCAAGAAGGCTCTAAGGGAATGGTATTCACGTATTGATAGTTACTTGCAGAGTGTGGGCTTCATCAAGAGTAAGGAAGATCCAAACCAATACTATTTTCAAGTGAAGGGAAAAGTTCTCATATTGGTATTGTATTTTGATGACCTATTTCTCACAGGGTTGGAGGAGCTCATAGCATTCTGTAAGTAGGATCTTGCAGGAAAGTTTGAGATGAAGGAATTTTGGTTGATGCATTACTTTTTGGGATTGGAGTTGTGGCAGAAAGAGGGAGAGATATTTATTGGGCAAGGGAAGTACTTGATATCCTGAAGTGATTTAGGATGGAGAACTGTAAGTCAATGTCCATGCCACTTCTGACCAATTGGAAGAAGATTGATGCTTCCAAATCAGAGGTAGTGGACTCAAATTTATAAAGACAGTTTATAGACTCTCTTATGTATCTAGTCAACACCAACTAGACATTTTTTTGCAATGAACTCACTTAGTTAGTTTATGGTGGAACCTAAACATATGCAATGGATAGTTGTGAAGCATGTTTTGAGGTATCTATGAGGCACAATTGATTATGGGTTGAAGTATGTTCAGTAGGATGGAGTGAAGCTCAAGGATTTTACCAATGTAGATTGGGCAGGTAGTATAGCTAACTGAAATAACACTTCAGGGTGCTATTTTAGTTTGTGATCAAGAGCAGTCTCTTAGTACAATAGGAAAAAAAAATTTAGTTGCATTGAGTTCTATAGAGACTGAGTATATGTTAGCTAGTATGGCTACATGTGAGGCTATCTAGCTTCAAAAAATTATAGCTAGGCTCTTTGATCAGTAGATAGACCTATAGTCATTTACTATGATAATCAGAGAACTATATCAAACTCTCTGACAATCTAGTGTTTCATGATAAGTCAAAGCATACTGAGATCAAGTACCACTTCATCAGAAATTGTGTCTAGAAGGGGACAGTGAAGCTCCAATACATTCCTATGGATGATCAAATAGCAGATATCTTGACCAATGCCTTGATGAAGAGTAAGTTTGAATTCTTCAGGGATAAGTTAGGTGTTGTGCAGAACACCTTCCTTGCTAAGAGGGATTTTTTATTTGTATAGCTCGAAAGGTAGAATGTGGAGTTGCTTTAAAGAAACTCGAGTTGGATTTTCAGCAACAACAAATTTTTTATTTATTCATAGAATGTTTCTAGGTTTGTGAGGTTGAGATAAGATCAAGAGTGATTTTATGTGTGAGTTAGCCAAGTAATGTAAGGAAAGTTTCTCTTCTTGCATGTTGACTTAAAATAGCTGAGGCTATAGATGGAAGATTTATGTACCAAATCTCTAAATTTTTCAAAAGGAAATTTTGTTGTTAGGCTAAATAGAAGATCCAACATTTTGTAGGTTTTTCCCCACACTAGGGTTTCTTAGGTATATCTGTGTTATTGTGTATCTTTTATTGGCTTCTTGTTTTTTTTGCTTCCACTTTTATTAGTTGTTAGATAACCCAATGTATTAATTGCTTTAAATCAGATAGATAAATTGTTTTAACTCTATTCTGTGAATTTATTGTATCAGGTTGTTCAAATCTAATTTTTTAATGAAACATAAGATACTAAAGTTGCATACTGGTTCTCAAAAAGATTTTTTAGTTCATCATTTCATTTCATTAGTGATTTGAACTTCATAGAATACTTGAATACCAAACCAAAAAAACTTATATATATAGCAACAATTGTATCCTAGTCTAATTCAATAGCTCGAATGATAGGTTGCAATGAATCAAGAGAGTATCCAATAACTGTGATATGCATTGGTAGTCTTCTCCTCTAGTAACTCTCAAACACATATTCATTTGTAATGTGAAAAAAATTACATCAAAAAATAAATAAATATGGCTATACTACAATTTTGTACCATTGGTGTGAATTTTATCAATATGCACCCAAGTTTTTCTTCATCCACAGTTATGCATTTCTTCACATAGAACACTCATCTATCATAAGTTTTTTTGGTTTGGTATTCAAGTATTTTTAAGTTTTATATTGTGATCAAGCCTCATCAGTCTCCACTTCTTTGCATGCAACATAGGATTCACATTTATGAGTCCCAATGCCATTTTGGTCATAGAATAAACACACCTATCTATATATTTTCCTCCACATAGCTTGGCAGATCACTAAAATGTTTTATGCTTCTTGAAATTTCCTTCACTACTCATCACATTGGACTCCCTTCTTAATTTTAACACTAAACAAATATTTCCTTAAATATGGTTTCTTGCACCTAATAAACTAATCAAAAAATAAATTTATCGCCCTTCCATTTCCAAAAGTGATGACTTCCTTGAATGCCCTTGATTCACTGGAGTGCGTAGAATATCTACACTTGCCACAAATTCATCCAAAAAATAAACATACATTATACAAGTGCTACAAAAGCCACAAAGCCTTGGCTCAATACTCTGCTACTTGCTGGCTAACTTTATGCTCACCACACCAAAATTAACAATTTCTTGTTGATTTTTGTAGCTCGAAAGGTGGAATGTGGAGTTCCTTTAAAGCAACTTGAGTTGGATTTTCAAAAATAGCAGATTTTTTATTTATTCATAGAATGCTTAAGCTCGGTGAGTTTATATTAAGACCCAGGAGTGATTGTGAGTTAGCTGGTAATAAGGAAAGTTTTTTTTTTCATCGCGACCTAAAATAGCTTCAGGCTAAATATGTAGTGACGGCTGGTGGAAAAATCGTATTGTATTTCTTTTCAAAAGCGATAGTTTGCTGTTAGCCAGTCAGAAGATCCAAAATTTGTAGGTTTTTCCCCACACTAGGGTTTCTTAGGTACATCTATGTTATTGTGTATCTTTGATTGGCTTCTTGTTATTTTTTCTTTCATTGTTATTAATTGTTAAATAACCTAGTGTATTAATCGTTTTAAATCAGATAGATAAATTATTTTGATTTTATTCTATGAATTTATTATGCAATTAATATGTAGCTAGGTTATAAGAAATTAACATGGAATCAAAGCTTTAAACTTTGAATATGAAGCCAAGATTTGTGCCACAAATTTCAAGAAAAAAATTGAAATTTCGTCTCCAATTTCTCCTGTGACTATGACAACTAGTGTTCAATATGAAGACATGCTTGAGGGTGCGTCTAACTTCTTACAGTGGGAGGTTTAGATTACATATGTTCTCAAGGAGAACAAGCTGTGGATCTATGCTAGTATAGAGGTGACACCACCAACAAATGATCCTATCACAAAATTTTATCAGAGAAAATATCAACGTCATAAGATGATGCTCAAGGACAAATTACATAACACCAAGATGTCCAAAGGTGAGAGTGTGACCTCTTACTTTTCCAAGCTAACATAGGTTGAGGATGAGTTGGCTATTGCTGGAGAGATGATTGCTAAAAATGAGTTGGTGCGTATAGCCTTGAATGGTTTCTTGAAGCATTAGGAAATGTGTGTCAAGTGTGTTGTCGGTAGAGATCACCTACCTGACAGAGCAAGGCTTTGGGATGATTTTGTTTAGGAGGAGATCTGTGAAGATGCTCATCAAGGAGATTAGATGAAGAAGGGTCAAGACGAAGAAAATATTGCTCTTGCAAGCAAGGGTAAGAAGAAGTCCAATAAAGAGCAAACAATAGATTATTCTTCCAAGAGTAGGAAGAAGAAATATTTGAGCAAGATAAAATGTTTTTTGCTGCCATTAGTTGGGTCACTATGCCAATCAGTGTTTGAATAAGAAGAAAAGGGACAAGTAGAAGAAGCAAGTTGTTTCTATAGCAAAGGTCGACGAGTTTGCATCACAATTTGACAATGAGTTTTCTCTCATTGATTGTCTCTCGAGTTCAATTGCCAACAAGTTATGGTATATTGATAGTGGGCTTCTTGTCACATGACAAGAGTCTTCAGAAAGTTAGAGGAGAAGAAGTTGGATTTCTATAATGAGCTCAGAGACAATCACAAGTACCATATAATTGGTATTGGCATGGTCAAGTTTCAGAGGGAGTCTCACAAAGCTCTGTTGGTGGAGGAAACGTTCTATGTCCTTGGAATGACAAAATTTAATCTCCGTTTCTACTTTGGAAGACAAGGGTTACATCATGACCTTTGAGAGGGGAAAAGTCTATATTCATTCCAAGGATTCTAAGGTTGTGAAAGTGATTGGAGTCAGGCATGGTAGCTTATTTCAATTAAATTTTGAGCCAACACATGCATTGGTAATTAGTTGTAAAGGGCTAGGAGAAGTATGGTATAGGAGGAAGGCTCACCTTCACCATGATGCACTTAATATTCTCAAGGAAAGAGTGATGGGGTTGCCTGAGATGAAGACAAAAAAGCATGAGGTGTGCAAAGGTTGTGCACTTGGGAAATATGCCAAGACTAGTTTTCCAAGAAAAAACACTAGATCCAAAGGGATTTTGGATCTTGTACACTCAGATGTGTGTGGGCCCATGACAACAATATCCTTGAATGGGTATGAATATTATGTTATTTTCATTGATGACTTCTCCAAGAAGACATGGATATATTTTTTGAAGAATAAAGATGAGGTATTTAGTAGGTTCAAAATGTTTAAGGCTCTCATGGATAACCAAACTAGGAGGAAAATTAAGATACTAAGGTTTGATAATGGAGGTGAGTATACCTCGAATTCCTTCAAATATTTCTACACTCAAGAAGGTTTCAAGAAAGAGCTGACAGTTCCATACAACCCTCAACAGAATGGGGTTGTTGAACGGAAAAATAGGGTTATATTTGGAGCATCCAAGGCCATGCTTCATTATTAGGATTTTCCTTGGTTCTTATGGGAAAAAGCTTGTAATACAACTATATATTTGGAGAATAGGAGCTCTCACAAAGTGTTGGAAAAATTGACTCCACAACAGGCATTCATTGGTAAGAAACAAGATTTGGGGCACATTCGCATCTTTGGATGCCTTTTGTACTGTCACATTCCAATGAAGAAGAGAACCAAGTTGGAACCAATTGCAAAGAAGGGTATCCTTGTTGGGTATAGTGAAACTTCTAAGGCCTATCAGTTTTACATTCCTACCCTAAGGAAAATAGTTGTTCTCAAAAATGTGAAGTTCGAGGAAGAGAGGGCTCTTCAAAAGTCTAACAACTTGATGAATGAGAAGGAGCAATCACCCATGATTGAGGCAGCACAAATTCCTCAAAATTTAGTCATGCAAGCTGGAGAGTAGAGCAAGCAGGACGAGCAAACTAATCAAAAGGAGGAACAAATAATTCCTTAGTTTCACACTCCTATTACCAATAAGAGAAGAAATAGGGCGGCTGAAAACACACTAAGAGAGGCCCAAGAGTATGTTGGTGATCCATAGGATTCAATCAGATAGAGAAAGGCTCCCAGACATTATTCTTAGTATGTGGCACTTATGAGTGAATTAATTGAAGTAGAATCTTCCAGCTTTCAGGAGGCATCCCAACACCAAGTATGGAAGGATACCATGGTAGAAGAGTATCCCTCCATCATGAAGAATAATGTGTGGGAGGTGGTACCATGACCAAAAGCTAAGTTTGTGGCGGGCTCAAGATGGTTGTATAGGATTAAGCATGCTAAAAATGGTAATGTGAAAAAATTTAAAGCTCGGTTTGTGGCTAAGGGATTTTCTTAAAAGGAAGGGATCGACTATCATAAGAATTTCACTCTGGTGGCCAAGTACTCATCCATAAGAGCTATCATTTCTGTAACATCATAGAATAGAACAACTAGAAGGATTTGAAGCACATGGGAGGGATTCTCATGTATGTAGGTTGAAAAGAGCATTGTATGGGCTCAAGCAGGCTCCAAGGGCATGGTATTCATGTATTGACAATTACGCAGAGTGTGGGCTTCATCAAGAGTAAGGTAGATCCAAACCAATACTATGTTCAGGTGAAGGGTGAACTTCTCATATTGGTATTATATTTTGATGACCTATTTCTCATAGGGTCGGAGGAGCTCATAGCATGCTATAAGCGGGATCTTTTAGGAGAGTTTGAGATGAAGGAATTTGGGTTGATGCACTACTTTTTGGGATTAGAGTTATGGCAGAAAGAGGGAGAGATATTTCTTGGGCAAGGAAGTACTTGATATCTTGAAGTGATTTAGGATGGAGAACTGTAATTTAATGTCTGTGCCACTTTTGACTAACTGGAAGAAGATTGATGCCTCAAAATCAGAGGTAGTGGACTTGACTTTATAAAGACAATTGATAGAATCTCTTATGTATCTAGTCAACACCAAGCTAGAATTTTTTTTGCAATGAACTCACTTAGTTAGTTTATGGTGGAACTTAAACATGTGCACTAGATAGTTGTGAAGCGTGTTTTGAGGTATCTCTAAGGAACAGTTGATTATGGGCTAAAGTATGTCTAGTAGGATGGAGTGAAGCTTGAGGGGTTTACTTATGTAGATTGGGTAGGTAGTATAGCTGACCAGAAGAGCACTTCAAGATGCTATTTTAGTTTGGGATCAGGAGCAGTCTCTTGGTACAGCAGGAAATAGAAGTCAGTTGCACTGGGTTCTGTGGAAGTTGAGTATATGGCAACTAGTATGGCTACATGTGAGGCTATCTAGCTTTGAAAACTTCTAGCTAGGCTCTTTGATCAGGAGCTAGATCCTATAGTCATTTACTATGATAATTAGAGTTGTATCAAACTCTCTGAGAATTCATTGTTTCATGACAAGTCAAAACATACTAAGATCAAGTACTACTTCATCATAAATTTTGTGGAGAAGGTGATAGTGAAGCTCCAATACATTCCTATGGATGAACAGATAGTAGATATCATGACCAATGCCTTGATGAACAGTAAGTTTGAATTTTTTAGGGATAAGTTGGGTGTTGTGCAGAACACCTTCCTCGCTAAGAGGGAGTTTTTATTTTTGTAGCTTGAAAGGTGGAATTTGGAGTTCTTTAAAGCAACTCGAGTTGGATTTTCAGCAACAATAGATTTTTTATTTATTCATAGAATGTTTCTAGGTTTTTGAGGTTTAGATAAGATCGAGAGTGATCTTATGTGTGAGTTAGCTGAGTAAAGTAAGGAAATTTTTTTTTCTTGCATGTTGATTTAAAATAGCTGAGGTTGTATATGTAACATTTATATAGAAAATTTGTATTGTATTTTCAAAAGGAAAGTTTGTTGTTACCCTAAATAGAAGATCCAACATTTGCAGGTTTTTCCCCACACTGGGGTTTCCTAGGTATATCTGTGTTATTGTGTATCTTTGATTGACTTATTATTTTTTCTTCCACTATTATTAGCTGCTAAATAAGCCAGTGCATTAATTTTTTTTAAATTAGATAGATAAATTATTTTGACTCTATTCTGTGAATTTATTGTGCCAATTAATCTATAGCTAAGTTATAAGAAATTAACATTTCAATTTCTCATTTCTCTCCAATAGGAAAGGGCAGTTCACATTCTCTATGCCATAAAAGAAAATATACATCGCTAAAATGAATCTCCATCACACCATTTTCATCATTCAAAGGCACAAATTTTAGAGAGCCGCTAAATGATAGTGAATAGTTGATATATCATTGCTACTCAACATAAACATATATAAAGGAGAATATGCATTTTTTTTATGTGAAGATTCAAACTTGACACCACTTAGATAAGTAGTGCAACATCTCTACCATTGCACCAAGCGTCCTCCAACAAAAATATATATGTTGTAACTGTAACTAAACCAATAACTATAGCAGTAGTTTGATCAACAATGTAATACCTAGAATTATAGGAAGCTGATGGGAGGCGGGGGAAAAGTCACAGTTTGAATCTTTGAATAGTGTGGCCGGGTGGGGGTTGAGGAATCTCGGTGAGAATCACCGGAGATTTCTTGAGTCGAAAAATAAGTCGAGCTCTCTCTTGAAAAAGGGCGTTTGCAAAAAGGTCAGTGGACCAGTGGAAGGATGGAATTTCAACCTAGATTGGGAAGTGATGATAAATCCAAGGCTACCATAGACACAGCCGAAAAAAGGGATGAAAAGGGGTAAAACGTGGTCTTCGTTGTTTGGTGTTAAGCCAAATGAAAAATCATCTTTCCCCCCTGTGCGCATTCTTTCTGACCCAGGGTTAGGAAATTTTTCTATTTCTGTGCCGGACGAAATCATAGACCATAGTATTGCAAAGATGGAGAATGTTCTGGTCGAAAAGTTTTTGGGTCCTAGACCTAATATTGAAATTGTAAGGGAGTTTGTTAAGAACAAATGGAAAACCAGTGGACTGGTATCGGTGGCGGCGCTTTCTAAAGGATTTTTTGCCTTTCAGTTCACTTGCAAAGAGGATTCCAGGGCTGTCAGGAGTGGTGGCCCTTGGGTTATCAGAAAGTCTTCCTTGGCCCTGAAGAAGTGGCCTTCTAGGGTTGATTTGTCTAACTCCATTTTTGAAATGGTGCCAGTTTGGTCTAGATTGCCTGGTCTTCCTATGGAATATTGGAATACAGATATATTTAATGGGATTGCTAGCTCCTTTGGAGAACTCTTGTCCATTGATACAATGACTGTGGCCAGAAAGAGATTAGTCTTTGCTAGAATCTGTGTAGGGGTCTCTCAAAATGCTGATCTCCCTTCATCAATTGACATCCAATCCAAGTTGGGTGTTTGGAAGCAAGCTATTTAATTCGAGACCACACCCTTTGTTTGCTTTAAATGTTGAAAGTTTGGGCATTGGGAAAAAAAGTGCCCGCTAAATAATAAAAGTGAAAAGGAGAAAGTTGCTAACCCTAAGACTATATGGAGGAAAAAATTTGAGGAGGAGAGGAAATTTTTTTCCCCTGGTGCGAAGGAGAATCTTCAAAGACACACTTCTGCTCCTGATCTGAAGGAGAACCATAGATGTTTGCATAAGGATGCTTGCCCTGGTATAGAATGTACTAGCTCTTCAGATCCTAAGGATCCTAAACCCATGACCTCACCACATGTGGATAGTAAGGAAAAAATTTACTCTATGGAAGGAGCCTAAGATATTCAGAAGAAGGTTGAAATAAGCTGTGAAGAAATGGGTTTTGTCTCGCCTTCACCTTTGGTATTGGCTGGTAGAATGAATGTGCCTGGTCTTGAGGAAATACCCATTAAGGGTTTTTCCCTAGAGATAGGAATACCTTTCCCTTCTCAAATTCTTGTTGATAGCCCTTGCTCAAAAGGGGAACAGGATCTGGAGAACGCCACTCTGGAAGTTGTGAGGGATACTTTTGATACCCGAAGCATGAAAATGAAAACACCTAATGTTAATAGTCCAAAAGCCAAGAATGGCTTAATGGATACCCTTCCTTGGGATCAGAGGATTTTTTCTAAGAAGGGTTGGGAATCAGGAAGAGAGTTGGAAAGCCAAGATGAGACTGAATGGGAGGAGGTTATTTCACATTCAAGGTCAAAGAAGGAAAGAAAAAGGAGGATGGACACCTCAAGTGGAATGATCACAAGAACTAGGGCCAAGGTGGACTGTGGGAATAATAAGCGAAGCGAGGGCAGGAGATCAGAAAAATGGCAAAGGGAACACGGCAGCCTTCAGGATATTGCGGATGGGATCCAAATGACCATCCTAGAGATACTTCAATCCCCAGGTAAGAAATGAAAATCATGTCTTGGAATATAAGAGGGCTAAATAGCCATCATAAAAAGGATGTTTTGAAAAAATTTGTTAGGGACCACAAACCTGACATTCTTCTTGTTCAAGAAACAAAAATGCCTAAAGATAAAGTAGAATGCTTTAGAATTTTTCAGAACTATGGGGCTCATGGGAATAGTTTTGTCGGTGCTTCGGGGGGAATTGTTACTTTTTGGAACAAGTTGTTTATTAGAGGTGAGCCCTTAATGGAGAATGGTAATCTTGTGGCCACTAGATTTACTCACATAAGAGACAACTTTTGCTGGATTCAATCCAATATATATGCCTCGAATTGTAAGAATGCTAGAAATTCCTTTTGGTGTGAGTTGTCTGCTTTTCGAAAGTGTTTTACTAATGAGCACTAGGTGGTCATGGGAGACTTCAATACTCCTCTCCTGAATGATGAAAAATTTGGGGGTTCTCAAATTAATTGGGATAGCAAATCTGGCCTCTCTGACTTCATTAACAGTAATGCCCTGATAGACCTTGACCTGCAAGGCACTTCATATACTTGGACTAATAGGAGGATTGGGCCTGATTTGATCCAAGTGAGACTCGATAGGGACCTTGTTTCTGGTCAATGGTTTATAGACTATTTTTGTGCTTTGAGAGCTCTATCAAGTGTGGGATCTGATCATTTTCCCATTTGTCTAACAATGGATCCTACCAAGGTGAAAAAGAATTCCCCTTTCAGATTTGAAAAATTCAGGTTATCTCATCCTCAAATCTTTGAGGAAATCAGGAGATGGTGGAATATTGATATTTCTGGTATAGCTATGTTTAGGATTGCAAAAAAATTAAAGGAAGTGAAATTTAATCTGAGGAGATGGAAAAAGGATGCCTTTGGGAATATCTTTGGAACTAAGATGGATATTCAGGGTAAACTTCAGGAGATATAGGCTAAAATCTAGAAATGGGGGTACATTGATAATTACAGAGAAAAGGAAAATGAACTTCTCACTCAGTTGCATGACATCATTACTAAAGAGGAAGTTTTTTGGCGGTGAAGATCTAGGGTGTCTTGGCTTACTGAGGGTGATAGGAACACCAGATTTTTTCATCTGTCTGCTTCGAAACATAGGGCTGCAAATAGAATTGCTTACATTGATGTAAATGGGACTAGGTTTGAGGAGGAAGATGATATCAAGAAATAGGTTGTCCTTTTTTACAATAACCTTCTTTCTTGTAATGGAGAGATTGTGCTTGATGCTCAAGACTCCTTGCTTGAGGCTATACCCCAGGTGATAGGTCATAATGAAAATTCTATGATCACTGCTATTCCTTCCAAGGCTAAAATAAGGAAAGGCATTTTCTCTTTTGATGGCAATAAAGCTCCCGGACCTAATGGGTTTCCTTTATTCTTCTTCCAAATGTTCTAGGAAATTGTTGAGTTGGATGTTGAGAAGGCTATCAAGGAATTCTTTGGATCAAGATGTCTTTTGAAAGAACTTAATGCTACTTTTGTGGTCCTTATTCCAAAAAAACTTGGGGCTTTGGAGTTTCAAGCTTTTCGGCCAATCAGCCTATGCAATTCTATCTATAAAATCAGTTCGAAGGTCTTAACTACAAGAATGCTTTCTTTGCTTCCTCAAATGATTTCTCCACAACAGAATGGTTGTGTGCCAGGTAGGTACATTCTGGACTCAGTTATCACCGTTCATGAGAATTTACATTATTTAATGGTCTCAAAGACTGAAGGGTTTATTCTTAAACTGGAAATTTCTCAAGCCTATGATCGGGTAGATTGGAATTTTTTATTTAAAATCCTGGTGAAGTTTGGTTTTAATAACAAAGTCATCCAGCTGGTGAACCATCTTGTTTCAACGGTTACTACTTCTGTCATTGTGAATGGGTCACCTTCGAGGTTTTCTCAGACTTCCAGAGGTCTCAGATGGGGAGATCCTATCTCTCTTATTCTGTTTACAATTTTGGCTAAGTGTTTGGGAAGAAATATTAAAAAGCTTATTGATCAAAGATCCCTTGTTGGTCTAAGGCGTTCCTCTTCTCTTCTAACCTGTTCCCACCAAAAATTTGTTGATGACACCATTCTCATGGGAAGATCTACTATGACTGAAGCTAAGACTTTCAAAAGGTTCTGAATCTTTATGAATATGCTTTTGGGCAAGTTGTTAATAGGGGAAAGAGTTCAATTTTCTTCCTCAACACTCTTGAGCATAGACAAGTTAAACTTGTTCAAATTCTTGGCTGCCGGATTGAGCCTCTACCATCAACCTATCTTGGCTTGCCTCTATGCTCTAAACCCTCGGACTCATTTTGGATCTCTTTGGTTGAAAAATTCAATAAGAAGTTGTTGGGATGGAAAGGAGCTCTTCTCAATCAAGCTAGAAAAATCTAGCTCCTCAAGGCTTCTTTGCAAAATTTACCTGTGTATGCTTTCAGTTTATTTAAAATTCCTGCTAAATATGCTAAGGCTATTGAAAAAATTCTGAAAAGGTTTCTCTGGTCTGGTGTGGAGGATAAGAAGAGACTGCCACTTGTAGGTTGGGACCTGGTGTGCAAACCTAAATCGAGAGGTGGCCTGGGCTTAAGAAAAATCAAAGTGCTGAATCTGTCCCTTCTTGCTAAACAGCTCTGGAGAAATCTTACTCTGAGAGGGGAATGGCAAGATACCTTAAAAGCCAAATACTTTAGCAACTATGAGTCTCATAATGATGTTATTAATTCTTCTTTTTTACCTCGTGGGTCTGTCTGCTGGAATGATATCAGTAGAGGTAGAAAGTTGCTGGAAATGGGGATTGGTTGGCTTGTAGGAAAATGAAATAATGTTAGATTTTGGGAAGACAGATGGCTTTTCAAGGATGCTTTAATCAGAAATGAGAAATTTAGTAAATGGATGAATGATTGTAAAAGGGAATTCAGGGTCTTGGTCAAAGATTACTGGAGGAATGGGGATTGGGTTGATTTGAAGACCATCAGTCTGGATCTTAGCCCTATTCAGTCTGCCTTCAGGGCCCTAAGATTGGTTCAACACTAGGTGGATGATCTTGCTGTTTGGATAGATAATTCGTTTGGCGTTTTTTCAGTTTCTTCTGCTACTTCCATGATGGTTAGTCTGCAGGAGCCTCTTCCCTTCTGGGCTAAGGCTTGGATTAATCTCTTGATTCCTAAAATTAATATTTTCTATTAGATCATGCTATAGAATAAGATTCTCACTTTGGACAATCTTGGCAAGAGAGGAATTCATTTACCTAACAGATGCTACATGTGCAAGAATGATGCTGAGACTATTAATCATCTTTTCCTTCATTGTCCTTTTGTTTCGCACATCTGGGGAAAAAAATTTGCGCATCTTGAAATGGCTTGGGTTTCCCTTGCTTCGGTCGAAGATTTTTTCTTGCAATGGAAAGCTCCATCAAAAAACCCTTTTGTGCATAGGCTCTGGTCTATTATTCTACCTTTTGTTTCATGGAGTATTTGGAAGGAAAGGAACAATAGAGTGTTTAGGGAAAAAGAGAAGTTGGAGGGGAACTTGTATGAAAAAATTGTTAGGGCTATAAAGGAAAATTTATCTTTAATCCCTAGAAAAATAGTTGATAAAGTTACTTGGTCTCCTTTTGATATTGCTACTGCTAAAAAGTGGAATTCGAAATTAGTTGCTTTAAATGTCCCCATGCCGGCCTTTTGTGGGAGGGAGAATGCTAGTTGGACTTTGCCGCCTTTGGGTTGGGTGAAAGCCAATTTCGATGGTGCTACAAAAGGCAATCTTGGGAAAGCTAGTAGTGGGTATGTCTTAAGGGACAATATGATGGCTTTTATTGTGGCTTTTCCTGTGGACATCGGTACCCAAACTAATCATGTTGCGGAAGCTGTTGGGGCTTATCATGCGGTTAACTTGACTTTCAATATGAATACAAAATGTCTTTGGTTGGAGGGTGATTCTAAGAATATAATAAACTGCATTCTTGGGCTTACCCCTCCTTCGTGGACCATTAAAAAGTGGATCGAAGATACAATTTCCTTATTAAGTAAATTCAACAAAGTGAAAGTTTTCCACGCCTATAGAGAAGCCAATAAGGTGGCGGATTACTTTGCCAATGAAGGGGTCAAGAAGGGCGGGGAAAACACGTGGAGGAAGAATGATTACCTCCATTATGAGGTGAAAGCTCTAATTTATTATGATTCAATGCATGGAAGAGAATTTTTTCTTCGCCATGATGAAGCGGATAAAGATTATGTATGTCGAGTTCATTAGATTTGATGGGACCGAAGTCATTTTCCTTTTCAAGAAGAGTTTTCGGCACGCTTTCTAGGTGTCTGGGAAAATATGCCTAAACAAGACCCAAAGCAATTGTAGGGTATGGTATAACAGAGCTTTGAAGATGGGGGAGAGAGAAAACGTGTTGAGCCGAGCTACTTTCAAGAGCACAAAAAGAATGCTAAAGCTTGGGAAAAAATTGAAAAGGGAGGTTTAGTCCCATTTTTGGAAAAGCTCCATGGAACTGACGAGAAGGTGTTGGACTATTTCGCCAAAAACTGGAAAAATGGTGAGATTGTGTTGTTTGGCAGGAGTGTTAAGCTGAATGAGCAAATCATTTGTGAGATTACTGGTCTTTCGACTGAGGATGTGAAATTTTATTGGGACTGTCAGTTCTCTGATGAAATGGTTATTAGATTTCCTAAAAAAGATAAGGAGAAGGTTAAGCTGGTTAAGGTTGCTAATAGCTACTTTGATGTGGAGTCCATTAAATCTATCTGGAGGAAAGTTTTGAGAGTCATTATGGAGTACATCACGGTTGATGGGCACTTCACCAGGGCATATGGTTATCACTTTTCCATTTTGAACCACTTCCATCACAAGGTTCGTATCTCTTTGCCTTTTTATTTATTCTCTTCTTTGAAGAATTTCCTTGATGAAGTTGAAAGAAACCCTAGGCAGATTTCTATTATTCACCCTAGTCTTGTCAGGCTCATCTTTGAGCATTTTTAAAATTTACTTGCTTTGCCTAAAAATGTTGTTGTTGGGGAATTGGATGATGAGGATACAAAAAGTAGCAGGGAGAACGATCCCCTAGCCCCTCTTGCTTTTGCCCTTGTTGGTTCTAAAACCATTGTTCCCCAGTCCCTTTCTTGTCAGAATGTCCTTATGGGTTTTGCTCTGCCTTTTTTTCTTAATCCATAGCCTTCGCTTGATTGCCCTATCCCGGGTTTTGCTTCGCCATCTTGTCTTAATCCCCAGCCATCTCCTGGTTGCCCTACCCCGGGGTTGGTCTCTAGTTTTAAAGGTACCTTAGTTACAAAATTGGTCTCGTACTTTGGAAATTCTCTGGAAATTCATTCTGATAAACCTATGGTCATTAAAGATTCGGCCCCTAGTGCCCTTGCATCTGGAAGATTTGTGAATTCCCCTAAAAATTCCCCTAATAAGGGTGAAATTAATTCTGCCCTGAATAACCTCAGGCCTGAGGACATAATGGGTGTGGTAGAAAAAAGTACTGATGGATTTTTCACTATTCTTAAGTGGGCCTAGAAGGAAGTTTGTGATTTGAATGGTCATAATAGAGATCTCAGCAACAGAGTCATGGAATTGGAGTAGAAGGTTAGCTGGAGTTGTAATGAGAATGAAGGATAGGACACCCCCTTACCGGGGAAAAGACAACAGTTGCAGGAGGAAATATTGACTAGGCTGGAGAGCAATATGTCCAAGATTGGCCAAAATATCAGAGCCACTATGGCGAATAATCATAAAATTACTAGGAACAACACCATTATCATCAATGCTATGGTGGAAAATTTAGAAAAAAATCAAAAGGGCTCGCTGGTCGTGGACTTGGATGTGGACAGAGGTTGTAGCAGAGCTGTTGTTGAAGGGATTTCAGCTCGCACCTGGGCTAATACGAAGAGGAAGGCCCCTGCATCTCCACATATAGTTCAAATCCTCAAGCAGGGGTTACAGGATATGAGTGAAGTTGAAAAGGAAGCCGAGGAGTTGATGAACACCTTGGAGTAGTGCTGCTATGGTCGTTTATGGCTTTTTGGCGGTCCTTTCTTTGGACCTTGTCTCTTTTTGCTGTCATTTCCTTTTTGAGACAGTTGTCTATTTGTTCGAACTTTTTATGCTCTATCTTTGTTTGTTTTAACTCTGTGGTTTTAGGTCCCTGTAAAACCTATTTTTTCCTTTTCAAAAACAAACACTCCAATAAACCTTGAAGAAACATATAGAAAATGCTTCAAAATCTTGAGAAAACAAGGATGTAACATAATAAGTGAACATGAAATTCAACAAATCTTACAGAAAAAACCAATAGATGAAAACACAAAGGGCTTAGGATATCAATACCCCTCTCATAACAACAAGCCTCCTAGAGAATATCTAAGGATTCTTGATGATGGTACAATGATCTTTCATTCCCCTCATGATCTGAATGTTCTCCTTCCTCGAGAGCAACCCTTGATTAATAACAATTTCAAGGATGAGAGGATCACTTTCGGTCCTCCTTCAATTAGAGAGGAGGGTGAATATAGCAAATGCAAGAGGCCTTACAAGTTAGAAAAATTGAATTCTCCTCACCCACCACCTAAAAGTGAATGAAAATTAAAAATTATTCTCAACCACGAATTAATATTATTACCACCTATGAACTAACTAGTGCTATATCCTAAAGATGCAAGATTTACATATTGTGCATATCATCGAGTTCTTGGACATAGTCATGATGAGTGTCGTGCATTGAAAGGAATATTGAGCAAACATCACTTTGATGGAAATAATTTCTATCTAATGATCACGTAACACACTCTCGTACTCTTTGTCATGTAATAGTTGTAGAACACTCTCTTCTCACTATTACATGACCTTTCCCATCACCTACCTTAGCTCATTCTTGTCTTGCACTATGTGGGGGAAAGCAATTGTTAGCCTTGTCCTTGTAATGCATTTTTCATTGTCCCTTTGGTCTGTCATCCACCTTCTGCTTATACAGACTGAGATTGGGGAGGTAGATGACTTTTGCATATAGGTGGATTCACATTTTCCTTACTAGTATTTTTCATTTTCTTTTCTTTTTCTTTTGTGTTATTGCATGTGCGTAATGTGATCCCCTATGATGTTTTGTTTGATGTTTTAGACTTTGTGACATTCCTCTATTGGTACCTTCATTCTTCTCTATGTCATGCATCACACTCACCTTTTTATCTTTGTATTTTTCTTGTTTTTTCCTTTGGGATGATTACATTGAGACATCTTATAAGCCCCTCTTATGTTAACCCAAGATTTTTCCTTTCCTTTCACTTTGTCTTTGTGTTTCCTTTAGGATAATAATAAGGGATCAAGATATCTATGTCTCCTCTATGTTGTTGACTTCAAAAAATATTCTCCTTTTTCCTTTACCTTTTCTTTTTCACCTATCTCGTGTTTTACTTTTGGGGATGATGCAAGGCATCAATGCATCCTATGTCTCTTCCATGTTGACCCAAAAGGTTTTTCCTTTTTTTTGCACTATTTGTATCATTCTTTAAGTTATATGTGTATTTGGGGGATGATGACAATTCCAAGCTCTCTAAAAAACTCATTGCAGCAAAGAACATACTAACCCCAAATCCATAGATCCCTTATGTGTTCAGTGTTTTTGGGGGCAACCCCTCTTCCTTTCCATTTTCTCTTGCATGATGCAGCTTTACTCAGAAACATATTACTTGGCATAGGGCTTTCCAAGTTGGCTCCCATGTCTTCTTTCTTGTTGTCATTTTTCATTTTCTACTTTAAAGTAATTTCTCATAGTATGGTGTTTAGAAATTCCTTTAAAGTGGGGACATACATTGGTATTATTCTTTTTCATTTTCCTTTATCATGGTTCTTAGTGTAGCCTTCTTACTTCATATGATGAATTTTTCACTTTGAGGATGATATTTGGTATGATGTATTTCATGATGATGATCTATCTTAGCATATTACATTCCTCTTAGTGGCTTGATGTGACATACTACATCCCCTAAGTTGCGAATCGTCTATTCTTTGATCAATTCTCTCTCAAAGAAATTAGGCATAATGTTCCCTAAGAAATACTCTTGTGAACATCATTTGCATTTTTCATTTTGCATTTTTTATATGGCCACTTTGCATAACATAGCTTGCATGCTCATGGAGCCATCATTTTTATTCATGAGTGCCAAGCATAGAAAGTTTTGCTTGTCTCATCAAGCTCAAAAAATCATTTATATGCGGTGCCTTATTAAAGTTATGAGGAGGTATAACTTTGGTATGGTTGAGAAGGAAGCCCAATCTGAGCCATGAATTTCCCCATAGCCACTTGCATGTGTGTGAGTGCATACTAGCCATGAGTGTATGTTTCTCACCCTTTTAGGACTTCTCACCTGACATATAGTGAAAAGTTATGTCACCTTAGAGTGAGTGTACATTTTTCTGGAAAAATAGCCTAGATCGAATCCACATCATGATGAACAAATGGTCGAAGCTTGATCTGATCCTTTTCTTCCTTTTCTTTCTTTTACTTCTTTTCTTTTTCTATTTTTCATCTTTGCTAGTGTATGATTGGTCTTTTCGCTACTCTTTACATCATTTCTATGAGTGTTCCTTTGTGCTTATATTTGATTTTCCATGGGATCTTGATCCTGGGGGCTTGATCAACCCTCTTGATTTTTTTTGTCTCATCTCAAAAGAATTGGTTCATTAGGACCCCTCTTGGTGTGTATTTTTCTACTATAGTGTGAATTTTTATCAGGTTTATCCTCTCACTAAAGTGGGGGCTAAATGTATTGTCAAAAAAATTGTTCTTTGACATTTTTCACACTCATTTAGATCTTTCTTATGGATTTTCACTTAATGTTTACTTGATTTAGTTAAAATTGTAATGTGGATAACACATTCACATTAGGTCTTGGGACCTTGTTAACTAAAAGGATTCAAATGGTACCTTACCTAAGTGTTGTAAAGTGTAGTAACACACTTTCACACTTTTCTAGGGTCTTGTTAATAAAACCTCTTTTCATCATTTTCCAAGCCTTATTTCAAAGTGTTGTAAAGCGTTTTAATATAATTTCACACTTTTCTAGGCTTTTCAATAATAATTGGGCTTTTTAATGCTTTAATTGACCCAATTTTGCATCCAGAGGGCTTACTTATGTGTATTTTTGAGAATAATCATGACAAATATCATTTAAAATATCAAAATCTCGAAACCCACCTTAAACACCTAAGGTGGGATTCATTTGCCACTATGGGATAATATGTCACCTTAGGTGGGGCCCATTCACCCAAGGTGGTGAAGGAGTCCCATTTAACTCAAATTTCAAATTTAATTCAAAATTCTGGCAGACTTTTATTCTCAAAGATCTAAGGCCAGTCTATGATGTTGGAATTTTGGGAATTATTTCATAATTAAGTATAAATACAAGCTCATTTCCCTCATTTTCATACCTATAAAATTTTACAATCATTCCAGCATATAGTTTACAAGATAATTTGAGCATTCAAGGAATTTCAAGAACAGATTATCAAGCATTCAAGAGATTCTTCAAGTTTCATTCATCATGTCAAAGATTGCTTGCATCATGTTGTTTTGGAGCTAACAATTTTGGTGTAGGATTTGTAAGCATTGCATTCAATATTTATCAACATCAATCTAGTTTTCAATTCCACATCCATTGGATTCATTATCTACATGTTTACAACATCTTATTGCAAGGGTTTGGTGAGTTGCAACATCAATATTTGTTCCTTCATCATTCTCCATTCTATTTCATTTCATTTCAAAGATTTAATTACCAACAAGGGGTTTGACCAAGGGAAACCCCTATTCACTAACCCCCACAACATTTTCCCCTCTTATTTTGTGTGATTTGCAAGGCTAGGTTACAAATTTACCAAGAGTTTAAGATCAAAAAAGTGATCAAAGAAACTCAAAGTTGTCAAAATCCACAGAGAAGCTTGAAGAAGACCTACATGATGAATTCTACAATTTTGGATATGGAAAATAGTCGAGAAGTGTAGAGGAGACCAAGGGATACAATTTTCCTGTTTTCAATTTCCAAAAATCTAGGAGTGGACTAATTTGCCACTATTGGTGAATGAGTCCCACTACCCAAGCCTAAACAAGAATTTTACAAATTTGAGTACCCATTTGTCCAAAACCCATTCTGACACATTTCTCTCGAAGCTAGACTAAGTCACCCAACTTGGCATATGAGTCCCAATCAACATCAATATTATAATTTTTAGGATTCCAGAGCTTTTTTCGATCTCCAGCAAGTTTCCAAGTGCACATCTCCAGTTTCACAGCTTTTTATTATATTTTACTTGCATTCTTAGGTCATTTAGTATTATTTTGCATATCACACTTTGTTTTCAAACATCTTGCATTTTCCAAGTTTACACTTGGTGGTGAACCCTTATTTGTTGTTATCCTTTCCCTAGAACTCCCCCTTTGTCAGATTTCAATCTTCTTTGCATTGAAATCTCAAGGATTTGTTCTTGAGTGAATAAGTGACATTTTGTCTCTCTCCTTTTAGGTCCAAAACCCTAGAAGTGAAAGAGGGCACAAAATAATACTATTCAAAAGGTATTATAGTCACTAAGTTGGCCAAAATTCATAATGTACTACTTATTCCAAAATATGATTTAGTCACTTTCCCCTATTGTATAACAAGGTGAAAAATAGAGTGGGTGGAACACATGAAAAAATGAAACATAAATAGGATGAGGAATACAAATGAGGACCTATAATATGGTGAAGTCTATTTTATTACACATGCTATCTAGAAGTAGGTTTTAACCATGGTACTTGTACAATGTGGCACTAAAGGTTGTTCTCAACATAAGATGTTTTTTTATCTTTACTCATTTTTCATATTTATTATTCATTTTTCAAGTTTTTAGGATATCAAGAATAGCATCTATTTTCTAGTTTTTCATTATGACAACTCCCCCAATGTGTCATAGAAATGGTTTTCAATAGAGTTCACTTATTTCTCATTTTTTTTAGTTATTTGAATGTTTTGAATTTTTTGGTATTTTTTAAGTTGGATATTTATTAGATTAACCATGGATGTAATTGATTTACACAATTTTTATAATCAATATAAAACTATAAAGACCTATTCTTCATGTTTTTTATGATGGAGATTTTTCTTATATAATTGAAGATGATTAGAGTTATTGAGTCATCTTTGATCAAGTTGTTTTTACTTAGGAAACAATGTTCTAATATTTCAATGGTGAACAAATAATTTTTATTTTTTATACCACATATATCATTGTACACCTCTTTTATTAAGAAAGAACCCCCTTTGGAATTAAGATATCTTCTTAACATATCATTGAAGCTTCTTTGATATGTTGTTCTATAGGGATGGTGAAAAGGATTAATGATGGATACAAATTTTGTGGTGTATGTGAAATAGGTTGGGCGGTAAGGTGTAATGATAAAGGAATTTACATGTCATGATATAATGGATAGTTTTGACTAACAATACTATAAAAAAAATTTATTCAAGGATATTAGACATGGGGACTAAAAGTTTTGTTGACCAATAATTGGCAGTGATGAATATTATGCGACATTTCCTAAAAGGGTTCAATAAAGACAATGCCCTATACTCTTTTATCATTTATTTTAGTTATTTATTCTTTCATTTACACACTAATTATATTATAAAGGATATTGGAATCAATATTTATATGTATTAACCTTATCTTATTCTTTTCCAAAGGACTATTGACACATTGAAAATTTCAAGGAAAGGCAGAGTTGCTTAGATATTGATGTCTCAAAGGGTTTTTCATTACTAGGTTCATTATTTTTTTATTTTCTTACTATTTTTTCAATTTTTTAACTGATAGCATCTTAATGAGGTTTTCCTTGGGGTAGTTACATTTTTCATTTTTTCATTTTTTGTTCTTTTAATTTTGTTTGAATTTTAAAGACTAAGGAAATTTTCTTATTCCCTTGAATATGTTGCTAGATCCAATTATATATCAAAATATTTATTATCGTTATTGATTAGAAAATATTCATGCAGTAGCATTAACTCATATCTAGCTTTGCCATTTTCAAATATGTGCAAAGTCATAGGATCTTGTTGGTCCTTGGAAATGAGGTCTAGATGGATTAGTGGAAGATATAGAAAGTGTAATGGAAAGTTTAATATACAAATAAATATTTTATTAAAGAGGGTAGCCAGCTTATTAGAGGCTTTGAAGTCCTATCTCTTTAAACTTTGAACAATGGGAGAAGAGCTTACCACAATATTAGAGGCACTGACTAGTATTGTAGGATTCTTCCAAGAATTGGCTCAAGTGGCCCCTATTTATGTTATAAAAATCATTTTTGTTTTATATTGCATATTCTCACACATATGTGGTTATTTTTGATATATGGATTGGTATTTTTTGGGTTGTAATTATTGTTTTTGTAGAAGAGGAAGTTATTGTTAAGTGGATTGATATGTTTAGTTTTATTTTTTGATAGGTTTTTATTATTGATATTTGGGGGGGGGGTGCATATGCTATTACTACTAGCAGCTCTATGTACTAACACACAACAATGAGCTGATAGGCAGAGAGCGACATGAAAGGAAAGTGATGTGTAGATAGTGAGACTAGAAGAACATTAGAATGTGAATGGAATGAGTGGGTACAATAGCTATGAAAGGCATATGCAACATTGGGTATATGTCATAGAAGATGTAGACAATATAGTTACATATTAGGGAACCCAACGAACAATACAACTCTACAAAGTCAAACATGCAAAATCCTCAAGGAAACACAGTGGGGCTCATATACCCATTATTTTTCATTATCAAAGCATCATCTAAATAATAGATTACATCATCTATAACAATATTAGGGTTAATGAGATCACAATAAGATTGGGCTTCATCCATTGTACACACGAGAAAATGAATATCATTTTTATGATTAGATGTCATAAATCCACCTATATAACAATGTAATATGCAATACATGTCTGTAAGGCCCCACCTAGCATGTTCTTAATACAATCCTAGATTGTTATATAATTTTCTTAAATAGATGGCTAGATATATTATATCCGATAATTAAAGTGATTGAGTGGCAAAAATATTGTATCTCATTTTTACCCTATAGTTTATCGTCATTATTTTATTTGAAATTATAATGGGAGCTGAAGGAGGGTGTTAACCCTAATGGGTTAAAAGGAGGATATGTATATAAAGGATAAAGTGTGTAAGTGATAGTTGGTGAAAAAGTAACCTTGCTAAATATATATATACACATTTAGAGTTCGTGTAAGTGTTGGTTAGAGAACAATTCTATTAACATTCAATTAATTATTTTTTGATAACATCATTATTATTGGTAATTAGTTTGGTGGGGTAAATAATAATATTATTTAGTTAATTTTTTAATTACAAAAGTATTATTATTATATTTGAAAAGATTTTATTAAATAATACCAATATCATTAAATTTTATTAGTTAATCAAATATAGTATTATTATGGATAAGGTTCAATGTCTCAATTGATGGCATTACTAATATGCATTTAGTTGGGAAATAAAAATGTTGGCATAGTATTAGTTGAATTCATGATTATATGAGCCCACCCCATAATTTAGCCACTGTGTCAATTCTTTATGATACAAACTAAGGATCTTTTTGTAGTTAGTAACAAAGTACCCTAGACGAATTATAGTTAAAACAATCTAAAAATAATACCAATATCATGAAGTTTTATAAGTTAGTCAAAATATAATATTATTATGGATAAGGTTGAATGTCTAAACAATTGATGACATTACTAATGTGTATTTAATCATGGTAAATAATAATGGTGGCATACTATTAGTTGAATCCATGAGTATGTAAGGCCACCCCATAATTTAGCCACTGCATCAATTCTTTATGATACAAACTAAGGATCCTTTCCTAGCTAACAACAAAGTACCATAGATGAATTGTGGTTAAAAAAAATTAATTATTTGTGTGATGTAGAGTAATAAGCAAGAGAGCAATAATCAACAATTCCCAATGGAATCTAACATAAAGTGTATAAGATCAACTATTTTACTCCATTGTAACCATAAGCTTAAACATATGATTTTTTTTTTAATCCTATGTTAGAAAGATAGTGATCTAGACATAAAAAAATATAAAGTAAAACTCAACACAATGAGGCTTGCCCTCCACCCTACCATATTGGGTCATGGAGCCTCATGAACTCTCACCAAACCCCCAAGCAAGAATATAGATTGGCCACCACTGTGATTAGTGGTGAAATGCATATTGTGTATTACAATCAATATCGAGTACATTAGGATTTGATTGTCTATTTGACCATTGTTGTTGATTTTATAGTCACTATCATTATTTGGGAAGGTTGTTTATAAAAAATTATTTGATCAAATACCACATTATGGCTAGAGCGCGGCTTGCAAGAATAACAAAAAAGTGTGAAATTTAGTGTGGTGATTATGCAAAAAAAAAATGAAGTGCATAATATTTACTATTTTACTCCATTAGAGCAATTGCAACAGGAAGCTAAAACTCACAGCTATAGTCCTATGCAAAACTTTCACTGCAAGGGCCAGACCATAAATATCTTATCTGTATACAAAGTGTGAATTTTAGTGCAGTAATCATTTCTAATTCATACACAATGTGTAAATGAGGAGATATCAAAGTTATATATTTTATAATACATATCTTACTCTGTACTTGCAATAGGATGAATGAAGCAATTATAATTTAGCCATACATGGTGTATGTCACAGTATGTAGTATGCACAAAATGAAACAAGGGCGAATTTCCACCCTACCATATTGGCCCATGGATTGTCGTGTGCTCTTAACAAACCACTAAGAAACAAAATAAATTCTCCATCATTGTGACCAATGGTGAAATAAATGTTTCAGCCACCAATGAATTAATAGAAGATCTAATGGCATCAAAAAGGATGCAAAGCACAACTATTTGGGTTGTGGCTAGCTACAGACATGAAAGCATTATCTGAAGTTTAGGGTAATAAACATGCACCATTGGTAGACAATAAATAAATTAGAAAATATAAATTATAAAATTAATTACAAACATTATGCAATGCATTTGTAGTGGAACACAGTAAGTAAATAAGATCTCGGCACACCTTCTATATGGAATAGTTTGAAGTTTGGACACACAACCATTTTGGGTCATGGAGCATCATCAACTATTCTCCCTTGGGAAAGAGAGTTCAAGAAATGGGATTTTGATTCATAGCCACACTTACAAGCACTTCATCTTCACAATCAAATGAACTTCATTCACAAAGTTTGTCCATCTATTTAGCATATAAATTGGAATATCAAAACCCAAGTTCTTGAACTATCTCTCCCAAGTGAGAAGCATGTTTTTTGGAGAAACTTTGAATATGAATAAATTGTAAAACTAGCTAAGAGAAATCAGATGATCGGTGAGAAAATTTTAAAATTCATCTACAAAACATAGAGCATAAAGGGAGTGCAAGAGGGAATTGAAATCAACTAAACAAAACCCTATCAAAAATTCAAACAACATAGCCTTTTCAACAACACCTTCTCCTTAATGGAACAATATAGCTTAGGCAAGAGATCAATAATAAAAAATGCCCAATGGAATCTAACATAAAGTGTATAAGATCAACTATTTTACTATGCTGTAACCATAACCTAAAACATATGGATTTTTATGAATCCTATGTCAGAAAGATAGCAATTTCTACATAAAAAATAGAAAATAAAACTCAACATAATAAGGCTTGCTCTCCACCCTACCATATTGGGTGATGGAGCCTCGTGGACTATCACCAAACCCCCTAAGAAAGAATATACATTGCCCACCACTCTGATCAGTGGTGAAACAAATATTGCTTTTTATAATCAATATAGATTACATTAGGATCCGATTATGTAATTGACCATTGCTACTGATTTTGCAGCCACTATCATTATTCTAAAAGGTTGTTGGTAACACATTAGTCCATCAAATACTACATTTTGGCTAGAATATGGTATGCAAGAATACTAAAAAAGTGTGAAGTTTAGTATGTTGATTATGCAAAAATAGAATGAACTACATAATGGTTGTGGGAAGGGTGTCAGAGGTGGTTGTTGGCTACCTTGGGGATATGTCATGTGTTCCCCGCTGTGTTGATAGACAATGAAACTAAAATT
>VDFB02379711.1:144549398-144596743 GCA_007258455.2 Sequoia sempervirens | reverse complement strand
AAACCAATGATTTTGAACTAGTAAATGAAGCTTTAATAAGTGGATGGACTGCAATTATTAATTTGAACTATATGATTCTACAACCAAAGAGGCAAATATTAGCATCGACTTTTAATAAGATCTATAATCCTCCCACTAGCTATTACAATACTATCGACACATGACTTCTTTAATCTTGATGGTGCACATCCCATCATTTTCCATTTGATGTTGGCATGTTGCTATTAGATATTTGTTCAATAGTTTCCTTCTTAAAGGCATATCAAGCAGCGGGTCACCAAGTGATTTTGCTCCGTACTTCAATAAATTAACCCAAACCTCCTTTAGCCAAGTATACAAGGGAAAAATGTAAAATGCTTACCCTCTTTTATTTTTTACTAGTAGGCACCATTAGACCGACGGATTTATTGCTAGCAAGAAGACAACAACTCAAATATTAATTAAATTAAAGGAAAATTCCATGTTTACTGCTAGAAACAAATATTTTCTAATATTTTCTATGCATCTTTAGATATAAAAATGATTTCTCCACTGTAAATTATGTCATTGCTTGCCACCATATTCTAACATAGATATGAATATGGATTGTGTCTTTTCTCAAAAAAAATCCAAAGTTAGCTGTCACTTTTCAAATATCTCTTCAATGAATCATGAAAGATATCGTTCCATTTAAAATGACTTGACACCATTCATGGATAGGAGACAGAAGATAATAACTGTGCATTAACTTATATGGAGAAAGTTGCTACTCAAACGGTTTCCCTATTTCATTCAAACTTTGGAGACATAGCATTAAATATGCCTATAATATCATTTATGCCTATCAGGTTTTTACCCATGCCTAAATACGCAGTCTAATCTTGGAATACCAAACCTTTTCATGATGAAGTTGTAGCTGGAAGAGATATAAACACTAAGACAATCTTTGACAGGTAAATTATGGAAATCAAACAATGACACAGTCATTTATGTTCACCTCGTCACTAAAATATAGCTTGAAATGTCAAGTAAAAAAAAAACAAAAGATTATATTTGCAACTTGCGAACAATGCAAAATTAGACCATAGAGACTTCATCAATACAAAAAAAGAAAATTATAGTCAAAACCTCATAATATTGGAAACGTATCATTACAATGTGATTTTACTAGTATACTTGATGTGCTCGAGGTACTTGGGAATAGTGATGGAGACGATAGTATTGTATGTATTGCTTCTTTGCTTTCGTAGTGGGAATGAAAGAGAAAATCTTCAAAATGGAGTGAACAAAAGATGAAAGTGCTAATTTGATTCGCGAAAATGTGAGTATGAAGTCGATGAAGAAGTCTGATACAAATAGTAGCTTAAAGTTGCTTCTATTGATCACACTCTCCGTAAGTTTGAAACTGTGTTTCTAAACCTTATTCTTATTACTGATCAGCAGACCACTCCCACGCCCTCTCGATGGCCTTTTAAAGTCGAACACTTTCAGCACTTTCTTCCACTCATATGTGCTCTAGGATTTTGTTGATAAGGTGAATAATCTAAGAGACCCAAATGTTTCACTTCCCTGTAGCCCATGCATCAACTTTTGGCTTCCAAAAGAATAAAAACTAGACCCAATCTGCACAGTTCAACTAATTCATTATCAAGGACAAAATGACATTCAATATGGGACAGTGATAGCGATCACGATGATTTAATGCAATAGTTATATGTGGCCATCTCTGTTCCACACAAACCGAATAGAATGGATATTGAGTATTTAAACAAAGAGTACTGATTGGACTCGATAACCCACCAATCTACAAACTACGTAGCATTTAACGTTTTGAGTTTAGATTTTTTTTGGGTGCGCATTCTATCCTTTTGAACATGGGGTGTGACTTGGGAGGGAGAAAGAAGTCTATAAAAATGCAGTGATGGCAGTATGTTATGAGGGTATGGTGGCTATTGATAATGATGGAGCGCAAATGGAAATTACAGACTAAAAGCAATACAATATGCACCTTGTTTTGAGAGAATTTCTGGTAGTGGAAGCAAAGATTATCAGCTAGTGAGGGGACACCTTTAGAAAAGGTCGTAGTTAGCATCAAAGGAGCATAAGTAATAGACCCTGTCAAGATACGTGAAGAAGGAAATAATAGACCACGTCAGGATAACCTTCCAAATTTGTTAGATTTCAGTTCAATGTTAGGACATAAATATGATGGACCAATGATAGAGTGTAAATATAGGTGTTGTTACTAACAAGGAAAACGTTCATTGCATATCAATTTGAGGACAAAAAAACTCATTTTTGAAAACATTCAAAAAACCCATATTTGAAAACCATTTTTCTTAAAACTTTATCTAAAGCCCTCCTTCTAGTGCCATAATGTGGATGTGAAAATCTGCAAATGGCTTATAAAACTAACATACACAAGCATGGTTAGTGTATTTAAGCAAAACAAACCTTCAACATCCATATGAGATAATCTAACATTCTTTTTAAAATGCAATAAATAATAAGATAACTAAAGCATCTATAGAAAAAAATGAAGTATATCTATCCCATATTGGATTGGTGCTACTTTGATGTGAAAAGTAGCCCTTTCCCAACCCTTGCTAAAACTGAAATGATGCAATGAAATGGTGATGGGAAAAAAATAGTTCTCAGTTTAAGAGAGTAACTTTGCATGAGAGTGTAGATCAAGTTGTGGAGGATTTGATGAAGAATGAAACCTTCTATTTATAGATTATTTTGATGAGAGAAATAGCCAAATGAATGAATGTGAGACAAAGATTTAGCCAATGAGATGGAGCCACTTTTCAACTTGTGATAGGATGAGGAATGAGCACATTTTGGTCAATGTGCCAAAGAGGGGGAGGTTCAAATTTGAATTTGAGAGTTAAATGCTAACTTTGACCTTTGCAAGGGACATGTAAGAGACATGTAAGACCTATTGAATGCCTTGTTGGATGTACATTTCAATTTACTTTTGAATTCAAATTTGAGGGAATATTCCTCAAAGATGCCGTGTTGAAAGAAAATAATGAATTTATAAATGAATTAAAATGATTTATTGGTGCAAGTGGGAAAAGCTAGAGGATGTGATGGGTGGGTAGATTAGGTTAATCATGATTAGATTAGCTTAGGTGATGATTAGTTGATTTTTCCCCGTTTGACTTGAATATTTGGATTGATTTAAATCAAAAAGGGATGGAATATGCATTTTGAGATTTCAATTAAATAAAGTTTGGTTTATTTAATTAAAAGTTGATGTTTGATTTATTTAATTTAAATGAACAACCCTAGGAATGAAATTAATGAGTTTAATTTACCTTATGAATGGATGAAGGTGAACTAAGTTTAATTGATGAATGGACCTAATTAGATGCATGATGCTAATTTTGCATGCCTACACCTTGCATTCGTCATAGCATTTTCATCAATTTCCCATGCATATTACATAGCATTTGTGCATATTTTTCCATCATGAGGAGCATACATCACATCAAAAATCAAAGGGCAAGCCAAAGGACAACTCAACAAGGTATTATCTTTCTATATATTTTGTTAAGTTCAACGCTTTTACCCAATCTTGAGGTGTTAGGTGTCTAGTTGGTTTCTTGCATGTTTTGTATTGCTGCTCATTTTTGGGACCACATTTACTACTGATCACACTATCCTTGTTGGGTATAGTGAAAATTCTAAGGCCTATCGGTTTTACATTCCTACCCTCAAAAAAAAAAATTGGTCACAGAGATGTGAAGTTCGAGGAAGAGGGGGCTCGTAAGAAGTCTAAAAACTTGATGAATAAGGAGGAGCAATCACCCACAATTGAGGCAACACAAATTCCTCAAAATTTAGTCATGCAAGCTAGGGAGCAGAGCAAGTAGGTAGAGCCCACTGATCAAAAGGAGTAACAAATAATTCGTCAGCCTCAAATTCCTATTACCAATAAGAGAAGAAACAAGGTGCCTGAGTAGACACTAAGAGAGGCCCAAGAGCATGTTGGTGATCCACATGATTCAGTCAGATAGAGAAAGGCTCCCAAACATTATGTTGAGTATGTGGCACATATGAGTGAATTAATTGAAGTATAGTCTTGCAACTTTCAGGAGGCATCCCAACACCAAGTATACAAGGATGCCATGGTAGAAAAGTATTCCTCCATAATGAAGAATAATGTGTGGGAGGTGGTACCATGACTAGAAGGTAAGTCTATGGTGGGATCGAGATGGTTGTATAAGATTAAGCATGCTATAAATAATAGTGTAGAAAAGTTCAAATCCTAGTTTGTGGCTAAGGGATTTTCTCAAAAGGAAGGGATCGACTATGATGAAACTTTCACTCTGGTGGCCAAGTACTCATCCATCAGATCTATCATTTCTCTAATAGCATAGATGGGTTGGAGAATTCACTAGATGGGTGTAAAGTCGACCTTCCTCAATGGAGTGATTGAGGAATCTAGATTTACATAGAACAACAAGAAGGATTTGAAGCACATGGGAGGGATTCTCATGTATGTAGGTTGAAAAGAGCACTGTATGGGCTCAAGAAGGCTCTAAGGGAATGGTATTCACGTATTGATAGTTACTTGCAGAGTGTGGGCTTCATCAAGAGTAAGGAAGATCCAAACCAATACTATTTTCAAGTGAAGGGAAAAGTTCTCATATTGGTATTGTATTTTGATGACCTATTTCTCACAGGGTTGGAGGAGCTCATAGCATTCTGTAAGTAGGATCTTGCAGGAAAGTTTGAGATGAAGGAATTTTGGTTGATGCATTACTTTTTGGGATTGGAGTTGTGGCAGAAAGAGGGAGAGATATTTATTGGGCAAGGGAAGTACTTGATATCCTGAAGTGATTTAGGATGGAGAACTGTAAGTCAATGTCCATGCCACTTCTGACCAATTGGAAGAAGATTGATGCTTCCAAATCAGAGGTAGTGGACTCAAATTTATAAAGACAGTTTATAGACTCTCTTATGTATCTAGTCAACACCAACTAGACATTTTTTTGCAATGAACTCACTTAGTTAGTTTATGGTGGAACCTAAACATATGCAATGGATAGTTGTGAAGCATGTTTTGAGGTATCTATGAGGCACAATTGATTATGGGTTGAAGTATGTTCAGTAGGATGGAGTGAAGCTCAAGGATTTTACCAATGTAGATTGGGCAGGTAGTATAGCTAACTGAAATAACACTTCAGGGTGCTATTTTAGTTTGTGATCAAGAGCAGTCTCTTAGTACAATAGGAAAAAAAAATTTAGTTGCATTGAGTTCTATAGAGACTGAGTATATGTTAGCTAGTATGGCTACATGTGAGGCTATCTAGCTTCAAAAAATTATAGCTAGGCTCTTTGATCAGTAGATAGACCTATAGTCATTTACTATGATAATCAGAGAACTATATCAAACTCTCTGACAATCTAGTGTTTCATGATAAGTCAAAGCATACTGAGATCAAGTACCACTTCATCAGAAATTGTGTCTAGAAGGGGACAGTGAAGCTCCAATACATTCCTATGGATGATCAAATAGCAGATATCTTGACCAATGCCTTGATGAAGAGTAAGTTTGAATTCTTCAGGGATAAGTTAGGTGTTGTGCAGAACACCTTCCTTGCTAAGAGGGATTTTTTATTTGTATAGCTCGAAAGGTAGAATGTGGAGTTGCTTTAAAGAAACTCGAGTTGGATTTTCAGCAACAACAAATTTTTTATTTATTCATAGAATGTTTCTAGGTTTGTGAGGTTGAGATAAGATCAAGAGTGATTTTATGTGTGAGTTAGCCAAGTAATGTAAGGAAAGTTTCTCTTCTTGCATGTTGACTTAAAATAGCTGAGGCTATAGATGGAAGATTTATGTACCAAATCTCTAAATTTTTCAAAAGGAAATTTTGTTGTTAGGCTAAATAGAAGATCCAACATTTTGTAGGTTTTTCCCCACACTAGGGTTTCTTAGGTATATCTGTGTTATTGTGTATCTTTTATTGGCTTCTTGTTTTTTTTGCTTCCACTTTTATTAGTTGTTAGATAACCCAATGTATTAATTGCTTTAAATCAGATAGATAAATTGTTTTAACTCTATTCTGTGAATTTATTGTATCAGGTTGTTCAAATCTAATTTTTTAATGAAACATAAGATACTAAAGTTGCATACTGGTTCTCAAAAAGATTTTTTAGTTCATCATTTCATTTCATTAGTGATTTGAACTTCATAGAATACTTGAATACCAAACCAAAAAAACTTATATATATAGCAACAATTGTATCCTAGTCTAATTCAATAGCTCGAATGATAGGTTGCAATGAATCAAGAGAGTATCCAATAACTGTGATATGCATTGGTAGTCTTCTCCTCTAGTAACTCTCAAACACATATTCATTTGTAATGTGAAAAAAATTACATCAAAAAATAAATAAATATGGCTATACTACAATTTTGTACCATTGGTGTGAATTTTATCAATATGCACCCAAGTTTTTCTTCATCCACAGTTATGCATTTCTTCACATAGAACACTCATCTATCATAAGTTTTTTTGGTTTGGTATTCAAGTATTTTTAAGTTTTATATTGTGATCAAGCCTCATCAGTCTCCACTTCTTTGCATGCAACATAGGATTCACATTTATGAGTCCCAATGCCATTTTGGTCATAGAATAAACACACCTATCTATATATTTTCCTCCACATAGCTTGGCAGATCACTAAAATGTTTTATGCTTCTTGAAATTTCCTTCACTACTCATCACATTGGACTCCCTTCTTAATTTTAACACTAAACAAATATTTCCTTAAATATGGTTTCTTGCACCTAATAAACTAATCAAAAAATAAATTTATCGCCCTTCCATTTCCAAAAGTGATGACTTCCTTGAATGCCCTTGATTCACTGGAGTGCGTAGAATATCTACACTTGCCACAAATTCATCCAAAAAATAAACATACATTATACAAGTGCTACAAAAGCCACAAAGCCTTGGCTCAATACTCTGCTACTTGCTGGCTAACTTTATGCTCACCACACCAAAATTAACAATTTCTTGTTGATTTTTGTAGCTCGAAAGGTGGAATGTGGAGTTCCTTTAAAGCAACTTGAGTTGGATTTTCAAAAATAGCAGATTTTTTATTTATTCATAGAATGTTTTTGGGTTTGTGAGGTTGAGATAAGACCGAGAGTGATTGTATGTGTGAGTTAGCTGGGTAATGTAAGGAAAGTTTCTTTTTTTTCACGTTAATTTAAAATAGCTGAGGCTAAATATGTAAGATTGTTGTAGAAAATCTGTATTGTATTTTCAAAAGGATAGTTTGTTGTTAGGTTGAATAGAAGATCCAAAATTTGTAGGTTTTTCCCCACACTAGGGTTTCTTAGGTACATCTATGTTATTGTGTATCTTTGATTGGCTTCTTGTTATTTTTTCTTTCATTGTTATTAATTGTTAAATAACCTAGTGTATTAATCGTTTTAAATCAGATAGATAAATTATTTTGATTTTATTCTATGAATTTATTATGCAATTAATATGTAGCTAGGTTATAAGAAATTAACATGGAATCAAAGCTTTAAACTTTGAATATGAAGCCAAGATTTGTGCCACAAATTTCAAGAAAAAAATTGAAATTTCGTCTCCAATTTCTCCTGTGACTATGACAACTAGTGTTCAATATGAAGACATGCTTGAGGGTGCGTCTAACTTCTTACAGTGGGAGGTTTAGATTACATATGTTCTCAAGGAGAACAAGCTGTGGATCTATGCTAGTATAGAGGTGACACCACCAACAAATGATCCTATCACAAAATTTTATCAGAGAAAATATCAACGTCATAAGATGATGCTCAAGGACAAATTACATAACACCAAGATGTCCAAAGGTGAGAGTGTGACCTCTTACTTTTCCAAGCTAACATAGGTTGAGGATGAGTTGGCTATTGCTGGAGAGATGATTGCTAAAAATGAGTTGGTGCGTATAGCCTTGAATGGTTTCTTGAAGCATTAGGAAATGTGTGTCAAGTGTGTTGTCGGTAGAGATCACCTACCTGACAGAGCAAGGCTTTGGGATGATTTTGTTTAGGAGGAGATCTGTGAAGATGCTCATCAAGGAGATTAGATGAAGAAGGGTCAAGACGAAGAAAATATTGCTCTTGCAAGCAAGGGTAAGAAGAAGTCCAATAAAGAGCAAACAATAGATTATTCTTCCAAGAGTAGGAAGAAGAAATATTTGAGCAAGATAAAATGTTTTTTGCTGCCATTAGTTGGGTCACTATGCCAATCAGTGTTTGAATAAGAAGAAAAGGGACAAGTAGAAGAAGCAAGTTGTTTCTATAGCAAAGGTCGACGAGTTTGCATCACAATTTGACAATGAGTTTTCTCTCATTGATTGTCTCTCGAGTTCAATTGCCAACAAGTTATGGTATATTGATAGTGGGCTTCTTGTCACATGACAAGAGTCTTCAGAAAGTTAGAGGAGAAGAAGTTGGATTTCTATAATGAGCTCAGAGACAATCACAAGTACCATATAATTGGTATTGGCATGGTCAAGTTTCAGAGGGAGTCTCACAAAGCTCTGTTGGTGGAGGAAACGTTCTATGTCCTTGGAATGACAAAATTTAATCTCCGTTTCTACTTTGGAAGACAAGGGTTACATCATGACCTTTGAGAGGGGAAAAGTCTATATTCATTCCAAGGATTCTAAGGTTGTGAAAGTGATTGGAGTCAGGCATGGTAGCTTATTTCAATTAAATTTTGAGCCAACACATGCATTGGTAATTAGTTGTAAAGGGCTAGGAGAAGTATGGTATAGGAGGAAGGCTCACCTTCACCATGATGCACTTAATATTCTCAAGGAAAGAGTGATGGGGTTGCCTGAGATGAAGACAAAAAAGCATGAGGTGTGCAAAGGTTGTGCACTTGGGAAATATGCCAAGACTAGTTTTCCAAGAAAAAACACTAGATCCAAAGGGATTTTGGATCTTGTACACTCAGATGTGTGTGGGCCCATGACAACAATATCCTTGAATGGGTATGAATATTATGTTATTTTCATTGATGACTTCTCCAAGAAGACATGGATATATTTTTTGAAGAATAAAGATGAGGTATTTAGTAGGTTCAAAATGTTTAAGGCTCTCATGGATAACCAAACTAGGAGGAAAATTAAGATACTAAGGTTTGATAATGGAGGTGAGTATACCTCGAATTCCTTCAAATATTTCTACACTCAAGAAGGTTTCAAGAAAGAGCTGACAGTTCCATACAACCCTCAACAGAATGGGGTTGTTGAACGGAAAAATAGGGTTATATTTGGAGCATCCAAGGCCATGCTTCATTATTAGGATTTTCCTTGGTTCTTATGGGAAAAAGCTTGTAATACAACTATATATTTGGAGAATAGGAGCTCTCACAAAGTGTTGGAAAAATTGACTCCACAACAGGCATTCATTGGTAAGAAACAAGATTTGGGGCACATTCGCATCTTTGGATGCCTTTTGTACTGTCACATTCCAATGAAGAAGAGAACCAAGTTGGAACCAATTGCAAAGAAGGGTATCCTTGTTGGGTATAGTGAAACTTCTAAGGCCTATCAGTTTTACATTCCTACCCTAAGGAAAATAGTTGTTCTCAAAAATGTGAAGTTCGAGGAAGAGAGGGCTCTTCAAAAGTCTAACAACTTGATGAATGAGAAGGAGCAATCACCCATGATTGAGGCAGCACAAATTCCTCAAAATTTAGTCATGCAAGCTGGAGAGTAGAGCAAGCAGGACGAGCAAACTAATCAAAAGGAGGAACAAATAATTCCTTAGTTTCACACTCCTATTACCAATAAGAGAAGAAATAGGGCGGCTGAAAACACACTAAGAGAGGCCCAAGAGTATGTTGGTGATCCATAGGATTCAATCAGATAGAGAAAGGCTCCCAGACATTATTCTTAGTATGTGGCACTTATGAGTGAATTAATTGAAGTAGAATCTTCCAGCTTTCAGGAGGCATCCCAACACCAAGTATGGAAGGATACCATGGTAGAAGAGTATCCCTCCATCATGAAGAATAATGTGTGGGAGGTGGTACCATGACCAAAAGCTAAGTTTGTGGCGGGCTCAAGATGGTTGTATAGGATTAAGCATGCTAAAAATGGTAATGTGAAAAAATTTAAAGCTCGGTTTGTGGCTAAGGGATTTTCTTAAAAGGAAGGGATCGACTATCATAAGAATTTCACTCTGGTGGCCAAGTACTCATCCATAAGAGCTATCATTTCTGTAACATCATAGAACAACTAGAAGGATTTGAAGCACATGGGAGGGATTCTCATGTATGTAGGTTGAAAAGAGCATTGTATGGGCTCAAGCAGGCTCCAAGGGCATGGTATTCATGTATTGACAATTACGCAGAGTGTGGGCTTCATCAAGAGTAAGGTAGATCCAAACCAATACTATGTTCAGGTGAAGGGTGAACTTCTCATATTGGTATTATATTTTGATGACCTATTTCTCATAGGGTCGGAGGAGCTCATAGCATGCTATAAGCGGGATCTTTTAGGAGAGTTTGAGATGAAGGAATTTGGGTTGATGCACTACTTTTTGGGATTAGAGTTATGGCAGAAAGAGGGAGAGATATTTCTTGGGCAAGGAAGTACTTGATATCTTGAAGTGATTTAGGATGGAGAACTGTAATTTAATGTCTGTGCCACTTTTGACTAACTGGAAGAAGATTGATGCCTCAAAATCAGAGGTAGTGGACTTGACTTTATAAAGACAATTGATAGAATCTCTTATGTATCTAGTCAACACCAAGCTAGAATTTTTTTTGCAATGAACTCACTTAGTTAGTTTATGGTGGAACTTAAACATGTGCACTAGATAGTTGTGAAGCGTGTTTTGAGGTATCTCTAAGGAACAGTTGATTATGGGCTAAAGTATGTCTAGTAGGATGGAGTGAAGCTTGAGGGGTTTACTTATGTAGATTGGGTAGGTAGTATAGCTGACCAGAAGAGCACTTCAAGATGCTATTTTAGTTTGGGATCAGGAGCAGTCTCTTGGTACAGCAGGAAATAGAAGTCAGTTGCACTGGGTTCTGTGGAAGTTGAGTATATGGCAACTAGTATGGCTACATGTGAGGCTATCTAGCTTTGAAAACTTCTAGCTAGGCTCTTTGATCAGGAGCTAGATCCTATAGTCATTTACTATGATAATTAGAGTTGTATCAAACTCTCTGAGAATTCATTGTTTCATGACAAGTCAAAACATACTAAGATCAAGTACTACTTCATCATAAATTTTGTGGAGAAGGTGATAGTGAAGCTCCAATACATTCCTATGGATGAACAGATAGTAGATATCATGACCAATGCCTTGATGAACAGTAAGTTTGAATTTTTTAGGGATAAGTTGGGTGTTGTGCAGAACACCTTCCTCGCTAAGAGGGAGTTTTTATTTTTGTAGCTTGAAAGGTGGAATTTGGAGTTCTTTAAAGCAACTCGAGTTGGATTTTCAGCAACAATAGATTTTTTATTTATTCATAGAATGTTTCTAGGTTTTTGAGGTTTAGATAAGATCGAGAGTGATCTTATGTGTGAGTTAGCTGAGTAAAGTAAGGAAATTTTTTTTTCTTGCATGTTGATTTAAAATAGCTGAGGTTGTATATGTAACATTTATATAGAAAATTTGTATTGTATTTTCAAAAGGAAAGTTTGTTGTTACCCTAAATAGAAGATCCAACATTTGCAGGTTTTTCCCCACACTGGGGTTTCCTAGGTATATCTGTGTTATTGTGTATCTTTGATTGACTTATTATTTTTTCTTCCACTATTATTAGCTGCTAAATAAGCCAGTGCATTAATTTTTTTTAAATTAGATAGATAAATTATTTTGACTCTATTCTGTGAATTTATTGTGCCAATTAATCTATAGCTAAGTTATAAGAAATTAACATTTCAATTTCTCATTTCTCTCCAATAGGAAAGGGCAGTTCACATTCTCTATGCCATAAAAGAAAATATACATCGCTAAAATGAATCTCCATCACACCATTTTCATCATTCAAAGGCACAAATTTTAGAGAGCCGCTAAATGATAGTGAATAGTTGATATATCATTGCTACTCAACATAAACATATATAAAGGAGAATATGCATTTTTTTTATGTGAAGATTCAAACTTGACACCACTTAGATAAGTAGTGCAACATCTCTACCATTGCACCAAGCGTCCTCCAACAAAAATATATATGTTGTAACTGTAACTAAACCAATAACTATAGCAGTAGTTTGATCAACAATGTAATACCACACTAAGCTATGCTAACAAGGTTTGTATTTGGCCAAACAAGATTTTTCATGGGTTTCATTTTAGCTATAGTATAACTTTACTAATATATAAATAAGATAAGTTTGATATGTTTTTTCGAATTGGAATATAGACTTTGTTTGAGGTCCAAATGATAATTTGAGTATTATTTAATATTCATTGCTCTATTAATATGAATAATGGTGGTAAGAAATGTAATGATATTAAAAATAATGGAAAGTAAATATTTTTATCATTGTGATTACAAGTTGATGTTTGTGAGGTATAGTTGATTAGGTATATGGTTAAATCATAGATAAGTATGCTTTGTTATATTTGTTCTTACGAAATATGAGTTATTATGTTATTTATCTTCATACATATCTATTGATAGTTTTTTTTCTAATTTTTTATTTAGCATGTACTTCATAGAGATTATAAGTTCAATTTAATTATATTGCACTATGTATGCTAATATGCATGTCTACCATGAATAATGATAGATAGCATAATATTAAATATGAGTTATCATGTAAATGATCTTCAGGTCAAGCTATTGATAGGGTATTCCTTATTAATTTGTTTGGCTTGTGTTGTTTAGATGAATTTAATGATATTGCATTTTCTTTTCTATTATGGGTGTCTATTATTAGTGATGATAATTGAGATAATATTAAATATGGGAACACAATTTCATGTTTACTAGTACTAGACTCACTCATTAATTAATGTTGAATATTGTTTGGGTGATTAATGTTCCCTCCATATGAAATTTCAATATGATGTTTATAAATTGTTAAGTCAGTTTGACCATAAGTTTTAGGATCATAAAAATGATAAAAAGGAACCAAGTAATCATGTGAATATCCCAAATGAAGATGCTAATGTAAATCTTATTAGTTTATTGCCCCAAATTGAAGTGTTTCATAGATTTCTCACTAAATCAAAATAAATATTGAATGATGAAATAAATGCAATTGAATACCTTCAAACACATATACATAAAAATAATTCACACATGTTTCTTTGGTTGGTTAGTGGCCAAACTTTAGAATTTTGGGGGTCGAATCCATAGATGTGAGATTGATTCTACACCCAAAAAATGATTAAGGATGATGGAACAATAAATTTTGAGTAAGGATGGTTATACAAAAAAATATATCAAAATGTAATGGAGATCGATGAAAACTATACAAATGAACACAAATTTTACCAAAAATTGCATCATTTCTCAAAATATGAATATAATAATTCATTCTTTCAAATTATAGACAAAAATTAAATAAAAAAAATATAAACATGCAAAATTTCTCCTTTCCACTAATTTCCAAAAAAAACCTCCTAAATAATAATAACTTCAATTGATAACAAAAACAAAAATTCAAACCTTTTTAATAAATTCCTTATATTTTATAGATAATTGATTCAGATTCCTTTACACTTACATAGGTAATAAATATTTCAACATTTCCATGGATTGAGTGTACGATTAATCGACCTCTTTTAACTTCATGCTAGAGACAAGAGGTATCAAAAACACCAAGTCCACATTCATTTCTTCAATATCCAAATTGGCTTTTAGATATGAGATATAGGTGTTACACATTCGCATAACAACGCTATCAATTTTTAGAAATCATTATAATTTTACTAAGTTGGATTAAGTACATATAACAGAAGCATGATAAAAATTGAATTTATAACCTAGCAAATGAAGATTTTTTTTTAAATTTTGGAAAGTTATTTACTCACAACACACATAGATGTACTTCTACTCACAGAACCACTAAAGCGGGACAAGAAAAATCCAGTGAGTAGAAAAAGCGTGGAAAGAGGGGGATACAAGGGGATGGATGGAGTTCATTAATAGTTAAGAGTGGCGGTAAATTTCAGCACTATCTCGTCGACTGTGTGGGAAATGGTCTCTATCAGAGCATGGCCTTGAGCCTCGTGGAAAACCCCGCTGCCTCCGACTACTGCGACCTCCCTCTGCGGTAATGCAATGTTGTCTTTGCCTGAGAATTCGATGCTACTACCTTCGTATTCAGACCCTTGAAATTTGGCAGTGAAAGCGAGCAACAATGTACTGGGATCTTCATCTTCAGCAGGGCTGGGCAAGTGATAATAATATCCCTCCCCTTTTCCAAGCACAGCAGAGGAGTGGAGATCAGGTCCTTCTGTCAGGGTGTCCTCAATCACAGCCACATTAGTCAGTGGTATACCCGAGGCCCCTCCAAGAGAATTCTGAGGATTTAGCCCACCATTAAGAATATTTGTATTGGGAAAGGAGTTCTGAAGGCCTAAGCCTGGTGCATTAAGACCAAGGCCAGGAATGAGTGAGCCTATGCCCTATACTCCTCCGTTGGGGATGAGGCCATTGGTGGAAGAGATGGGCAGCTGGCCAAACAATTGATAATTGTTGATTGCTCCGCTTGGAATGGTTAATGGGAGAGGACCATTTCCATTGAAGTTAATGTTGTTTCCAAAAGGGCTTGAAAGACCAGGGATGGCATTGCCACTGCCTTGAAGTTCTATTGGAAGCCTTCCAACTCCTAGTCCAACTTTGGCAGTTGGGTTGGGTCCTTCCATTATATGGTGCATGAAGAAGGCGATGGTCTTCGGACTTGAAGACCCTTCCTCTTCTACTTCTTGGCTGTCTATTAATAATTTTCTACTTGCACTTACATAACTCCCCCACACAATTAGAAGCATCAGAAAAAGAAACTCTTTAGTCCTCAGTGCCATTCTCTTCTCCTAATTCCAAAATTTTTCTAACAGACAGAATGAGCTGAAATGAGAGCAGGAGGAATGAACTGATTGATATGAATGCGTTCGGTTCACCTGCTTTCCAAAGCTTTCGTCATTAGTCTACCCGATCCAGTCAGCGTCGTTGATTTTATTCAAAGGAATATTTGGTAGAATGAGATCATTTTCTCTTTATGGTTTTGGTTGCCATACACATTAACTTCACTTCACCTGATCCCTTCAATCTCACTAACCTTCCCTCCATAGACTTTGTTTCCTTCTATTTCTCCGTACGGCAATCCAAATGTTGCAGAATAATAATAAAAAAGGATCCCAAGAATCGTTGGATTTTCTGATAACAAATTATTTAAGAGATATTTTACTAATTTATCTTCTACCCATCTCGATCTCCCTTTGGGTATTATCAGTACTCTCGAAATTTTTCCTTTCCATTTTTTTTTAAACTATTACCACCGAATGCTAGCAAAAATGATTATGGAGGAGGAGGAGAAGTATTTCAGTTGCTCATTTCCAAAGAAAATAAATAAATCAATTAATTGTTTCAAAAAATTCAAAATTTCTTTTTACAAACAATATTTAAATTTTACTTATGTGGACAAATATGTTATTATATTTATTCTTCAAAATTTATTATATTAAAAGAATCAATGTTATATTATTATATATACATTATTAGCTTTGAAATTTTGATTAAAGATTTTTTATAGTTTTTATGATGAGGGCGCAACCCGAGACTTAGAAAATAACCTACAAACAAGAGAATAATTTTATTATTCAGAAAATGGAGCTTCTTACATGTAGAGGATCTCAAATCCTCAACTTCAACAACACATGCAAGCTACAGAATGCTACAGAATCACCCTTTCGCAATATGCGAGCTTGTCCCCAAAAAGTTGCCCAAAAATTAAAAACCCACCCATAAATAGAGCTCCTCTTTCGTTTGAAGCTAAAACAACATTCAAATTTGAGTTTAGGCAGTTTGGCGCTGAAAATTACAACTTGAAGTTCAAATTTCAAAAGAACATTTGCAATTGTATCTTCTAGAAAGTGTGCCAACTTCTCAAGGCCATAAATTTTGATCCGGGACTCCGATTCGAGAACTATTGGAAAGGTCTTGAAATCAATAACATGCTTGAAATCAGCTACGCTGATTTTAGCAAGTTTCAGGGCCGATCCAGGAACTCTAAGTACCTCAAATCTAATTCGAAAGATTTTCAAGTACAAATCTGAGAAATTAAAACTGCAATATCTTTCAACCCAGGAATAGAAAATAAAAACCGTAAATTGGGAATTTCACTATGACGAAAAGGGTATCTAAAAATTTAAAAACATCTAAAAACTGAGAAACTTGAAATTTAACTATTTTTCAGTGTTGCAAGATTGCCCTTACACCACTGGATGCTCCTGCATCAAACACCCAGGGTAATTTGAGAAGTGACCTGTCACATCTTAGATGGTTGAGGAAAACCCAACCAGTCAACCACTACCGTAGATAGCCAGGATGAATCTTCCACAGGCCTTCATTTCCATTTCACCAGATATTCTTCATACTACTTATTTTTGGTACTCCTTCCCACATGACTATCCAAGATTGCTTCAATCTCCTTCCTTTTTGAAGTAGGTGTTGGAATGTCATACTGCCCTATTGCTGGTGCTTCCTCCTGTAACACCCCGTCATGAGAACCCCAAAGGACAACTAAACAATAATTACCGCACAATTTTTTTTAAAAGTATTCCAAACATACATGTGATGCACATTAAATCAAAAGTCATATAACTTAATTAAAAAAATTCACTTACACTTATGCCCCATGGGGTACACGAGAAGACATTACGAACTTAATTCCATACAACAACAATAAAGAATGAAAGCCAAAGATATATTCCATGACAAAGTAAACATTAACAAATGTAACACATACATAATAAATCATTGATAAGAAACCATCTGTGTACATAAATATAACATAAACATGATTAACTCAACACACTGAATAACAACTTCCATGGGTCAATATCCACACAAGGTTTAGCATTACATTACAGTACAATGTCCAGAGTAACAATGATACAACAACGTTCCCCAACATGAATGGGAAACCACAAAGAATGATGTAGCTAATCGGATAAATACAAAGTATCATAACTGGCTCAAAGACGGATAAAACCCCGGAGTCACTGCAAATGACACCAATCTGCACCTCTTGATCCTTGATTGGGGACCCAATGGGGTGCTTAGCACATTCCACCCGACCACGTGGGTCCGAAGACCCACCCCCCGTGCTAAGGAGCTAACAAGAAAGAGACCTCAACCAAGAACATCCAAATAGAGAACAACAAGACTCAACATCATACAAGAGTAACATGAAACCCAAAGATAGTCACAACATCAATTAAACCATGACCAGAAAACATGACATCCAAATCATTTCACAATAGTGATAAACCTCTTCAGAAACATAGTAATAATGAAACAAATATCATAACATCAATAAATCATTATAACAACAATAAACCACTTTCGAATCATAACAACAATAATACATTTTCAAGCATAAAATCACTCCTGAATGTTACAATAATATGCCACAAAACATAACATCAATAAACCTCAAATCATAAAATCAAAAGACTGCTTCCAAAGGATTTCAATAAAATAACCCAAAAGGAAATGCTAGAGGAGAGTGTCATCGCATGGCCTTACATGGATTATCCAGACATCCTGACTCAAGGTGCCGCCTCCATCTATACATGGATTATCCTGACAACCTATCACCAAGTGCCACCTCCATCTACGGTTATCCTGACAGCCTATCTCAAGGCACCGCTCCATAGGGTGACTCATGCAGAACCATTGACCTCTCGTGAAGACGAGGCAATGATCATGCCAACCACAGCCTTCTCGTTCAACCTTTAGCCTATGATAGCACTAACAGGTGGATGAGGTATCCATAATTATCTTGATTAATGTTTTACTACCCACCCCCTAATTAATTACTTAGGTTATCACTGATTAATCTAACTCTACGTGGGCTATCCTGACAGCCCCTTTGTGCGCTGGCCCCCACGTAGAGCCACTCTCTCTAGAACCCAAAACATAAAATCCAACACCTAGAGATTGTACCAACAAGAACACTGAACCAAAAAATGAAACATCTGCGAGGCAAAACCATGTCGCCAAAATCATATGAAACACATCCATAAAATGGTACAATCCCTGTGTAAACTCCTGTCACAACCATTTCCAAAACATCAGAGCAAATATCCAATTTACAAGATCAAATATAAACATAAATTTTTCACCTTTGGAAGCCTAATAGCCAAGGTTCATCAATAGAGTAAAATTTCAAATGATAAAAGATCGCATTCAAAAGAGGAACATAACATCACAGTCAAGTATCGCACTAGAATCACTCTGAATCCACAAAATCTGCTGATAAGGGCTCCATAAACCAATCAACCCAGGAGGAATACTTATTGATTAAAAATAAGTGAAACCATCAACATCGTCCCGAAGACACAAAATGTCAAGAACAGAATAAAAGTGACAACATTACAAAGAGACCTATAGACTTAACAAGAGCTAACATACACAATTTTGTCACAAAATTAGTCGGGTATCCAAGGGAGACCTCTATTTCTGCCTCACAAGGTACCCAACCATGATTTAACCAACAAACTTATAGTTTGATTAACATCATACAAAATCCATCTTGAAACAAAACCAAAATCCTACCAACATCCAACAACTGCAAAAGCAAGTCACAACTTGATCCTAATGATCAACCCAATGAGCAATCAATCAAGCAACCATGAAACACTACTTAGAGCACAACTCATAATTAAAAACAATCATGGATAACTTCATAAATAACAATATCTTCCACCTTTTATTTATTTATTTTACTCACTACAAGGACAATCTAGTCACTAAATTATATACACACAATCTAACAAATGATTTCCCAAGATAATATCCATACAACAATATTAATTGTCATAGATAAACTTATCTATTAAAACCAACTACAAAATAATCTTAAGAAAACAAAATCAAAACCCTCATTTTCCCCTAGAATACTTCAACACTCCATCGCCAATTCTTTTCTACTACCATGATTCCCTTTAGTAACTATATAGCCAATTGGAAGTGATCTATTATAGAATTGATATGGGTCTTTCTTTATTCCTAATAAGGTTCATAAAATTAGGAAGTGGTTATATTAAAACTATGAAAATTTCCTTATGATTATTTAACAAGTGACTTCATTCTAAGTGATCTAATAATAAATCTACTTCCACTAGAACAATAACAAGATTCATTATAAAGAAACACTAAATAAGAAGATCCTTGTAATTACTCGATGAAAATAATTCCTCCTATAGAACAATTTCTAACTTTCTAATATTGACAACTTGATTCCCTACTACCTTTCCATTTCATTTATCAAAATTTCTAATTAACCAAATATTAATAAGTCCATAGATTGACAAGGGAATCAAAGAGGCTATTTAATTTACTACACTTTTTGCAAGTCTAAAAGTTGCAGCTGTGATAGGTTGACTATGGTTTCAGGGAGGCTATTTAATTTTGTACAATGCCTCAGTTCTAATTGTTGTAACTATGACAGGTTGCCAAGTATATTAGAAAGTGAATATTGGAATTTGGAAGTATCGCCATCTACTTACATTATTATTATTATTATCAAGTGTTGCAACTGCAATAGATTGTTAGCAGAATCAAGCAGGTTATTTAAACATTTAAACTTCCTTCTATGTTCAAGTGTTGCGGCTGAGTCTAGTTGAAATGAAATCAAAGAGATTATTTAAAAATATACACCCTACCATGTTCAAGTGTGCCGCTATGACAGGTTGCAAATAGAATCAGAGAGTTTATTTAAATCTATACACCCTACCATGTTCAAGTGCGCCGCTGTGACAGGTTGACAATGAAATCAGGACGATTATTTAAACCTTTAACCCATTCTATTTTCAAATACTGCAGATGTGATGGGTTGCAGAATGTGCACAAAATGGACTTTCTAAGGAATGTCTCGAAATCTTCAAATTGGTGAAGCGTGTTGGAGCGTATCCTAACATTGTAAGCATTGCTTGTGTTCAAGGAGCATGCCAGTTAAGCAGAAGAGAGTTGTGCTATTTTGTGGAAGAGAAGTGACAGATGAGAAAGGAAAGGCACATAGATGTTTAGCACTTATCGATGGTTGGAGGATATGTTCTAGATAGATTTCATAAGGGAGCTCTCAAAATCAATGAACTAGTGAAGTTCTCTATAAGCTTTGTATGTGTTCAAGGTGCATGCAGTTGAGAAGGTTGGCGAGTGAGGGCCACGAATACTTCTCACATCAGTAACCTTTAATGTAGTACATATTTAGGTGATCATTGAGTGCGCTGGCTATCTTGGGGACTCGTATGAATATAGAATAAGATAAAAAGGATGTCGGTAATGGTGGGACAATGATATGAATGAATACCGGGTTAATATAATTTGCACAATGATATGGAACGCGGAGTATGACTATTTCACATTATCGCCTTACAAAGGAAAATACAAGCATTGCAGTAAGAGGAACGCATAAAGGGAAAAGCTCTGCAAAAAGTCCAAGTCTGCGGTGAGACAAATTATTTTCTTCATGTAAAGTATAAATTCAGACTGTGAGAATTATACAAATAGGTACATAGCCATCAAGTAGGAAGCTATGATTATAGGAAAAATTAGATATAAAGTGAGGCTCAGGCTACGCATACGATCTGTGGAATCTTAGATAGGGCATGCAGATTGTTGACAGTTCACCTCAAAGAAATATGGCCTCATGGAAAACTTTGGATACTGGGTATGCACAAAATGGATGTATTGATGTAATTTTATTTTATTTTAGAAATCTTTATTCAAAGGTATTAAAGGATCTAATAGATTTGAGCGTAAGTCATGGGTCAAATTCTTAACATAGAGTGAACAAGAGACATCATTCTTATTCCCAACATTTGTTATGAAAGGAAGCATAAATAATACACTCAAAATGAAGAAACAAAGCACTGTCAGAGACCAAGGCATGGACTTAATCAAGTGTTATCAACAACTCACACGGAAATACTATTTGAGGGTATGAAGAACCAAACTAAGCAGAATATTTTAACTTCAAGATATCGACTAGGGAGATTTCGTACAAAGGCCTTCTGAGTAGCTAAGTTAACTCAATATTATAGGCAATATGTGATATCATTTAAATAATCTATCTTAAGCAAAAATTTATATAAAAGTGCATCATGAGAAGACATGAATAAATCTAAAACAAATCTTATTCAGAGCATACCTGAAGTCCCTCACTCTTCCCTTTATTTGTAATTGATCTCCTCTCCTTTTTACCTCCTACAATGTCGCAAAATGAAGTCTTCGAATGGTGTGCAGGATGGTAGACATCCTCTCCACAGTGACATACCCCCCCCATGAATGAACCGAATCCCCCCGAAAAGGGATGGTTTCAATCCACTAATTACTCCCCCAACTCCCATGCACCCAATGCATGCTCCTCTGTTTCCCCAGCCGAACTGTTACAAAAGCGTTACATGCCATCCTCCTATCTTCACGTATTGATTTATTAATGACCATTGAACATCTGTCATCATTTATTTATATTTATTTAATTCTTTCCCAACTATTCGTTATCTCCACTCTCAATTTTCTTATTAATTAATATATCTTCCTTTATTTACACAATAATTCAATCTTGAAATATTTCACTTCTTAATTTTATTTTATTTTAAATTTTATTTTCACCTTGCGATAAACAATATGTATCTATTTTAATTTAATTAAATCAAATAAGAGTGTAAATTAATATTTTATTAAAACCACCATTATAAATAAACATATATTTTAATTTTTACGATGTTTTAAAATTTCAATAACTTTATTTTTAGCACAAATAATTAATTAAGTAATAATTAACCCAATGCACAACAAGCCAACTATACCGCAACCAAAGAGGCGAATCAGATTACAAAAGCAACCAAGTTGAAACGTAGAGGGAACTACACGTCCGTTCCACCTTCATGATACTCTATCAAATCTGAAATGTTGAACATAGGGGAAATGTTGATTCCATCAGGCAACTCTACCTCATATGCATTCCTTGAATCATGCTTCTTCAAAATATTACAAGGACCAAATTTCTTCATCTTCAATTTGTTATAGGTTCCCACAGGAAACCTTTCTTTCCTCAAGTGGACCATTATTTCATCACCAATCTGAAACTCCTTATTCCTCCTTTTCTGATCTGCCTTAGCCTTATATTGCATATTCATCTTATTAATGTGTTCTCATACCTTCTCATGTATATTCTTGATGTTCTCTGCAAAATCTTTGGCTTTAGCACTTATTTTCTTCTCTTGGTCCATTTTTCTCAATTTTGGAGCTGTTCTAGGGCTACCTCCATACACAATCTAGAACGGTGATCTACCAGTGCTTCTTTTGACATAATTGTTGTAAGAAAATTCTGCCTAGGGTAAGATCAAGTCCCATCCCTTGGGTTTATCTCCTACCAAACATCTCAATAGGTTACCCAGACTCCTGTTAACAACCTCTATCTACCCATCTATTTGTGGATGGTGTGTAGAATTGAACTTCAACTCTGTCTTCAGCTTCTTCCACAAGGTCCTCCAAAAGTACCCCACAAATTTGGTGTCATGATCTGAAACAATACTCTTTGGCAGGCCATGTAGCCTCACCACCTCTTTGAAGAACAAGTCAGCAATGTGGACTACATCATGGGTCTTCTGACATGAAATGAAATGTGCCATCTTCGAAAACCTATCAACCACCACAAAGACTGAATCATTCCCTCCTTGTGTCCTTGGAAAACCAAGAACAAAGTGCATACTTATATCCTCCCATGGCCTCTCTGGTATAGGTAAGGGTTGATATAAGCCTATATTCTGGCTCACTCCTTTAGCCATCTGATATACCCTACAGCTTTGTACAAACTTCTTCACATCCTGTGACAACTGAGGCCAATAATAATGCTCACTGATAATGGCAATGCTCTTATCCTGACCAAAATGTCCTGCCATTCCTCCACTATGCTTCTCCTTTATCAGGTTCTCCCTCATGGAACTCATTGGGATACACAATTGACTTCCCTTAAATAATATGCCATCCTGGATTATGAAATCCATACACCTTGTCCTATCCACTGTAACAGGTTCCTTGCAAGTTTTCCAAGCCTCTGCGAAATTAGGATCTTCTGTGCATATAGTTTCTTAAGTTCATTGAACCCAACCACTTCAATTTGCATCTTTGTCATCAATGTATGCCTCGTACTTAAGGATTTTGCAACCCTATTTGACTTCCCACTCCTATGTTTCAAAACAAAGGTATAACTCTGCAAAAATTCTACCCATTTCATATGCCTCTGATTTAATTTTCCCTGACTATTTAGGTATGCAAGGCCTGATGATCAGATATAGAACAAATTCCTTGGCAACAAATAATGTCTCCATTTCTTTAATGCTTGAACTATTGTATAAAATTCTGATCATATACAAAATACTTTCTCTTGGCATCATTTAACTTTTCACTGAAATAGGCAATGGGCTTACCTTCTTGGCTCAACACTGCTCCAATGGCACAACCACTGGCATCACAATCCACCTGAAACACCTTGTTGAAATCTGGGAGAGCTAGAATAGGTTGCTCTATTACCTTCTGCTTCAACTTCAAAACTTTTGCTGCTCCTGCTCCACTTGAATTCTTTTCTATCCCCTCTCATTGTTTCAGTCAGGGGTCCACAAATACTACTGAAGTTTCTAATGAACTTTCTATAACAACTAGCCAAACCATGGAAAGATCTCACCTCGGTAGCAGTTCTTGGGGTAGGCCATTCCAAAATAGCCTTCACCTTCTCTGGGTCCATCTTGAGACCTTCTGCTGAGACAACAAACCCCAAGTACACTAACTCCTCTTCACAAAACTACACTTCTTTAGATTAATCAATAGTTTCTCTTCTCTTAACTTCTCAAAGGATCTCTGAATATGCATCAAATGCTCATCCAACGCCTTTACCGGTAAAACCAAAATATCATCTAAATACACAATAACAAACTTCCTTAAATTATTTTAGTAAATTTCGCTCATGAGTTGCATGAATGCTCTGCATCGTTGTAGCCCAAAAGGCATGACTAACCACTCATACAGACTCTCTTTGGTCTTGAAGGTAGTCTTCCATTCATCTCCCTCTTGAATCCGGATCTGGTGATATCCACTCTTCAGATCAATCTTTGTGAAGCACTGAGCTCCACTCAAACAGTCCATCAGGTCATCCATCCTTGGTAGGGGAAATCTGTACTTGATTGTTATCTTGTTTATGGCTTGGGAATCTGTACACATCCTCCACTCCCCATCCTTCTTGGTGCTAGTACTGCAAGTACTGCACATGGACTCAAACTCTCTCGTATCGAACCCTTTCTCAACAACTCTTGAACTTGTATGTTCAACTCCTCATTTCTACTGAGTCATTCTATGAGTCTGCCTTATTTGGCAAACTAGCTCCGTGAACTGTCAACTGGATAACGATCTTCCTTATTGGTGGTAATCCCTCGTGCACATTGTTATAAATAATATCCTAAACTCATCCAACATCTTAGAAACTTCTTCTAGAACCTTCTCACTATCCTCCTTACTCACTCTAGGAATCAATGCATAACACACACGCTCATGCTTCATACCTTCTAAAAATTTTCTTCCATCTACATAACAAATTCTAGCACTACTGCATACCTTTTCTTCGGTCTCCTTCAGGGGTTTCAACTTGTGATGAACCCCATCCTTTGTCAAGGAATAAGTGTTTGCATGGCCATCATGTATATCTCTCCTATCGAATCGCTAATGCCTCCTCTAACAACATGTGACATGCATCCATGCTTATGATAATGAGTACTCATCATGGTAGCTCGATCTTGAACTTTTACTAGTAATCGCCATTGACCAAAATTTGTGGTCTTTCTCAAGAACTAAGCAATCCATACGGATGCGTGTGCCTTTCTCCCTCTTTACTCAACTTAGGACCACTTTCCTCGACACTGCATTATCTAAGGTTCTAACCGCCAATAATGACATCACAACATTTTCCTTCACACTTGCACCTTGTGCTAAACACTGCTCGTTCCTTTTCCTCGGGCCACTGTGGCTCTCCTAATCACTAGGCTTCTCCCCTTTAGCATCATCATCCTAATGTTCACATTGGCTCTCTATCCGTGATGTGCAACCCTTCCATGACCTTCCGCCTTTTTGTCTACTCCTTCCTTGGTGTTGTGGACATTCATAGGCTCGGTGCCCTTCTTCACCACATTGGAAACACATTCCTTTGAAACCACCTCTTCCAGATCCTTGTCCATATCTCCCTCGTCCTCTACCTCTTGATCACCACTGTTTTGATCACGAGGGTGGTAGAAGTTGTCATTCCTTTGGTCTTTAGTACCCACATCTTCTACTTTTCTTTTCATCATCATTTCAGCTTCCTAAAGGTCTTCCACTGCCCCTTCCACTTTGACCTCCTCGTCCTTTTTGCTTGCCATCAAATCTTTTGTTCAACTTCTCTTCCACCTTCAGAGCAAACTGATGCACATCCTCAATGGTGGTCATTTTGACTAGGCTTAACTCCTCCTCAATGATCGGTCGTGAACTCCATTAAGATATCGGGCTACTCTTCCCTTATTGGCCTTCAGGTGGGCCCGCTCTAATGATTATCTTGTGAAAATCTTCAGATATTCTCTTTTCTACGTGATTCGGCTCTTGCTTCAACCTCTTTGAAATTCCTTCAAGAATCTAACTCAGACCTACTCAGTATGAATCAAGCTTCTTTCGGGCCACTCATGCTATCCCATCTAGTGATATTTTTCCTCATTTTTCTTTCCAACCTGGACTCTTTTCCATCAACACTGCATGGGTTCTTCAAATTTTATTTTCTGCCAAACTTAACTCCATCTAGGTCCTCTATTTCCTCATAATTTAAATATTCTTTCTAGGCTCGTTGGATCTAGTCGATCAACTCTTCCGTGTTCGTATTCTCCGAATAACCGATTTTTCTCTAGGTCTTTTCCCCGATCTTCTAAATGGCCCTTATTAGCCATATTTGGTCTTAATTAATTGCTTCTTCTTCCTCTCTTCGTGATTTGAACTCTTCTCCCTCTCCCTTTCCATCCCTAATACTTTCCTCCCCTGTGCTTTAACTCCTCTCTAACTCCTTCTTGTAACGATCAACTGGCTTTTGAGGGCTGCTAATGCATCTTTCCACCTCAAAGATTTCTCACACCTTCACTTTCACCTCCTGCACCACTACATGCCTACTGTGCATCACTCTTGGAGGTATCTTTCTTTGATCTCACCCACAACCATGGTCCTCAGCACCTACTAATGATTGACGACCGTCTACATACTCAAGAAAACCCGGGCCTGATACCTACTCTTGATGAGGGCGCAACTCGAGACTTAGAAAATAACCCACAAACAAGAGAATAATTTTATTATTTAGAAAATGGAGCTTCTTACATGTAGAGGATCTCAAATCCCCAAGTTCTACAACACATGCAAGTTACAGAAAGCTACAGAATCACCCTTTCGCAATATGCGAGCTTGTCCCCAAAAAGTTGCCCAAAAATTAGAAACCCACCCATAAATAGAGCTCCTCTTTCATTTGGAGCCAAAACAACATTCAAATTTGAGTTTAGGTGGTTTGGCGCTGAAAAATTATAACTTGAAGTTCAAATTTCAAAAGAACATTTGCAATTGTATCTTCTAGAAAGTGTTCCAACTTCCCGGGGCCATAACTTTTGATCTGGGACTTCGATTTGTGAACTATTTGAACTATTGGAAAGGTCTCAAGTCAATAACATGCTCGAGATCATCTATGATAATTTCAACAAGTTTCGGGGCCGATCCAGGAACTCTAAGTACCTCAAATCTAACTTGGAAGATTTTTAGGTGCAAATCTAGGAAACTAAAATTGCAATATATTTGAACCCAAGAATAGAAAATAAAAACCGTAAATTGGGAATTTCATTATGATGAAAAGGGTATCCAAAAATGTAAAAATATCTAAAAACCGATAAACTTGAAATTTAACTATTTTTGGGTGATGCAAGATTGCCCTTACACCACTGGATGCTCCTGCATCATTTTATAATTAATTAAAGAATGTTGATACATATAATTCTATTTTTTTCATTCTTAAATACATCTATCATAAAGATGTGAGAGATATTCTTAAATTTCTATCTTTTTAATTTTAAATAAATTTATTTAAAAGATATTGAGAAATATAATTTCCAAGCGTTTATCCATCCTAAATTTTTATCTTTTTTAATTTTAAATAAATTTATCTAATAAATTATTGAGAAATGCAATTTTGATGTGTTTATCCATCTTAAATAATAAATTTAATATCAACACCTTTAGAAATAATTATATATAGATAATACTAATTTATTTTAATACTAATTTAGCTTAATTTATATTTTTTTGACATAAGAAAGGTAAGACATTAGATTTCCATAGTCTATAATGATAAGAGAGAATTTCTTTTTTGGATTTAACTGTGTGTTGTTTTTTGCATCAACGTTTCAAATCACACTCTTTGATTCATCATCAGAATGAAATAAAGTTATAGGAGTAAAATCTAGTTAAATACCAAAATATACTTTCTCTCTTGTAAGGTGATCAAATGTATATATTTATTATTAATTTTAGAGAGTTGGAATAAAAAATATATATTTTTGTAATTTATTTAAAAAATCAATAATCCAAAATATAATTCTATATACCAAATCAATCATTCTATTTCACATCTTCACCAGCCAATCGCAATGTACACTAATTTGTATATTATTTATAAATTATTTGATACATGTAAGTAGCTATTAAATTTAACATGTGGAATTTTTATTTATATATTGATTTACATAATCATGTCATGAAACCCCTTACTACCAATTTAGAGTACATTTTTGTATAATTAAAATAATATATCACAAGATTTAATTTTATAGGCATAATGTCACCTTTAATGTATATACAATTAGAAAAAGTAGTGTTTGGTCCAAATTTTTCTTATCATTGAAAGATAATATGAACAATACGACAAATAACAAGATATTTAATGGTAGTTAGATAATTATAATTAAACAATTTTCTAAGCTTGTGATTAAGATAGACATTCAAGGATGAGAATTTAAGTATATCTTAGTAATTATTTTATTTAATAATATTTGTGCTAATATTTTCGTAAAATTTATTAAAGTAGATATAATTTTAATGTTTCTAGAATGGATAATAGAATTATGAGATACAGATTAATAGATCTTCAAGCACTAATCATAATTATCTATAATAAATTTTCACTATGATATTTAAATCAATATAAACTTAACCTTGTATTATAAACTTGGAATGGTTTATTCCCATACCAATTCAAGAGAATGGATAGGAAAAAAAAATATTAGAAGTATCGACATATGGTTAAATATATATTGGTTTTGAATGTATGCTTAATGTCATGTGCTAAATTTAGATTCAACTTGTATATACCTTATTGAACTTATATGTATAACCTTGTTAGGTTGACATTCTAGAGTATCTTTAAGAGATTTATTATTAAAACAACTTTCATTTAGAGGGGAATTTTTAGATATAGTAGAGGGTGATATATAATGGACTCTACCTTTGAACATATATTATATTAATATTTGAAATAAAATTCACAAGAGAAGTCATAAAAAATAGCATAATTAGTTGTAACAAATAATAACACTAAAACTCTAGTTACATAGAAATTTTACTAGGTCAATGATAATACACACTAAACAAAAGAAGAGTAAATACAAACTATCAAGAACCATAAAAAAGGCTAGATTATATAGCTCTCTATCATTTCATGGATTACAAAGAAACATAAATAATATTAGTAGCCTCTTCTAATGATTTTCCACTTGAATGCCTTGGTATTCATTAATGATAGCATACAAATACAAAAAATAGACACCATGATAAATATTTTGAAGAAAATTGGGAATGGGAAGACAAGGAGCTAGAGTAGGAGGGTAAATTTTAAACCTTTCAATGGAGAAAAAAATGAGGATGATCCATATGAGGATGAATGGGTTGACTATTGTGACATTGAGTAGGATGAGCTATATAAGGATGATTATTTTCTATTGGATGTGCTCCTTGAGCCTTGTTTGAGGACTCTATGACCCATCTCTATTGTCGTCAATAAGAATGAGTGTATTGAGGGTTTTTTTGGTGCGTCAAATAGAGTTACTACTTGTGGACTATGTAGGTCTTTACTTATCTCCCTATCATTAGCCCTACTACTGTGAGCTAGATCTATTTTGGGTTCATAACTATGAGGATTTTCCTCTAGTTTTAGCTTATTCTAATGGTCTAGCAAAAAATGGAGAGAAGAATCATGTGTGTTGGTTTAAGGTTGAAGATGATTTTTTTTGTTGGGTCATTACTAGTGCCAACCTAATAAGTTTTGAGTATTGTGGAGTTTGAATATGTATTAATCTGTTATGATGGCGCTATTATAGGTCCATGCCAACCTATTTGGACTTGTTATAAGTTTTGGTTTATGGTGTGAATCATGTATATCTGTATGTTGATCTGACAAGTTACATTTTGTGTAATGCTTCTAATTAGGCCAACCAAATTGATGTTACAAGTGTTTGTGGATAAAGTGGATATATATGTAAGATTTTTATTGGTGTTTTGGTGATAATGATGTGGTATGATGTGGAGTTGATGTGAATTGTATGAGTATTTAATGCAAATGTAGAGAAGCGAAGAGTGTTAGTGCAGATCAATATGAAGTGTGTAAAGTTAGTATATTGAGCTTAAATGGAATTGTATTCATGCATATGTAATATGCAATTATAGAAATTCAAATCTAGGCTGTGAGCAACCTCTCTCTTCTATCTTTTCTTCATTCAGTGGGCAGTGAGCAATTTTGTAATATCTTATAACCAGTTATAATATATTATGAGCTAATCCCCATCATGATTTTTTCTATATTGGGTTTTCCACGTAAAAAATCTAGTGTTCATGTGTTATGTGCTTTGATGGTTGCTTTCATGATTCCATAACTATAAATTGAATATGCTATGTGGAATGAATGTTTTAATGTTTAAGTGGTTTCAAAGAATATTGATTCATGGGACCTCTCAATATTCAAGGTACATTCAATGAAAATGTTGTTGGAGCAGAACAATGTGATGAAAAGAACAAGGTGGAAGTGCAAACAGAGTAAAACCTTCCCCCTCTAGATGTCGAGACAGATGGTGAATATAAAAAGGAAGGCAAGAAGCATGACTATAAGAATGTAGAGGCACAAAACACTAAAAATTTACCTCTCAGAAGATAAAGAGTCTAGTAAAACATAGAAGCATGATAAGGTAGATTCCAACATTAGTGACAAGGAAAAAGATGATATGAAACCGGTTTAAGAGAAGGAAACTAAGAAGGAATCTAGAAGTGAAGACAAGGAAAATGCCAATGAGAAAAAAAGAGAGGAAAGAATAAAGGTTGTTGAAACATAGAAAACTAGATTAGGGTTCAAACACATAGGGTTTTATACTAAATTTGGAATGTTTCACCAAACTTACTATAAATAGAAAGGGGGAAATTGGGTGAATGAACATACCTATTCTTCTATTTGATTCAAGAAATAAGATCCCTCAAGTCAAAATGAACTTTCAACCCTTAGGTGAGTGAATTCTTTGAGGAATCTTGCAATTTCCCTTTTTTGTGTTAGGACAAGGATCTAGGTCAAACAACACTTTGGGGAGAAAGACTAAAAATATAAAATCAAATCCAAAATGCAATATATAAATTGAATTTAATAGATTAAGCATAAAACTCAAGGAACCTACAAATTTTCTAGTTGATTTGGAAGGGATAAATGTTGTGTACCTCTCACAAAGTGGTGTTTTCAGAAGCTATCTAAGGACTCATTCACCCTATGGTGAATGGCTCTTGGGTAGGGATCTTCAAAATATGTTTTTGGGTCCTCTACTCTTGTGTCTGCACTTTTAGATTCACAATTTTCATAGTCAAACAGTTAGAAATAAATCTGGGATCTGAGTTTCTATCAGATGGAAACAAAGGTGACAACAAATGCAACTTTGTAAGTTTGCAACTTTTGAGATCTTCAACTTTTTGTCAACCTAAAAATTTGAAACACACAAAGAGAGGGGGAAAATGTTTGTTTCTGGTGAATTGGATTTTTACTTGGTCAAACACCATTTTGGTAATTAAACCTTGAAATGAATAAAAACATGAAAGAGGGAATGAAGAATGAACAAAGCTATGTTACCACTCAACAAACCCTTGAATAAACCTTGGAATGTAAATCTACAACTTGCATGAAATGGCTTCAATGGATGTGGATCTTGAACTTGAATCTTGACTTGACATAATTCTTTGAATAATTGAATGGATCAAGAAACCTACATAATCATATTAGCTTAAAAAACATGCATGATGAAAGAATAATTTCATATGGCAATTGGATCTTGATTGCTACAATAACTCTTGAATAAATATGCTCTTGAATTATGACTTGATCTCGTGAAAATATTCTCTAGGTGAAGCATAGTGAAATAACCCTATGTTTATAGATATGTAACCTTAATTTCCCAAAATTCAAACATCGCAAGATAAAATTTGAATATGGATTTGAAAATGTTAAAATATCGCCAAAACCATAATTTAAATTTAGGTCCTAGGTCTAAGGGAGGACCCATTTTCCCATGGGCTAATGGGTCTTAGGTCCCTAACCCTAGGACAAACATTGCTCAATGAGAAGTGTTATGTTAAGGAATTAATGAATGTCGGGTTTCCTCTTCAAAAAATGCAATTAAATAGGCTTGGATTTGAATTAAAGGGGGAAATTAATTAAAGGAGCCCTAAATAAGTGTGAAAGTGTAAAGGGGTACACTTTACAACACCAAAATAAGGCACAATTAAGTCCATTTTAACATTATTCCAAATTAAGTGTGAAAATGTAAATGGGATACATTTTTCTACACTATAGTTGTTAGCGAATCCTCTGGTGATTCACTCAAGGGTCTGTTAGACATGCAATTTTAGTTTGAGCCTATTATATCTACACAACTACTGCAACTTCCTTTAATGCAGGGTCAAGTAGACATGGGAAAAATCCCTCCCATGTAGAAGCTTCAAATTGGTGATGTGTTTCATGAATCCACAAGGAAATTCTTTCCACTCACTAGAAGAGCACTAAGTTAATTGAAGAATCATTCAAGGTATTGCAAGAAGGAATTCTCAGTGCTACAATTGATGAGTCTCTATCTGATATTGAAAAGATGAAGCTACTATTAGATTCCTTTAATGATTGCTCCTCTAGTTTAGAAGAAATATAGGGCAAAGAGGTGACACATAAGGTGAATGATAGGAAATTGACTAAGATATCAAACATGCAGTGTGACACATAGAAAATTACAAGAGAACCTAAAAAATCTATAGAAGTGTTTGGGTGAAGTGCATGTTTTATTTCAAATTTATTTGAAATGTCATCATTCTATGAAGAGCATTAAGGACCAAATGAACTCAATAGAGTCATCAGCTGCTCAGGACTTCAGTGTCTATGATCTGGTAAGTGATGTAGATGATACAAAAAGGATGGCTATTAAAAATATGCATGAAAAATTCTTTCAACTAGAAGAATAGAAAGAGAGAACCATTGTGCAGTATGGTCAACTCTAGAACTTGGTAAGTGAAAGGATTATAGCCTTGACATGTGTGTTAGCAAGTTCAAAAAGGTTGGCACAAAAGAGTTTGACCTACCTAGTACGCCAGACCAAGGAGAAGATCTTCTTGTACAACTTGAAAGCCAGTGTAGTCTACTTGCCTTCGCCAAGACGATTTGGGAGTCAGAAAAGGAGTGTGAGGCACATGCTGTAAAATTGCAAGTGTCTTCTTCTAGCTTATTGTGTACATTTCTATTCTTTCTATGCAATTTCATTCATTGTATATATGCAGAAGATAGTGGATAGTATAGTAGTGCAATTTTTTTATGGATAGTATTGTTAGGGCAAGTTTCCTTGAATTTAGAATAATTTTGTTGAGTTACTCTCATATATATATATATGAGTTATGGGGGGTAAGTATGTATGCTTTAATGGTGCACCCTTCACCATTAATGTCAAAGAGGGAGAGTAGTTGAGAAAATAGTTGGTTGGAAATTTCTTTTGGAATATAGTTTGGAGAATAGTTTTTGGCATGTTACCATCAATGAGAAAGGGGGAGATTGTTGGAAATATGTTTGTCATTGATGAGATTGTTAGCAACGTGAGCATGAGCATATATGGTATTGTCATTGATGTCAACATTGATGTACTATTGGTTGATGAGTGTGAGTGATTGTGGTGATGGAAATCAATTATTCAAGTGAAAGAGTTTTGATCCAGAGTAAAACAAATGTGTTGGATATTTTTCTAAGTTTCAGAGTATAATTTCTAGTGTATAGTGAACTAATTTTGAGGTCTGCATTGTTCTGACAACATTAATCACTGGTATGTCTTAGAGGATGACAAACAAATTTAGGTGAAAAATTCAAGGATTTTACTCAAGTCTTCTTTGAAGGAAGTGTTAATCAATGTAAAAAAGTTTGTTCTGGTAGGATGGGTAGTCTCCAAGATGAAATGATTCAACTTAAGGGCAATAAAATACCTAAAGGGTTGGTTTCTCTTGAGGACTTATTTGATCACCATGATCACTCTGTAAAATGGAAAATGAGTGAATTTGTTGGACACTCTGATGAATTTGAGGCAGTTAACATTGGAGAGCCCGATTCCCTAAAAATGGTTTACATCAGAAAATGCTACTCTTTAGAGGAGAAAGAAAAATTGATAGCCCTGTTGATTAAATATAAAGAGGTTTTTTCTTGGTGCTATGATGACCTAAAAAAATTGATGGATGGAAAATTTTAGTACCACATTCTACTTAAAGAAGGAAAGGTTTCTTTTACACGTAAGCAAAGAAACTATAAACCCAAAGTAATTGATGCAATATTTAAAGAGATTAAAAAGATGTTGCAATTGTGAATTATATATCCCATACATCATTCTACCTGGGTGGCTAACACTGTGCCAGTTCACAAGAAAAATGGGGAAATTTGGATATGTGTTGATTTCAGGAATCTAAATCAGGCATCATTAAAAGATAATTATCCTCTTCCTAACATGGACCATATCTTACAAGAAGTTGTTGGCTTAAAAATGATGTCCATGTTGGATGAATTCTCTAGTTATAATTAGATCAATGTGGCGAAAGAGGATCAACATAAAATGACATTCACCACACCCTGGGGAACCTTCGCTTATAATCCGATGCCATTCAAACTCATTAATGTAGGAGTAACTTTTTAGTGAGCTATGGATCTGTCTTTTGGTGACCTCCAAAACAATATTACAATCATTTATCTTGATGATTTCACCTGCAAGATCTAGAATGTGTTATACAAAGATGTAAAGAACATGGTATCTCTCTTAGCCCCAAGAAGGTTTATTTTTCCATCACTGAGGGTAAAATTTTGGGTCACATTGTGCCCAGGTAGGGTATTAGAATAGATCTAGATAGAGTAAAGGCTATCTTACAATTAAGCCTTCCTTCAAACCAGAATGGTGTGAAGTCTTTTTTTGGCTAGGTAAATTTCTTGAGGAAATTTGTTCCAAATTTTTCTGAAATCACTAAGCATATTGTGGACATGATGAAGGAAAAACTGTTGAAAATTGAGATGTTTTCTTAGGTTAATACTTTGTAAAACTTTAATATTGTTGATCTAAATATGCTTTCCTTTGTTACAGGGTTTTTGTGAGTGATTATTTGATTAATTCATTTTATCATTTGTAGAATGAAGACCAAAGTTGTAGAAGAATTAGATAGGATATTAGAAAGATTACACAAACATATACCATGAAGAAACTCTCTCAGGAAAAAACTCCACCAAGAATCAATGTATTATTCAATCTCTGAAGTAGATTACAATAACTCCAATTCTTGCTTGAGAATGCTTCTTCTACCTTCACCAAATCTTCTTCACAACTTACAATAAAACTAATACAAACTCTCTTCAACTTGCTTGAGATATATAGGCAATAAACAACTTTGTAAACTCCAAAAGAGTTACAATTACAAAGCTCAATCCCTATCTCCTAAAAGGTATTCCTATCTCTTCCAAGTAGAGTTTAACCATGAAGAACAATGCCAAATCATCATCTTCATCCATTTGGGCATCCCAAAATGAAGTAGTAACTCAACCTTTATTATGTAAATATCTTCAAGGCTTATCCTCAAAGTTGGTGCCCAAGAATGGGCCCACTTAACTCAGCTTTCTAAAATATCTTAACATGAAAAGGAGTTAATTCCAAGAAGATAACTTGGGTGCCCAAAGTGGGTCCAATTCATTCTCTGTTAACTAAAACATCTCTCTCCACCATTCTTGCAAGAATGGTCATCCCCTGTTAACTAAAGGAAGTCACCTATTATCTATCATGTAACTCAAGTTATTAGTCATGCAAATTCCATGTTAGCTGAAGTCTAGCATTCAACTTAAACTAACTGAAGATAACTGAACTGAACTAAACTAAACTAAACTAAACTAAATTGAACTAAATTGAACTAAACTAATTCTAAACTAAACTGAACTGAACTGATTTGAACTGAACTGAACTGAACTGATCTGAACTAAACTTCATGCATGTAAACATCAAACCCTAACTCCTAGGATCTTTACATGCATTCAAAAGTGTTATCTTTTACTCCAAACAGTTACCTTAACTCAAGGTGAGTTCCACCTTCCATGTGCATGCCCCATGTGCTCCTATTATTTAGGAACTCATCTTGGACGCCCTCACATGTTCATATTATTTAGAATTAATTACAAATGTCAATTAACATGATTATTTCATCCAAAATTAATCTCTCTAATCCTAGTGTTTGAGAACACTTTAAAAGGACTTAGGAGACACATGAAATAAATAATGTTTAGGATTGCAATTAAATGGCATCCTATTTCCAACAAAAACAAGATCTTAAATGGAATGAGGTTGGGAAACAGGCCTTTGAAAATATTAAGGAAGCAATTGCTCGAGCTCCTATCCTGGCTAGTCCTGACTTTAAGAAAGACTTCATCATCTATTGCTATGCTTCTTAGCATACTACATCTACCATGCTGCTACAAGAAAATGAGAATAAAATTCAGGCACCTATATCCTTTATGAGAAAGCCATTAAAGAAACATGAATTAAATTATTCTCAAATCGAGAAGCATGAATTTGCAGTGGTCGGGGAAGTTAAGAAATTCCACTTCTATATCTTGCTCTCATACTCAGTGGTATATGTGCCAAATCCAGCTATTAAGAGCATATTGACCCAACAGGATATTGATTGCAATAGGAGGGGTGGCTAGATAGCAAATGTGCAAGAGTATGACTTAAACCTAAAGCCTACAAATTTAGTCAAAGGAAGAGAACTCTGTAAATTGATGGCGGAAATTTCAAAGGGACTAGAAGAAGATGAATATTTACCATTGGTTTTGACTATCAGCTTACAAGATGGATGGTTTTCTGATATAGGGTATGTGCAGGATCATGATGGGCTAAAAAGTGGTGATATGTAAGTGATATGATGGCCCATGTGGCTGATGACTTTTTTACCCAAAATCGATGAAATGAAATGGATTTTTAAAGGAGATTCTCAGCTTTCCACCAATATAAATTATGCTTTACTTTGAATTTAATAAATAATTATTATTCATTTTCTATTTGAATTATGACTAAAGTCCCGATTGATACGCTGATTGAAAAAAATCTATAGCTTCCAAATGCTATCATATTTTTTGAATCTGAAACATGCGTCACATTCTATGCTTCGTATACCATAGGATTAAAAAAAATCATGAAGTTTTGACCAAGTTAAGGTGGTCAAACATGTGTTTTTATATTTTAAAAAGTTGTAATAAAAATTCATAATTAATTATTTACTTGGAAAAAATTACAAAAAATATGCATCACATCCAGACATGCTCCCTCTACTTATATCTAAAATCTTATAAAAAAATATTATCATTTTATTGTGGTTAGGGTGCCCAGACAGACACCTACTTCTTATTTTTTCCCTGAAATTTAAGTACTACTGCATTGAAATTTCAAATTTTCACCAAATAATTTTATTTTCTTAAATAAACCTAGTATTTTAGAAACTACATTCATTTTTCTACAAATTCTATTCTTACATATTTTACAAATAATATAGACAAGTTATTCAAATTTTTACGTCAAGTTTCCTAACTCTGATTTTTCTGAATTTTTTGCCACTTAAGGGCCTCTTTTTTCCATGATGATCTTGCACATACCCTATAGCCTATTTTCTCACCTATAGACAATGCCCTAAGCACCTCTTAGGTAAGCATAAAAGGAATTTAAAATTGAAAGAAGCTAAGTATGTTATTTGGGGTGGGACGTTCTTGGAGTGCGTAGATAAAGATCAACAAGAATGACTTCTTAATATTTTCCACAATGAGGCCTGCAGAGGTCACTTCTCTTCCACCATGACTACTTTCAAAATTATAAGACATGATTATTATTGGCCTGGGATGTTCAAGAATGCTTATCACTGGATGGCCAAGTGTGAAAAATGCAAGTTGTTTGTGGGAAGACCTTAGTTGGAAGCCTAAACACTGAGGCTTGTAATTATCGATGGACCATTTTAGTATTGGGGTCTCAACTTCATAGGCCTAATCATTCCACAATCTAGTGGAGGTCATACTCACATTATCATAGTCACTAATTACTTCACCAAGTGGGTGGAAGCGATCCCAATTAAGAGAACTAGTTTCGAAGTGGTCTGTAATTTTATTAAAGAGAATGTTTTGGTTAGGTATGGAGTTCCACACAAGCTAGTTGTTGACAATGCAACTAGTTTTTCTTCTAGTGAGATTTCACTTTTTGGCTATGATTATGGAATCTCCCTATCTCATTCAGCTGACTATTATCCTTAGGGGAATGGTTAGGCAGAGTCCAACAACAAGAATTTGATAAGCATTATCAAGAAATTAGTTGATGAACACTAGAAAGATTAGCATAAAAGACCATATGAAGCTCTATGGGTGGACCGGACGAATCCTAAGGTCATTGGGATGACCACTTTTGAGCTGGTATACAAGGTAGAAAGTGCACTTCCTCTTTAATTGGAATTATCAATTTTTAAATTACAAACTACTGTTGAAGATTTTGAATTTAGTGATGCCTTGGAGAGAAGGATTTTATATTTGACTAAGATTTAGGAAAAATGGGAAGAGATGGTTGATAAGATAACCATACATCAAGAATGAGAAATTTTATGGTTGGAGATTCATTTTTGTTGGGACAAGCACAAAGAGCCTAAAGGCACCCATAAGAAGTTTGATGTGCTCCGGATTGGTCCTTTTAAAATCACTCATGAGTATGGGCCTAATACTTTTCATCTCACATATTTTGATGGGACCCCCTTGCCTATTCCTTATAATGGGCAGGATATGCAACTCTATCAACTTTGATTGACCTCCCAGCCTTTTTATACATAGTTAATTTAGGGTTTTTGTTAAATTGTTTTGGTTTGCTTGAACCTAATTGATTAAGAGTGTTATCCACTTTTTATGACTCTTTGCCTAATGGATATGGCACTAGTCATACTAATCTATTACTTGGTTGAGTAGCATAACACTGTTTTGTAGTGCTCTAACTACTCTTTACTTCATTTCTACTTTTCTCTCTATCTATCTGGCTGTCCATGGAGGTGGGAACACCAAAACAGGGGTCTCACTAAGGTAGGCACCTTTACAGCCCCAACAATTTCTCTCTCCCTCTTGTGTAGGTATTGAAGACACTCATGAGTTGGAAACTTCATCACTTGCACAGTCGTAAGTATTTCTTTCCTTTCTTCTCCTTATCTTTATCATCTCTATTTCACTTCATTCCAGTCTTATTACTTCCTATTGCTTTCTTACATTCTAGAAGATCTCAGTAATCAGAGTGTAAGTCGTCACTTAGCCATTTTATGAGGTATTCTCATTCTCTGGTCCATACGAGATGCCAGCACACTATGCTGTCGTTTGTTTCCTACACTATCATCCTTTGGTTGAGAGCTTTTCAATTTGTCCAAAGAATATTTTTGACCTACTCTATCAAAATCTAAAACTTATGTTGTTCCATTGAGGTAGTATAGGGAAATTCACCCCGTGAGGCTCTCTGAATGAAGAGAACTCGTGAGTAGAAAATCCCCCTATATTAAACTTGTATAGTTCGTCAAAATTTTCCTTTCCCACCTACATGATAATTGTTATTTAAGCAACATCTCGACAGTATATTCAAACTTGAGTGGAATCTTATATAGTTCCTTGAACTCTCTACTTTACCGCTTATAGACATTTACTTTCAAAATTTTGAAAAATGTTAAATGATGAAAACAGTGAAATGACAGCTACCACGTGTCATGAAGCAATTAAAGATATTAAATGATCATCTACCCCCATATTTTTCTATATATTTTTGAGAAAGTTTCAACTACTAGATAAACATTCTCATTGTGCCAAGGTTCTTTGAGGATGAGTCAACCAAGACACAAAATTCTAGCTAGAGAATTTTCCATTGAAGGTATTTATAGTATCCACTTGTTTCAACTTTCTTTCCTGGAATATTTATGTTTGCATTTCAGAAGGTTGTCTATTGCTTGAGCTATAAAATCTCATTCATGGAGAGGGTTAAGTATATGGGTTATGAACATGTGTCTAAGCTAACAGTTTATAAGGGACCAAAAATTAGAGATACCCATCTAAGGACTATGATTTTGGATGAAATAAGAAGTAAATTCAATAAACCAAATCCATCACTCATCACTGAAGGAGTAATTGATAGAAGGTTAGTCAAAGCTGCCAAATTTCCTTTAGTAGTGCAATCCCCTAAACTCATCTTAGAATGCATTAGGCACTATAATTCACAAAAATGAGAGGTTAGGACAGAAGATAATTGACTAGTTCTAAAAGTCCAGACGTCCACCTTCATGTCTTTCCTGAGAATCCTAGAAGAAGATGAGTATTTACCTATGACTATGACAAATTCTCAAACTGAATTTTCTACAAAGAAAGGGCTCTACATAAATCAAATGGAAAAAAATTGGTTGGCCAAGCCTAAAAGGGGTAAGTCTCAATTGCCTCGGAAGTTGCATAGAACTCATTCTATGGAAGAAGTGGTCGAAATTGTAGTGTTGTTACATAATTTAAGGGGAGATGAAGAAATTCATGGATTTGAGGAATGGATGTATTTCTTCATCCAAACTATGTTATTTGGAGAGCAATTCTTGGATTGGGTAGAAATTATCAGCGATCGCTTTCATGCGTTAATGACTTTCTTTACCCTCAACAGGTTCTTCTACATGTATTCATACTTGATATACGCCATCACCAGCACAATACCTTGGCTTGGATTAATACCAAGTGACTTACCTTTAGAGAAAGTACTCATTTATGATTATTTTTATAAGCTATAGCTTCATAAGAGATTTCAATATTTCAAGAGAATAATTGATAGTTTCACTATGAGGATGTTCAGGGAGTTATATGGACGTCCTACAATGTGGTTTATCACTTGAAGCAATGCAATTTGTAGACTTCTATGACATTCATTTCATTCAATTTCAGAGATTCTCTTACATAAGGGTTGGTGGATATGCTAGATTTCTGATCAATTTTCCTAAATACCCTGAGGATAAGTGGGCGATCATTGAAGTAAGCAAGAATTTGGCTGATATAAACAGGTTGTACCAAGGTAGGAAAAGATTGACTGTTCACTTTCCCATTGGTTTTGATTCTTATAGTTGTCAATCTATGTTTGATGCCCTAAACATTGAGAAGGAATTATCTAAGTATAATATGCTTTCATATGAGAAATGATTTCCTTTTGATTCAAAGGATTATATTAAGAATAATTTGAAACTAAGCCATAATTTCTTTCATCAAGCTAGCCTTGAATATTTTTGGGCTAATTTTTTTGGTGAGTATGAAGTTTGGAAAAGGAATTGGATGAAGTTGTCAATGGAATATATTATCATCTATGAGTTAAAATGGGATCTACAGGGTATTATGGAGGATAGGTCTAACATTGTAGACCCAGTCTATACTAAGTTAATAGAAAACTAGCCTATCCCTGCCATGGACTAGAGCGATAGGGAGAAAGAGACTATTGAGGCAAGGAATGTTGATGTCTTGACTAGAACACGAGAGTGGATGACTAAGAAAAGAATAAAATAGCCCCATTGTCACACTAGATCTAAGGAGTCACGACCTGTTGAGGGAAATTCTCAAGCTTATGCAAGCAAGCAATCAACTGGTGATACCTTCCAGTCATTACCATCAGGGGCTCAAGGAGATGGTGGTGAGGATCGACTTGACAAAAATGTGTTTTCACAAACTTGTGGGGAGGATATCCTTAACTTGCCTATTTTGGAAAAAGAGAATGAAGCAGAAGAGGAAGAAGAGGGTTTGGAAACTTTAAATATCAACTCCTCTCCCTCTTAGGATGAATCACTTATTAAGGAAGTGAGTGCACCATAGAGGTCACTGACTATTTCAACTACAGTGGACACCCCTCCTATTGCTAGAACCTTGTTTGGGTCTTTAGATTTAAAAGTAGTTAATGTCCCTGTTACTATAGCTTGGTTGGAGGATACTTTATCTAGAAAAAGGAAGGTTTTATAGCTTAGTGTGCCCAAACAAGATATGGTAGGTCAATTACTACAAAGAACCCCAATCCCAAAGATGAAGAAATTGAAAACTACTACAAGATTGGTAGATGTCACATAATTAGGGACCCTCCAAGTTGAGATTGTGCATCCTTCATCACAAAAAGATGTCACTTAGGAAATAGTAGTGACTTTGAGGCTAATAGAATAGATCTTTCCCCCCTACCAGAGATGGAGACATTCAAATCTTTCAAGTGTTTTTAGCCCGAATGGTTGAAAGGTCGAAAAAGGATAAGGAAAGTAAGGATGAACTAAAAGTTTAGGTTCAGGATTTAACTAAATGTCTAAGGTTAGTTTTTGAGATCTTCCCTCAACCTCTCTTTCAGGTGAGTTCCTCTATTGAATCCTTAACCATGATTGGAAAAGAAGCCATGAAAAAATAAAAAAAATTCAAACTCTAAGCAAGGTTGTGAAGGAATGGAGTGAGTGTTTGTCTAAGAAGGGGAGTCTTGTTATTTCTGAGTCTATGAAATGTTTCCAGAAAGTAAATTCTTGGAAAACTAATTTGTTGGTAGAGATTGTTGCAATTGAAAAAGAAGAAAAGTTGTGGAACAATGATCAAAATGAGCTGAAATTAATGTTAAACTAGGATATGGAGAAGTTGGTCGCAGAGCATATTATACCTAATGCTTCATACAATCATTGTATAGTATGGAATAAGGGCGTAGAATGAAAATTGCAGATTGCTAGACAAAGCTTACAAAAGCTAAGGGAAATTGTAGATGAATGCACCACCATTTTAGAAGAAGCATGGGGTACTTTGGTTGCTCTTGGGTTATAATCAGACAAAGGTGAGATTAAGGATGATACAAATATAAAACATTGAATAGATTATTTCTAGAAAATAGTTGAGGGTACACATGATTCACCTTCATTCGATGCCAAGCATCTGAAGAAGCTTAGTGATCTACACTTGGTCACATCTCAAGCAATCGATCTTATGAAAACCTGTGAACAATGCATCGAGACAGTTGAAAATAATCATTTGTCATGGAGAGTGAATGAAAAATGTGACCATTCCTTAGCATAAATAATTGTTACACATCCTCAAGGCTTTTCAATCCTTCCGAAAAAGACTTGTGGTGACTTCGGAAGTTGGAAACGAAGCGACGCCATTGTCATGACTCAACTGCTTTTATTTTATTTGTTTCCTTTTAAATTTTTGGTTGGTTATGGACAATGAAGAGGTAGTTACTCATCTACCTATTTAATTGTATATATTTTCATATGTGATCGAGTCTAGACACTTTGAATTGCTTAATATGATATTTTTGTTGTGAATGAAATTACTGTTTGTCTTTGTGCATTCAGTTTGTGAAGTTGATCTAGGTTCTTGAATCTTTGTGTTTGAGAATGTCTTAATGCAATATCTTATATTTGTGTAAGTGATGTATTTTTCTTCATAATCAATTTCATTTCTCATATGGTATTGGGTGTATGTTTTAATTCCTGAATAGTTTAGCTAAAATTGGTCTTTGTGCTAATCCTTCTTACTTGCCAAATCTTGGATCTAATATTTAGGAATTTTCCTGATATTGGGTTTGTATTTACTACTTTCTAGTTAAAAGCATACACGATATTTGATTTTATCATTTAAATTCATTAAAAATCTTGTGAGGGAGTTGTATGTTGACAAAATTCAAGGTTAATATTCAGAGCTATTTGGTTCATTTTGGTACCTTTCGGACATGGAATTGTGATATCTCAAGGTTCCCAATCTGTTAGCAACTAGTACCAGAGAAGATTGTTAATGGGCTTTATTTTAGCTATAGTATAACTTTACTAATACATAAATAAGATAAGTTTGATATATTTTCTTGAATTGTAATATAGACTTTCTTTGAGGTCCAAATGATAGTTTGAGTATTATTTAATATTCATTGCTTTATTAATATGAATTATGGTGGTAAGAAATGTAGTGTTAATGAAAATAGTGGCATGTAAATATTTTTGTAATTGTGATTACAAGTTGATGTTTGTGAGGTATTGTTGAATAGGTATATGATTAAATCATAGATAAGAATGCTATTTTGTATTTATCCTTACAAAATATGATTTATTATGTCATTTATCTTTATACAAACCTATTGATAGGTTTTTCCTAATTTGTTTGTTTGGTGTGTACTGCATAAAGATTACAAGTTCAATTTAATTATATTGAATTATGTTTTCTAATATGCATGTCTACTATGAATAATAATAGCTAGGATAATATTAAATATGGGAACTAAACCATAATTAGGAGGAAATATGATTTATCATGTGAATTATCTTCACACCAATCTATTGATAGGGTTTTCCTAATTAATTTTTTTGGGTTGGGTTGTCTAGAGATTATTAGGTGAATTTAATGATATTGTTATGGGAGTCTATTATTAATGATGGTAATTTGGGTAATATTAAATATGGGAAATCAACCATGTTTATTAGTACTATACTCACTCAGATTGATTAATGTTGAATATTGTTTGGGTGTTTAATTTTCCCTCTATGTGAAATTTTAATATGTTGTTTATAAATTGTTAAGCCAGTTTAATCATAAGTTTTAGGATCATAAAAATAATAAAATAAAGAAACAAGTAATTATGTAAATATCCCAAATAAATATGCTATTGTCAATTTTATTGCTTTATTGTATCAAATTGAAGTGTTTCTTAGAATTCACACTGAATAAAATTAATTATTGAATGATGAAATAAATGCAATTGAATAACATTTTAATTCATATACATAACAATAATTCTCACATGTGTCTAGTTGGTTTGTAATAACCAATGAAATAGGTAAGTGGCCAAATTTTAGAATTTTGGGGGTTGAATACATGGATGTGGGATTGATCCTACACAAACAAAAATAATTAAGAATAATAGAACAAAATAGTTTGAGTAAGGATGATGGAACAATAAAGTTTGAGTAAGGGTGATGGTACAAAAAATATATAAAAATGTAATAGAGATACATGAAAACTACACGAATGAACATAAATTTATAAAAAATACATCATTTATCAAAATATAAGTACATTAATTCATTTTTTCAAATTATAAATAAAATTAAATAAAAATTAAAATAAATATGCAAATTTATCCCTTACACTGAAAAAATCTCTTAAATAAAAATTACTTCAATTTGATAACAAAACAAGAAATCAAACTAAAAATAAGATTCCTTTACACTTACATAGGTGATAAATATTTCAATATTCCCAAGTTTGTAGGGATTGAGTGTACAATTCATCGACCTTTTTAACTTCATGCTACAAACGAGATATAGGTGTTATACATTCGCATAACAATGCTATCAATTTTTAGAAATTATCATAATTTTACTAAGTTGGATTAAGTGCATATAACAAAAGTATGATAAAAATTGAGTTTATAACTAGCAAATGGAGATTTTTTATTGAATTTTGGAAATTTATTTACTCACAACACACATGAGATGTACTTCTATTCACATAACCACTAAAGCGGGAAAGAAAACAAGAGAAAAGCACCGGCAGAGCAGTGGATGGAGTTCACAATAAGTGAGTGGCGGTAATTTGTTAAGACACCGCTGCCGCCGACACTGCGACCTCCTTCAAAATCCAATGTTGTCTTTGCCTTGACAGAATTTATGGTAGTATTATATTTATTCTTCAGAACTAATTATATAAAAATATCATTGTTATATATATTATTTATTTTGGAGATTTGATTAAAGATTTTTTCATCTTTTATAATTAATTACAGAATGTTGATACATGTAATTCTATCTTTTCATTCTTAAATACATCTCTCACAAAGATGTTGAGAAATATAATCTTAAACTTCTATCTTTTTAATTTAAAAACATTTATCTAAAAGAAATTGATAAATGTAGTTTTGAGATGTTTATCCATCCTAAATAATAAATTTAATACCAACACCTTTAGAAATAAATATATATAAATATATTAATGTATTTAAACTATAATTTAAATTTTAAATTAAAATATTCATAACTTATATTTTTTAACATAAAAAAGATCAAAGCATGTATTTATTATTAATTTTAGAGACTTGGACTAAAATCTTTAAATTTTTGTAACTTATTTTAAAAAATCAATAATACAAATTTTAATTCAATATACCAAATTAATAATTCTATTTCATGTCTTAACTGATGACCACAATGTATATTGAGTTGTATCTTATTTATAAATTATTTGATGTGTAAATAGCTATCATACTTAACATAAGAAATTTATGTGTATGTGTATGTGTATGTGTATGTGTATGTGTATATGTATATATGTATGTATATGTATATAAATGTATATATGCATATATGTATATGCATGTGTGTATATATGTAGACATATATCTATATACATATACATGTATGTATATGCATACTTGTATATGTATATAAATATATGTATAGATATATACGCACACATATACACACATATGTACACATATAAGCATACACACACACATATATTTACATGATCATGACATGAGACTCCTTAGTATTAGTTTAGAATACCTCTTTGTATAATTGAAATAATACATCATAAGATTTAATTTTATATTCATAACATCACCTTTAATATATATACATTTATTTTTTTTAAAGTATTTTGTTCATTATATTGGTCCAAAGTCTTCTTTTTGAGAGATAATATGAATAATAGGACAAATAACAAGATATTTAGTGGTAGTTGAACAATTGCCATAAAAAAATTCTAAGCTTGTCATTAAGAGACATTCAAGGATGAGAATTTATGTATGTCTCAGTAATCATTTTATTATTTTAATAATTGTGATAATACTTTCTTAAAATATATTAAAGTAGTTATAATTCTAATTCTCTACAATAGATATTAGTTATGAGATATAGATTAATAGATCTTCAAGCACTAATCACAATCATCTATAACCAATTATAATTAGATATTTAAATCAATATAAACTTAATCTTGTATTCTAAACTTGCAGTGGTTTATCCCAAGGAAATGAAGGTTTACTCCCATACCACTTCAAGTGAAATGGAATAGAAAAATAACCTTATTAGTTGAAGACTAACCGGTAAACAACATTAGGTGAGATATATTTTTTTTGTATGTGTGTTTAACTCTATGTACAAAATTTAGATTCTATTAATTTAAATTGTGGAATACATGTAAATGTTGAGATTTGTGGTTTAAATGCGTGTTATATTTTTAGCATTGACATTTTAGATCCATCATCATGATAATCAAGATAATGGTGGCTCTTTTTCTCTTTCTGCATTATCCTAATGATGGATCATGGAGTTTGATCTGAAACACCAATGCTAAAACTAACACATAGTTTTAAGCAAGAAATCTCAGCATTTACATTAGCATAGACTGAAAATTACATGCTATTAATTGTTGAGTATATATATAGTATTGTTAGGTTGACATTATAAATCATCTTTAAGAGATTTATTATTAAAAAAATTATGTATATATATA
>VDFB02379711.1:144490577-144549298 GCA_007258455.2 Sequoia sempervirens | reverse complement strand
AAAATGTTTGTTTCTGGTGAATTGGATTTTTACTTGGTCAAACACCATTTTGGTAATTAAACCTTGAAATGAATAAAAACATGAAAGAGGGAATGAAGAATGAACAAAGCTATGTTACCACTCAACAAACCCTTGAATAAACCTTGGAATGTAAATCTACAACTTGCATGAAATGGCTTCAATGGATGTGGATCTTGAACTTGAATCTTGACTTGACATAATTCTTTGAATAATTGAATGGATCAAGAAACCTACATAATCATATTAGCTTAAAAAACATGCATGATGAAAGAATAATTTCATATGGCAATTGGATCTTGATTGCTACAATAACTCTTGAATAAATATGCTCTTGAATTATGACTTGATCTCGTGAAAATATTCTCTAGGTGAAGCATAGTGAAATAACCCTATGTTTATAGATATGTAACCTTAATTTCCCAAAATTCAAACATCGCAAGATAAAATTTGAATATGGATTTGAAAATGTTAAAATATCGCCAAAACCATAATTTAAATTTAGGTCCTAGGTCTAAGGGAGGACCCATTTTCCCATGGGCTAATGGGTCTTAGGTCCCTAACCCTAGGACAAACATTGCTCAATGAGAAGTGTTATGTTAAGGAATTAATGAATGTCGGGTTTCCTCTTCAAAAAATGCAATTAAATAGGCTTGGATTTGAATTAAAGGGGGAAATTAATTAAAGGAGCCCTAAATAAGTGTGAAAGTGTAAAGGGGTACACTTTACAACACCAAAATAAGGCACAATTAAGTCCATTTTAACATTATTCCAAATTAAGTGTGAAAATGTAAATGGGATACATTTTTCTACACTATAGTTGTTAGCGAATCCTCTGGTGATTCACTCAAGGGTCTGTTAGACATGCAATTTTAGTTTGAGCCTATTATATCTACACAACTACTGCAACTTCCTTTAATGCAGGGTCAAGTAGACATGGGAAAAATCCCTCCCATGTAGAAGCTTCAAATTGGTGATGTGTTTCATGAATCCACAAGGAAATTCTTTCCACTCACTAGAAGAGCACTAAGTTAATTGAAGAATCATTCAAGGTATTGCAAGAAGGAATTCTCAGTGCTACAATTGATGAGTCTCTATCTGATATTGAAAAGATGAAGCTACTATTAGATTCCTTTAATGATTGCTCCTCTAGTTTAGAAGAAATATAGGGCAAAGAGGTGACACATAAGGTGAATGATAGGAAATTGACTAAGATATCAAACATGCAGTGTGACACATAGAAAATTACAAGAGAACCTAAAAAATCTATAGAAGTGTTTGGGTGAAGTGCATGTTTTATTTCAAATTTATTTGAAATGTCATCATTCTATGAAGAGCATTAAGGACCAAATGAACTCAATAGAGTCATCAGCTGCTCAGGACTTCAGTGTCTATGATCTGGTAAGTGATGTAGATGATACAAAAAGGATGGCTATTAAAAATATGCATGAAAAATTCTTTCAACTAGAAGAATAGAAAGAGAGAACCATTGTGCAGTATGGTCAACTCTAGAACTTGGTAAGTGAAAGGATTATAGCCTTGACATGTGTGTTAGCAAGTTCAAAAAGGTTGGCACAAAAGAGTTTGACCTACCTAGTACGCCAGACCAAGGAGAAGATCTTCTTGTACAACTTGAAAGCCAGTGTAGTCTACTTGCCTTCGCCAAGACGATTTGGGAGTCAGAAAAGGAGTGTGAGGCACATGCTGTAAAATTGCAAGTGTCTTCTTCTAGCTTATTGTGTACATTTCTATTCTTTCTATGCAATTTCATTCATTGTATATATGCAGAAGATAGTGGATAGTATAGTAGTGCAATTTTTTTATGGATAGTATTGTTAGGGCAAGTTTCCTTGAATTTAGAATAATTTTGTTGAGTTACTCTCATATATATATATATGAGTTATGGGGGGTAAGTATGTATGCTTTAATGGTGCACCCTTCACCATTAATGTCAAAGAGGGAGAGTAGTTGAGAAAATAGTTGGTTGGAAATTTCTTTTGGAATATAGTTTGGAGAATAGTTTTTGGCATGTTACCATCAATGAGAAAGGGGGAGATTGTTGGAAATATGTTTGTCATTGATGAGATTGTTAGCAACGTGAGCATGAGCATATATGGTATTGTCATTGATGTCAACATTGATGTACTATTGGTTGATGAGTGTGAGTGATTGTGGTGATGGAAATCAATTATTCAAGTGAAAGAGTTTTGATCCAGAGTAAAACAAATGTGTTGGATATTTTTCTAAGTTTCAGAGTATAATTTCTAGTGTATAGTGAACTAATTTTGAGGTCTGCATTGTTCTGACAACATTAATCACTGGTATGTCTTAGAGGATGACAAACAAATTTAGGTGAAAAATTCAAGGATTTTACTCAAGTCTTCTTTGAAGGAAGTGTTAATCAATGTAAAAAAGTTTGTTCTGGTAGGATGGGTAGTCTCCAAGATGAAATGATTCAACTTAAGGGCAATAAAATACCTAAAGGGTTGGTTTCTCTTGAGGACTTATTTGATCACCATGATCACTCTGTAAAATGGAAAATGAGTGAATTTGTTGGACACTCTGATGAATTTGAGGCAGTTAACATTGGAGAGCCCGATTCCCTAAAAATGGTTTACATCAGAAAATGCTACTCTTTAGAGGAGAAAGAAAAATTGATAGCCCTGTTGATTAAATATAAAGAGGTTTTTTCTTGGTGCTATGATGACCTAAAAAAATTGATGGATGGAAAATTTTAGTACCACATTCTACTTAAAGAAGGAAAGGTTTCTTTTACACGTAAGCAAAGAAACTATAAACCCAAAGTAATTGATGCAATATTTAAAGAGATTAAAAAGATGTTGCAATTGTGAATTATATATCCCATACATCATTCTACCTGGGTGGCTAACACTGTGCCAGTTCACAAGAAAAATGGGGAAATTTGGATATGTGTTGATTTCAGGAATCTAAATCAGGCATCATTAAAAGATAATTATCCTCTTCCTAACATGGACCATATCTTACAAGAAGTTGTTGGCTTAAAAATGATGTCCATGTTGGATGAATTCTCTAGTTATAATTAGATCAATGTGGCGAAAGAGGATCAACATAAAATGACATTCACCACACCCTGGGGAACCTTCGCTTATAATCCGATGCCATTCAAACTCATTAATGTAGGAGTAACTTTTTAGTGAGCTATGGATCTGTCTTTTGGTGACCTCCAAAACAATATTACAATCATTTATCTTGATGATTTCACCTGCAAGATCTAGAATGTGTTATACAAAGATGTAAAGAACATGGTATCTCTCTTAGCCCCAAGAAGGTTTATTTTTCCATCACTGAGGGTAAAATTTTGGGTCACATTGTGCCCAGGTAGGGTATTAGAATAGATCTAGATAGAGTAAAGGCTATCTTACAATTAAGCCTTCCTTCAAACCAGAATGGTGTGAAGTCTTTTTTTGGCTAGGTAAATTTCTTGAGGAAATTTGTTCCAAATTTTTCTGAAATCACTAAGCATATTGTGGACATGATGAAGGAAAAACTGTTGAAAATTGAGATGTTTTCTTAGGTTAATACTTTGTAAAACTTTAATATTGTTGATCTAAATATGCTTTCCTTTGTTACAGGGTTTTTGTGAGTGATTATTTGATTAATTCATTTTATCATTTGTAGAATGAAGACCAAAGTTGTAGAAGAATTAGATAGGATATTAGAAAGATTACACAAACATATACCATGAAGAAACTCTCTCAGGAAAAAACTCCACCAAGAATCAATGTATTATTCAATCTCTGAAGTAGATTACAATAACTCCAATTCTTGCTTGAGAATGCTTCTTCTACCTTCACCAAATCTTCTTCACAACTTACAATAAAACTAATACAAACTCTCTTCAACTTGCTTGAGATATATAGGCAATAAACAACTTTGTAAACTCCAAAAGAGTTACAATTACAAAGCTCAATCCCTATCTCCTAAAAGGTATTCCTATCTCTTCCAAGTAGAGTTTAACCATGAAGAACAATGCCAAATCATCATCTTCATCCATTTGGGCATCCCAAAATGAAGTAGTAACTCAACCTTTATTATGTAAATATCTTCAAGGCTTATCCTCAAAGTTGGTGCCCAAGAATGGGCCCACTTAACTCAGCTTTCTAAAATATCTTAACATGAAAAGGAGTTAATTCCAAGAAGATAACTTGGGTGCCCAAAGTGGGTCCAATTCATTCTCTGTTAACTAAAACATCTCTCTCCACCATTCTTGCAAGAATGGTCATCCCCTGTTAACTAAAGGAAGTCACCTATTATCTATCATGTAACTCAAGTTATTAGTCATGCAAATTCCATGTTAGCTGAAGTCTAGCATTCAACTTAAACTAACTGAAGATAACTGAACTGAACTAAACTAAACTAAACTAAACTAAATTGAACTAAATTGAACTAAACTAATTCTAAACTAAACTGAACTGAACTGATTTGAACTGAACTGAACTGAACTGATCTGAACTAAACTTCATGCATGTAAACATCAAACCCTAACTCCTAGGATCTTTACATGCATTCAAAAGTGTTATCTTTTACTCCAAACAGTTACCTTAACTCAAGGTGAGTTCCACCTTCCATGTGCATGCCCCATGTGCTCCTATTATTTAGGAACTCATCTTGGACGCCCTCACATGTTCATATTATTTAGAATTAATTACAAATGTCAATTAACATGATTATTTCATCCAAAATTAATCTCTCTAATCCTAGTGTTTGAGAACACTTTAAAAGGACTTAGGAGACACATGAAATAAATAATGTTTAGGATTGCAATTAAATGGCATCCTATTTCCAACAAAAACAAGATCTTAAATGGAATGAGGTTGGGAAACAGGCCTTTGAAAATATTAAGGAAGCAATTGCTCGAGCTCCTATCCTGGCTAGTCCTGACTTTAAGAAAGACTTCATCATCTATTGCTATGCTTCTTAGCATACTACATCTACCATGCTGCTACAAGAAAATGAGAATAAAATTCAGGCACCTATATCCTTTATGAGAAAGCCATTAAAGAAACATGAATTAAATTATTCTCAAATCGAGAAGCATGAATTTGCAGTGGTCGGGGAAGTTAAGAAATTCCACTTCTATATCTTGCTCTCATACTCAGTGGTATATGTGCCAAATCCAGCTATTAAGAGCATATTGACCCAACAGGATATTGATTGCAATAGGAGGGGTGGCTAGATAGCAAATGTGCAAGAGTATGACTTAAACCTAAAGCCTACAAATTTAGTCAAAGGAAGAGAACTCTGTAAATTGATGGCGGAAATTTCAAAGGGACTAGAAGAAGATGAATATTTACCATTGGTTTTGACTATCAGCTTACAAGATGGATGGTTTTCTGATATAGGGTATGTGCAGGATCATGATGGGCTAAAAAGTGGTGATATGTAAGTGATATGATGGCCCATGTGGCTGATGACTTTTTTACCCAAAATCGATGAAATGAAATGGATTTTTAAAGGAGATTCTCAGCTTTCCACCAATATAAATTATGCTTTACTTTGAATTTAATAAATAATTATTATTCATTTTCTATTTGAATTATGACTAAAGTCCCGATTGATACGCTGATTGAAAAAAATCTATAGCTTCCAAATGCTATCATATTTTTTGAATCTGAAACATGCGTCACATTCTATGCTTCGTATACCATAGGATTAAAAAAAAAAAATCATGAAGTTTTGACCAAGTTAAGGTGGTCAAACATACGAGTTTTTATATTTTTAAAAAGTTGTAATAAAATTCATAATTAATTATTTACTTGGAAAAAATTACAAAAAATATGCATCACATCCAGACATGCTCCCTCTACTTATATCTAAAATCTTATAAAAAAATATTATCATTTTATTGTGGTTAGGGTGCCCAGACAGACACCTACTTCTTATTTTTTCCCTGAAATTTAAGTACTACTGCATTGAAATTTCAAATTTTCACCAAATAATTTTATTTTCTTAAATAAACCTAGTATTTTAGAAACTACATTCATTTTTCTACAAATTCTATTCTTACATATTTTACAAATAATATAGACAAGTTATTCAAATTTTTACGTCAAGTTTCCTAACTCTGATTTTTCTGAATTTTTTGCCACTTAAGGGCCTCTTTTTTCCATGATGATCTTGCACATACCCTATAGCCTATTTTCTCACCTATAGACAATGCCCTAAGCACCTCTTAGGTAAGCATAAAAGGAATTTAAAATTGAAAGAAGCTAAGTATGTTATTTGGGGTGGGACGTTCTTGGAGTGCGTAGATAAAGATCAACAAGAATGACTTCTTAATATTTTCCACAATGAGGCCTGCAGAGGTCACTTCTCTTCCACCATGACTACTTTCAAAATTATAAGACATGATTATTATTGGCCTGGGATGTTCAAGAATGCTTATCACTGGATGGCCAAGTGTGAAAAATGCAAGTTGTTTGTGGGAAGACCTTAGTTGGAAGCCTAAACACTGAGGCTTGTAATTATCGATGGACCATTTTAGTATTGGGGTCTCAACTTCATAGGCCTAATCATTCCACAATCTAGTGGAGGTCATACTCACATTATCATAGTCACTAATTACTTCACCAAGTGGGTGGAAGCGATCCCAATTAAGAGAACTAGTTTCGAAGTGGTCTGTAATTTTATTAAAGAGAATGTTTTGGTTAGGTATGGAGTTCCACACAAGCTAGTTGTTGACAATGCAACTAGTTTTTCTTCTAGTGAGATTTCACTTTTTGGCTATGATTATGGAATCTCCCTATCTCATTCAGCTGACTATTATCCTTAGGGGAATGGTTAGGCAGAGTCCAACAACAAGAATTTGATAAGCATTATCAAGAAATTAGTTGATGAACACTAGAAAGATTAGCATAAAAGACCATATGAAGCTCTATGGGTGGACCGGACGAATCCTAAGGTCATTGGGATGACCACTTTTGAGCTGGTATACAAGGTAGAAAGTGCACTTCCTCTTTAATTGGAATTATCAATTTTTAAATTACAAACTACTGTTGAAGATTTTGAATTTAGTGATGCCTTGGAGAGAAGGATTTTATATTTGACTAAGATTTAGGAAAAATGGGAAGAGATGGTTGATAAGATAACCATACATCAAGAATGAGAAATTTTATGGTTGGAGATTCATTTTTGTTGGGACAAGCACAAAGAGCCTAAAGGCACCCATAAGAAGTTTGATGTGCTCCGGATTGGTCCTTTTAAAATCACTCATGAGTATGGGCCTAATACTTTTCATCTCACATATTTTGATGGGACCCCCTTGCCTATTCCTTATAATGGGCAGGATATGCAACTCTATCAACTTTGATTGACCTCCCAGCCTTTTTATACATAGTTAATTTAGGGTTTTTGTTAAATTGTTTTGGTTTGCTTGAACCTAATTGATTAAGAGTGTTATCCACTTTTTATGACTCTTTGCCTAATGGATATGGCACTAGTCATACTAATCTATTACTTGGTTGAGTAGCATAACACTGTTTTGTAGTGCTCTAACTACTCTTTACTTCATTTCTACTTTTCTCTCTATCTATCTGGCTGTCCATGGAGGTGGGAACACCAAAACAGGGGTCTCACTAAGGTAGGCACCTTTACAGCCCCAACAATTTCTCTCTCCCTCTTGTGTAGGTATTGAAGACACTCATGAGTTGGAAACTTCATCACTTGCACAGTCGTAAGTATTTCTTTCCTTTCTTCTCCTTATCTTTATCATCTCTATTTCACTTCATTCCAGTCTTATTACTTCCTATTGCTTTCTTACATTCTAGAAGATCTCAGTAATCAGAGTGTAAGTCGTCACTTAGCCATTTTATGAGGTATTCTCATTCTCTGGTCCATACGAGATGCCAGCACACTATGCTGTCGTTTGTTTCCTACACTATCATCCTTTGGTTGAGAGCTTTTCAATTTGTCCAAAGAATATTTTTGACCTACTCTATCAAAATCTAAAACTTATGTTGTTCCATTGAGGTAGTATAGGGAAATTCACCCCGTGAGGCTCTCTGAATGAAGAGAACTCGTGAGTAGAAAATCCCCCTATATTAAACTTGTATAGTTCGTCAAAATTTTCCTTTCCCACCTACATGATAATTGTTATTTAAGCAACATCTCGACAGTATATTCAAACTTGAGTGGAATCTTATATAGTTCCTTGAACTCTCTACTTTACCGCTTATAGACATTTACTTTCAAAATTTTGAAAAATGTTAAATGATGAAAACAGTGAAATGACAGCTACCACGTGTCATGAAGCAATTAAAGATATTAAATGATCATCTACCCCCATATTTTTCTATATATTTTTGAGAAAGTTTCAACTACTAGATAAACATTCTCATTGTGCCAAGGTTCTTTGAGGATGAGTCAACCAAGACACAAAATTCTAGCTAGAGAATTTTCCATTGAAGGTATTTATAGTATCCACTTGTTTCAACTTTCTTTCCTGGAATATTTATGTTTGCATTTCAGAAGGTTGTCTATTGCTTGAGCTATAAAATCTCATTCATGGAGAGGGTTAAGTATATGGGTTATGAACATGTGTCTAAGCTAACAGTTTATAAGGGACCAAAAATTAGAGATACCCATCTAAGGACTATGATTTTGGATGAAATAAGAAGTAAATTCAATAAACCAAATCCATCACTCATCACTGAAGGAGTAATTGATAGAAGGTTAGTCAAAGCTGCCAAATTTCCTTTAGTAGTGCAATCCCCTAAACTCATCTTAGAATGCATTAGGCACTATAATTCACAAAAATGAGAGGTTAGGACAGAAGATAATTGACTAGTTCTAAAAGTCCAGACGTCCACCTTCATGTCTTTCCTGAGAATCCTAGAAGAAGATGAGTATTTACCTATGACTATGACAAATTCTCAAACTGAATTTTCTACAAAGAAAGGGCTCTACATAAATCAAATGGAAAAAAATTGGTTGGCCAAGCCTAAAAGGGGTAAGTCTCAATTGCCTCGGAAGTTGCATAGAACTCATTCTATGGAAGAAGTGGTCGAAATTGTAGTGTTGTTACATAATTTAAGGGGAGATGAAGAAATTCATGGATTTGAGGAATGGATGTATTTCTTCATCCAAACTATGTTATTTGGAGAGCAATTCTTGGATTGGGTAGAAATTATCAGCGATCGCTTTCATGCGTTAATGACTTTCTTTACCCTCAACAGGTTCTTCTACATGTATTCATACTTGATATACGCCATCACCAGCACAATACCTTGGCTTGGATTAATACCAAGTGACTTACCTTTAGAGAAAGTACTCATTTATGATTATTTTTATAAGCTATAGCTTCATAAGAGATTTCAATATTTCAAGAGAATAATTGATAGTTTCACTATGAGGATGTTCAGGGAGTTATATGGACGTCCTACAATGTGGTTTATCACTTGAAGCAATGCAATTTGTAGACTTCTATGACATTCATTTCATTCAATTTCAGAGATTCTCTTACATAAGGGTTGGTGGATATGCTAGATTTCTGATCAATTTTCCTAAATACCCTGAGGATAAGTGGGCGATCATTGAAGTAAGCAAGAATTTGGCTGATATAAACAGGTTGTACCAAGGTAGGAAAAGATTGACTGTTCACTTTCCCATTGGTTTTGATTCTTATAGTTGTCAATCTATGTTTGATGCCCTAAACATTGAGAAGGAATTATCTAAGTATAATATGCTTTCATATGAGAAATGATTTCCTTTTGATTCAAAGGATTATATTAAGAATAATTTGAAACTAAGCCATAATTTCTTTCATCAAGCTAGCCTTGAATATTTTTGGGCTAATTTTTTTGGTGAGTATGAAGTTTGGAAAAGGAATTGGATGAAGTTGTCAATGGAATATATTATCATCTATGAGTTAAAATGGGATCTACAGGGTATTATGGAGGATAGGTCTAACATTGTAGACCCAGTCTATACTAAGTTAATAGAAAACTAGCCTATCCCTGCCATGGACTAGAGCGATAGGGAGAAAGAGACTATTGAGGCAAGGAATGTTGATGTCTTGACTAGAACACGAGAGTGGATGACTAAGAAAAGAATAAAATAGCCCCATTGTCACACTAGATCTAAGGAGTCACGACCTGTTGAGGGAAATTCTCAAGCTTATGCAAGCAAGCAATCAACTGGTGATACCTTCCAGTCATTACCATCAGGGGCTCAAGGAGATGGTGGTGAGGATCGACTTGACAAAAATGTGTTTTCACAAACTTGTGGGGAGGATATCCTTAACTTGCCTATTTTGGAAAAAGAGAATGAAGCAGAAGAGGAAGAAGAGGGTTTGGAAACTTTAAATATCAACTCCTCTCCCTCTTAGGATGAATCACTTATTAAGGAAGTGAGTGCACCATAGAGGTCACTGACTATTTCAACTACAGTGGACACCCCTCCTATTGCTAGAACCTTGTTTGGGTCTTTAGATTTAAAAGTAGTTAATGTCCCTGTTACTATAGCTTGGTTGGAGGATACTTTATCTAGAAAAAGGAAGGTTTTATAGCTTAGTGTGCCCAAACAAGATATGGTAGGTCAATTACTACAAAGAACCCCAATCCCAAAGATGAAGAAATTGAAAACTACTACAAGATTGGTAGATGTCACATAATTAGGGACCCTCCAAGTTGAGATTGTGCATCCTTCATCACAAAAAGATGTCACTTAGGAAATAGTAGTGACTTTGAGGCTAATAGAATAGATCTTTCCCCCCTACCAGAGATGGAGACATTCAAATCTTTCAAGTGTTTTTAGCCCGAATGGTTGAAAGGTCGAAAAAGGATAAGGAAAGTAAGGATGAACTAAAAGTTTAGGTTCAGGATTTAACTAAATGTCTAAGGTTAGTTTTTGAGATCTTCCCTCAACCTCTCTTTCAGGTGAGTTCCTCTATTGAATCCTTAACCATGATTGGAAAAGAAGCCATGAAAAAATAAAAAAAATTCAAACTCTAAGCAAGGTTGTGAAGGAATGGAGTGAGTGTTTGTCTAAGAAGGGGAGTCTTGTTATTTCTGAGTCTATGAAATGTTTCCAGAAAGTAAATTCTTGGAAAACTAATTTGTTGGTAGAGATTGTTGCAATTGAAAAAGAAGAAAAGTTGTGGAACAATGATCAAAATGAGCTGAAATTAATGTTAAACTAGGATATGGAGAAGTTGGTCGCAGAGCATATTATACCTAATGCTTCATACAATCATTGTATAGTATGGAATAAGGGCGTAGAATGAAAATTGCAGATTGCTAGACAAAGCTTACAAAAGCTAAGGGAAATTGTAGATGAATGCACCACCATTTTAGAAGAAGCATGGGGTACTTTGGTTGCTCTTGGGTTATAATCAGACAAAGGTGAGATTAAGGATGATACAAATATAAAACATTGAATAGATTATTTCTAGAAAATAGTTGAGGGTACACATGATTCACCTTCATTCGATGCCAAGCATCTGAAGAAGCTTAGTGATCTACACTTGGTCACATCTCAAGCAATCGATCTTATGAAAACCTGTGAACAATGCATCGAGACAGTTGAAAATAATCATTTGTCATGGAGAGTGAATGAAAAATGTGACCATTCCTTAGCATAAATAATTGTTACACATCCTCAAGGCTTTTCAATCCTTCCGAAAAAGACTTGTGGTGACTTCGGAAGTTGGAAACGAAGCGACGCCATTGTCATGACTCAACTGCTTTTATTTTATTTGTTTCCTTTTAAATTTTTGGTTGGTTATGGACAATGAAGAGGTAGTTACTCATCTACCTATTTAATTGTATATATTTTCATATGTGATCGAGTCTAGACACTTTGAATTGCTTAATATGATATTTTTGTTGTGAATGAAATTACTGTTTGTCTTTGTGCATTCAGTTTGTGAAGTTGATCTAGGTTCTTGAATCTTTGTGTTTGAGAATGTCTTAATGCAATATCTTATATTTGTGTAAGTGATGTATTTTTCTTCATAATCAATTTCATTTCTCATATGGTATTGGGTGTATGTTTTAATTCCTGAATAGTTTAGCTAAAATTGGTCTTTGTGCTAATCCTTCTTACTTGCCAAATCTTGGATCTAATATTTAGGAATTTTCCTGATATTGGGTTTGTATTTACTACTTTCTAGTTAAAAGCATACACGATATTTGATTTTATCATTTAAATTCATTAAAAATCTTGTGAGGGAGTTGTATGTTGACAAAATTCAAGGTTAATATTCAGAGCTATTTGGTTCATTTTGGTACCTTTCGGACATGGAATTGTGATATCTCAAGGTTCCCAATCTGTTAGCAACTAGTACCAGAGAAGATTGTTAATGGGCTTTATTTTAGCTATAGTATAACTTTACTAATACATAAATAAGATAAGTTTGATATATTTTCTTGAATTGTAATATAGACTTTCTTTGAGGTCCAAATGATAGTTTGAGTATTATTTAATATTCATTGCTTTATTAATATGAATTATGGTGGTAAGAAATGTAGTGTTAATGAAAATAGTGGCACGTAAATATTTTTGTAATTGTGATTACAAGTTGATGTTTGTGAGGTATTGTTGAATAGGTATATGATTAAATCATAGATAAGAATGCTATTTTGTATTTATCCTTACAAAATATGATTTATTATGTCATTTATCTTTATACAAACCTATTGATAGGTTTTTCCTAATTTGTTTGTTTGGTGTGTACTGCATAAAGATTACAAGTTCAATTTAATTATATTGAATTATGTTTTCTAATATGCATGTCTACTATGAATAATAATAGCTAGGATAATATTAAATATGGGAACTAAACCATAATTAGGAGGAAATATGATTTATCATGTGAATTATCTTCACACCAATCTATTGATAGGGTTTTCCTAATTAATTTTTTTGGGTTGGGTTGTCTAGAGATTATTAGGTGAATTTAATGATATTGTTATGGGAGTCTATTATTAATGATGGTAATTTGGGTAATATTAAATATGGGAAATCAACCATGTTTATTAGTACTATACTCACTCAGATTGATTAATGTTGAATATTGTTTGGGTGTTTAATTTTCCCTCTATGTGAAATTTTAATATGTTGTTTATAAATTGTTAAGCCAGTTTAATCATAAGTTTTAGGATCATAAAAATAATAAAATAAAGAAACAAGTAATTATGTAAATATCCCAAATAAATATGCTATTGTCAATTTTATTGCTTTATTGTATCAAATTGAAGTGTTTCTTAGAATTCACACTGAATAAAATTAATTATTGAATGATGAAATAAATGCAATTGAATAACATTTTAATTCATATACATAACAATAATTCTCACATGTGTCTAGTTGGTTTGTAATAACCAATGAAATAGGTAAGTGGCCAAATTTTAGAATTTTGGGGGTTGAATACATGGATGTGGGATTGATCCTACACAAACAAAAATAATTAAGAATAATAGAACAAAATAGTTTGAGTAAGGATGATGGAACAATAAAGTTTGAGTAAGGGTGATGGTACAAAAAATATATAAAAATGTAATAGAGATACATGAAAACTACACGAATGAACATAAATTTATAAAAAATACATCATTTATCAAAATATAAGTACATTAATTCATTTTTTCAAATTATAAATAAAATTAAATAAAAATTAAAATAAATATGCAAATTTATCCCTTACACTGAAAAAATCTCTTAAATAAAAATTACTTCAATTTGATAACAAAACAAGAAATCAAACTAAAAATAAGATTCCTTTACACTTACATAGGTGATAAATATTTCAATATTCCCAAGTTTGTAGGGATTGAGTGTACAATTCATCGACCTTTTTAACTTCATGCTACAAACGAGATATAGGTGTTATACATTCGCATAACAATGCTATCAATTTTTAGAAATTATCATAATTTTACTAAGTTGGATTAAGTGCATATAACAAAAGTATGATAAAAATTGAGTTTATAACTAGCAAATGGAGATTTTTTATTGAATTTTGGAAATTTATTTACTCACAACACACATGAGATGTACTTCTATTCACATAACCACTAAAGCATACATACACACACATATACACACATATATAAAAATATAAGCATACACATATATTTACATGATCATGACATGAGACTCCTTAGTATTAGTTTATAATACCTCTTTGTATAATTGAAATAATACATCATAAGATATAATTTTATATTCATAACATCACCTTTAATATATATACAATTTTTTTTTAAAAGTGTTTTGTTTATTATATTGGTCCAAAGTCTTCTTTTTGAGAGATAATATGAATAATAGGAAAAATAACAAGATATTTAGTGGTAGTTGGACAATTTCAATAAAAAAATTCTAAGCTTTTCATTGACAGACATTCAAGGATGAGAATTTATGTATGTCTCAGTAATCATTTTATTATTTTAATAATTGTGATAATACTTTCTTAAAAAATATTAAAGTAGTTATAATTCTAATTCTCTACAATAGATATTACTTACCAGATATAGATTAATAGATCTTCAAGCACTAACCACAATCATCTATAACCAATTATAATTAGATATTTAAATCAATATAAACTTAATCTTGTATTCTAAACTTGGAGTGGTTTATCCCAAGGAAATGAAGGTTTACTCCCATACCACTTCAAGTGAAATGGAATAGAAAAATAAGCTTATTAGTTGAAGACTAACCAGTAAACAACATTAAGTGAGATATTTTTTTTTGAATGTGTGTTTAATTCTATGTACAAAATTTAGATTCTATTAATTTAAATTGTTTTTGAAAAGGAAAAAATAGGTTTTACAGGGACCTGAAACCGCAGAGTATAAACAACAAAAGATACAAAATAAGTCCAAACAAGCAGATGGCTGTCCCAAAAAGGAAACGACAGCACCAAGAGACAACAAGGTCCAAAAAAATGACCGCCCAGAAACAAACACCACCAAGAGATTCTATTAATTTAAATTGTTGAATACATGTAAATGTTGAGATTTGTGGCTTAAATGTGTGTTATATTTTTAGCATTGACATTTCATATCAAACTCTATGATAATCAAGATAATGATGGCTCTTTTTATCTTTCTACATTATCCTAATGATGGATCATGGAGTTTGATCTGAAATGCCAATGCTAAAAGTAACACATAGTTTTAAGCAAGAAATCTCAACATTTACATTAGCATAGACTGTGAAAATTACATGTTATTAATTGTTGAGTATATATATAGTATTGTTAGGTTGAATTTATAAAGAATCTTTAAGGGATCTATTATTAAAAAAATTATATATATATATATATATATATATATATATATATATATAGTATTGTTAGGTTAACATTCTAGAGCATCTTTAATATTATTACTATTAAAACAAATTTAATTTAGGGTTATTTTTTAGATATAGTATAGGGTGATCTATCATGTACTCTACCTTTGAAAATATATTATATCAAAATTTAAAATAAAAATACACAAGATAAATCATAAAAAATAGTGTAATTAGTGGTAATAATTAATAAATTATTCTAAAACTATAATCATGTACATTTTTTCTAGGTCAATGATAATACATAGTAAAATAAATAAGACTAAATATAGACTATCAAGAAACATAAACCAAACTAGCTTATACAACTCTTCATCATTTCATGGATGATAAAGAAACTCACAAAATATTAATAACCTCTTCAAACCATTTCCCACTTTAATTCCTTGGTCTTCATTAATGATAGCATACAAATACCAAAAAATAAACACCATAATAAATATTTTGAAGACGAATGGCATACCTCTTCAATCATCAACAAGAATGAGTCTATAGAGGTTTCTTTGGTGCTTCAAATATATTTCCTACTTGTGGGTTACATAGGTCTTTACTTCTCTCCCCTATCATTAACCCTACTATTGTGATCTAGATCTATTTTGGGTTGATTTTAGCCAACACCTACAAATGTTTTCCTTTATTTATAACTTCTTTTAATGGCCTAGTGAAATATGGGGAGAAGATTAATGTGTTTAAGAGAACTATGAAGGTTATGATGACATATCATCCTATTGGCAATAGTGATCATGATACTTTAGCCAGTTCAAGCCCCCCTTTTGTCTTATTTGTGTAGGTTTTTAATGTGATCTTGCAAATCCTCTTCCCTTATTTTATCAAGTGTGGAAAAAATTTCTATCCATGGTGATGTGTATATTGGTATCTATTATGTTGGGTTGTTGGAAGGTGGTTCCTCTTCTAATTCAACCATGCATATTTGTTTCTTTATCTAGGATGAAGCTTCTTACACCATGGATAGATCATGCACTATTTTGAGATTTAATGATGTTATTATAGAGAGAGATACGACTTGCACAAGGAATGCTCTTGTTGGGATATTCCTAGGATTTCATCCAAATATTGATGCCATATAATATTTGAATCTACAAAATAGTGATTTAATATTTACTTGAATATAATTATCAATATTTTTTCCTATTCTCTTTTCAAACCCTTTAGGATACTACTAGAATCCTTTTGAGAGGTCTTTGGTTCCTTGGTGAATTTGATTTCTTTTGAAAAAATGGACCACAATATTTGATATTGCTAAGGAAAGTTGTAACATAATAGTTGTCTAGGTTAGGCTCCCTCGGCTTCCTTTGGAATATTGGGATTGAGAGATCATTTAAGATATTGTAAATTTTTCTAATCAATATTTTTTTCATTTGATGAAATCTATGAACAATTGATTTTAACAAATTTTGTATGAGTGTCAATATTCATAGGTCTTAGAAAATGACATAAAATTATGTTCCAAACATGAGCTTTAGGAATAAATAATCCATTATGATTCCTCCTCAAAAGTCTTCCTTCATGAGTCAATTTTCTTTTCTCTATGAGAAAAAAGCTTCCCTACAGTGATAAGGTCTGTGATCAAATGCACCATCAAAATAGGGATAGTGAAATTAATTCTAACCTTGAGTTATTCATAATGATAATGAACATAAAATATTGTACAAAATTTCCCTACATTTTTGCAACACGCCTTGAGTATACTGACTCCATGTCATAGCTCCATAATTTTAGCTTCTTTATCTTTGTTTTCAACTACTATAATTTTATGTTGAGCCTTCACCCTTAGAACTCACCACCAAATGTTTCTTCTCAAGCTCAAATGCTATCTCAACATTAGCTAGACCCATTTAAAAAAATAGTATGAGAGAAATAAATATAATATTTGTAATCTCATTAAAGCATTTATAATGAAAATTTAAATGTTTTTATAATTTTTTCCCTTATTGTCACCTTAGAGAACTTTCTTACCACAATAAATGATTAACCTAAAATACACTTAATAACCCTAAAATAATGTCATACAACCAAAATGATATTTAAGCCACTAATTCAAGAGCCTCCTAGGAGCTAGACAAAGACCATCATACTCTCCAAACATCTTCTTTACTATTCCTTATCAATAGAATAGTAGAATCCTTGGATAAAGTTTCAAAGTTATGTCACACTTTTTAATAAAATGACCAACATAAATATATTTTTTAAAAATTTAAATAGCCTAAAAGTAGCATTTGTGTTATGAACTTCCAAACTATATGAACTAATGAACTATAAAGTTCTTGATAGAGTTTATGTTGATAATTTTTTAAATATTTAAAAAATTCGTAGATATACATTTTTACACAATTAAGAGAATAATTTCATTCTCTTTATTATGTTTAACTAAGGTTGTCTTTTGATATTTTTCCATTGCATGGTTGAGTACTATCTTGCAAGTAGTACTTGGGGACTAGCTGTCCCTTAGGAATATTAGTTCATGGATGGGGTTGTATGATAAATAAAATATTTAATAGGTTACTCAATTATTAAATGGATTATTTTTAAATTCATCTTACTAATTTTATATTTGATTATTATTAAATAATTTGTTAAAAAAAATCTATATATTCTTATTATTAAATGTTTAAAATTTTAATAAACAATATTTCATCTATATCAAATAATTTTAATATTATTTTAAGTATAATCAACTCATGTATCTATTTCAAAGAAAAAAAATAGTAAAAAAAAAAAAAACTATATGTTACTACTTGAAATTATTCCAACTCATTGACCAATTAAATACTTTTAAAAAGAGATGCAATACATAAATTTCAAACATGCAAATTAAAAAGAATAGTAATGGATATAAAATGTTTAAGCATTGAAAAATATCTTGTGAAACAATACTTATATATAAATAATACCAAATTCCTTAGTTTTTGAAAGAGGAAAAAACAGGTTTTACAGGGACCTGAAACCACAAAGTTTTCAAGAATAAGATAAGATCATCAAAGAAAACATGAGCTGAAAGGCTGTAAAGACAATAAAAAAAAAGACAAAGCCACAACCACCAAAAAAGCCAGCGAGGGCCACAGAAAAGACCTAAAAAGACTAGACAAAATGCTAGCAGCAACTAAATTTGGGACTTTAAAGTTACCGCAATCTCAGCTTCCAAATCATTCATATCCTGAATCCCCCTCTTTAAGATCTAGACCATCTGGTTATTAGGAGGCGCTTTCCTCTTAAGGTTGGCACAGGTCCTTTTCGATATACCTTGGTCCTCGTTCTTGCTTTTATCCTTGTTAGTAATATTAGTAATAAATATATGTTTTAATATAAGAATGTGCTTCACATGCATGGTGTAGACATGCAAAATTAACATTATGCATTCAATTAGGTTCACTCATCAAGGTTCCACATTAGATCCATTCATCAATTAATCAAGTTCACCTTCATTCATTTATCAGGTAATCTCATTAATTTCCATCTCCTAAGGTCATTAATTTAAAATTAGATAAACATTATCATCAAACTTTTAATCAAATAAATAAAACACCCATTTAATAAAATCATAATGCATATTCCATCCTTTTTTTATTTAAATAAATCAAATATTTAAGTCATACAAGTCAAACTCACCTAATCATCATTAATCTAATCTAACAATGATTAAATGCTAATCCTAACCACTTGGATTCTTTAGATTATGCCACTTGCACAAATAAATCAATTTATTGATTTATTAAAATCATCATTTTCACTCAACATGGCATTTATGGGGAATATTCGCTCAAGTTTGAAAAATATGACAAGTTGATTTGTCCCTCCAACATTGCATTTATTTCTCATTTTCTTGTCCCCTCTCAAAATTTATTGCACAAATTTGAATTTGAAACTCCCTCTCTTAGGCACATTTCCCAAATCTTGCACAACCTTCAGCCTATCACAACTTGACATGTGGCCTTCTTTCATTGGTCTACATTTAGTCCTACATTCACCCATGTTGGCCAATCTCTCATCAAGAAAATCTATAAATAAGGACCCCATTCTTCATCAAAATCATCTACAAATTTTATGCAAAGTCACTCTCTTGGTTTGAGAACTGATTTTTCTCTTCATCATATTGGTATTTGCATCATTTTAGCTTTGAGCAATGATTGGGAAAGGGTCATTTGCACATTTGACACCAATCCACTATGGAATAGGTATTTGTTGTTGTTTTCATAATGCTTTTAGTTTTCTCTTGTCATTTTTTGCATTTTGAAGCATCTACAAGGTATTTCATAGAGGTATTCTTGAGGAATTTGTAGGTACTAACCCATATTTGAAGTTAATGTTTGCAGATTTTAAAAGGATGCCTACATTTGGCGCTAGTATGTGAGCACCTTGAAAATCCGCACAAAGCTTAAACTCCATACTATGGATTAGTTCATGCAAACTCACTAATTACTCCTATGAAATAATGCATCATGCCTTCATAAACAATATGACAATACAAACTAATTAAGAGCATAAAAACAAGATACATATCTATCCCATAGTGGATTGGTGCTTCTTTGATGTGGAAAGAATCCCTTTCCCAATCCTTGATAAGCTTGGTGATGAGGATGCAATGGACAAAATTAGCTCTCAATTGAAGAGAGTAACTTTGCATAAGATTGTAGTTGTTTTGATGAAGGATGAAGCTTTCATTTATAGATTTTTTTGATGAGAGATTGCCGAAATGGATGAATGTGGGATAAAGAATCAAGCCAATGAGATGGAGACAATTGTCAACTTGTGAGTAGTTGATGCATGTGCAAGATTTGGGAAATGTTCCCAAGAGGGGGAAATTTCAAATTCAAATTTGAGATACTTAAATGTTGAGTGGGGGACAAAAAAATGAGCAATAAATGCAATGTTGGAGGGACAAATCAACTTGTCATACTTTTCAAACTTGAGAGAATATTCCCCATAAATTCCATGTTGAGTGAAAATGATGATTTTAATAAATCAATAAATTGATTTATTTGTGCAAGTGGCATTATCTAGAGGATGTGATAGGTGATTAGGTTAGCTTAATGATCATTATGATGATTTTTACTTTTAGGAATTAAATATTTGATTTATTCAAATCAGAAAAGGATGTAATATGCATTATGATTTTATTAAATGGATGTTTGATTTATTTGATTAAAAGGTTGATGATAATGTTTATTTAATTTTAAATTAATGACCTTAGGGGATGGAAATTAATGAGATTACCTAATAAATGAATGAAGGTGAACTTGATTAATTGATGAATGGACCTAATGTGGAACCTTGATGAATGAACCTGATTGAATGCATAATGTTAATTTTGCATGTCTACATTTTTCCCCTCTTTGAAGCAATGTATTTGTTGCATTGGTTGAAAGAATAATCTTACCGCGATCAAAATTCAAAAAAATTCTGATTTTTTGGATGCCCCAACGGAAAGAAGTACACTTGTACATTGCCCCCTCGAGAGATCTAGCAAAAAGATTCAATTTGAGGGTCGATCTCATGATAAAGAGGTTCAAAATGGATGGTTATGGACGATGATGCAAATGGGATGATTTTAAGATGCTTAGAAAAAAAAATCTATATTATCTTAAACAACTTAAATGATGATTTGATGTATGAGATGGATGATGATTGCTGATGTGATATGCTGTGATTATGCAATGGATGATTTATGTAGATGCTTAGACTAACATATCTATATTATGATGATGGTGCAAATGTAATGCATGTGAAATGATTGATGTTTCCTATTATGTATGATATGAATGATATGTGGCATGCTGACGGTTTGTGGATGCAGGATGGATGCATGATGGATGCATGATGGATGCATTGGTGATGATGATGTTAGTGCAGAAATGAGATGATGACAAGAGGATCCCACAAGTTCATGATTGGTCGAGACTTTATTAGAGATGATGATGATAGATGATGATATATGGATGATTTGTTTATCAAGGATTGGGATTTTAAAAGGGCTACTTACCTTATGTTTGATTACACATGTAGATACGATGCATCAAGGTATAAAGAACTAGGATGGCGTTGTACCTAGTGCGATGAAATTTGACTCGACAAATAGATAGGAGTATTCTTGTTCACACTTGACATACGGAAACCTTGCTAGGACATGCCTAACAAAGAAAGTATTCACCAAGTTATTTTAGAAGAATGTCTGACAAGCACAACAGACAAAAGATAATGATCGTTGCCCCATTCCTATCTCTCTAAATCCCTCATTCAGATATCATCAAGAGGTCCTTGGAATGAGCGCAATAAGATAAATCAAAAGAAAAAGACCAAGTATGCAAACAAGTCAATGTTCTTCATATCTCTAGCCAGAGGGATTTGTTTTGATAGGATAAGAATCCAAGGTGATATTCAAAATGATTCCCATTGTCAGAACAATATATCCTAGGACATGCATTGTATAGGATGATGATGGTTTGATAAGTTGATTGATAGGCTATTGATATAAGGTTGTTTGACATGTTTGCAAGTGATCAAGAGTTTTATTTTGTTTTAAAGGTTTGTTATTTTGATTTTGATTTTACAATTGAAGCTTGCTTTTGCTGACTGCTATGATTGTTTCTATTTGTGTTGCCAAAGGATGAAGGTGACAATCAGTTTATTATGGATGATCGATTATTGCGAGTGCAAGCGAGATGAGACAGATGGATTTTTTCAAATATTTGGATGTTTTTGATGTTTTGAAATGTTTTGAGGCTGTTTTTGGTCTTTTTGAGATTTTTACAAATGTTTTTGGATTTTTGGATTTTGTGATGTTTTGGGGTTTTTTGAGATTTTATGAATGTTTTTGGATTTTGATTTTTTTGGATGTTTTTGGATTTTTGCATGATTTTTACGATTTGGATGTGGACATGTGTGATGATATCAGTGCTCTGTTTGGTATTTTTTCGAAGACCAAGCTAAGGTTGATTGATCAGATCGATGGATTGATGATGATGATAACATTGTTGAGGATACACAACAATGCAAGGATTGATTGATCAGGTTTGATGATGATAACATTGTTGAGGATGCACAACAATGCAAGGATAGTGTTCAACAACACAAGGATTAGGATGGATATCCCAAGATGATGGATTTTTTGGATTCGATTGATCAGGATTATTAAAGCTTGGATTGGAACAAAATTTGTTCAAATGATTTGATGTCTCGTTTGACGTTGAAGTGTACATTAGATGCAACTGATATTGATTATTTGGATCAATGTTCGATAAAAGATGAAGACTAATAAGGAACATCCTCTTGTCAAAATATGCCATGGGCTAGTTATTCAGAATCTAGATCACAAATGCTTGACCAATTTGATTTCACATTTACCAATGTTTAGATCACCACATAATTTTGAGGATATAGATCAAGATTTATTCCCAAAGCAAGATGTAAATATATGCCCCTAGTGTCTAGCAATGTATGGAATGTGATGGATGAATGCTCAGATAGGTGTATGGATGGATGGATATGGTAAGTATGCCAAGGATGCCAAGGATTATCTTGCGATAAGATAAGGTGTTCATATAACGAAAGCTCATTGGATAATGCTTCATGGCTCCGATAATGCTGCATAGGATAGGATCAATGAAAATGACCCATGTCAAGATGTTTACCATAAGCAACTATAAAGTGTGCCCCAAACTTCATCAAGATCAAAATAACTTGGATGATGGATGTAGTGGATAAAAATGGATTGGATCAATGGTTTATGGATGAACGGATTTATTATGGATAGGATGGATGGAATGCTCGATTTATTACGGATGGGATGAGATGCTTTCTCCTGAAATAGCGCATGTAGATGCTTGATTCTACACATGATGCCTATTTGCTAGGTTTTCATCATGGTATTTCCCAAAGCCCCACCCATGTGGTTTTCACTAGAGGATGATTTTTTATTTTTATTTTTTCTATTTTCAATCCATTTTTTGATTTTTTTGGATTTTCATATTTTTTTATTTTTTTATTTTTTTCTAAAATATTTTAAGCTCATGTTGAATCACAAGGTGTTTTTGATGTAGATTCCTCTATCATAATGTGCCATCGATATCCTACTTGAAGGAGCTACTTTGCTAAGATACGTGCACTTGAATGCAACTTTTGAGATTCTTGACCTACTTCGTCAATATCGGAGTTAACTTCATCTTTGTGTACACATCATTGTAGAGTGCCTTCAGAATCTTATGATGAAGGGTCGTTGCCAACACATGGTCAATGTAAGAACTGAATATCAAGCGTGGAGGCGTGGATGGAGTGTGTTTAGGGATAAAAGATGGATTGGTTGACAGTTTGGAACCTTTGACTCTCCAAACTTGGGAAGATGAACAATGATGGGTGGATACGAAAGTGTGCGTGGAATTAGGACCAACTGCTTGATACACTTTGTATGTCGCTTGAAAAGCTTGCTTTTTATTTTGTAGACATCTTTGATGGATACTTTTCCCTCTTTTATTTTGCCCCATAGTTTCTTTGACTGATGAAGTTTGATAGGGATAATCTTTCTTTGTATTCTTTGGTATCCGTTTGTATTTGATTTTTCCATTATGCTTTCCAGCTTCTTTACCTTTGATAACATTCTTCGTACTTTGATTCAATTCTTTCTTTTGACGTTGGTCCCAATTCATGGATGGGGTGATGGGTGGATGAAGATTCGCGACGTGGATGGTTGTAGTATTGACACTAGTTTCATCATAAGGACTATGTGTACTCCTTATGTTGACGTTTGCTTGAGATGAAGTTGCCCCCAATATGGTAGAAGTAGTACCTTCATGCTTTGATTATGCCTGTTCTGAGAGCTCTTGTTTAGAATGCATTCTCTGATAAATGACCATTGTAGATGATGTTATTGGAATTCGCTGCTCTACTGACTTCAAAATATCTTGTTCTATCTGTCCTATTTCCTTGAGTCGATACTGCTAGATATCTTCATACATGATGTCCTCAGTATGAATTTGGGATATATCTGATACTGTTGTTGACAACTCTGTTTGATTGTAGGAATCAATAATTTTCTCTTTTTGTGTAATAGAATCTTGTTCTGGATGAAGATCATCTACGTGTCCATCCATAGAAAGCATCCCATGGGTAGATGAAGGAGTCAGTGCTATGTGGATATGATCATCTTGCATAGATAGGATAGTGTCCATTAGATTGTTGTAGTATCTTGAAGATACAAATTCTTGATCTTGAATGATTTCAGAGTTGCTTTTGACATGCTTTGGATCAAGTTCCTAACATGGATCAATTTCAAAGGATGGATTGCTTATAAAAGGTTATTGGATGTCGTCATTAGACATGGTAAGTGGTTCAATATCCTCAAGTGTTGATTTCAGGGTTCCTTCAGTATCTGTAACTATGAGGTCAAAGGAGGTCAACATGTCTTGGAAAGGACCATTACTAGACCTTGGTGAAAGATTTTGATCATGCTTTGGAATAAATTTTTGAGATATGTCCTCTAAGTCATAAGGTGATGTAGAGACATTTCCAACATGATCATAGGTCAATGGATCGTGCATTATGTCAATATGATCAAATAATCCTAACACTCCTTGAAAGAGACCACTTAAAAGTGGCTCTTGATGTATGGTGAGTTGATCATCAGATGGGGAGGAAACATCTTCAATGTGCTCATTGATGGATAGGTTTTGAACATTGTTTTCAACAATTGCGGTGGAGGGATTTCCAATGTCTTCAACCAAACGGTCAAATGATGTTGACATTTCTTGAATTGGATCATTGTCGAGTATTGTTGGTGGATTTTGATTATGATTAAAAGGTGACTCTTGACATATATTGATTTGATCTTTGGATGAGATAGCAACATCTTCAATGTGCTCTTTGATGGATAGATTTTGATTAGTGCTTTCAGAAATTATGGTGGGGAGATTGTGAATGTCTTCAACCATAGAGTCAAATGATGTTGAAATTTCTTGAATTAGATCACTGTCGATTATTGTTGGTGAATTTTGATCATGATTGAGAAGTGACTCTTGACATATGTTGATTTGATCATTGGATGAAGTAGACATAGCTTCAAGGTGCTTAGTGATGGATTGATCTTGTTCCTTGTTCTCAACAGTTGTCATTTTTTGTGCTTGTGTTTGTTGGGTAGCTTGAGAGGCTTGGGTAGCTTGAGCGGCTTGTGGAGCCACCTTATATTGTTGAAGCGTTTGTTGGTAGGCTTGATGTGCTTTTAGTGCAATGTTACAATATTGACTTATTGCACTTGGTTTTGGTGGTAGTGGTGGTGTATTTGGAATCATGTTGGATGTAGTGACAAGTGGTTGAGATACACTTGGAGTGATCATGGTAGTGAGGGGTTGAGATATGATGGGCGTGATAGGGGTGGATGGAGTGATTAAGGTGATAGGAATGGTCAGAATGACCAAAGTGATAGGTCCTTGGGAGACCATGTTTTGATTTTTTAGGATTGATGTTGTCATTTGATTAGATACCATCTATTGGTGTGATGTTGATGGTATATTCCAAGGATTTGATGTGATGGCTTGATTGGTGTTAGGTGGATTGATTTGAATGGAGTGATTAGTGCTAGGTAGAGGGGGAAGCCCTAAACCAAGGAATGATATAGGTAATGGTGGTGGAGATTTCCCTTGGCACAATGACTCAACTATTTTGGTAAGTGTAGCAATTTGATCTTGCCAAATTTATTCTTGATTTCGATCTTGACTCCCTTGATATAGTTGATTTGGTTTTTGTTCACGCAGATTTAGAGTGTGTATTTGTGTTTCATTTTGGACAATGTTTTGATTTGGGATGATGTTCAAATTTGGCATGATAGGTTGAAATTGACCATTGTTCATTTTTGGAATATTCGTATGATTTGCAAATGTATCCATCCCAAATTTTGTTGGATTCATGTTTAGAAAACTTGTACTTGGTACATTCTCATTTGGCATGTATAGATTTGGTGGGATGACATTGTTCTGTTGGTGGATTTGTAGGTTTGGACTTAGATCTACCATTGAGAAATATGAATTCTTGATTGAGCAGCTTCTCATTCTTGCATACGAGGTACCAGAATCATAATTCATGTATGAAATCATTGGTCCTAGTGATCCTTGGTACCATGAAATCTACACATATCTTCGCATAGGCGTCATACTCGCTGACCTCCTATCAAACCTAAAATGAACTTTTATCAAAAAGGCATCCAGATTTGTCATCCTAGGTAATACCTTATACCGTAGAAGTATAGAAGGTATCTTGCTACGCTGCCTAAATGCTAAGGAGGCATTAACAACTCTAACCAAAGTACATAATGATATATGTGGTTCACACTCGAGTGGAATGACCATAGCCAAGAAACTATTGAGGATGGGGTATTATTGGCCCACAATGGAGCGAGAAGCACATGATCATGCTAAAAGGTGTTTATAATGTCAGTAGCATGGGGACCTCATCCATGCTCCAGCTCAAGAGCTTCATCTGACTATCACACCATGGCCCTTTTCGTAGTGGGGACTCGATCTCATTGGGAAAGTCACACCCACCTCATCCAATGGCCATAAATTCATCATAACTGTAACTAAGTACTTCACAAAGTGGGTGGAAGCCATACCCATGACATATATCACTAGGAAGCAAATCTCAAAATTCATCATGAACTATCTCATTTTTCGTTATGGTGTCCCACAAGCCATTATCTCAGATAATGGGACACCATTCAAGAATTAGGATGTACGTGACTTATGTGAGAAATTCAAAATCCAGCATCACTTCTCCACCCCATACTATCCCCAAGGCAATGGCCAAGCAGAAGCCACGAATAAAACCATCCTCAAAATCCTCAAGAAAACAGTCAATGAGGCAGGTCGTGACTTGCACTTGCAGCTTAATCCCACCCTCTAGGCTTATTGAACTAGCATCTGCACACCGACCAGTGCCACCCCCTTCGCCTTGGTCTACAGATCAGAAGTCGTACTCCCCATTGAGATCAAGCTCCCATCTCTTAGGATATCACTGGAAAACCTTATCACAGATGAAGAATATCGGTTATCAAGACTAAATGAGTTGGAGTTACTGGATGAGAAATAAATAGATGCTTTAAATCACTTGCAAGTCTATCAGAATAGACTCAAACAAAGCTACAATAAGAAAAGTAGAAGCAGGACTTTCCAAGTCAGAGAACTGGTCTTAAAAGAAAATCAAAAGAATGTCCCAAACCTAAGTACCAAAGGAAAATTTGAACCCAATTGGTTGGGACCATTTGTCATAACAACAAGTTACAAATTAGGGGCATGTTAGTTATCAACACCCGAAGGGGAACCTCTGCAAGAGCCAATAAATAGCTCCCATCTCAAAAAAAAATATGCCTAATTCTTTCAAGGTATAAAACCAAAAAATCAGAAAAATTAGAAAAAAGTCCTAAAAAATGGTTACTTTGGCGAAAACCTAGCAAACAGGCATCTTGGTGACAACAAAAAAATTTAAAAAGAAGAAAATCCAAAAAAAAAAGAAAAGAAAAAAGGATCAAAAAATAGTAAAGAGAAAAATCATCCTCTAGTGAAAACCACGTTGGTGGCACTTTGGCCAAGTACCTCGGTGAAAACCTGGCAAACAGGCGCCTTGCGTAAATAAGCACTTTCCATCCACCAGGATCTTTATGGCTTGATCTGCATTATCCATCCATTTTTCTTCCATCATCCATCGTATTCAAGTCTCCATCCATCACTCATCCACTCGCATCCGCACCATAGCTTGGTCCTATTTTCGTATCATGATCCCTCCTAGTACTACTCGACCCATCCTCAAGATCAGTTTGTCCTGCCTTTATCGAAGTAGTCTATTGTATCATGCTGGGGGCACATTCTCATCGGATTGGATTCATGTATATTCTTAAATTCCTAAAATCAGAAAATCCAAAAACATTAAAAAAAATCAGAAAATCCAAAAACATTAGAAAATCATAAAATCCAAAAACATTAGAAAATCAGAAAATCCAAAAACATTCAAAACATATCAAAATCCAAAAACAAGTCAAAAATTCATTCAAAAAGCCAAAAAAAAGGTTGTCCTATCGAACTATGTCATCTCTGAGCTTGAACGTAGGCAAGGTTGATCTTTAATCATCCCTCGAGACATTTAGGTTAGTCCTTTAGGAGTCCGTCATAATAAACTAACATTTCATTATGTTTATCTTCATTTGTAAATCGGTCAAGTTGTCAGTCGAACTACGTGGTCTCTACGTGTATAATGTAGGCAAGGCTAATCTGTTGATCAGCCCCCAAGGCCCCTAGGATAGATCTTTAGGTTAGTTTCTTGGTCAAAATCTCAGAAAATCCCAAAAAAAATTGAAAAAAAATCAAAAATCAAAACATTTGAAAACATCAAAAAACACCAAAAAAACACCAAAAAACACCAAAAACAGCCTCAAAACATTGCAAAACAACAAAAACATCCAAATATTTGAAAAAAATTCATCAGTCTCATCTTGCTTTCACCCACAATAAACACCATCCATAATAAATAGATCGTCATCCTTAACCTTTGGTGAAAAAATTAGAAGCAAGTCTAGCAGCCTAAAAGTAAAACTCAAAAGCGTCAAGTCTCAAGTCTAAGTCAGTACATAAATAAGTTGGTCAATTCTTTGTGTCGATAGTCCATCATCCAAACAGTCCCATATCAATCATCTGATAACATCATGTCCTAGGATGAATCCTTCCTACAAGGGGCATTATTTATCAGAAAGAACACTTTGGATAAACGAAATGACATTCCATCATCCACTAACATGTCCTGGGATGTATCCTTCCTACAATGGGCATCATCTTTTGGCAATAGTTTCGGGTCTTATCCTTAAAAACACATTCCCTTTTGGTCAACTGTATTGAAGAACATCAACTTGTTTGTGTGCTTTATCTTTTTATTTTGACTTATCTTATTGCACTCAGTCCAAGGACCTCTCGATGATATCTGAACGAAGGATTCAGTGATAGGAATGGGGCAATGATCATCATCCTTTTGTCTGCTATGCTTGTTGGACGTTCCTTGTAAAATAACCTTGGCAAATACTTTCTTTGTTAGATATGTATAGAGGATGTTTTGGATGGCTTGTTGACTATTGCATTGATTTGTTATACCTTTCCGTGTTTTAGTCAGAGATGTTTGAAATTTCTAAAGTGCATCCTAGCAGGGTTTTTGTATGTCAGGTGTGAAAAATAATACTCATATCTGCTTGTCGAGTCAAAGTCCATCACACTAGGTACAATGCCATCCTGGTTCTTTATACCTTGATGCATTGTACTTATGTGTGTTATCAAACATAAGGTAAGTGACCCTTTTAAAATCCCAATCCTTGATAAGCAAATCATCCATCTATCATCATCATTTTATCATCATCATTTCTCATCATCATCTCTCATAATGTTGGCTTGTTGGATCCTCTTGTCATCATCTAATTTCTTCATTTTTCACACTAACATCACAGCATGAATAGTTAATCATCATCACCAATACATTCACCAATGCATCCATCTTGCATTCACAAACCATCAATATTCCACAAATCATCTCACATACATATCATCATCATAATATAGATCTGTTAGTCTAAGCATCCCATAAATCATCCATTACATAATCATAGCATATCACATCATCCATCTCATACATCAAATCATCATTTAAGTTGTTTAAGATAATATAGATTTGTTATTCTAAGCATGTTAAAATCATCTCATTTTGCATCATTGTTCATAACCATCCATCTTGAATCTTTATTGCGAGATCAACCCTCAAATTGAATCTTTTTGCTCCATCTCTCGAGGGGGAAATGTACTAGTGTACTTTCCGTTGGGGCATCCAAAAAATCAGATTTTTTTTGAATTTTGATTGCAGTAAGATTATTCTTTGAACCAACGCAACAACTACATTGCTTCAAAGAGGGGCAAAATGTAGACATGCAAAATTAACATTATGCATTCAATCAGGTTCACTCATCAAGGTTCCACATTAGATCCATTCATCAATTAATCATGTTCACCTTCATTCATTTATCAGGTAATCTCATTAATTTCCATCTCCTAAGGTCATTAATTTAAAATTCGATAAACATTATTATCAACCTTTTAATCAAATAAATCAAACATCCATTTAATAAAATCATAATGCATATTCCATCCTTTTCTAATTTAAATAAATCAAATATTTAAGTCATACAAGTCAAACTCACCTAATCATCATTAATCTAATCTAACAATGATTAAATGCTAATCCTAACCACTTGGATTATCTAGATTATGCCACTTGCACAAATAAATCAATTTATTGATTTATTAAAATCATCATTTTCACTCAACATGGCATCTATGGGGAATATTCCCTCAAGTTTGAAAAATATGACAAGTTGATTTGTCCCTCCAACATTGCATTTATTTCTCATTTTCTTGTCCCCCTCTCAAAATTTATTGCTCAAATTTGAATTTGAAACTCCCTCTCTTAGGCACATTTCCCAAATCTTGCATAACCTTCAGCCTATCACAACTTGACAAGTGGACTTCTTTCATTGGTCTACATTTAGTCCCACATTCACCCATGTTGGCCAATCTCTCATCAAGAAAATCTATAAATAAGGACCCCATTCTTCATCAAAATCATCTACAACTTTTATACAAAGTCACTCTCTTGGTTTGAGAACTGATTTTACTCTTCATCATATTGGTATTTGCATCATTTTATCTTTGAGCAAGGATTAGGAAAGCGTCATTTGCACATTTGACACCAATCCACTATGGAATAGGTATTTGTTGTTGTTTTCATAATGATTTTAGTTTTCTCTTGTCATTTGTTGCATTTTGAAGCATCTACAAGGTATTTCATAGAGGTATTCTTGAGGAATTTGTAGGTACTAACCCATATTTGAAGTTAATGTTTGCAGATTTTAAAAGGATGCCTACACATGGAAAGGTCAAATCAATTATGCTTTTGAATGAATAATTGTTATTTTTCATTAATAGTACAATCCTTGTTGATATATAATTCTAATTAACATATCACAACCTTTCAAATGTAAGCTAAAAAAAATATGAAATAAGAAGAAAATGTTTAAGAATTTATGTGTTTGTAATATTTGTGATCATTTCTATGGTACTTAAATATTATGTAAATTGTTATTAATGATGTGCATTTTTAGAAAATATAAATTATTTATTCATAAAAAAATAATAAAGTAAAAGGTAAATTATTTAAAATTATTCAACAAATATATTTACTTTAACACATAGGTTATTTATTTTAATAAATGTAGTCAAGTTCTAGTTTAATAATTTATATAATATATCTAAGTTACTTTCTACAATCAAATCAAATGCACTTTTAGAGTGATGATTAATAAATGAAGAAAATTGAATAATATGATTATTTTTTTAAAATACTAATACAATGTTCACAGTAAAAATAATAATTTCTCATGACATGTATGTATGTATGTATGTATGTATGCTTGCATGTATGTATGTATGTATTTCATTCCCATTTAAGTTAACAGATTTGGGTGTGTGTATATGGATTCACTTAATTTACAAGTTGAGCAATTAGATTAAAGTGCAATTTGTTGAATACATAAACATTCAAGTAAGAATCTTCACCTTAACATGAGTTGCTTTTAGACAATGGAAATTGTTATCCCCTGAAATTGCACCCTTGTTGAACTTGATGTCCAACGCGTCAGTGTAACATTGGAAGACCTCAAAAGATGTGGCTTTCTTGTAAGCAAAGGTCAACCTCCAGAGAAGGCCGGCTTCCTTTGGGTATCACCTAAAACTACTGAATTTTTGAAGGAAAAGGGAGAGAGATAATTCATAAAAATGAAAATTAAACTCTATGGTGATGCACCGAAATGATAGGAACAATGAGATACTCAAGCTACACTTGAATACTGGTGACAGCCATGAGACTGCACAACAAGATCCTGTAGATCACACATTCAAACAGATTTGACATGCACATTCCTTTAAGAAGGAAAGGAAGATTTTGACAAACTAGAAGCTCATGTGCAGGATTAAGTAAACACAGTTTGTAACCTACATGATACTACTTCGGAAAACAAAGGCACGATATGAAACAAAAGCTATAAGGAAAGAGAATATTTCACTAAGTAGCTCAATGAATCACTTAAAAAGAATGCACTATACTTGACAAGAATTAGAAGGAAGAAAGATAGACCATCAATAGTAACCAAGGTAGATTTTGTATATTATGTTCCAAATTGAGTTACAGAATCCTCCTAGTCTGAGAGAGGACTACAAAAAGGGTCACAAAATTTAGAAGAGCATACATCAGAACTCCTTTACAAGAAGGAAAAAATGTCTTATATGCAAAAGTGATGTCGGTCCCTAGGGCTTACAAAATATCTATCAGAAAGATCAGCCTTTAGATTTTTCATGTAGTTAATGTTGCACCCTGTGTGTCCTATTGTTCATGTCGGTGTGAAAGATCGCCCTTAGAGAAGCCCTCAGATCTTTAGCAGCAACCACCGCATTCTTTTTTGATCCTCGTGTCCACCTTTGAATTCCCCTCGGTTGAGTTGCTTTGAATGCTCCCGACTTCAAAGCAGAAACACGCTGTCTTCTTTTGTTGATCTATCTTACCAAGGTGCCAATTAGTGAAAATTTCAATGGTTCATCTGGTTGAGATTTCCATAGCTCACCTTTAGCTCCCTCTAATTGGCTATCCATACACCACATGAGACTGTCGATGATCAAAGGCTCCCTTAGTCAGAATCGCATGTTGGTGAGACACTCATCGTGTCTCCCCAATGCGATTATATTGTTCTGCAACTTATCGGCATGACTCATTATCGTTGGCAAGAGTCATAGCGAGCTACATATGTTTCAACAATGAGTCCACCCTATCTTCAGATGGGGAGACATGACTTGTTAGTGAGACCTTAGAGCGAAAACACATCACTATATCGAACTCAATCCAATTCGGCAAGAACTCAAGAAGTAGCTAGGACCACATGCCGAAAGCTTCAACTCCTAGGGAACTTAGTTCATTTGCTATCGGCAAGACCCCCTTAGTTTGCCAAGACGTCATGTAGAATTCCATTCCCTTTGGTGAACTTCCTTCGTTTCAGGAGGCTCCACTAGTCGGTGAGACCTTTGCCGATGACGCTTCCTATGTTGCCAAGACCTTTTAGTGTCGCCAAGACCTCTTAGCGAGCTCAAAATGTTATACCGAAGGCTCCTTTTACTTCACTGAGATTACTCCTCGGTGAGCTCCCTTTTGTTGATGAGACCCTCTTGGTTTTCCCAAACCTCACACCGAGGTCTACTCTTTCACCGAGTCCATTTCAATATCTCCCTGAGCTCCTCTTCATTCGGCAAGACACACGAGTGTCGGTGAGATGTTTTACCGAAAGAAAGAGGCTACACCAAGACCCTTCATCTCCTGTTGGCAAGACTCCTTTGATGTCACCCCGAACGTATTCCATTCCATCGAGCTCTTTACTTCTTTCAACAAGACTATGACAAGTCGGGAAGACATCATGGCATAGTCCATCGGTCATACTGATTCCCATTTCATCGCTGAGACCACCTTGATTCACCGAGACATCTTGTAGACTTCCCTTTGCCTCTTGTGTTACACCAAAGATCTCTCCCCATTCGCCGAGACATGCTCCTATTGGCTAGACCTCCTAGCGAACTCTTCTCTTTCTATCGGGGAGACTTCTTCATATCAGCAAGACCTTATGCCAAGCACTATAGGTTATCCTGAAGCCCGTGGTCGCCATGAGTCTCCCCGATTGTCGATTGAATGGCCTATCGGCCAAAGAATTCTGGGTGATAAGAGGTCATACCGAACCCTTCCTATCACAACAATAGGCTCTACAGCTTCATTCGGTAAGACATAAGATAGGTCACAGCGACTTGTTCAAAATGGAATGAATCAAAGTAGCCAGTCGGCCAGACAGTGAAGATGTCATACCAACCTGGCTCTAATGGAGGCTGAGCCTGTGACGATTAAGGCATATTTCCAACAAAGTAGGCCCCTAAACTGAATTCCCTATGAAATGTCATCAGATGCGTGAAATAACCCTCAATGGAGATATCCCATTTGGCCCCTATGAACCTCTGCAACATAGATGCCTTGCCTGATTGAGACTAAGGGTGAAAATTAAGTAACATTTCTGGTGACCTTTGCTGGATGTTTGCCTGCTAAAAATGAAGACTAGTAGCCTAGGCCTATCCATTGGGCATGGAGTCATTGGGACAACTTAGAAAAGATCAAGAGTAGCTTTTTACATGGCCAAAACATATGGTAACTCGAGAAACAGATCACTTGGAAACTTATTGAAAACAAGAAAACTGTAGAAGGGAATCTATTTAACCATGCTAAAACAACACTTAGGGAATGTAGACTGCATCTAAACCTACCCTACACTAACCAGTAAGAAATTAGTCAAACAAACCCATTGATAGGTTGGGTAAAATAACTACCCTTTCTACTTAATATGCAATGACTGGAATGTTTAAGGACAACTGAGTAAAAGTAAAAAATAGAAAAAAGTTTACCAAGATGATCCACTGCCTCTTGAAATAGGTGAAAAAATTCACTTACCTCACAAGACAGACCATAGATATCGTCAACCAAAGGAGGACAAATGAGCTAAACATACTCTTATTCGGCTATCAGTACATCTTGGACATCTTCTTTCACTGTACCTTCATGTATATGTACAGGATTGGTGCTTGGTGTTGTATTGGACTCCATCTGAGCTAGGTACCTGATTAGACAACCTCTGGTAAGGGACAAGCTTGAACTCTCCTTGCTGGTCTCTTTATCTTCTCTAAAGACTTCATCCTTTCCTTGAAAAGATGTTGATTGAAGGTAGTATGCAGGTTGTTCATTGGCTGCTACAGTTTGAACTTCTTGACTAAGGAGCTGATATCCATGTAGTATGCTCTTTGTCCATGACAGAATACACCTCCTCTTCAATAAGGTGGGGAATCTGGTCTAATAAGTTCACATGCTGCAAGGCATTATCTACAATAACTTCCTCACTAGTCTCACTAACTTGAATGGGCTGATCGCATGCTTCCCTTTCATATGATACTAGTTCATCATCTATGCTAGAACAAAAAGCTCCTATGATATCATCTGACTCATAATTTTGCATTAAATCTAGATGAATTTTATCATTTAGTTGCTCCATACCAGGCATAGATGTTATCATGCATGTGATATCTTCATCTTCATCAACAAATTGACGAAGTTCATCGAACAAATCGGCAATATCCTCTGGCCATTCCAAATCAACTGGTAAAACAGGAACTTGCATGCTCTATTCCTCTTGCTCAACATAACCAGGCAGTTGATCAAATAAAGGAGTCAATTGTTCTTCTTTATGTGTTTCCTTTTCCAGTGAAACTTGGGTATCCTTTGCCTGCAAGTGAAGATCTTCAACTATCTGATGTCCTACCTCCTATCTCTCCTCCTATTTGAGCTTTTCTTGCTGTAGTCGGTAACATGCTATAGCTAAATGCATTGGATTTACTTTTCTAATTCTCTCCTTGAGGTGTAAGTAATCTCAATCAATGGGCTACTCTTGAGGGATGATGGACCGATCTTGTTTAGGTACTACATTCATTTCCATCGAATTGAATCCCTTAAAGCTTGGAATTTCAAGCTGAGAAGACTTACTAGGGGAGTCAAGAGGCTAACTTTTCCTGAAGCTAGCAAACTTGTACTTGGGAACCTCCTGTTCAAAAAATTTTAGCGTCCTTTCAGCATCTTTTGCAGCCAGCTGTTGGGCAAGGTTCTCTTCAAATTGCTTCTTTTGCAACTCCTCCATTAGTTGGTGCTAATAATTTGAATAAGCTTGAGTGTTCTGCACCTTAGCAGAGAGTACCTTCATTTGTTCTTCCTTAGTAGCTATTTCCTATTCAAGGGCTTCCTTGAACCAGATTCTGTTTTCCATTCTTTCTTGATCATAAAGCTGACTTGCTCAGCCACTTCTTGCTGTTGCATAATGGTACCCTGCTACATCATGATATCAACCAATATCCTAGATAGGCACACAAGCACCTTACTAATATCATTAATCTTCATATTGTGAAGACATTGACTGAGATCCCACAACATATGATCAATCTGTTGGAGCAGGTCCAATACACTCTAATATGGATGTGTAGGAGCAACATACTCATGATATGGAGGGTAATAATAAGCATCTCCATAAATATTTGACATCTTTTCAGTTAAAGAGCTAGAAACTCAGAATTAATAGATTATTTTGAGACATACCAAGACCTATGTTTGTGAAACTAGAAGATTTGAGCTTGAAGTCACCAGGTATGTAACGAAAGTGCCTCCAAAAGGATAAAACTATTGCTGTACACAGCAAACAGCATCAATAAAATGCATAAACATGAACTGAGAAGCAATTCACATTCCCACCGGGCGTGCCAAAAAGTGTTATCCCTTGAAATTGCACCCTTGTTGAACCTGATGTCCAATGCCTCAGTGTAACATTGGAAGACCTCCAAAGATGTGGGTTTCTTATAAGGAGAGGTCAACCTCCGGAGAAGGTTGGCTTCCTTTGGGTATCACCTAAAACTACTGACTTTTTGAAGGAAAAGGGAGAGAGATAATGCATAAAAATGACAGGAACAATGAGATACTCGAGCTACACTTGAATACTGGTGACAGCCATGAGACTGCACAACAAGATCCTGTAGATCACAGATTCAAACAGGTTTGACATGCACATGCCTTTAAGAAGGAAAGGCAGATTTTCACAAACTAGAAGCTCATGTGCAGGATTAAGTAAACACATTTTGTAACCTACATGATACTACTTCTATAAAGAAAGGCACGACATGAAACAAAAGCTATAAGGAAAGAGAATATTTCAGTAAGTAGCTCAATGAATCACTTAAAAAGAATGCACTATACTTGACAACAATCAGAAGGTAGAAAGATGGACCATCAATAGTAACTAAGGTAGATTTTGTATATTATGTTCCAAATTGAGTTATAGAATCCTGCTAGTCTGAGAGAAGACTGCAAAAAGGGTCATAGACTTCAGAAGAGCATACATCAGAAATCCTTTACAAGAAGGAAAAAATGCCTTATATACAAAAGTGATGTCGGCCCCTAGGGCTTACAAAATATCTATCAGAAAGATCAGCCTTTAGATTTTTCATGTAGTTAATGTCATACCCTGCATGTCCTGTTGTTCATGTCGGTGTGAAAGATCGCCCTTGGAGAAGCCCTCAAATCTTTAGCAGCAACGACCACATTCATTTATGATCATCCTATCCACCTTTGAATTCCCCCCAGTCGAGCTACTTTGAATGCTCCCAACTTCAGAGCAGAAACGCGTTGTCTTGTTTTGTTGATCTTCCTTGCCGAGGTGTCAATCAATCAAAACGTCAATGGTTCATCTGGTTGAGATTGCCACAGCTCACCTTTAGCTCCCTCTGATTGGCTGGCTATATGCCACATGAGACTACTGACAATCAAAGGCTCGCTCAGTCAGAATTGCATGTCAATGAGACACTCATCATGTCTCCCCAATATGATTATATCATTCTGCAACTTATCGACATGACTCATTATCGTCGGCAAGAGTCATAGCAAGCTACATATGTTTCAACGATGAATCCACCCTCTCTTCAGTCGGGAAGACATGACTTGTCAGTGAGACCTCAGGGCGAAAACACATCGCTATATCGAAGTCAATCCACTTCGGCAAGACCTCAAGAAGTCACTAGGACCACATGTCGAAAGCTTCAACTCCCGGCGAACTTGGTTCATTTGCTATTGGCAGGAATCCCTTAGTTCACCGAGACGTCATGTAGAATTCCTTTCCCTTTGGTGAACTTCTTTCGTTCTGGGAGGCTCCACTGGTTGGTGAGACATTTTTTGATGACGCTTCCTATGTCGCCAAGACCTTCCAGTGTCGCTAAGACCTCTTAGTGAGCTCAAAATGTTATACCAATGGCTCCTTTTACTTCACTAAGATTACTCCTGAATGAGCTCCCTTTTTCAGCGAGACCCCCTTGCTTCACCCAGACCTCACACCGAGGTCTGCTCTTTCGCTGAGTCCATTTCGATATCTCCCCGAGCTCCTCTTCATTCGGCAAGACACCTAAGTGTTGGTGAGACATTTTACCGAAAGAAAGAGGCTACACAGACACCCTTCATCTCCTATTGGCGAGACTCCTTTGATGTCACCCCGAACGTATTCCATTCCACTGAGCTCTTTACTTCCTTCGACAAGACCGTGACAAGTCGGGAAGACATCATGGTGTAGTCTATCGTTCATACCGATTCTCGTTCCATCGCTGAAACCACCTTGATTCACCGAGACATCTTGTAGACTTCCCTTTACCTCTCGTGTTACACTGAAGATCTCTCCCCATTCACTGAGACATGCTCCTATTGGCCAGACCTCCTGGAAAACTCTTCTCTTTCTGTCGGGGAGACTTCTTCATATCGGCAAGACCTTATGCCGAGTGCTATAGGTTATCTTGAAGCCTGTGGTCACCATGAGTCTCCCCGATTGTCGATTGAATGGCCTATCGGCCAAAGAATTATGTGTGATAAGAGGTCATACTGAACCCTTCCTGTCACAGCGATAGGCTCTGCAGCTTTGTTTAGTAAGACATAAGCTAGGTCACAACGACCTATTCAAAATGGAATGAATCAAAGCATCTAGTCGGCCAAACAGTGAATATTTCATACTGACCTAGCTCTAATGGAGGCTGAGCCTGTGCCTATTGAGGTATATTTCCAACAAAGCAGGCCCCCAAACTGAATTCCCTATGAAATGTCATTAGATGCGTGAAATAACCCTCAATGGAGATATCCCATTTGGCCCCTATGAACCTCTGCAACATAGATGCCTTGCCTGATTGAGCCTGAGGGTGAAAATTAGGTAACATAAATATTATACTACTTGAAAATAGAAATAAAAATGAAATCATATTTTAGAAACACATGACATGAGGCTTCAAAAAATTTATGCTACACATTCTCCTAGGTTAATATCCAAAAAATATAAGTTTTAGGGTCATGCAAATGATCAACAAAAAGAAAATAGTTGTGCAAATTTTCAAGATGAAGATGCTAATATAGAATAGTATTCCTTCTAGTGCAATAGTTTGAATTGTTTCACATAATGTTTCTTGAATTAAAATAGTATTTTAATTATCCTTATGGATGATGAAATGAATGCAATTGAATTCATATATATACATATATACATTTTTATATGTGTATATATACATATATGTGATATGTATATCTACATATATATGTACATATGTATGTATATAACAATTATTTTCACATATGTGTTTTCTCAATTTGTAACACCTAGTGAAATATTTGAGTTGGTAAAATATAAATTTAATTTTTAAAAATTTGGGGGTCCACAAAGATAATTTGGGGTAAGGGAACGATAAAATTAACATAAAGAATAATCATTTGATCATGAAAGATGCAATAAATAAAAATCGAACGTAAAATTGTACAATTATATATAAGGTATAAGTTCAATATGTAAAAATGTATACTTTGAGAATATATAGAGATCACGAAATAAACCTAACTTCACATAAATATATCACATTTATAAAATCTATAAATGTCCTCATCTACTCTTAAATTAAACATAAAATTGGATAAAAATTATATAAATATACATAATTTCACCTTTACAGTTAAAAAAATCTCTTCAAAAATTAAAATCAAAAATCAAACCGCAAAATTATTTGAATATACAAAATTTCACCTTTACAATAAAAAAAAATTAAAAAATCAAACACTTTTTCTTTAAACACATTTATTCACAATCTTGTAAGTAGAGCCCTTGTCTTATTCATTCTATAGATGAAGACCTTTCCTTTGGATAGAAGATTCATTTGCATTCACTTTATTTAGAAAACAAGTATTTCTATAAATTAATACATCAACATCGTTGTTACACCAAGTTTACAATGGTTATATAAAACACACTTTTGGATTGAGATTGGGAGAGTGACTTACAACACACATAAGATGGACGTACTACTATTCACATAACAACTAAATTGGAAGAAGATAAATCCAGCGGAGCAGAAAAAGCATGGGAAGAAGGGGATAGAAGGGAATGGATGGAGTTCATTAATAGGTAAGAGTGACAGTGAATTTGAGCACCGTCTCGTCGACTGTGTGGGAAACGGTCTCAATGACAGCATGGCCTTGAGCGTTGTGGAAGACCCCGCTGCCTCCGACTACTGCGACCTCCCTCTGTGACAATGCAATGTTGTCTTTGCCTGAGAATTCAATGCTGCTGCCTTCGTATTCAGAACCTTCAAATTTGGCAGTGAAAGCGAGCAACAATGTATTGGGATCTTCCTCTTCAGCAGGGCTGGGCAAGTGATAATAATATCCCTCCACCTTTCCAAGCACAGGAGAGGAGTGGGGATCAGGCCCTTCTGTCAGGATGTCCTCAATCACAACCACATTGTTCAATGGGGTACCCGAGGCCCCTCCAAGAGGATTCTGAGGATTTAGCCCGCCATTAATAATATTTGTGTTGAGAAAGGAGTTCTGGAGGCCTAAGCCAGGTGCATTAAGACCAAGGCCAGGAATGAGTGAGCCTGTGCCCTGTACTCCTCCGTTGGGGATGAGGCCGAGGCCGAGGCCAGTGGTGGAAGAGATGGGTAGCTGGCCAAACAATGGAGAGTTGTTGATGGCTCCGCTTGGAATGGTTAATGGGAGAGGGCCGTTACCATTCCCATTTCCATGGAAGTTGATGTTGTTTCCAATCTGGGTTGGCAGGCCAGGGATGGCGTTGCCACTGCCTTGAAGTCCTATTGGAAACCCTCCAACTCCAACTCCAACTCCAGTCTTGGCAGTCGGGTTGGGTCCTTCCGTTACATGGTGCATGAAGAAGGTGATAGTCTTTGGACTTGAAGACTCTCCTTCTTCTACTTGTGGGCTATCTGTTAATAATTTCCTACTTGCACTGCCATAACTCCCCCACACAATGAGAAGCATCAGAAAAAGAAGCTCGTTAATCCTCCGTGCCATTCTCTTCTCCAAATTTCAAATTCTTCTAACAAACAGAATGAACTGAAATGAGAGCAGCGGAATGAAGTGATAGATATGAACGTGTATAGTTCTGCATGATTATATATACGATAAGTAAGCCCAGTTCAATTGTTTAGATATACAGTTTACCTGCTTTCCAAGGCTTTTGTCACCGGTCTACCTGATCCGGTCGGGTAGTTGGAAATCAAGATTTGCTAGAATGAGATCATTTTTTTTATGGTTTTGGTTTCCAAACACATTATCTTCACTTTACCTGATCCTTGCAACGTAACCTTATCAATTATTCAAATCTTAAAGAATGAGAATTTATAAGGGGTCGCAGTAGTCGTTGGATTTTCTAATACCAAATTATTCTAAGAGATACATTTCTTGTTTATCAATTACTAATCTGTCTTCCTTTGGGTATTATCTATGTAGATAAAATTGTTCCAATTTAAAACTTTTTTAAAATTATTAGCACCAAATTTTAGTAAAATTATTATGGGGGATGAGATTTGATTCTTGAAAAAAAATAAATTTACTTTTAAGTATTTCATATTTCTTTTTAAAAAGAAATTCATTTATTATTTATATCACAAATTGATGGAGATTTTATTTTTATTTCAAGAATAATATGTCATATCTATGTAAAATAAATATACATTATATGTATTTTTTCAAATTGTATTATATAAAAAATGATTAAAGATGCATTATTGTTATTAAATCTATAATTACTTAGAAATATTTTGATTCAAAACTTTTTAAATCTTTTATAATTTAATCAAAAGATGCTAAGATTCCATATTTTTCTATCTTAAATATATCTATATAAAAGATGTTTATCCATCTTAAATAAAAAAATTAATATAAGCACCTCTAAAAATAAATATATCTATATTTTATATCTAAAATCAAAAGGCTCATAGCTTAAAAAATTTAAAGATATATAATTTTAGATATTTAGAATAAATATTTTATCATCTACTATAATTTAAATAATAAAGATAATAAATAAAATCTAATTCAATATAGAAAATCATCTTATTTGAGTAGAAAGTATATATATCTTGAACATATTTATCTAAAAATATTGAGAGATATCAACTTCAAATATTTTATTTGTATTATTATTATTTTTTTCTAATTATTTTATTTATGTAAGATATATTTTAATTTGCATTATAATTATATAAGAATTATTTTATTTTTATTTACTTCAGTAATTTCATTCTGTTGAACTCAATATCATCTGTTTGACTAAATCAATATTTTATAACAAAATTAATTTTATTGTTCTATACTAAATTATGTCCATGAATATTAAAGAACATTCCATGACTTCAATTCTAATCCACTATAATGTATATTGTGTTATATCTTATTTATTAATATTTTGATGTGTAAATATTTTATAAAGAAATTTTAATTTATACATTTATTTGCAAGCTCATGATATAGAATACATCTCTATGTATTTAATATATAGATAACAAAATTTAATGTTATATGAATACTATCACCCTTGATGTATATATAATTAGATAGAAAGGGCATTACCCCTTATATTGGTTCAAAATTTCCTTGTCATTGCTTATAGACCTATTGAGGAGCACTATCAATTATGGGAAAAATAACAAGCTATATACTAGTGGGGGTTGAATGCCTTTGTAAGCTTGTTATTAAGCAAGCAATTAAACAACTTGAATATTTTGTATTTCCTTTTAGTTTTTTATTTTTATCTTATGATATTGTTTATTAATATTTTTTTTTTTATATATTAACATATATATAAGTCCACTTTTTATAATGGATAGTATAGTTATGCGATATAGGATAACATATCTTAAAGAAATAATCATAATCATCTATAAAAATTAGATTAGGATGTTTAAAATGATTTAAGAATAAAATTATGTTTTAGACTTAAGATCTAACTTGGAGTGGTTTACCCAAAGGAAGTAAAGGTTCATTTGCATGCCACTTAAAAGATAGAAAAAATAAATTTCCTAGTTCAATCCTAATCAATCAAAAAACATATGGTGAGACATATTGGTTTTCAATGTAATTTTAATTCTATGTTCTAAAATTAGTAGCTTAGTATATACCTAGTTGAATTTATATATAGTATAGTTAGGTTTATATTCTAGATTGTCTTTAAAATATTTATAAGTTGATAACTTTCATTTATGGATTTTTTTTTTATATCGTAGAGGCTGATATATGGGAGGCATATCATTTAAAATAACATTATAATAAAATTAAAATCAAAATCCAAAAAAATCTTTAAAAAATAACATTATTAATGGAAACAACTATCAAAATTATACTAAAATATGAAATATCTAGAATTATGACTAGTCCAATGATAATACAAACTTAAGAAAAGAAATCTAAATAGGAACTATCAGGAACCATATCCTAGTCTAGCTTATTGTAATGTTTCCTTTTTGGAATAACCCTAAATCTACCCTAATTTATGAATTTTAAGTGATCACCTTGGTTTTAGGGATGTTTATAGTGTAAATAGGCCCCTTCATAACAGAGTTAGAGAATATTTACAAGATAATATTAATTGGAATACATATAAGGAAAATAAAGAGAACATGGTTAGGAGTACAACTACCTCTTTATACCTACAAATATGTTAGTAGACATTTATAAATAAAGACAACATCATTTTATGTATAGAGAATCTTCTTTAGATTTCCCTAATTCATTCTTCCTTGCACATTAAGGTCTGATAGGGTGCTCAAGAAACCCTCTACCCTAGACCCAAGATCAGTACACCCCTCTTGGCCCCATGTGGCCCTTGCCATCCATATGGGGTGGTGTTCCTAGTGAGGCATCCTACTATCATTCCCCTGTACCAAAACCATTATTGCTTAATTATGTTGGGAGATTGAGGGTGCAATTACAATAGGGTGTCTTGGATAGTCATTCCTTCTAAGTCCAAGATTAGTACGCTCCTCTTGGCTCACATGTGGTAGGCCTCAACCATCTATCATGGGGTGGTGTACTTAGAGGATGACCCCAACGCTACTTCCCTATCGTAGGCACTTAACTCCCCTATCATGGCTAGTTATTTATAGTTAGGAGTGTAGAAACACATATTTATCTATAAAATCAATAAACAAGTCCATCACTCATATTTAACAAAGATTGACAACTGATATTTATGCATATTATCATTATCATGACCCAAAGTATTGGATATTCTTTCAAACATAGGATGCATACCATATTTAAATACATTACTTTCTCAACTTTCAATTATAAATATATTTGTATTCACAATGTATCACTTGAAGCGTACCTCTGTTTGTTGATGGTTGGAGTCTCAGTTAGAATCATGATCTCCTTCAGTGATATCCATGTGTAAAAGTGTCATCTCTTTAATTTAGTTCCCTATAGACTCTATGCGGCTACTAATCTATTCTCTTCTTCACCAATCACTGACTCAATCTTGCACAACTATTGTTTAAGACTATGGATAATACTTAGAAAGTATTCCCTTTTATTCATTGATTCGATGGTTCTCTATTCAAAATATATTCTTCTTATCTTATCTTTTTCTATTTCCTATCATTTTAAGTGATGTTGTTTATCTCTTTATATCCCTTATAGTGATTCAGGAATAATGTCTCTTAAGGGAGAGACGTTACCCTTAAAGAGGCATGTCTTCCTTAAGTATTCATATGTGATTCCCTTCATAATGATTGTTGCCTTTAATTTATTAGTGTTGCTATCCATTGAAACCTTCTTAACTCTCCCAACCACGATGCTCTAATTTTTAGAGAATATCTTTTTATAATTGATTTGTTATTATAATTATATTTAGATTTATTTCATATTTTTATTCCCTATTTTCTAATGCTTGACCCCTTCTACAAATGGATCAATTCCCTTTTATAACTCACAAGTGGGGTAGGGAAGTCATGCCTTTTTTCTTTGAGACTACACATTATTCCCCTTCATGACACATGACTATCTTAACTAAACATTATTCAAGTAGCCACTGTTTGGACATAATAATCATGATCATTGTTACTGAGTATACATGAATTGTTTCCTTGAATATATTATTCCCTTTATAGCCTCTCATAACACCCTTTTCCAGTATCATTGCATTTCCCCTATTTCTAAATGAACTGTTGCTATTTAGATGAACCGCTAGTTGCTTAATCATAATTGTATATATTGTTTTATATTTTATATTAATATAAATTATGTATTTCCCATTTTATTATTATATATATATAAATTGAATTTATATATTTATTTTTATTAGCTTTATATGTGTTTTAATAGCATTATATATTATAATTATAACAATATTTAAATTGTATATTTGATAATTATATTATTATCTTATTATAATTATAATGATAATAATAAATTGCTAATAATTATACTTTTGATATTCATATTATTATTCATTTTATTTATTCATTTGTATTTTCAACATTAGGTTTTTTTTAATAATTTTGGGGACATGACAGTCCACCCTACCCTAGGATCACTTGTCCTCAAGAAATCACTTTAAACCAAATTTGAGGTGAGGATGATCCTATGGTTTGTGGGTTATGGGTCCATGATTTAACATAACTTATGCTCATGTAATCAATTTTGTTAGAACTTGATTCGTATCAAGTTTATTCAAGGTACCTAATATTGAAGTCCCTTCACACATCAACCTGAATTGCAAATTAACTAAGGTTTTATTCTTAATTGGTTTCTTCAACCACTTTTGTATCCCAAGTTTGACGGAATCCCAATTTTTTTCTTTGATAGTTACTTGTCATTATTACATTTGGATACTAATAATAATTGAGTTTCAAATAAAGTAAATTTGTTAGCACCTCCCAATTCAAGAGGTATTTTGGTAGACATAGTTCTTAGAATATTTAGTAATCATAAACACCCATGGAGTAATCTCTATTGAAGGAACATTTGGAATGAAGCAACACATTGATATAATTAATGAAGCATCCACATAAATACACGTAGTATATGCCAAAATACATGTGGCTTACAAAGTATACCCATAAATACACATAAGTCGCAAGGTGTGAATGCATGCAAGTCACAACATATACACATGAATACAAGTAAGACAATAGGTATACACATGAATATCAATCACAAACTATATCCATGATCACACTTAAATATAATGTGAGCCACAAAGTATTAACTTATGTGTGAGGGGGAAAATCATTAGATTGCAAACAAGAAAAACGTGCTTGAAATGAGAATCTAAACTAAGATCAAAGACATTAATCTAAGATCTAAACCTACACATATGAAATGAAGCTAAGCTATTGAACTTTTTTTTAAGAAATATATGATTACCAAATTGAAAGCAAACAATAAGTATAGTGTTACCATCCCATATCAGAGTGTATTTTCTTGATGTTGGATTGTTCTTATCACCACGAAGCGTCCATAGTTTGGAAAAGCTTGATGAATGATGCTTGATATTGGTTGATCAAAGAAATGAGGGAGCTCTATCAATCGTGATCTTGATAGCACTTCATTGCATAAGGTATGTTGATTCTCCAATCCTTTTTTGTGAGGAGAGGTTTGTTATAAATGATATGAGATTCGAATCGATCATCAGGATTCAACAATATTGGATCAAGATAAATGGTTGAAAATTGTTGAGAGGATTCAGACATGAGAAGATTGTGCAAAGTAGATTGCACAATTTTTGTGGTTGAGAAATAGATTGGCTAGTTAGGAATTAGATTGATCACTCAGTATTTGATTGATTAGTCAAGAATTGATGGTTGAGTTAGAAAATTGGATTCCTTAGTTAGCAAGCATGATTTTCTCAATCAGAAAGTGGGTGAGGAATTATGAATTAAATGATTTTATTAATTAATTCCTTTTTGGAGTTGAACGTGAAAATCAAGTTTGACTTTTACAAACAAAGTTGCATTAGTTTGATTTGATTTTTGATAAATGATTTGAATAGTTTGATTTAATTATTCAAATTTTGGAGGGAAAGTGTGTTAATTAAATTATTATGATTTAATAATTCAATTAACTTAAGGGAATAAGGTGAATTAGTGACGTAATCAAATAATTGGTGTTTTTTGACTAATCAAGATGAAATAAGATTATATTAGGACTTTATTAAATAAATGCAATTCATTTAATTTGTCGAAATAACGAAATGTTAATTAATCAAATAATATCATATTATCCAATTAATAGTATAATTAGGGTTTTAGCACTTTATTAAATAAATGAGACTTATTTAATCTATCAAAAATGATGAAAAAGTAAATTAATCAAATCATGTTGTATTATTCAATTAATAGAGGAAATTAGGGTTTCATATGTTAATTAAATAAATAAAATTAATTTTTTGAGAATGATGAAAAAACTAAATTAATTAAATAATGTTGTATTATATTCAGTTCATATTAGAAATTAGGGTTTTCGATGTTGTTGATATGAAATGCAGTGTTGTTTGATGATAATGATGTTGATGTTGTGTGATGTTATGAGAATGTTTTGAGATGTTCCAAGATGATTTTGAGACTTTCTGAGATGATTTAGGATGATTTAGGATGATTTTGAGATGATTTCAAGATGTGAGATGTTCCGATATGATTTGGGATGATTACAAGATGTTCTAGAAATGTTCTAAGATGTTCCAACATGTTTCAGGAATGTTCTAAGATGTTCTAGGATGTTTTAGGATGATTTTCAGATGTTCCAAGACATTCTGGGAATGTTTCGAGATGTTTTTGGATGATCTCGAGATGTTATGAGAATGTGATAGGTGTTAGGTCAATTTTACATGTCTACATTTTTACCCTCTTTGATACAAAGTGTTGATTGCTTTGTTTCAAAGTTTTGTTTTTTGCGATCAAGTTTTTGAAAAAATTTAATGTCCCACCGTGCCCTAGTGTTTAGTGTAATGATATAGGACTTTGTGTTACACCCTCAAGAGGTTGGCTAAAAAAGGTCAATTTCGAGGTCAAGCTCATGAAACTATCTTGTTTCAGTTCTGATGTGTTGAGAATGTAGATTTAGTTCTATAGGTCCCTTGGTCCTTGTTTTGATATTTTTGAGAGATTTTAATTTGAAATTAGGAAGGTTCCCTAAGTAAAATTAGGGTTTCCTTAGAGGTGAAATTAGGGTTTCTTTGAGGTTTAATATGGGCAATTAGTCCTCTAGTTAGCTCATTTGTGCTTTGATCTTTATGGTAATTCTTGTCTCTAGATTTCTCTTTATGTCAGTTGTCGAGGAGCAATGTCAAGAATTCAAGGTGGCCCACATTCTTTAGACCTAGTTTGGGAGTTTGGAAGGCTCTCATGCATTGGTAGCCTAGTATGTACCTTATCGCTTCTTTTTTTCATCTTGTTACATTCTCGTTATGTGTTTACCTAGTTTCTTGAGTCAATAGTGAAGTTCTACTGATTTCTGAGCACTTGCATTTTCTAGGTCAAAAGCTTTCCTTTGACCTTAAAAGCCTCACACTTGATGTAAAACCTCGCTCTTGATCCATCACTTTTGATTCATGCACTTGACCTAAAACCTAACCCTTGTTTGAAACCCTTGCATTTGAATGTTGTTTTACCTGAAACCTTGCCCTTGACCAAAAATCTCGCACTTGCCTTAAAGTCTTGCATCTAAAAACCTCACACTTACTCTAAAAGCTCACACTTGCCCCTATAAGCTTGCACTTGCTCCTAAAAACTCACACTTGCTCCTAAAACCTCACTTTTGTTTGTTTTTTTACTATAATCAAGACTTTTTTTTAGCCTAAATTCAAATGACCATATCTTGGTCATATGGAAGTGTTTTTTAGTGCTTTTTTTAATTTTTACCCTTTTTCTTGGAGTATTCTAACATGCTTCATGTGTAGAATTTCTGGAGGTGGCTACTGTTCAATGGTTTGATCAGGGGTTCTCATTTAGGAGTAACCAACTGATATGCCCTAGAGTTGTAGCTCGCTGTGATGAAAAATGAACCTAACTAATTGGGTTCAAATTTTCCTTTGTCATCTTGATTTAGTTGTACCTTCTAATTCTCTTTGAGGAATAAGTCACCAACTTGAAAGTTCTTGTCCCTGATCCTTTTGTCATAGTTTCATTTGAGCTAATTCTAATAAACCTACAAATGGTTTAATGTGCTCAAACACTTTTCATAGAGGAGCTCTCATTCATTTAGTTTGGCTACCATGTATTCTTCATTGTTGACCATTCCTTTCAATGAAACTCGCAATGAGGGTATTTTGACCTCGATAGGTAAGATAACCTCACATCCATAAACCAAGGAAAATGGTGTGGCACCAATAGGTGTTTGGATGTTGGTTCGATAAGCCCGTAGGGCTAGATTTATCTATAAATACCAATCTCAGTCAGCTTCATTAACAGTCTTTTTGAGTATTTTCAATATGGTTTTGTTAGATGCCTTAGTGTGACCATTTCCTTGGGGGTAATAGGGCATGGAAAATCTATGTTGGATAGAAAATTGGGAACAAAGTTCTTGGACATCCTGATTCTTGAATGGGGTCTCATTATCTGTTATTATTGTTTGGGGGATTCCATACCTACATATTAGATAATTCAAAATGAATTTTAATATATTTTTTCCAGTGATATAGGTCAATGGAATTGCCTCTATCCATTTAGTAAAGTACTATGTTGCTATTATAATGATTTTGTGCCCATTGGATGAAGCAGGGGATATCTTTCCTATAATGCCCTGCCACGTAACCTTAAGGAATGTTGCAATCACTAAGGAAGTGTAATAATTTATTTCTTTTTAAAAGCATAATATTACATGTAACATAACATAATAAATGCAAAAATTCCCTAAGATACACAACAATAAACTACATGCAAATCCCATAAATAACAAAAGTAACTAAACATAGCATGTGATTAATTCTCATAAACTTAAGGACATACATTCAATAACAAATAAATTACATCAATGAAGGTATAATGTACAAAAATGATTCATTTTTACATTGCATTTATAATAACAATTACAATACTCATTTCCAAATGAGATAGGTCATACAATAGTGTACAATTACATGTTACAAGAATTCTCCCCAATTACAATTGAGGAGTAATACATAAATAAGGTATCCACTGATACAAATGAGAAATATGAGAAAGTACATATCCACACACAAGCTCTCCAATCAAGAATTACTCATCGCCATGAACAAGAACTAGGGACCCAATGGTGTAAGGTGCACATTCCACCCAACCAAGTGGTACCTGTAGGCCCACCCCCTATGCTAGGAGATAGTAAAAAAGGTTCCCTAGACATAACCTATAACCTTTAGACACAGGAAAAACCATAGACAAAACTATACAAGTTCAAACTTAACATAATAGTTACATTGCTTCCATAACTGAAGGATCAAGTACAATAAGTTCACAAAGATACTGTTATTATAGGTGGAGTTTTATCACAATGTTGCATAGGTTACCTAGGTGAATCTTCCTAGGTTCTGGCCCCCATCTTGGGTTACCCTGGTAACTCCTTCGAAACCCAGCCCCACATGCAATCTATTGCATAATCGATTATCTTTCATAATGACAAGATATCGATCTTTCCATTCCAGGCCTTCTCAACTCATCCCCAAGTTTGAACTAGCCCTTGAGTCCATGAGCAAGGCATAATTAATCTAGTTAAAGGTTTTAGACTACCTAATGTATTAATTTAGTGTAAACTGATTAAATAACTCTACATGAGTTACCTGGCACCACTTTGTGTGATATCCCTCATTAAGAGCCACTCCCCTAATAACAACATAAGGAAACTAATTCCACTAACTATGGGTAGACAAGGTGCACACAAACTATCATAAAATATCAACTTAATACGTTAGACAATACAACCCGTCCATAGAACCAAGTGTCTAAACTGAATAAAAACTATGTGCACTACCCAAGTTCGTTCAAAATATAGAACCATCAAAGAAACAACTCTCTTACAAGGAAATAGTATCTGGAAGACTTATAAACTTGTATAATACCCAGTTTTCCCGATATGAGTAAAAACAACTTAAAAGCAATTCATGCAAAATAGGAACCTAACATTAGGATTTCCTAAATCCAATTAAGTCATTAACATATTGCATGAAATTAAATATCTTAAATATAATTCATTTTTCTCAAACAATATGGAAAATTAAAAAAAAAAAATAATTAACTTCAATTCCACATTCATGCATTATAATGAAATTTTGATTTCTTTACTTAAAACATTTCATTATAAGAGATATCTATTTATGCTTTACATGCACTAATCAACAATATATTACACATTTAAATAAATATACAATCAAACCATTATATTTAAATATATAAATATATATTTTTAATTGTCAGAAATAAATTTATAATCATTAATATTTTACACAAATTATAATTTTATATGAATATATATATAAATACAATATATATATAACATATATTATAAATAATATATTATATATATAAAATATATATATTATAAATATAATATATATAAAAAAGAATAAATAAAATTGATGAAATATTAACAAGGCAGGGGTCGGCTACCTTACACAGTCGATCCCCTTAGTGGGGGCGTGGCTGTGTAGGTAGTGTTGGTGTTGCCCTCACAACTGGCTCCCTTATGGGGAACAACCGTGGGGGTAGCCCCCCCTGCGCCTCCCCAAAACTTTTTTTTTTTTTAAATTTTCCTGATCATATTTGCCCGTACGACGATTGTAATTTTTTTTTAAAATAAAATTTCTATAAAAGCTTTCACAATTACAAAGGAATATTTTATGTAAATATGCATAAGTCTCTCCCTCTCTCAGGTATCTCTCTCTCACACTCACTCCCTCTATCTCTCTCCCTCTACCCTTAACCCTCTACCCTATAAATCTTTAAAAAAACCAACTTTATTATAACGTGATTGCGTTATGAATAAGTAGAGACATGGTCATTTTAGCAAGAAATAACACGCTCATGTTATAACACAAGCACATTTTTTATTGCACTAAAAATGGTAAAAAAAAACAATATACCCACGATGTCAGCCCACATTTTGCATATTCTCTTGGTTTTGCGCGTGCTCCGACAAAAAGTAGCTTTTTGGTGATTGAGTGAAGTGTGCATGCATGATTTTTAGACTCCACCACCTTTTTCATGATATTTCCACCACCTTTGCATGAAATAGCAGAGTTTTCACGTTGAAAGGAATATAATATCAATTCAAGTTTGAATTACAGTGATAACTAATATAAAATTGAAGTTTGGAGGGGAACAAGCTTTTGAAAAAGTCAGTTATTTGAGTTTGAGGAAAGAAGAAGCAAAGGCTACATAATTGGGTGGAACTCCTCCATTTGAAACTTTTGTTTTTTAGGTATGTGAAGTCTTTGTACATTTTCTTTCATTCTATTATGGCTTGCTTTCATTTTTGTTGTTTTGCTTATTCCATGTTGATCAAATTATTTGTTCGTCATTTTACAACCTTAGGTTGTCAATGGACATTTTAAATTACACAATTCTATACACTTTCCTATTACATTTGTATACCACATCTCTTTGAGGAATTTTTTTAAATTTAACAATTGACTTTCTTTGTGTATGCTTCCAAAGCTTTCATTGAGGTATTTTGTCAAACAATTATACAAACTAGTTGATTGCCTTGTCTATGCTACCAAATTTTCCATACATGTCTCTAAAAAATTGGAATATACTCCTAATGTAGTAGGGGGAGGCCTGCAACACACAAACACACAACTCCAATCTATAAAGAAATTTACAATTTACAATTTCATCAGGACCTCTTCTTTCAACAAATTCACATTGTTTAGGTTGTAGCATATCAAAGTCACTCAATCAGGTATAATTCCCCACACAACCTTCTCACTTCTCAAGAGACCCCCAAATCCAAAAACAGTCTTTACTTAGGTCTCAAAACAAAATATTTTCCATGTTTTAGGACCTTGCATGCTCAAATAGGTTTCCAATACAAAAACCCTCAATTTGCTCACAAATATCTAGGGTTTTCTATATTTCACAACTCCAAGGCCTTCCAAGCCTCACCAAAGCATCAAACAAGTTTTTTAGGGTCTACAAAAACAAAATAAACCTTCACTAGGCCTTTAGCCTCATTATATCTCAAAAACACCACTTTGGTTCATCCTTTTCATGCCAAAAACTCACATTCTCAACCTAAGATAACATCACCATCCCTATAGACACCTTAAAACTATTAAAAGAAACATGAAACTTGAAAAAAACATATTGCAGGCCTTTCCTCTAAATCACAAGTCACCACAGTAGGAGGAAAGGCTCCATCTTTAAATTAAAGTAAAAATCATATCTTGTTGGTCTGTACAGGCTGATCATGAAGAATGGAGTTTTTCTTTCATTGAAATAACCAAAGGAGTCTCAAAATAGATTGAAGTCCAAGTTAAGACCTGCCACTGTAGTGATTTATGAATTTATAATCATGGGAGGCCTATACTGGGCCATACATAGGAAAAATAAACTGAAAACACAAAAAAAATACTTGAAACTCCACAGTTTAGGTGTTGAGTAGAGCACCAAATCCTCAAAAGCAATTCATTGAACCATTTATTTTGGCTTGTATGATGTTTCTATACATTTTCAAATCAGGAGTCCCAACTTCCTTCAACACCCATAACCACCCTTGAATCATCAAACCTTCATTAAGCCTAAAAGTACTAGTATTAGCAATGGTTTCCTTAATAAGCTTCATTATGCAAATTTGTTGTTCTAGAGACCTAGTACCATTTAGACACCTTTATTTTACCCATTACAAATCCTTTCAACATATCCAACAATCACCAATGCTTTTTTTGTACCAAACTACACAAATTATCAATTTTTCTACGCTTTTAAGGGCCCAAATTAGCCCACTTTTACAAAGGGACCACCTTGAAAACTTGTCCAAATATCTTGAAACCTTGGGGCAGAACTTTACATCTATCAAAACTTCAAATTATAGCATTACATTGTAGAAATTCAATCATTACCACCCAAACCATAAAACCCTCTCCCTAGGCTTAGAAACCCTATGTTTGATTGAAAGTAGCACTTTCCAAACACTTCAAAACATGAAAACTATTGAAACAAGCCTAATATACCCTGATCATGCTCAATCTAACATAAAATAATGCTTCCCAACTCAAAAAATCAATTTCAGTCACCAAAAGCTCAATTTTGTTAAGGAAAACTCAACATTTTCTCATTTGGTTTGACACCCAATCCAAGGATCATCCTCCATTCAAGTTTATCATGGCCTTTTATAATGTTTCCCTCTTAAAAAAAACCACTTCAACTTCAAAAACTAACATTTGAAAGAGGCGACCATTGGTCTCCCTCTTTAATAGAGTTTTACAACCCTTCACTATTAGTGAATTTGAATTGACTTAGCACTTTTTGCACAGGTAAAATTATTCATCATGCCAAAGAAATGAACTGTTAAAAGGAAAAAACTAGGATGATTGACTTCTAGGCCCTACCATCATAAAAAGGAGAAAAAAAATGGATGTGAGGGGAATGTCAGGAAGAAAGCAAAAGGGTGGGAATGATTGGTGAAACAAGCTGGTTGAGAGAGAGGAACCTCAAACTCAAAGAAAGAGATTGGCTGCAAGGGGAATGAATGTGAGAAGGAGTCATGCTGGGGGAGATGTAAGATGCCATAGGTGGAACTTTTTCCTCTACTACAGAAGAGTGAATCTGAGAGGCCATTAAGCTGGAGTGAATGGAGGACATCTACCACAGAGTGGTATGGTTTGGACACCCATCCACCCACATCTAGGTGAGGAGTACATCATCACTTGGATTTATTGAACAAAGTGCCATCATCCCACATGAACCTCGAGGTATGTATTCTATTCCACCCTCGGTCAGAGGTATGCAATCTAGCCCACCTCAATTAAATATTGATGAAATTACTAATGTTGAGATGTATGTACCTAAGAGAACACCACCTAGAATTTTGTGTAGAAAGCCAAAGTTTTTGATTAATATTGATGAGGATATTTTGTAGCACATGGAAGGTAATATTCTAGAACGCACTTGTAGAAGATATGCTGATAAGATTTGGAAAATGTTCTTTGAAAGGCTAAAGAGGTATGAGTATGTCAGCTATTTGTTCAAATGATGTGGGGTTTAAAGTATAGAAACATAATCATGAGATCTTGGGTTGAGGTATCCAATGCATCAAGTGAAGACACTATTGTGAAGAATATAATGGATGCTTATGAGAGTGTGGGTAAGACCTCACGCTCAAAGGATAGTAATGTCACCCGACGTGTCATTACATCGACTTTGGTAAGCTATCAAACAAAGAGATCTTGTCTCATTAAAAAGAAAAGTGAACAAATGGGAATTAGTAGAAATTTTTTTATCAAAATTCATTCAAAGGAAACAAAGAATTGAGGGAACTGATTCAAATGAATTATGGGCATGTGGGTATGTGCAGTATCATTATGGAAAAAATAGGCACTTAAGTGGCAAAAAATTCAGAAAAATCAGAGTTAGGAAACTTGATGTCAAAATTTGAATAAGCTATCTATATTATTTCAAAAATATGTATGAATAGAATATGTAGAAAATTGAATGTACTTTCTAAACTACTAGGTTTATTTTTTTTTAAATAAAATCTATTTGGTGAAAATTTGAAATTTCAATGTAGTAATTGCTTAAATTTGGAAAAATAAGAGTATGTGTTTGTCGCCACCCTAACCACAATAAAATGATAAAAAATTTATAATATTTTAGATATAAGTAGAGGATGATAGTTTTTTTATAATATTTTAGATATAAAGTGAGGACTCATGTCGATGCTTGAAGTGCATATTTTTTTGTAATTTTTTTTTTTCTAAGTAAATAATTAATTATGAATTTTTATTACAACTTTTTAGAAAATATAAAAACTCATATGTGACCACCTTAGCGGATTTAAACTTCATGAAATTCATTTTCTTTTAATCTATAGAATATGAAGCATATAATGTGACACATATTTTGGATTCAAAAATGTGATCATTTAGCTATAGATGTTTTCAGTGAGCTATCAATCAAGACTTTAATTAAATTCAAATAGAAAATAAATAATAGTGTTTATTAGTTCAATCAAAAACATAATTTATATTGGGTGGAAGCTGAGGAATCTCTTTTAAATCCTTTTCATTTCATCGAATTTTGGAGTAAAAAAAAAAAGTTACTTGACCACATACCCTCACAAATACCATCCAGTTGCCACTTTTGGCCCCATCTTGATCCACCTTTTATACCCATGTTCTCGGAAGGCTAGCATAAAGAGATAAAAAAAGTTGTTGAAGCGACAGGAACACTAATTAAGATTATTCAAAGAATAATACAAGGCCATCTCCAAATCAAAGGGATGTCGTAAGAAGGAGAATCAGTAGTCAGAACCGTGAGCCACATCAAAAGCATTTTTTTGATACAACTCAAACCCAATTTTTTCATAAATTTCAAAATACTTATCCTAAAACTAGTATTTCTCAAATATTTTTTAAAATTCTTAAACCTTTTTATGTCAAGATAAATCACACATGCACTACTTGTTGCTATAGACTACATATTGAAATCGCTAACCATTATGATGTTTATGGTTCTATATGTTTAGATTTGCATACTAATAATGTTTTGCATGATTGTGGCATAGAAACCCCAACAAAATATTCAAGAAAGTTCTTATCAAAAAATTTATGACAAATAGAGGATGGCCTAATATTCTACAAGAAAACATGCTCAGATGGGTCATGTGAGCATTGCAGTGGCTTGCAACGAATGCCAATATGTCAACATATGGAAAGCACAGATGAGGTGGGACATAAACTAGTAGATTTCAGGAAGTATAAAACAATGGAATACACTACAAAATATGGGTCTCAAGAAAAAAGGTGTGATTTGGTTATTGAGAAGATTCCAGTGTATCAATTTATATCCATGTTTCGTGAGAATCTAGTGTATGAGTATGCAAGGAATACCCATAGAGCCTGATGGGTGGACACACAATTCAAGCTATGAAAGAACACCTTTCTAGTTGGTAGCATAGTATCAGTGGTTGAATTTGTAGAGAACTACACTATACAGCCACAGTGTGAGGTGCAGTCATAGTATTACAACTCCACACAAGTTTTGATATTTGTGCACATAACATTCATTCATGCAGCTGATAGTATAGAGGACCAAAGGAAGGTATTGAGGGAGTATCACTTTTATATTAGTGATGATCGCACACATTCTCCAGAGTTTGTGCAAGGTTGGTTTTAGATGTTCTATAGTGATTTGGCTCGAAGGGGCATAGCATACGATCGGCATATAATATGGTCAGATAACTATGCAACACAGTTCAAGAATGCACACATGTTCTACTGGTTGTGTAGGATGCATCTCACTACAGGTGTTCAACATATGTGGAAATTTTGTGAGGCCAGACATGGAAAGGGGGAGAATGATGGTGTAGGACCATTCATGAAAAGAGCATTAGCACAAGAAGAGTTAAAGTATAAAGACAGTGCAAAGTTGACAGATGCAAGTTCAATCGTCGAGTGGTGTAATGCTTCATTAGTTCCAAGTAATGAAGGTATGTCTTCACTTCGTAGATTTTTTTGGTCAATGGATGATACTAACATTGCACCATATGAGGATTGTTGTACACTAACAAGATCAAGTGAGCTACACTCTTCCCTTAGCTCAAATGCAATTTCATGGAGTATCAATACACATAAGATGGCATGATTTTGTTCTTCATGTACAATGCAAGCCTGGAATGATTGTGAGTTAGGGAAGTGGGTTGAAAAATGGTTGACAAGTTATCTTATCCCACTTCACACATATCGCCTTATGACAGCATTAGAACTAACACAAATGGAATCATCGGTCAACTTTGACCGCGTATCAGATCTAGTTCAACAAGGTAATATATCTACTTAGTTTTTGAAATTCCATATTGTTATCTTACTTTGTAATGTATTCATAATGTTGACTAATTTCAAGTGGTTTTTTGCACATATTAATACAGGGAATGTTTATGCATTTATTACAGATGAAGAAAATGAAGAGGGAATGGACTATTACAAGTGTCATTGTGTTGAGGCCAAAAAAAATTGGAAGCCCTAGTTATAGATGGAGAAAACATCGAATACCCTACAGGATCAGTTGTTGTTACTAGAATGTGGCTTAGAAGGTACCTACATAAGAGTGTTAAACATTGGTTGTTTGAGGACTTTGACATGCATTGTAAGATTCTTCATTACTCGAACCTTGTTG
>VDFB02379711.1:144433775-144490477 GCA_007258455.2 Sequoia sempervirens | reverse complement strand
TGAAAGTACAAAAGAAATCCCGTAATGCTTGAGCTCTCCATCCATGAAGCTCTCAATGCCTACGATCAAACTGGGGACCCAACGGAGTAAGGTGCACGTTCCACCCAACCATGTGGTACCCGTAGGTCCACCCCCCGTGCTAGGAGATAGTAATAAGGTTACCTAGACCTAATCTACTAACCCTAGACACTAGTACAACAACCTATTGGTTACATTGCTTCCAGATTTTTGACAATTGAATTTACTACAAATACAAGGTTGACTGTTATTCTAGGTGGAGTGTCATCACAACAATGCAAAGGTTACCCTGGTGTTTCTTCCTAGGTTCCGGCCCCCAATCCTTGGGTTACCCTGGTAACCTCTTACGAAACCCGGCCCCTATTGCATACTGTTGCGGAATCAAATGCCTTTTAAAGGAACAAGACACTGATTTTGCCATTCCAGGCCTTCTCAACTTATACTCGTGACTGAAGAAGCTCAAGAGTCATAAGAGAGGCATAAGCATCTTATTAAGTGTTTTAAACTATCTACTATGTCATTTAATTATCACTAACTTAGTTAACTATTTGTAAGTTACCCTGACACCACTTTGTGTGTCGGCCCTTACAAATAGCCACTCCCCTAAACATAACATGGGAATCTAGGTTTTCATGACTAGGGTTTACCAAGTGCACAAATCACATCTTACAATAACAAATATCCCATAGCAGTATCAAACTTCATGTTTATCTTTTGCACAACCCAAGTCAATTTAAAAAATACTTTTGAAACAATAATACCCCCATTTTACAAAATTAATTCTGGAAGACTTGAACAATTTCAACTTTCCCATTTTTGCCCAAACATAAAAGAAATAAACCAATTTTAAGTAAATAGCATTACACATCTATCTTTTGGATATACTAAATCCATATATAAACATCAGCTCGAAAACAGTATATTTACAATTGTCACAAGAAATAACCACTTCATTTAATCAATCTATCTAATTTTCACAATTTCACTATAAATTATATTCTATTATTTTCTCAACTTAAAAGTAGAGAATAATAATAATATATATATATCAAATTAAAAACTCATATACTTCCACATCATTTACAAATATATATAAATATATATATATATATATACATACATACATATATACATATATATATATTTTTACATATATATATATTAATAAAATTAGAATTTATATCAATCAAACAAAATCGTGTTTTAACATATTTAAAATAAATTTTTTGTTTGGAATAAAGTTTATACACAATGATTTGGGGAAACCCCCAGTGCAGCCCGCGGCCTGTGAAGGCCGCGGCCCTTACTAGGACTGCGCCCAGTAGCCCTGGTGGCTGCTGTGCACAGCCGTGGGGCTGTGCCTCCACCATAGGGAGAGGGGAGGGTTTCGGCCCTCCCCAAACCCTGTAAAAATTACATATTTCTTTAAAAAAAATTTAATTCGCCATTTTCGACGCTGTGTAAATTTTTACGTGTTTTTTTTTTTAATAATAATAAAATACAATCAAAATAACAATGACGAAATTAAAAATTCGCGCACAGCCATAAAATGAAAACTCAGACATATTTTTTTTGCACGAATTTCACATATATTTATATTCATAATTTAATCCAGTAAATAAAATGTTGGATTAAGGTATTTTAACAAATTTTCTACAGAACTCAAAGAAATTTTCAATTTTTAAAGATTTATTCACAATTTAATAACCTCAATACAGGGAATTTCATAACTTTCAAATGCTGAGACATTTTCTTTTTGGACATTTTCTTTTCAAAACAAAACCCCCAAATTTTAAACCCCAGATTTAACAGACATCTTTTAAAATAAAATTTTAACAGAGAATTAACTAATTTCTTCAGAACCATTTTCACAAAAGAAAACTTTATTTTCTACAGGATTATTTCACAGAAAAAGTATCCGGGAAGAAATACAAAATTTTCTTTAAACAATTATTTGTACAAACAAATCTTTTATAGAAAGAAACAAAATCATTTACTAGAGAAATACCTCTTTCCAGAGTTTGTGAAGATCTAGTTGTGGAAGAAAATCTTTTGCCTGTAGATTCCACAAATAGCCTGTAGCTTCCACAATTGCTTCCCCGAGAAACAAAACTCAAACAACTTATTCAACCACCAAGATCCCTCCAAAGGATCTTCCAATTCCAAAATCAACCAAAATAAAACAGAGAGATAACAACTTCTAAGAAGATTTTTAATTTTTATCACAGTAAGAGAATTTTTTTTGCAAATCTTCTGATAATTTCCCCGTGAGGAAAATTGAATAGCCTCTGTAATTTCCCATGATCCACAATAACCTCTCCGTAACAAATTTTCAACAACCCAAATTAATGTAACTTGCACACTTGTCGAGAAGTTGCAAATATCTTCTCCACAACTTCTCGGCAGTTTTTGCCCTTTTTATTTTGCATGCAAATTTCAATTTTATTTAATTTAAATTTTGAAAACCAATTTTCCATTTCACATGCATTTTATTTTATTTTAATTTTCTAATTCTTTTAAATGCAATATAATTTACACACTTAATAATTTAATTTAATTAATTTATTTTATTTTATTTTCTTATTTTCTAATTCTTTTAAATACAATATAATTTACACATTTAATAATTTAACTTAATTTATTTATTTATTTAATTAAAATAGTTTAATCTTTTAAAGACCAACTATTTAACCAAATAAGCTAACTAATATATTAAATTATCAAATAAGTAAATTTCAATCATATTTAAATATTAATTAAATAACAATAATTAAAACACAATATTTCAACATTTAAAATTAACCAATATTTACCTTTTTAGAACGATTTAACCAACAAAAAATACAATACAAACCTATGACTCCAAGGCAAAAATGAAATGGCTTACTAAGAATAAGGTTAAAGAAATTTGGGCCGAGGGATAAACCTAACTACTATCTCTCGTTCAACATTTTCGTTGAGTCTTGACACGCTCAGACCTGATTACATAGGTGGAGTCGGTGTCGTGTACCTGCAAATCCTGCAACCAAGCAAATTACGTGCGTACATGTATATATATATAAAGCATTAAAAGCGGGCTGCAGATGCGGAGAAAATCCGCATGAATGTCGCGGGGCACTTTCGCCAGCGGTGATCTGATTCTGTTCTTCCTGTAATACACTCACAGCAAACTGATGAAATAAATGTTATTAGTCCATCATAAGCATGTGCATATCCATAAACAACTGAAAGTAAACATCTACACTAAATCATATCATGTCTGAAAACAATAATCATCAAACAAGTAACATCATGTCACAGAATAATCCACATCATGTCACAGAATAATCCACCATCGCTCAAAACCAGCGATCAAAGTATCCAACAAAACATCATAGGTCTAACAGTATGAAAAAGTATCGATAAAGCATATAAACATGAACGGAGGGGTACTATATGTTCAAGATGAAGATGCTAATATAGATAGTATTCCTTCTAGTGCAATAGTTTGAATTGTTTCACATAATGTTTCTTGAATTAAAATAGTATTTTAATTATCCTTGTGGATGATGAAATGAATGCAATTGAATGCATATATATACATATATACATTTGTATATGTGTATATATACATATATGTGATATGTATATATACATATATATGTACATATGTATGCATATAACAATTATTTTCACATGTGTGTTTTCTCAATTTGTAACACCTAGTTAAATATTTGAGTTGGTCAAATTTAAATTTAATTTTTTTAAATTTGGGGGTCCACAAAGATGATTTGGGGTAAGGGAACAATAAAATTAACATAAAGAATAATCATTTGATCATGAAAGATGCAATAAATAAAAATCGAATGTAAAATTGTACAAATATATATAAGGTATAAGTTCAATGTGTAAAAATGTATACTTTGAGAATATGTAGAGATTAAGAAGTAAACCTAACTTCACATAAATATATCACATTTATAAAATCTATAAATGTACTCATCTACTCTTAAATTAAACATAAAATTGAATAAAAATTATATAAATATACATAATTTCACCTTTACACTTAAAAAATCTCTTCAAAAATTAAAATAAAAAATCAAACCCCAAAATTATATGAATATACAAAATTTCACCTTTACAATAAAAAAAAAATTAAAAAATCAAACACTTTTTCTTTAAACACATTTATTCACAATCTTGTAAGTAGAGCCCTTGTCTTATTCATTTTATAGATGAAGACCTTTCCTTTGGATAGAAGATTCATTTGCATTCACTTTATTTAGAAAATAAGTATTTCTATAAATTAATACATCAACATCGTTGTTACACCAAGTTTACATTGGTTATATAAAACACACTTTTGGATTGAGATTGGGAGAGTGACTTACAACACACATAAGATGGACGTACTACTATTCACATAACAACTAAATTGGAAGAAGATAAATCCAGCGGAGCAGAAAAAGCATGGGAAGAAGGGGATAGAAGGGAATGGATGGAGTTCATTAATAGGTAAGAGTGACAGTGAATTTGAGCACTGTCTCGTCGACTGTGTGGGAAACGGTCTCAATGACAGCATGGCCTTGAGCGTTGTGGAAGACCCCGCTGCCTCCGACTACTGCGACCTCCCTCTGTGACAATGCAATGTTGTCTTTGCCTGAGAATTCAATGCTGCTGCCTTCGTATTCAGAACCTTCAAATTTGGCAGTGAAAGCGAGCAACAATGTATTGGGATCTTCCTCTTCAGCAGGGCTGGGCAAGTGATAATAATATCCCTCCCCCTTTCCAAGCACAGCAGAGGAGTGGGGATCAGGCCCTTCTGTCAGGATGTCCTCAATCACAACCACATTGTTCAATGGGGTACCGAGGCCCCTCCAAGAGGATTCTGAGGATTTAGCCCGCCATTAATAATATTTGTGTTGGGAAAGGAGTTCTGAAAACCTAAGCCTGGTGCATTAAGACCAAGGCCAGGAATGAGTGAGCCTGTGCCCTGTACTCCTCCGTTGGGGATGAGGCCGAGGCCGAGGCCAGTGGTGGAAGAGATGGGCAGCTGGCCAAAAAATGGAGAGTTGTTTATGGCTCCACTTGGAATGGTTAATGGGAGAGGACCGTTACCATTCCCATTTCCATGGAAGTTGATGTTGTTTCCAATCTGGGTTGGCAGACCAGGGATGGCGTTGCCACTGCCTTGAAGTCCTATTGGAAACCCTCCAACTCCAACTCCAACTCCAGGCTTGGCAGTCGGGTTGGGTCCTTCCGTTACATGGTGCATGAAGAAGGTGATAGTCTTTGGACTTGAAGACTCTCCTTCTTCTACTTGTGGGCTATCTGTTAATAATTTCCTACTTGCACTGCCATAACTCCCCCACACAATGAGAATAATATGCCATAATTCTCCCTTCTTCTATTGATGGAGATTTGATTTTTATTTCAAGAATAATATGTCATATCTATGTAAAATAAATATGCATTATATGTATTTTTTCAAATTGTATTATATAAAAAATGATTAAAGATGCATTATTGTTATTATCTATAATTAATTAGAAATATTTTGATTCAAGACTTTTTAAATCTTTTATAATTTAATCAAAAGATGCTGAGATTCTATCTTTTTCTATCTTAAATATATCTATATAAAAGATGTTTATCCATCCTAAATAAAAATAATAATATAAGCACCTCTAAAAATAAATATATCTATATTTTTTCTTCTTTTTAATAATTTATATCTAAAATCAAAAGGCTCATAGCTTAAAAAAATTAAAGATATATAATTTTATTAATTTTAGATATTTAGAATAAATAGTTTATCATCTATTATGATTTAATTAATAAAAATAATAAATAAAATCTAATTCAATATAGCAAATCATCTTATTTTGGTAGAAAGTATATATATCTTGAATATATTTATCTAAAAATATTGAGAGATATCAACTTCAAATATTTTATTTGTATTATTATTATTATTATTTTATAATTATTTTATTTACTTAATATATATTTTAATTTACGTTATAATTATATAAGAATTATTTTATTTTTATTTACTTCAATAATTTCATTCTATTGAACTCTGTGAGGCCCACCCCTATGCTACATCTAGTACTTGGATTATTTTGAGTTTGGTTATTGTCTATGCCTATTGATACCATTGATGACATGATATTTGAACATTTTAAGTTAATATGATTATTTGATTTTGATTATGCAACATGCTAGCTAACTATGATGATTGATCTAATTTTATGTTGGTTATTGAGTTGTTTAATTTGAATCTAAAAACTTAATGATGAATGAATGAAACAAGTGGTGTGAACCAATCATGTTGCAATTAGATGAGTATGAAAATTAATGTTAATGAAAATGAGATAAGATAGGTGGCTAATGATTTTTCAATTATGTTATAGGATCTTTATGCTATACAAATTATGAAACTTGTGTGAATGCAATTGTGATTCAAATGATTTGATTATTATATGAATATGATTTACTTGGATGGATTAACGTGTGTATTGAGTGTGCAGGTACATTTTCCATGGCCAATGGAAATTGGAGGCAACTCTTGGGAACCCTATGTAAATTAACCAGTGAAACCGAGCTAAAGTCCATATGAAGGGACTATAGTTCCATCATGTAATTATTGATGTTATTTGTGAATGTTTTTAATTTGGTTTTTATTGCCACGTCAGTCCATCCAGGAGGTGAGTTGTCTATCCAAGTGGACAAACTCGGATTTGAACTTTTAGGCACTTTTTGGGGATTGAAAAGTGATATTTTTTAAGTGTTTTTATGGGTTTAAGGTCCCTAGGGTAGGTACCTATGGGTTAGGTACCTTTTTAGCTCAAAATCATGGGTCAGTCTCAAGATAGGGCACTCTTTTTGAGGCCTTAAAGAGGTTTGACGAAAATAAGGTTTGGGAAGTGGGATGGGGACTAGTCCCTTTCCAATCCCACTTCTCCATGTTGTCTTGGAAGTCTCCCAAGTCCTCACACATGTGTGAGAACACATGGGTGAGTGTGCCTAGGAGGGTGAATGGAAGGTTGACAAATGTCAGCTCCCTATTCAAAGGAATTAAAACTTGAGTTTCTATAAAGCAAACTCAAAACAAGGGTTAGGGGATTCTTTTGCATTCTTGATTTTGGTTGAATTTTGGGGGAGTGAGGAGTTTGAAGAAAAAGCTTGGAAGAAGAGGAGTTGTGTGGATCCTCAACCCATCTTTCCTTGAGCTTGGTTTTAAGGTAGATTCACCACTTTTCTTTTCTACTTCTTCATGTTTGTATTTGAAAGATTATATGTGTAGGTGAAAAGATGTGCTTGAAATTTTATCTATTGTGTTTGATTTGTATGTTTATTTCAAATTGCCCTTGGAGCATATCTTCTTGTGTTTTTGATGTATTATGTGTTATGGGAAAAAGGGTTGTGTAGGGATAGGCTCACCCAAGTTGGGAAGAGCATCCCTTGTTGGGGATGGTATGGAGTAGGAACCTCCATGGGGAAGTTTAATTCCTCCTTAAGAGGAGAGGCTCAAAAAGGGTATGAGTACCCATGTGAAATTGTGAAATGGTAGAAATGGTTTTGGTGATATGGGTTTTGGAGAAAGAGAAGAGATTAAAGAAGGGTTGCATGTGAAATGATGGGAGTATGATATGAATTATTCTTGTTGTTATTACTATGAGTCCCCATATGGAGTGTGTAGTCCACTCTCTATCCCCCACTTTGGATTCTTGATGGAATCCTAAAGTTATGTGAAAATCCCTTGGGTGGGTGTGAAAATAATTTTGTATCATGTGTGTGTAAATATTGTTTTGCTTGGTTTTGTTGTACCCGGTTTCCTCGGTTGCCTCCTAGCTTGGGGGAGGTTGGGAGGTGAGCACTACCTTGGCTATGGAAAAGTATTGTGTTCCTTGTACAGGTTGGAAGATTTGGGATATATACAGATTTTGAAGAAATCATATCAGTTGTGCCTTTGAAGATTTGATGAAAAGGTTGTAGTTTTCATTAAAGTTTCTTGATGAACTTTTAGAGATGTAATGTAAAGGTTGTGCATTCAAAATGTTATATAATTAGTATGTGGTACTCTTAATCTACCTATATCTTTTTTATTCAAATGGCAATCTTATTATAACTTTCCACCCTTTAGGGAAATTCAAAAGAAGGAAATATGTGAATACAGGTATAATATGTATTTTTGGGTGTTTTATTGTTCAATGTGTGGAAAATCCATGTAAAATTTGTACATGTTATTCATCTATATTATTGTGCCGTTCTTTTGGCATTAAGAACAAAACATTTTCTTTGCTACAAAAAAGAAAGAAATGTATACTAGGTTTTGACATAGTAACTATTATTCGACCTTAGAAATAAAATAAGAAGGGAAACTTCCACATTTATGTTATAGCTTGAGAAATATGGTATGAATCTTATAGGAGCTAAATGTAACGTGTTAAAAGAAATCTCATGTAATAGGAATACATGCAGTAAACTATTTTAGAATAATCTCAAGTGTAAGTCCATTAAAAATGTATTAATATCTGTAAATTTGCATTCCCTGTCCAAAGAAGTTAGCTCTCTGTTACATGAGGAATAGAGTTATGAACATAAAGTCTATTTCCTAAAATAGTAAGATTAGAGAGGCATTTAGAGTTACAGTACCCTTTTAAGAACTTTTATACTCATTTGGCATCTAGGAGACTAATCTTTAAACGAAAGAAAGAAAAAAATAAAATAAAAATAAAATCTTTAATACAGCCCATGGTTTAACTACTTAGGTTAGAGAGCATATCTATGTATGTTCCTTTCTCACAGTTAATATAAACCCGAGGATATCATTGCATCTCTCATAGGTCTAGTATTTTCCAATAATATACTAAAGGACACTCAGCTCCTCAATGTTCGTTCATGGACAAAGTGGGTAGGGATGCATAGAACATAGCAGACGGTGAACAACAGTGATAAGTAAATACATTGATGAAATGGATAGAAAAATTATGGGATAAAATAACCCCAAAAAAAAAAAGAGTCACTGTCCCCTCCAATTTCAACGCCCATAGTGAAGGCTTTCTATTAGGGAAATAAGTATAGCTCTGCCAAATCTGCTCCAATGAGCATTTAGGAGAAGCTGGAAGGATGGTGAGGAAGGTGAGATAGTATACATGTTCACCCGCCAACCAAAGGTAATTTGATGCCTTAAGAACTAGAACCATTAACGTTGCAGCTGTTACAGTGATGATTAAGTCGTATACAACATAAAATGAAGAAATATATCACCATTTGTTTAACCCTGTGTGGTTGCTAGGTCCAACCTTGGTAGTCTAGTCCCTTTGCAAGTCCTCAACGTACCCAATAGCCACAATCACCATCTTTACCTTGGCTTCCCAAAGGAAACATCAATTAAAATGACAAGAAGATACATGCTAATAGTCTTGTTCGAGAAAAAGCTAAATCCTGGTGGAACAATCAGTCTTCTTCTATAGCCTAAACTTAGATCTTCTACCAATGGCTCAAGTATAAACTAAAGAGAAGAGAGCTAAGAATAATATGGAGTAGCTATAGGTATGTACATTCACATGTTTAATCTCGACCAGGATGCTAAACAAATAACAAGAGAAATAAGATAACTGTAGAATAAGAAAGATCAAAGAAGAAGAGTTAATAAGCGCACACAGAGGGTGTGGTAGGAGAAGTATATTTAGTATTTCAATGCTCTACTATCTCTTTCCTTCATCTGTTGATCTTCATGCCAAGTTGTATAGCCACTAGCGCTCTCATCTCAGCTTGTTCCATTTGGGCCATCAAGCTTTATTAGTCATTCAGCAATTAAAGTTTTTTCCTGAGAGGGATAACATGAGTAGAAGAAGTTGCATGGACATATAATTTGGGACATCTGTTATTTAATTATTTAGTTAATTAAAATTTTATACTTCGGCGATCACCCGGGCACACTAGTTAGATGGCTTTTGGAAACCAAATAGATCTCATGATACTAGTGTAATGTTCAACTTTGCACTCCATTTATAGTATTTGGAGTCATATGATGCCATTTGACCGCTTCGCTTAGATAACATATAGTGTTGTTGATATGCTATACTCGCTGGCATAACTAGGGGAATTGACTACCCTGTAGTCACTAACACCTTAGAAAAAGAATGGAGAAGGCATTATAAGTCTCTTAAAAAATATATATATATTCATTAGTAGATTGAATGCAGGTACAGTACCCTGCCTTCTTCCAAATCAGTGCTTAGTCGCTACTCAGATGCTAGACTGCACAATGTAGTACGAAGTTCTCATAATTTAAACCTTGGTGCATTTATTTCACTTAGAGAGGATTGAGGGATGTATTTGTCACCTTTCCCCCATGCTACGCATATGGACGGCCTTGGAGCAATCTACGTCCAACAAGGAAACAGACTGGTGGAGGTAGGTTATGTGTCAGGTCTGCTAAGAGACACCCTGTGACTTTGGTGTGCTTCAGGTGCTATCCTTCAGCTGGGTTTGTTTAAGAGATACTCTCACCACACCCTCTACGCAAAGTTTCCTACTCGTCTCATCTCGCCTCTTTAAATTTGGAGAAAATGGGGGCCAGTGTTAGTAATAACAGCGAGTAAAGTATACGGCATATAATTTTTAGTCTAGCATTGCTATCAATGGGAATACTGATATATTTAATTGAGGAGAGTATTGTTACTTTCAAAGCTGCCACCTTTTTTGAGTAGTTGCTTAAATTCCTACACATCACCTTGAACAGTGTGTCCAATGCGGTGTGAGATCCCTTCATCGATGCAAATGAAGCAATGTCTTTCTTCGCCATTTCAAATTTCTCATACTTAAATTTTTGGGTATTTGACAGTTCGGAAACCAAAGGATCATGTAATGTTTGCGCTGTTTCTTTTTACTTATTACCTCATCATACTAGGGAAGGATTCAAATAAAGACACCCTTATAAGTAGAACATACGAAACATTCAAGTAATCTTAAAAGAAGGGAAACAACAAATAAATATTCTTTTCATTTGCGAGCCCTCTGTTATGGCGTAACAATTACATAAGAAAAACTTCTCATCTAAGGCTCCTTTCCTACCACCACGGGAGAAGGCACTAGCATTTAAAACAATTATCAAAGTAAAATCTATAATGTGATACTCATATAAAAGAGAGAGGGGAATATATATATTCCCATACTCTTAGGAAAAAGGTTTTATTAATTTTAAATAAAGATATATGTAAGGATAAGGGCCACGTATTACTAGATTTTTTTTTAAAAGGAATAGATTCTATTTATTTACTTCCCTTTTATCTTTTTCTTTAGAAAAATAAAATAAACAATAATATGTAGAAAGATAGGGATTATGACATATTTATTATTTGAATATATTAATTGTGGATCTTTTAACTTTTAAATGTATTTATTTTATTTATATATATATATATATATATATATATATATATATATATATATAAAGGACAAGTAGATTAATAATGAGCAAAAATAAATAGATAAGGAAGTTAATAATTATTGATTTAAATTATAAATAGCAGATATATTCTCGTAACAGAATTTCAAGACATAATGTTTAATGTAGGATGGTAGGGTTTGCAAGTTAAATGATGTTCTATCAATTTATCCTTAGGAATAACAGTGAATCGAATTAATGATATTTATATGTATTCCCAACATGAGAACCCTTACCAACATGGTCTACCAGTGACATTAAATATCATGCAAAAGGGAGTGTCAATCTTCGATTGGTAGTTAAGGGTCTAGTATACCCTATGTTTGGAGACAACCCAAAGTCGTTCTCATTTCATTTCCCCACTCTCGAGTGATGTGTGGATGGAAATGTTGCACAAGTAACATCACCCCAAATGCGTATTTCATGTACCATGCACATGTATGGTTGTTAACTGTTAGTATATTATATTATTGTTCAAAAAAAAAAAAGTTAGTCATGTTTTTCTTTTGCCCTAGTGTAAATTTTTTGGGCATTACAAACTCAATATCATCTGTTTGACTAAATCAATATTTTATAACAAAATTAATTTTATTGTTCTATACTAAATTATGTCCATGAATATTAAAGAACATTCCATGACTTCAATTCTAATCCACTATAATGTATATTGTGTTATATCTTATTTATTAATATTTTGATGTGTAAATATTTTATAAAGAAATTTTAATTTATACATTTATTTGCAAGCTCATGATATAGAATACATCTCTATGTATTTAATATATAGATAACAAAATTTAATGTTATATGAATACTATCACCCTTGATGTATATATAATTAGATAGAAAGGGCATTACCCCTTATATTGGTTCAAAATTTCCTTGTCATTGCTTATAGACCTATTGAGGAGCACTATCAATTATGGGAAAAATAACAAGCTATATACTAGTGGGGGTTGAATGCCTTTGTAAGCTTGTTATTAAGCAAGCAATTAAACAACTTGAATATTTTGTATTTCCTTTTAGTTTTTTATTTTTATCTTATGATATTGTTTATTAATATTTTTTTTTTTATATATTAACATATATATAAGTCCACTTTTTATAATGGATAGTATAGTTATGCGATATAGGATAACATATCTTAAAGAAATAATCATAATCATCTATAAAAATTAGATTAGGATGTTTAAAATGATTTAAGAATAAAATTATGTTTTAGACTTAAGATCTAACTTGGAGTGGTTTACCCAAAGGAAGTAAAGGTTCATTTGCATGCCACTTAAAAGATAGAAAAAATAAATTTCCTAGTTCAATCCTAATCAATCAAAAAACATATGGTGAGACATATTGGTTTTCAATGTAATTTTAATTCTATGTTCTAAAATTAGTAGCTTAGTATATACCTAGTTGAATTTATATATAGTATAGTTAGGTTTATATTCTAGATTGTCTTTAAAATATTTATAAGTTGATAACTTTCATTTATGGATTTTTTTTTTATATCGTAGAGGCTGATATATGGGAGGCATATCATTTAAAATAACATTATAATAAAATTAAAATCAAAATCCAAAAAAATCTTTAAAAAATAACATTATTAATGGAAACAACTATCAAAATTATACTAAAATATGAAATATCTAGAATTATGACTAGTCCAATGATAATACAAACTTAAGAAAAGAAATCTAAATAGGAACTATCAGGAACCATATCCTAGTCTAGCTTATTGTAATGTTTCCTTTTTGGAATAACCCTAAATCTACCCTAATTTATGAATTTTAAGTGATCACCTTGGTTTTAGGGATGTTTATAGTGTAAATAGGCCCCTTCATAACAGAGTTAGAGAATATTTACAAGATAATATTAATTGGAATACATATAAGGAAAATAAAGAGAACATGGTTAGGAGTACAACTACCTCTTTATACCTACAAATATGTTAGTAGACATTTATAAATAAAGACAACATCATTTTATGTATAGAGAATCTTCTTTAGATTTCCCTAATTCATTCTTCCTTGCACATTAAGGTCTGATAGGGTGCTCAAGAAACCCTCTACCCTAGACCCAAGATCAGTACACCCCTCTTGGCCCCATGTGGCCCTTGCCATCCATATGGGGTGGTGTTCCTAGTGAGGCATCCTACTATCATTCCCCTGTACCAAAACCATTATTGCTTAATTATGTTGGGAGATTGAGGGTGCAATTACAATAGGGTGTCTTGGATAGTCATTCCTTCTAAGTCCAAGATTAGTACGCTCCTCTTGGCTCACATGTGGTAGGCCTCAACCATCTATCATGGGGTGGTGTACTTAGAGGATGACCCCAACGCTACTTCCCTATCGTAGGCACTTAACTCCCCTATCATGGCTAGTTATTTATAGTTAGGAGTGTAGAAACACATATTTATCTATAAAATCAATAAACAAGTCCATCACTCATATTTAACAAAGATTGACAACTGATATTTATGCATATTATCATTATCATGACCCAAAGTATTGGATATTCTTTCAAACATAGGATGCATACCATATTTAAATACATTACTTTCTCAACTTTCAATTATAAATATATTTGTATTCACAATGTATCACTTGAAGCGTACCTCTGTTTGTTGATGGTTGGAGTCTCAGTTAGAATCATGATCTCCTTCAGTGATATCCATGTGTAAAAGTGTCATCTCTTTAATTTAGTTCCCTATAGACTCTATGCGGCTACTAATCTATTCTCTTCTTCACCAATCACTGACTCAATCTTGCACAACTATTGTTTAAGACTATGGATAATACTTAGAAAGTATTCCCTTTTATTCATTGATTCGATGGTTCTCTATTCAAAATATATTCTTCTTATCTTATCTTTTTCTATTTCCTATCATTTTAAGTGATGTTGTTTATCTCTTTATATCCCTTATAGTGATTCAGGAATAATGTCTCTTAAGGGAGAGACGTTACCCTTAAAGAGGCATGTCTTCCTTAAGTATTCATATGTGATTCCCTTCATAATGATTGTTGCCTTTAATTTATTAGTGTTGCTATCCATTGAAACCTTCTTAACTCTCCCAACCACGATGCTCTAATTTTTAGAGAATATCTTTTTATAATTGATTTGTTATTATAATTATATTTAGATTTATTTCATATTTTTATTCCCTATTTTCTAATGCTTGACCCCTTCTACAAATGGATCAATTCCCTTTTATAACTCACAAGTGGGGTAGGGAAGTCATGCCTTTTTTCTTTGAGACTACACATTATTCCCCTTCATGACACATGACTATCTTAACTAAACATTATTCAAGTAGCCACTGTTTGGACATAATAATCATGATCATTGTTACTGAGTATACATGAATTGTTTCCTTGAATATATTATTCCCTTTATAGCCTCTCATAACACCCTTTTCCAGTATCATTGCATTTCCCCTATTTCTAAATGAACTGTTGCTATTTAGATGAACCGCTAGTTGCTTAATCATAATTGTATATATTGTTTTATATTTTATATTAATATAAATTATGTATTTCCCATTTTATTATTATATATATATAAATTGAATTTATATATTTATTTTTATTAGCTTTATATGTGTTTTAATAGCATTATATATTATAATTATAACAATATTTAAATTGTATATTTGATAATTATATTATTATCTTATTATAATTATAATGATAATAATAAATTGCTAATAATTATACTTTTGATATTCATATTATTATTCATTTTATTTATTCATTTGTATTTTCAACATTAGGTTTTTTTTAATAATTTTGGGGACATGACAGTCCACCCTACCCTAGGATCACTTGTCCTCAAGAAATCACTTTAAACCAAATTTGAGGTGAGGATGATCCTATGGTTTGTGGGTTATGGGTCCATGATTTAACATAACTTATGCTCATGTAATCAATTTTGTTAGAACTTGATTCGTATCAAGTTTATTCAAGGTACCTAATATTGAAGTCCCTTCACACATCAACCTGAATTGCAAATTAACTAAGGTTTTATTCTTAATTGGTTTCTTCAACCACTTTTGTATCCCAAGTTTGACGGAATCCCAATTTTTTTCTTTGATAGTTACTTGTCATTATTACATTTGGATACTAATAATAATTGAGTTTCAAATAAAGTAAATTTGTTAGCACCTCCCAATTCAAGAGGTATTTTGGTAGACATAGTTCTTAGAATATTTAGTAATCATAAACACCCATGGAGTAATCTCTATTGAAGGAACATTTGGAATGAAGCAACACATTGATATAATTAATGAAGCATCCACATAAATACACGTAGTATATGCCAAAATACATGTGGCTTACAAAGTATACCCATAAATACACATAAGTCGCAAGGTGTGAATGCATGCAAGTCACAACATATACACATGAATACAAGTAAGACAATAGGTATACACATGAATATCAATCACAAACTATATCCATGATCACACTTAAATATAATGTGAGCCACAAAGTATTAACTTATGTGTGAGGGGGAAAATCATTAGATTGCAAACAAGAAAAACGTGCTTGAAATGAGAATCTAAACTAAGATCAAAGACATTAATCTAAGATCTAAACCTACACATATGAAATGAAGCTAAGCTATTGAACTTTTTTTTAAGAAATATATGATTACCAAATTGAAAGCAAACAATAAGTATAGTGTTACCATCCCATATCAGAGTGTATTTTCTTGATGTTGGATTGTTCTTATCACCACGAAGCGTCCATAGTTTGGAAAAGCTTGATGAATGATGCTTGATATTGGTTGATCAAAGAAATGAGGGAGCTCTATCAATCGTGATCTTGATAGCACTTCATTGCATAAGGTATGTTGATTCTCCAATCCTTTTTTGTGAGGAGAGGTTTGTTATAAATGATATGAGATTCGAATCGATCATCAGGATTCAACAATATTGGATCAAGATAAATGGTTGAAAATTGTTGAGAGGATTCAGACATGAGAAGATTGTGCAAAGTAGATTGCACAATTTTTGTGGTTGAGAAATAGATTGGCTAGTTAGGAATTAGATTGATCACTCAGTATTTGATTGATTAGTCAAGAATTGATGGTTGAGTTAGAAAATTGGATTCCTTAGTTAGCAAGCATGATTTTCTCAATCAGAAAGTGGGTGAGGAATTATGAATTAAATGATTTTATTAATTAATTCCTTTTTGGAGTTGAACGTGAAAATCAAGTTTGACTTTTACAAACAAAGTTGCATTAGTTTGATTTGATTTTTGATAAATGATTTGAATAGTTTGATTTAATTATTCAAATTTTGGAGGGAAAGTGTGTTAATTAAATTATTATGATTTAATAATTCAATTAACTTAAGGGAATAAGGTGAATTAGTGACGTAATCAAATAATTGGTGTTTTTTGACTAATCAAGATGAAATAAGATTATATTAGGACTTTATTAAATAAATGCAATTCATTTAATTTGTCGAAATAACGAAATGTTAATTAATCAAATAATATCATATTATCCAATTAATAGTATAATTAGGGTTTTAGCACTTTATTAAATAAATGAGACTTATTTAATCTATCAAAAATGATGAAAAAGTAAATTAATCAAATCATGTTGTATTATTCAATTAATAGAGGAAATTAGGGTTTCATATGTTAATTAAATAAATAAAATTAATTTTTTGAGAATGATGAAAAAACTAAATTAATTAAATAATGTTGTATTATATTCAGTTCATATTAGAAATTAGGGTTTTCGATGTTGTTGATATGAAATGCAGTGTTGTTTGATGATAATGATGTTGATGTTGTGTGATGTTATGAGAATGTTTTGAGATGTTCCAAGATGATTTTGAGACTTTCTGAGATGATTTAGGATGATTTAGGATGATTTTGAGATGATTTCAAGATGTGAGATGTTCCGATATGATTTGGGATGATTACAAGATGTTCTAGAAATGTTCTAAGATGTTCCAACATGTTTCAGGAATGTTCTAAGATGTTCTAGGATGTTTTAGGATGATTTTCAGATGTTCCAAGACATTCTGGGAATGTTTCGAGATGTTTTTGGATGATCTCGAGATGTTATGAGAATGTGATAGGTGTTAGGTCAATTTTACATGTCTACATTTTTACCCTCTTTGATACAAAGTGTTGATTGCTTTGTTTCAAAGTTTTGTTTTTTGCGATCAAGTTTTTGAAAAAATTTAATGTCCCACCGTGCCCTAGTGTTTAGTGTAATGATATAGGACTTTGTGTTACACCCTCAAGAGGTTGGCTAAAAAAGGTCAATTTCGAGGTCAAGCTCATGAAACTATCTTGTTTCAGTTCTGATGTGTTGAGAATGTAGATTTAGTTCTATAGGTCCCTTGGTCCTTGTTTTGATATTTTTGAGAGATTTTAATTTGAAATTAGGAAGGTTCCCTAAGTAAAATTAGGGTTTCCTTAGAGGTGAAATTAGGGTTTCTTTGAGGTTTAATATGGGCAATTAGTCCTCTAGTTAGCTCATTTGTGCTTTGATCTTTATGGTAATTCTTGTCTCTAGATTTCTCTTTATGTCAGTTGTCGAGGAGCAATGTCAAGAATTCAAGGTGGCCCACATTCTTTAGACCTAGTTTGGGAGTTTGGAAGGCTCTCATGCATTGGTAGCCTAGTATGTACCTTATCGCTTCTTTTTTTCATCTTGTTACATTCTCGTTATGTGTTTACCTAGTTTCTTGAGTCAATAGTGAAGTTCTACTGATTTCTGAGCACTTGCATTTTCTAGGTCAAAAGCTTTCCTTTGACCTTAAAAGCCTCACACTTGATGTAAAACCTCGCTCTTGATCCATCACTTTTGATTCATGCACTTGACCTAAAACCTAACCCTTGTTTGAAACCCTTGCATTTGAATGTTGTTTTACCTGAAACCTTGCCCTTGACCAAAAATCTCGCACTTGCCTTAAAGTCTTGCATCTAAAAACCTCACACTTACTCTAAAAGCTCACACTTGCCCCTATAAGCTTGCACTTGCTCCTAAAAACTCACACTTGCTCCTAAAACCTCACTTTTGTTTGTTTTTTTACTATAATCAAGACTTTTTTTTAGCCTAAATTCAAATGACCATATCTTGGTCATATGGAAGTGTTTTTTAGTGCTTTTTTTAATTTTTACCCTTTTTCTTGGAGTATTCTAACATGCTTCATGTGTAGAATTTCTGGAGGTGGCTACTGTTCAATGGTTTGATCAGGGGTTCTCATTTAGGAGTAACCAACTGATATGCCCTAGAGTTGTAGCTCGCTGTGATGAAAAATGAACCTAACTAATTGGGTTCAAATTTTCCTTTGTCATCTTGATTTAGTTGTACCTTCTAATTCTCTTTGAGGAATAAGTCACCAACTTGAAAGTTCTTGTCCCTGATCCTTTTGTCATAGTTTCATTTGAGCTAATTCTAATAAACCTACAAATGGTTTAATGTGCTCAAACACTTTTCATAGAGGAGCTCTCATTCATTTAGTTTGGCTACCATGTATTCTTCATTGTTGACCATTCCTTTCAATGAAACTCGCAATGAGGGTATTTTGACCTCGATAGGTAAGATAACCTCACATCCATAAACCAAGGAAAATGGTGTGGCACCAATAGGTGTTTGGATGTTGGTTCGATAAGCCCGTAGGGCTAGATTTATCTATAAATACCAATCTCAGTCAGCTTCATTAACAGTCTTTTTGAGTATTTTCAATATGGTTTTGTTAGATGCCTTAGTGTGACCATTTCCTTGGGGGTAATAGGGCATGGAAAATCTATGTTGGATAGAAAATTGGGAACAAAGTTCTTGGACATCCTGATTCTTGAATGGGGTCTCATTATCTGTTATTATTGTTTGGGGGATTCCATACCTACATATTAGATAATTCAAAATGAATTTTAATATATTTTTTCCAGTGATATAGGTCAATGGAATTGCCTCTATCCATTTAGTAAAGTACTATGTTGCTATTATAATGATTTTGTGCCCATTGGATGAAGCAGGGGATATCTTTCCTATAATGCCCTGCCACGTAACCTTAAGGAATGTTGCAATCACTAAGGAAGTGTAATAATTTATTTCTTTTTAAAAGCATAATATTACATGTAACATAACATAATAAATGCAAAAATTCCCTAAGATACACAACAATAAACTACATGCAAATCCCATAAATAACAAAAGTAACTAAACATAGCATGTGATTAATTCTCATAAACTTAAGGACATACATTCAATAACAAATAAATTACATCAATGAAGGTATAATGTACAAAAATGATTCATTTTTACATTGCATTTATAATAACAATTACAATACTCATTTCCAAATGAGATAGGTCATACAATAGTGTACAATTACATGTTACAAGAATTCTCCCCAATTACAATTGAGGAGTAATACATAAATAAGGTATCCACTGATACAAATGAGAAATATGAGAAAGTACATATCCACACACAAGCTCTCCAATCAAGAATTACTCATCGCCATGAACAAGAACTAGGGACCCAATGGTGTAAGGTGCACATTCCACCCAACCAAGTGGTACCTGTAGGCCCACCCCCTATGCTAGGAGATAGTAAAAAAGGTTCCCTAGACATAACCTATAACCTTTAGACACAGGAAAAACCATAGACAAAACTATACAAGTTCAAACTTAACATAATAGTTACATTGCTTCCATAACTGAAGGATCAAGTACAATAAGTTCACAAAGATACTGTTATTATAGGTGGAGTTTTATCACAATGTTGCATAGGTTACCTAGGTGAATCTTCCTAGGTTCTGGCCCCCATCTTGGGTTACCCTGGTAACTCCTTCGAAACCCAGCCCCACATGCAATCTATTGCATAATCGATTATCTTTCATAATGACAAGATATCGATCTTTCCATTCCAGGCCTTCTCAACTCATCCCCAAGTTTGAACTAGCCCTTGAGTCCATGAGCAAGGCATAATTAATCTAGTTAAAGGTTTTAGACTACCTAATGTATTAATTTAGTGTAAACTGATTAAATAACTCTACATGAGTTACCTGGCACCACTTTGTGTGATATCCCTCATTAAGAGCCACTCCCCTAATAACAACATAAGGAAACTAATTCCACTAACTATGGGTAGACAAGGTGCACACAAACTATCATAAAATATCAACTTAATACGTTAGACAATACAACCCGTCCATAGAACCAAGTGTCTAAACTGAATAAAAACTATGTGCACTACCCAAGTTCGTTCAAAATATAGAACCATCAAAGAAACAACTCTCTTACAAGGAAATAGTATCTGGAAGACTTATAAACTTGTATAATACCCAGTTTTCCCGATATGAGTAAAAACAACTTAAAAGCAATTCATGCAAAATAGGAACCTAACATTAGGATTTCCTAAATCCAATTAAGTCATTAACATATTGCATGAAATTAAATATCTTAAATATAATTCATTTTTCTCAAACAATATGGAAAATTAAAAAAAAAAAATAATTAACTTCAATTCCACATTCATGCATTATAATGAAATTTTGATTTCTTTACTTAAAACATTTCATTATAAGAGATATCTATTTATGCTTTACATGCACTAATCAACAATATATTACACATTTAAATAAATATACAATCAAACCATTATATTTAAATATATAAATATATATTTTTAATTGTCAGAAATAAATTTATAATCATTAATATTTTACACAAATTATAATTTTATATGAATATATATATAAATACAATATATATATAACATATATTATAAATAATATATTATATATATAAAATATATATATTATAAATATAATATATATAAAAAAGAATAAATAAAATTGATGAAATATTAACAAGGCAGGGGTCGGCTACCTTACACAGTCGATCCCCTTAGTGGGGGCGTGGCTGTGTAGGTAGTGTTGGTGTTGCCCTCACAACTGGCTCCCTTATGGGGAACAACCGTGGGGGTAGCCCCCCCTGCGCCTCCCCAAAACTTTTTTTTTTTTTAAATTTTCCTGATCATATTTGCCCGTACGACGATTGTAATTTTTTTTTAAAATAAAATTTCTATAAAAGCTTTCACAATTACAAAGGAATATTTTATGTAAATATGCATAAGTCTCTCCCTCTCTCAGGTATCTCTCTCTCACACTCACTCCCTCTATCTCTCTCCCTCTACCCTTAACCCTCTACCCTATAAATCTTTAAAAAAACCAACTTTATTATAACGTGATTGCGTTATGAATAAGTAGAGACATGGTCATTTTAGCAAGAAATAACACGCTCATGTTATAACACAAGCACATTTTTTATTGCACTAAAAATGGTAAAAAAAAACAATATACCCACGATGTCAGCCCACATTTTGCATATTCTCTTGGTTTTGCGCGTGCTCCGACAAAAAGTAGCTTTTTGGTGATTGAGTGAAGTGTGCATGCATGATTTTTAGACTCCACCACCTTTTTCATGATATTTCCACCACCTTTGCATGAAATAGCAGAGTTTTCACGTTGAAAGGAATATAATATCAATTCAAGTTTGAATTACAGTGATAACTAATATAAAATTGAAGTTTGGAGGGGAACAAGCTTTTGAAAAAGTCAGTTATTTGAGTTTGAGGAAAGAAGAAGCAAAGGCTACATAATTGGGTGGAACTCCTCCATTTGAAACTTTTGTTTTTTAGGTATGTGAAGTCTTTGTACATTTTCTTTCATTCTATTATGGCTTGCTTTCATTTTTGTTGTTTTGCTTATTCCATGTTGATCAAATTATTTGTTCGTCATTTTACAACCTTAGGTTGTCAATGGACATTTTAAATTACACAATTCTATACACTTTCCTATTACATTTGTATACCACATCTCTTTGAGGAATTTTTTTAAATTTAACAATTGACTTTCTTTGTGTATGCTTCCAAAGCTTTCATTGAGGTATTTTGTCAAACAATTATACAAACTAGTTGATTGCCTTGTCTATGCTACCAAATTTTCCATACATGTCTCTAAAAAATTGGAATATACTCCTAATGTAGTAGGGGGAGGCCTGCAACACACAAACACACAACTCCAATCTATAAAGAAATTTACAATTTACAATTTCATCAGGACCTCTTCTTTCAACAAATTCACATTGTTTAGGTTGTAGCATATCAAAGTCACTCAATCAGGTATAATTCCCCACACAACCTTCTCACTTCTCAAGAGACCCCCAAATCCAAAAACAGTCTTTACTTAGGTCTCAAAACAAAATATTTTCCATGTTTTAGGACCTTGCATGCTCAAATAGGTTTCCAATACAAAAACCCTCAATTTGCTCACAAATATCTAGGGTTTTCTATATTTCACAACTCCAAGGCCTTCCAAGCCTCACCAAAGCATCAAACAAGTTTTTTAGGGTCTACAAAAACAAAATAAACCTTCACTAGGCCTTTAGCCTCATTATATCTCAAAAACACCACTTTGGTTCATCCTTTTCATGCCAAAAACTCACATTCTCAACCTAAGATAACATCACCATCCCTATAGACACCTTAAAACTATTAAAAGAAACATGAAACTTGAAAAAAACATATTGCAGGCCTTTCCTCTAAATCACAAGTCACCACAGTAGGAGGAAAGGCTCCATCTTTAAATTAAAGTAAAAATCATATCTTGTTGGTCTGTACAGGCTGATCATGAAGAATGGAGTTTTTCTTTCATTGAAATAACCAAAGGAGTCTCAAAATAGATTGAAGTCCAAGTTAAGACCTGCCACTGTAGTGATTTATGAATTTATAATCATGGGAGGCCTATACTGGGCCATACATAGGAAAAATAAACTGAAAACACAAAAAAAATACTTGAAACTCCACAGTTTAGGTGTTGAGTAGAGCACCAAATCCTCAAAAGCAATTCATTGAACCATTTATTTTGGCTTGTATGATGTTTCTATACATTTTCAAATCAGGAGTCCCAACTTCCTTCAACACCCATAACCACCCTTGAATCATCAAACCTTCATTAAGCCTAAAAGTACTAGTATTAGCAATGGTTTCCTTAATAAGCTTCATTATGCAAATTTGTTGTTCTAGAGACCTAGTACCATTTAGACACCTTTATTTTACCCATTACAAATCCTTTCAACATATCCAACAATCACCAATGCTTTTTTTGTACCAAACTACACAAATTATCAATTTTTCTACGCTTTTAAGGGCCCAAATTAGCCCACTTTTACAAAGGGACCACCTTGAAAACTTGTCCAAATATCTTGAAACCTTGGGGCAGAACTTTACATCTATCAAAACTTCAAATTATAGCATTACATTGTAGAAATTCAATCATTACCACCCAAACCATAAAACCCTCTCCCTAGGCTTAGAAACCCTATGTTTGATTGAAAGTAGCACTTTCCAAACACTTCAAAACATGAAAACTATTGAAACAAGCCTAATATACCCTGATCATGCTCAATCTAACATAAAATAATGCTTCCCAACTCAAAAAATCAATTTCAGTCACCAAAAGCTCAATTTTGTTAAGGAAAACTCAACATTTTCTCATTTGGTTTGACACCCAATCCAAGGATCATCCTCCATTCAAGTTTATCATGGCCTTTTATAATGTTTCCCTCTTAAAAAAAACCACTTCAACTTCAAAAACTAACATTTGAAAGAGGCGACCATTGGTCTCCCTCTTTAATAGAGTTTTACAACCCTTCACTATTAGTGAATTTGAATTGACTTAGCACTTTTTGCACAGGTAAAATTATTCATCATGCCAAAGAAATGAACTGTTAAAAGGAAAAAACTAACAGATGATCAGCTTCAAGCCTTCAAAGATAAAGAGAAAAAATGGATGAGGGAATATCGTGAAAAGCAAAAATTGGGAATGATTGACGAAAACAAGCTAGTTGAAGAGGAACCTCAACATCAAAAAGAGAAAAGAAATTGGTAGCACAAAGGGAATGAATGTGAAAGAGTCATGCTAGGGGAGATGCAGATACCATAGTTGGAGACACACCCTCTACTACAAGTGAATACGAAGGGGCGCCATTAAGCACAAGTGAATATGGAGGGACACCATCTACCACAAGTGAGTATGGTTGGACACCATCCACCACATCTAAAGTTGAGAGTACATCATCACTTGGATTTGATGAACAAGGTATGCCATCATCCCCACATGAACCTCAAGGTATGTATTCTATTCCACCCTCGTCAAAGGTACGCAATCTAGCCCACCTTAATTAAATATTGATGAAATTACTAATGTTGAGATGTATGTACCTAAGAGAACACCACCTAGAATTTTGTGTAGAAAGCCAAAGTTTTTGATTAATATTGATGAGGATATTTTGAAGCACATGGAAGGTAATATTCTAGAATGCAGTTGTAGAAGATATGCTGATAAGATTTGGCAAATGTTCTTTGAAAGGCTAAATGAGACCGCAGATGTCAACTATTTGTTCAAATGATGTGGGGTTTAAAGTATAGAAACATCATGAAGACTCTTGGGTTGAGAACATCAAATGCATCAAGTTAAAACACTATTGTGAAGAATCTAATGGATGCTTATGAGAGTGTGGGTAAGACCTCGCCCTCAAAGGATAGTAATGTCACCGATGTGTCATTACATCGACTTTGGTAAGCTATCAAACAAAGAGATCTTGTCTCATTAAAAAGAAAAGTGAACAAATGGGAATTAGTAGAAATTTTTTTATCAAAATTCATTCAAAGGAAACAAAGAATTGAGGGAACTGATTCAAATGAATTATGGGCATGTGGGTATGTGCAGTATCATTATGGAAAAAATAGGCACTTAAGTGGCAAAAAATTCAGAAAAATCAGAGTTAGGAAACTTGATGTCAAAATTTGAATAAGCTATCTATATTATTTCAAAAATATGTATGAATAGAATATGTAGAAAATTGAATGTAGTTTCTAAACTACTAGGTTTATTTTTTTTAAATAAAATCTATTTGGTGAAAATTTGAAATTTCAATGTAGTAGTACTTAAATTTCAGGGAAAAAATAAGAAGTATGTGTTTGTCTAACCACCCTAACCACAATAAAATGATAAAAAAAATTTATAATATTTTAGATATAAGTAGAGGATGATAATTTTTTTATAATATTTTAGATATAAGTAGAGGACTCATGTCCCGATGTGATGCATATTTTTTTGTAATTTTTTTCCAAGTAAATAATTAATTATGAATTTTTTATTACAACTTTTGAAAAATATAAAAACTCATATGTTGACCACCTTAACTTGGTCAAAACTTCATGAAATTCATTTTTTTTTAATCCTATAGAATATGAAGCATATAATGTGACACATATTTTGGATTCAAAAAATGTGATACAGTTTGAAAGCTATAGATGTTTTTCAATCAGCCTATCAATCAAGACTTTAGTCGTAATTCAAATAGAAAATAAATAATAATTATTTATTAATTCAAAGTAAAGCATAATTTATATTGGTGGAAAGCTGAGAATCTCTTTTAAAATCCCTTTTCATTTCATCAATTTTAGGTAAAAAAAAAAGTTGCCAGCCACATACCCTACAAATACCCATCAGATTGCCACTTTTTGGCCCATCATGATCCTGCACATACCCACATTCTCAGGAAGACTGCCACATAAAGATAAAAAAGTTGTTGAAGCATTGAGAACACTAATTAAAGATTATTGGAAGAATAATACAAGGCCATCTCCAAATCAAAGGGATGTCGTAAGAAGGAGAATCGGTAGTCAGAACCGTGAGCCACATCAAAAGCATTTTTTGGATACAACTCAAACCCAATTTTTTCATAAATTTCAAAATGCTTATCCTAAAATTAGTATTTCTCAAATATTTTTTGAAATTCTTAAACCTTTTTATGTCAAGATAAATCACACATGCACTACTTGTTGCTATAGACTACATATTGAAATCGCTAACCATTATGATGTTTATGGTTCTATATGTTTAGATTTGCATACTAATAATGTTTTGTAGGATTGTGGCATAGAAACCCCAACAAAATATTCAAGAAAGTTCTTATCAAAAAATTTATGTCAAATAGAGGATGGCCTAATATTCTACAGGAAAACATGCTTGGATGGTTCATGTGAGTGTTGCAGTGGCTTGCAACGAATGCCAATATGTCAACATATGGAAAGCACAGATGAGGTGGGACATAAACTAGTAGATTTCAGGAAGTATAAAACAGTGGAATACACTACAAAATATGGGTCTCAAGAAAAAAGGTGTGATTTGGTTATTGAGAAGATTCCAGTGTATCAGTTTATGTCCATGTTTCGTGAGAATCTAGTGTATGAGTATGCAAGGCATACCCATAGAGCCTGATGGGTGGACACACAATTCAAGCTATGAAAGAACACCTTTCTAGTTGGCAGCATAGTATCAGTGGTTGAATTTGTAGAGAACTACACTATACAGCCACAGTGTGAGGTGCAGTCATAGTATTACAACTCCACACAAGTTTTGATATTTGTGCACATAACATTCATTCATGCAGGTGATAGTATAGAGGACCAAAGGAAGGTATTGAGGGAGTATCACTTTTATATTAGTGATGATCGCACACATTCTCCAGAGTTTGTGCAAGGTTGGTTCTAGATGTTCTATAGTGATTTGGCTCGAAGGGGCATAGCATACGATTGGCATATAATATGGTCAGATAACTATGCAACACAGTTCAAGAATGCACACATGTTCTACTGGTTGTGTAGGATGCATCTCACTACAGGTGTTCAACATATGTGGAAATTTTGTGAGGCTAGACATGGAAAGGGGGAGAATGATGGTGTAGGAGCATTCATGAAAAGAGCATTAGCACAAGAAGAGTTAAAGTATAAAGACAGTGCAAAGTTGACAGATGCAAGTTCAATCGTCGAGTGGTGTAATGCTTCATTAGTTCCAAGTAATGAAGGTATGTCTTCACTTCGTAGATTTTTTTGGTCAATGGATGATACTAACATTGCACCATATGAGGATTGTTGTACACTAACAAGATCAAGTGAGCTACACTCTTCCCTTAGCTCAAATGCAATTTCATGGAGTATCAATACACATAAGATGGCATGATTTTGTTCTTCATGTACAATGCAAGCCTGGAATGATTGTGAGTTAGGGAAGTGGGTTGAAAAATGGTTGACAAGTTATCTTATCCCACTTCACACATATCGCCTTATGACAGCATTAGAACTAACACAAATGGAATCATCGGTCAACTTTGACCGCGTATCAGATCTAGTTCAACAAGGTAATATATCTACTTAGTTTTTGAAATTCCATATTGTTATCTTACTTTGTAATGTATTCATAATGTTGACTAATTTCAAGTGGTTTTTTGCACATATTAATACAGGGAATGTTTATGCATTTATTACAGATGAAGAAAATGAAGAGGGAATGGACTATTACAAGTGTCATTGTGTTGAGGCCAAAAAAAATTGGAAGCCCTAGTTATAGATGGAGAAAACATCGAATACCCTACAGGATCAGTTGTTGTTACTAGAATGTGGCTTAGAAGGTACCTACATAAGAGTGTTAAACATTGGTTGTTTGAGGACTTTGACATGCATTGTAAGATTCTTCATTACTCGAACCTTGTTGTGGCATCCAATGTTCGTTTGAGCAAATATGGGGGTATACCTTTGAACAAGACCTTGTGGAAGGTTCGTGAGTCTTACCATGAGGCAATACTTGACACAATAAAGAATAGAGCAGATCCAGATGGTTCATTGGATAAATTTTTAAGTATATGCACAATGGTTCTTATTAATTTATACTTGTATCCACGTTAATTTGTTTGATGCCAATTCTATCATCTTATTTTACTTTGTGTATTTGTAAGTAACCCAGTAAACATTGATTGGTGTCCCCTTCCAGAAAATGTAGATTTATGAGCCATCCAAGAGAATCTCAAGCATAAAAGCAATGCAACATCCCTATTTTGATGATCTTGACAAATCTCAATTATGATTTTCAGCCATTACAAAAGTGTGTGTGAATCTTGGTGAGGGAATTTCAAGTTATTCATTTGAATTTAACCTTATCATGAGCACCTATGATGTAGACATTATAGGAGCATCTTGAATTTCAAGATATTCTAGATTCATGAGAGGTGTTGTGTGCAATAGGTATCTTGGAACTCACAGTGAAGATGTATGACCAAGAGTGACTAAATTGAGAGACTACCATTCCTATCTATAAGTTCCTTCCATCTATTTTCATTTCTTTCCATTTTGGATAAGCTATTTCTTTTTATTCTTTTACTTTGCATACTTATGTAACTAAACTAGTAAAAATTGATTGGTCTCTCCTTGTAGAAAATGTTGATTTTTGAGCCATCGAAGAGAATCTCAGCCAAAAATGTAAAGCAACATCCTTAATTTGATGATCTTGAAAAATCTCAATTCTAATTTTAAGCCATTATAAAAGAGCATGTGAAGCTTTTCGAGGGAATCTCAAGTTACTCATTTGAAGTTAACCTCTAAATGAGAACCTATGATGTAGACATTATAAGAAAATCTTGAATGTATGAGTGACATTGTAAAATATTTGTGAGAACATAGTACCTAAAGCATTGTAATGATATTTTTACTTGTAATGGAATTTATTGAAATATTGAAATTTGGTGCAAGGGAACCAAGGTTATCAAAAAAATTTGGTTCATGAAATTATTTTTAGTAAATTTTGTTTTGAGTAAATTGTCAATTAAATAAGGTCATATTACATGGTCAATTGATTTATAATGTAATAAGTTGTGTTAGTTACAAGCTCAGCAGTTAGGCATGATTGGAAAGATGTAGAATCATTTTTAAAGGCTAGATTTAAAGCCTCTTGAAGGCTCAAACACAATGTAATTTTCATGTAGGAGCACCTATTCTTCTAGTTGCAAAATTTCACTCTTTGAAGGTTGATAGGTGGTTAGTAGATTAGATTAAGGTATTTTGTGTTTATTTATGCTAAATAGGGTCAATCAAGACCATTTAAGGTGTATTAGGGTGATTTTTTGAGTCTCGGTGGTCAAATGTGCAAAAAAATGCATTCTTGCTACAAAATTGTCAGTATTTGAATTTGTAGCCTATTGAAGGAAAATCTTTCAATTTGGTTGTAAATGTGTAAGAATGAGGTCTAAGAATTTGATATAGCATTTAGAGAGCTTTGTTTTCATGGATTTCCTTTCAAAGCCTCTACTTTTATTGTTCCTACGGTAAACTATTTGATAGAGTTGGTGGAATTACCTTTCTTAGTAATCACTATTAGTTCAAGATTGAGATTGTTAACCTTGAGAGAGTATGACTTGGAAAAAAGGCATTTGATATGGCTATTACTTTGAAAGAATTCAAGTGGGTTTTACTCCACATTGATGCCATTCCTCAATCTTCACTTGATGGCATGAAGGAATGGCTGAACTCCATGGATATAAAGTATTATGAAAGCATAATGAACTTGAACTGGTGGCCAATTTATTGAAGATGGTGGTTGGGAATTTTTGAATATTAAAGCTAGTGATTCTGATTCTGATAATTCAGAAGAGTCGGAACAAAGATATATGAGATCCCTCTAATGTAGAAAAGGAATTAGAATCAGATTTCATGTAGTCACCATCAAGAGTGTTACAAGACAACAAGATGGAGGGAATTCTTATATAAGGATAATTTTCAATGTTGCGGGTACCAACTTTAATACCAACTACAATGGCAACATTGAAATTCCCTAGAAGTATTTATGTTGAGGAAATTTCTTTTAGATGCAAGGATTCAAAGCACATCAACCTTGTGGTACAAATGATTAAATCCAAGAGACAATCTATAGCAATGAAAGAGTCTGAAAAGGTAGAGAGAGCAACATTGGTGACTAAGGAGAAACTTCAACTTTCAAAAACAAAGTCAATTAGGTTGGCAAATGTGTGGATCGGGCCAACATTTGGTGGAAGAGGAAGAAATATGAATAGAACTCTAGAGGTCCACCATACTAGATTTCGATATTCAACCATGAGAGTAGATGAGAGAGTTGATATCATGTATCAAAACATTAAGCATGCATTCTTCCAGCTAGTGGAGAAGGAGATGATTACTTTGCTTCATTTTCATTTGCATAACCATATCAAGGCATGGTAACCAAGAAGACCAAGGATGTCGAGTTTTATGTGGAGGTAATGGATGTGGTCCAAACTTTAGGAGGGGAAAGAAGGTCAAGGTATGATTGGTGTAGGAGCACCATTCAATAGGTTTTGTTCATCAAGGAAAATAAGGAGTAGAATATAGGATTTTGAGTTTTGTATTAAAATAAGGTCTATGAGGCCATTATATTATGTATTTAGTCATATTTGAGCTGTATTAGGTGTTTAGGAGGTTGGGTTTTCCAAAAAGTGAAAAATGTTTAAAAATTGCAAAAATGTGCAAAATTTGCATTATGGAGGGAATGTGAAGAGTCAAACTAGTTCAAAGGTCAGTTAGGAAGGTGAATCAATTTTTAATTGGTGGGAAAGAGTTTAAAAACATGGAGAACTCGAATTGAAGGTTGGAATTTTTGATTTGAAGAAGCAAAAACAATAAAAACTCATTTTTTTCTAGAATTTTCTATATTTTCAGCTGTAGCAGCAAATTGTACAGCCTGTATTTCAATTAGTTGATCCATATTTGTTGACATTTGAATAGTATATGGAGTTACCTTTATTTTTTAATCCATTTAGAATATTTTCCATAACGTTTTGCACATTTTATCATCAATTTACTAAAACCGGCCTGAACTTGTACATTTGAGGTGTTGAGTCAATAAAAATGGCTTTTTAACCCATTCCTCTTTCTCTAGCCTCTATAACTTGAGGAATGGGTCTCAAATAACATTATTAAGGTGTGGGAATGATGTGTTAGTGTTGGGGAGGTCTGAAAGTGAGATGGGTGTGAAACCCATGTGTGTAAAAATGAGTTTTCTTTAAGAAAAATGGTGGTTTTGAAGAGTCAAATTGTGTTTTTGTGTAGGGAAACATTATTTTATGATTATTTGAGCTTTTTCAGGGTATTAAAAACTTGTTTGAGTAATTTTTTAGGTTGTGGTTAGCTTTGGAAGTATCATTTTTCAATAAACCCTTAAGGTTTAGGCTACAATAGAGGGTTTTGTGGTTTACCATTGTACGGTGGTATAACTAAGATTTGATTGTGGATTTTGAAGTTTTGACACCTTATAATTTATTCTCCAAGAGATGGTAAGGTTTGGATAAGTTTAGAGTATACACCCTTTGTAAAAGTGGCCTAATTGAGACCTAAAAAGAGTAAAATTTCAAGTTTTGAAGGAGTTGTTACAAAGAAACTTATGGATTTGTGTTGATATGTTAAAAATGTCAATATTGGGTCCTGAATTGAGTTAGGTTGTGAACTAGAAGTTTGTAGTTGAGAATTTGTACTCGATTTAGTGGGTTTCCTATGCTATAAGGGAATAGTGTGATTTGGTTGAGAAAGAGTGAAATGGAGAACTTGATGATCTGATACCTGGTTGGTTGTTGAATTTGTGATTATTTGTGTTGTAGGACCTCCCCCAATTGCATCAATGATCTTGATGAAATTGAGGAAGAACAACAAGAGAGGGATAGGAAAAATGAAATCAATCCAGAGTTTCAAGGATTTGTTAAGCGAGTAAGAGAGCTATGGGAGCAACCTCATCTAAAATATTTTGAACTAGAGTTTGATATACCATTTAGAGAGCTTGGTTTTCATGGAGTTCCTTTCAAATACTCTGCTAGTGATTTTGATTCGTATAATTTGGAACAGTCAGATTTTGGATATGAACCCTCTAGTGTAGAAGAGGAATGAGAATCACTCTTCATGTTGCAAGTATCGGCTTTAATACCAACTACAGTGGAAAAATTTAAATTCCCTAGCAATATTTATGTAAAGGAAATTTCCTTTAGATTCAAGGATTCAAAGCACATCAACCATGTGGTACAGATGATTAAATTCAAGAGACGATTTGTAGCAATGAAAGAGTCTGAAAAGGAAAAGAGAGCTACACTGGTGACTCAGAAGAAACTTCAACTTTAAAAAAAAAGGCCAATCAGGCTAGCAGATGTGTGGATCAGGCCAACATTTGGTGGAAGAGGAATAAAGATGACTTGAACTTTGCAGGCCCACCATACTGGATTTCGATATTCAACCATGAGTGCAAAAGAGGGAGTTGATATCATGTATCAAAACATTAAGCATGCATTCTTCTAGCCAGCGGAGAAGGAGATGATTACTTTGCTTCATTTTCATAACCATATCAAGGCATGGGAACCAAGAAAACCAAATATGTCGAGTTTTATGTAGAGGTAATGGATGTGGTCCAAAATTTAGGAGGGGAAAGAAGGTTATCTTGTTTTTACTGTTGCTACCTACTTTCACAATGTTCTTGGATTGAAGGTTTTCATGATGTAATTCGACCCATTCCACTTTTTCTTCCTACTGTAACTTGTGGAATGAGTCCTCTAACTTGTAAAACACATGCCTAACCTAATTATAATGTTGTGGAATCAAGGTTAGGTGTTTGGGATGATGTTCTAGGGCTACAACAGGGTATTTTCATGCTAAAAATGAGGGTTTCAAGTGGTGTTTTGACAAAATTTGGGAAGGACTGTCCATGTAATGTATTATTCACCACATGATGTACAGGGTATGGTAAGTGTGGTGCTTTGTTTGGGTATGGAAAGTGCGGGAGATAGGAGTTTCATTAAAACCCCAAGTATTTTGCTTGAAATAGAGGGTTTGGTGTATTAGGGGTGTAGATGTCTTGGACCTAGAAACAAATCATGGAATTGGAGGTTTTGACACATAACATACTATTTTTTCAGGAGTTTGAGTGAAGATCTAGTGTTTAAAAGGTTTTTTCTTTGTAAATAGGGCTAATTTAGTAGCCTTTATGCAAGGTGGTCTATTGGATCTTAATGATGGTACAAAGAAACATGGTATGATCTCTTGGGAATTTTTATTAGGGTCTATGTTAAGCTTGATTGATGTTTGGTTGGCCATTAGATGACCTTCTCTTAAAGATAAGCCCATTTGATGAGATTTGGAGACTATAAGTTAGGCAAGGGTTTGTTGAAAACCCATACTTGAAACTTTCCATGAACAACCAAAGCCTAAAAAAAGTTCAAAAAGGTCTGCACAAGCTTAAAATTTCAAGAGATATCGTTGCCCCCAAATATTTCTTCAAACACTAGCAATAAACCACCATTTTCTAGTAAAAAAAGCACCATTTGACATATAGGGCATCACCTAAACACCCTCTATTCACCTCCCTTGTGCAAAAAACTATTCACACATGTTTTATAACCATAAATAAGTCTTTCCATTGAGTTATAGAAGCATACAGTGGGTGAAAGGCTTAATATGACATTATAATGCACTCAAAACCCTTAAAACAGGGTATAGAAACTGACCCTCAGTAATTGGCTTCTAAAATGCACAAAATAACTTGAAATCCAACCAAACCAAAACTAAAATGGAGTTAATTCTTCTTCCCACAAAATTCCATAAAAAATAAAGCACAATCACCCTATACAAAACCGTACAGTTCAATGAAACATCAAATCTCAAAGTGCAAAAGGGTAGCAATCTTTGATGGGGTATTACTTAGATACCATGGCACTTAAAAAATCTATGTCTAGACCTGTGGGATTGTGTTGGGGCTATTTACAATAACCTCTCTCAATTTTTGTTATCTCAAAGTGGTTTTCTCGTAGTTTTCAGTTTTCAGTTGATGAAAAAAGTGTCAAATGCAAGTAGTGAAAAGTAACAAAGTGGTACAACTTTCGTTTTGTAACTCGTGTAACCAAACAGACTATTCCAATGTGTCTGAATAGGTATTTTTACACTAGGAATGGTCCTCTTTCACACCCAAACACACAGAATCGCTCTGAGCTGTGTTCAACCAGATCAATCCCTTAAAGATCCAAAGGGAAAAATGGCTAAAAACTTCAGCATGAGATTACTCGAACACCATGATGCTTAGAAACTTCTCGTCTAATCCTATGAGATCATGTTGGACCCCTCTAAAATAACCTCTCTTATTTTTTATTATCTCAGAGTAGTTTTTCTGTGGTATTCAGTCTTCAGTTGATGGAAAAACTGTCAAATGCAAGCAGTGGAAAGTTGCAAGATGGTGCAACTTTCGTTCTGCAACTCATGTGACCCAATAGACTATTCCAACACATCCAAATAGGAATTTTTACACTAGGAATGGTCCTCTTTTTCACCCAAACACATGGAATCGCTTTGAGCTATGTTGAACCAAATCGATCTCTTAAACGTACGAAGGGAAAAATGGTTGCAAACTTCAACATGAGGTTACTTGGACACCGTGATGCTTATAAATTTCTCATCTAATTCTATGTAATTGTGTTGGGCCCCTATACAATAACCTCTCTTGGTTTTTATTATCTAGGAGTGGTTTTCCTGTGGTGTCCAACTTTCAATTGATGAAAAAAGTGTCAAATGCAAGCAGTGGAAAGTTGCAAAGTGGTGAAACTTTCGTTCTACAACTCGTATGACTAAACAGACTGTTCCAATGCATCTAAATAGGCATTTTTATGATAGGCATGGTCTTCTTTCGTACCCAAACATGTGGAATCGCTTTGAGCTATGTTCAACCAGATCGATCCCTTAAGGGTCCAAAGGGAAAAATGGCTGCAAACTTCAGCATGAGGTTACTCGAACACCGTGATGCTTAGAAACTTTTCATCTAATCCTATTGGATCACGTTGGGTCCCTCTACAATAACCTCTCTCAGTTTTTGTTATGTCGAAGTGTTTTTCCCGTGGTGTCCAGTTTTCACTTGATGGAAAAAGTGTCAAATGCAAGTAGTGGAAAGTTGCAAAGTAGTGCAACTTTCGTTCTACAACTCGTGTGACCAAACGGACTATTCCAATACATCTGAATAGGCATTTTTACGCTAGGCATGGTCCTCTTTCATACCCAAACATGCGGAATTTCTCCAAGCTATGTTCAACCGGATCAATCGCTTAAGGGTCCAAAGGGAAAAATGGCTACAAACTTTAGCACGAGGCTCGGACACCGTGATACTTAGAAATTTCTCGTCTAATCCCATGGCATCGAATTTGGCCCCTCTACAATAATCTCTCAATTTTTTTAATCTTAGAGTGGTTTTCTTGTAGTGTCCAATTTTTAGTTGATGGAAAAAGTGTCAAATGGAAGTAGTGTAAAGTTTCAAAGTGGTGCAACTTTCATTCTGCAACTCATGTGACCAAAAGGACTATTCCAACATGTTCGAATAGGCATATTTATGCTAGGCGTAGTCATCTTTCTCACCCAAACATGTGGAATCGCTCTGAGCTATATTCAATTGAATTGATCCCTTAAGGGTTTGAGTGTAGTATGTTGAAATAGGCCATTCCATCTATTGTTCAGGTTGTGTCTTGATGATATGGGCCTGATGTAAGAAGGATAGGGAGTAGGAATAAGAAAATAGCATAATTAGTACTAAGGGCATTGGAAGAGATTACTAACACTGCCGCTGTTGAAAATTCAAAATTGGGCCCCTTAAAAAGTAAGGCTAGAAGAGGTGAAAAGAAGAAATTGCTTGAAAATAAGTTAGAATAGGTTGGAAATAGAGTGAGATTGTGGAGTTTGATGTGTTCAAAAGGTCTACAAGGATAAGGGAGGTCAAAAGTATGTTATGGCATGACATGTCGTAGTTGGGAAAACAAGGGTTTTGAATGAAAAAGAGAGGTTTAAGGGAGTAAACATGGGTAAAGTCAAGGGGCAACATAATTTGGTGGTCAATTAAGTTTGTGCAAGAAAAATGAAGAGTGTTGGAATAGGTTTTGAGGTTCAGGTTTGGGGGTTCAATTTGTTGGTTTGGCCAAAAAAATTTGGAGGGGGGTTCGGTTCGTTTTGGGTTCATTGGTACAAAAAACATGTAAAAACAAAATATATATCTATGCAACCTATAAGCATGAATTAGGATTGGAATATCACATATAATCATATAAGCAACAAAGCCACCATAAACTTGAATGTCATTTAAAACAAAAAAATTTGAACCAAAAAAAATGTGTTTATAACCTGCAAAAAAATGTGAATAAAATCACGCTGATTTTCGAATGAAAAAATTCCATAAGACCATAGCTTGTTGCCTACTATTATGCTTTGATAGATTTTTTCCAAGCATCCATAGCTTGTTCGAAAGTACTATTTTTAGGATTTTAGCCATAGTAGCAAGGCAAGGAATTGTTTGATAAAATGTTTTGGTATACATGTATGAAAAATGTGGTAGCATAGACAAGGTAGTGAACTATTTGAAAAAATGCCTCAAAGAAATGTGGTTTCATGGTGATGGAATGGCATGATGAATGCCTTGACAAGATGATTGCTATGGATTATCATGGAATTCCATCACCATTGAGACCACATTTCTTTGAGGCTTTTTTTCAAACAATTCACTGCCTTATCTATGCTATTGCTTATTATTATGCTTTAATAGATTTTTTCCAAGCATCCATAGCTTGATTAGAAGCACCTATTTTAGGCTTTTAGCCATAGCAGCAAGGAAGTGAACTGTTTGATAAAATTCTTTGGTAAACATGTATGAAAAATGTAGTAGCATAGACAAGGCAGTGAATTGTTTGAAAAAATGCCTTAGAGAAATGTGGTCTCATGGTGTTGGAATGCCATGACAATCCATAGCAATTTTCTTGTCATGGCATTCCATCACCATGAGACCACATTTCTTTGAGGCATTTTTTTCAAATAGTTCATTTCATTTTCTATGTTATTGCTTACTATTATTCTATGATAGATTTTTTCCAAGTATCCATAAATTTTTCAAAAGCACCTATTTTAGGCTTTTATCCATAGTAGCAAGGCAATGAACTATTTTATAAAATGCTTTGATAGACATGTACGAAAAATGTGTTATCATAGACAAAGCAGTGAACTCTTTGAAAAAATGCCTCAAAGAAGTGAGGTCTCATGGTGATGGAATTCCATGATAATCAAAAGCAATTGATTTTCATGGCATTCCATCACCATGAGACCTCACTTATTTGAGGCATTTTTTCAAAGAGTTCACTGCCTTGTCTATGATATTGCTTACTATTATGCTTTTGATAGATTTTTTCCAAGCATCCATAGCTTTTTTGAAAGCACTTGTTTTAGGCTTTCGGCTATACCAACAAGGTAGTGAAATATTTGATAAAATGTGGTAGTATAGACAAGGCAGTGAACTGTTTGAAAAAATGCCTCAAAGAAATGTGGTCTCATAGAATGCCATGACAAGAAAATGCAATTGGCAACTGCTCCTAGTTATTAGTTATGCAATGTGAAGTAATTGCATAACTGCTAGGTTGACTTTGTAAAACTATATTGTAATTAAATTTCTTCTCTATGATCTAGTTATTAGTTATGCAATGTGAAGCAATGCTTTGAGTTTGAAAGATGTGCAATGCAATGTAATCAACGATGAATATAAACTACACAAATCTATTTTTACAATTTATTAGTTAAAATATTTATTTTATTTGCTCTCTATATCTCTATGCTATGGAAATGTCCTTAATTTTTTTCAATTTTTATCTCTTGTTCTACTTTTCTTACCCTTTTTTTTAAATCTGATTTTTTCTGATTTTTTCAAAAAATATTATACTTTTGGTTTGCTGATTTTTTCCCCAAAAGATAATTGCTGCTATGGTATAAGTGGTCGCGCCCAAAAAAGGATATGAAAATCACAATAAAACCTTTCCTGGAAATTGGACATTCCAACATGTGACTAATATCTCTTTATGGACGTTCATTTACTTGTCAAACCAGGGAACGTATACTTTGAATGGCACAGCACAATATATGCACTAAGAACTAGTTTCGGTCACAACTTAACATAAATAAATACTTGGAAGGAATTCTATCTACGCTACGGAAAGGTAATGAAAAGTTCTTTTAACTCAACCATGATTTGACTAAAATAGAAACCATAACAACTACGACTAAAACCCAAACTATGAACTGGCCTTATGCTACAGGAACAGGCACAGGCATGGATTCTCGATGCTGCAAGAGCAATACAAGACTGAGTTTGTATGGAAACTTAAAAAATGAAAGCTAACTAATAATCAACAGAAAATAACAGCTAACTAACTAGCTACAGATACTTACTAAGTGGGCCCCCTTAGCAAGCATCTACTAGTTACGCAAGTGCTGAACTCAGAACTTCATCAAACTTTATTCATGAAAACATAATGGTATACATTGCTTTGTTGATATGGAAACTAACAACAAACTCTGTCTCTTGTCATACAGACTCTGTTTTTCATTTTTACATGATATCTGCTATATCTCTATCACTATGCTTCTATCTTACTATTACCAATCATCTCCTTCCTCACTCGTATAAGAGGAGTGCCTTATTTAAAATCAGGAGTACAACTAACTAACTAACCCAATCAAAGAAAGACGTGGAAGTAAAGTGTATCCTAGAATCAAGGAGAAAACTTCATAAATGAATTTATCTATTCAACCCGATCCAGAGAGAATCTAGCACTCCACTCTTTCCAGATTGACTATCATTAAAAATATTTCCCAACAGTTTCGGTCAAAGAGTCTTCGCCAGAGCTTCCTCGACGTCGTGCAGGAAATAGACTTTAATGCAAGGCTGAGATCGGTTGCGCTTGACTCGATCATACTTTCTTCAACAACCTGCGAAACACAAGGTAACAGATGAGAATGAAAAGGCGCATGGCACATACACAATATTTGTTCATTAATCACATATTTAAATCTATTTCATCATTCAAAAACTATATGCGATATACCAATCATTTAAGGAGTCAACTGTAGGATTTGAGAAATACAAATCCACAGAACCCAAATAACCTGCATGCAAGAAACCTGTCACAGAGAAAGAGAGAGAATGAAGACGAGGGTTTTGGCTCTGACAAAGTGCAAGATCTATTATCAGAGAAAAAAATGAATCAAGAATTAATTACAATACAAGAGATCAATCCTTAAAAAGGAGATCAACACCGAAAAAGAAAAACCTAACCCTAAGGTGAGAGCATTTAATAATTAAATATTAATTATTAAATGACTAATATATGCATAAAGTGAAATCTTAAGAGGAGAGTAAAATTAATTAATTATTTTACTCTAACACCCCCCCTTAAGATGAGCTACAATGCAGCTACAAACAATGCAGAAGAAAGCAAAGGAACTACAATGCAACAGAGGGTCCCGGCAACATGGCCTGATCAGGTACCCGAATACAAGAAAATCTCTATAAAGCAGAGTAAAGGAGAAAACCCAGTGGGAAAAAAACTCCTCTCCAAAAAGAGATAAAGAAACATGCTGAAAAAAAACATGAAGGAAGGAAGGCCTCACAAAGACCCCCCAAGGACTGCTTCTATCATGCAAGTACAAAATATGTTCCCCCATAGGAGAGAGAAGAGGCTCCAAAACCCCCCCAGAATGAGAGAACCCCTGTGCCAATGATCAAAACAATGCATCTCCTCGGAGGAAGAAACAGATCCAATGGTCGAGGAAGAGGAAATCCTTGAATGTGAGGTGAAAATGGAAAACCTGGATGATGCTCACTAAAGAATGGAACTGCAGTATGAGTGTCTGAATAACAAGATGGTGAATCAAACAACTCAAGATGATCCTGAAATGGAATCTCCAATGAAGATGGGATAACAGGTGTTCTGAAACTGTCATCTGTGAGGAAAGGAATTTCCTCTGATATGGCCTCAACAACTACACTTGATGGCTCGATGAGAGGAGCAACAATGTTAGTCATAGCTGAAGAGGAATCCTGTTGAATAGATGTGATCTCAACAGGAGGTAGAGGTGTAGAAGTCTCAACACTAGTCTCATGAATAGATGGAAGAACACATAAGTTCAAGTGACCAAACTTCACCTCAGATACTGCATGCTCTCTTGTAGAAAGAGAGGAAAACTCATACAATGGAGATGGTGGACCAAAGTGTGTGAATGCATACAATCGGGAAGAGTGATCAACTGTCCCTGTTGCAACAATGTTGCCAGTCTGAATGTCTCTGATGTGCACTGAATCAGGTGTAAACTCAACTGTCTTCCCTGTCCCACTGTGAGCAATCTGATAGATGGAGAGAAGGTTAGTGGACAAAGATGGAACACATAGTACATCATTGAATGTACCATCATCAATGTTGATAGAACCTTTCCCACATACACTCATATAAGTGTTATTACCCATCAATATGTGTGGTGAGGATGTAGCCTCGAAGGATGAGAACATGTCCTGAGAAGATGCCATATGGTGTGAAGCACCTGAATCCAATAGCCATCTAGATGAATGTGAACTAGAGGTTGCACATAATGCATGACCCTTATGTGGGGCCTGTCCATCTAACTGGAATGAAGATGAAGAAGAAGACTCGCCTGATGTAGATGAAGAAGAGTGATGAATATTGTTCCTCTCAAGAAGAGCTGTCAAATCTGAAACCTGTTTGGCATATCCATCTATCTTCTTCTCATAACACTTGGACTCAGAATGTCCTGGCTTATTACAATAAGCACACTTAGGTCTATCTTTCTTCGATGATTCCCCCTTAGGAGAAGGTGAATCAGAGATGTGCTCTGAACTAGAATCCTTCCAATGCTCTGTGGTCTTTGGTTTATGATTTTGTTTTCCCGTGGAGGACTGGGCTACCAACGCTTGGTTCTGTGAACCTGAAAGTGAATCCAACTGCTTAAGCTTAGCTTGCTCACGAGTCAAACGATCACAAAAGACCTCAAAAGTAGGCATGACATGGCGAGCACCCAAGGCATCCATAGTGGAATAAAAGGTCGAAGAGAAAATCTGAAATGGACCCCGAAGCTTGGAGAGGATCAGGAAAATACACTCTGTATCAGTCTTAGTCTTACCACAACCCTGCAAGATAGATCTTTGCTGTTTGAACTTCATCAGAAAATCCTCAATAGAGGGAAATGAATCAGGTACCAAGGAAGTTAACTCTGCCTCAAGCTGCAAAGCTCTGAACTCGTTAACAGTACCAAAAAGCCCATCAAACTTGGTCCAAATGGCTCGAGGAGTGAGACAACCCTCAAGATGAAACAGGAGACTGTCGGAAATGTGTAAAGCCATCAATCCCATAGCCTGATCCATATTGTTCCTGTGCTGCATAACCTCAAAGGCACGTGTCAACTGAGGCTGAACCTCATCCAAACAGGACCATAACCCTCGAGACTGGAGAAGAGTCATCATGCGACCCTTCCAAGTGTGGTAATTATGCGGTGTAAGAGGTTCAATAGGTCTGTCGGCCATCCTGTGAACTGTGTCTCAACTGCTCTGAATTTTTTTTTATTATTAAGTGGTCTTTCAGAACTAGACAGAAGATGCAGAAGGGGTTTGTTTGTTTTGAGAGTTTTGGTGTTCTGGTTTTCTGATGAAAAGTACAGAAAGCAAGAAAAAAACACCCCCCACAATACGAAAACCCAAACCCCAGTACAATTTTTAAAGCTGAAAAGCTTGAGAAAGCAAAAAATGCTTCAGAAAAAATTATGTGTACCTGGTAAATTTACTAATGAAACAGGTTGCAGATCTGGAAAGATCATAGAACCACCTTTCCGACGCCTATTCACTTTCAAAAAACGGAGCAAAAACGAGCAAGTTATGCCCCTCGGAGTGCAAAAAGGCTCATCGGACTTTGACTGCGAAAAAAATGCAATCAAACTAAAAAGATTTGGAAAAATTCCTGCACCATTAGAACGGGCTCGGAGCCAGCTTTCCAACGCCTGTTTGTTTTCAAAAAACGGAGCTCGAACGCCCGATTTATCCCCGATTTACTGAAAGAGGTAAAAAAAATTTCAAACAGGGGCCTGGTGGCGCCCTGGTGGCAGACTGGTGGAGGGCGGAGCTCGGGCGGCTCTCTGGCCGCGCGCTGGTGACTGGCGGTTAACCGGGCAGTCTGCCGGAGGTCTGCTGGCGGTCACCGCTGGGGGCCGCGGCCGGTGGTTACCACCGGCGCTCCGGGCGTGGTTGGGTCGAGAGCCGGGCGCCGCCTTTGAACGGGCGGGCCAAAATGTTTTTTTAAAACTGCATTTTTTAAATTTTTTTTAATTTTTTTTAATTTTTCACCTCGATCCTCGTGCTCCGGGGCAACAGCCTTGGGGCAAAAATTTTGCCTTCGGAGAAACTGTGTCCGAATCGACGTGTTTTATATGAAAATAGGGGTTTTTGGGCGCTGCGAGCTCAACGGTGAGGTCCGTTTAGGCTCAAAGTGCACCAAAAAAAGTACCCCCCCTATTCCAAAATAAAACACAGAAGACAAACGCAGATCTGAAGCTTCCAAAACCTGGATCTCAAAACTTTCAAAAGGCTGAACAGGCTGCAGCAGATCTGGCTCTGATACCATGTAGGATTTGAGAAATACAAATCCACAGAACCCAAATAACCTGCATGCAAGAAACCTGTCACAGAGAAAGAGAGAGAACGAAGACGAGGGTTTTGGCTCTGACAAAGTGCAAGATCTATTATCAGAGAAAAAAATGAATCAAGAATTAATTACAATACAAGAGATCAATCCTTAAAAAGGAGATCAACACCGAAAAAGAAAAACCTAACCCTAAGGTGAGAGCATTTAATAATTAAATATTAATTATTAAATGACTAATATATGCATAAAGTGAAATCTTAAGAGGAGAGTAAAATTAATTAATTATTTTACTCTAACATCAACGGGGTAATAAATGTCGTCAAGACAACACAATTGGCTGTAGGAATATGAAAATATTTTGCTACAGGATATCCCCATAAAAGGTTTCAAAAGAGTTTTAAACAACCACGAATAACAAAAGTAAAGGTATTAAAAGTTCATCATAATATCCAAACTATGAGCACATTTTGGGCTCATCATCTGCCCCCTACTTAGCCCAATGATGGTCCTCCAGCATTAACTTTCCTGGTGGTTTTTCTGAAATCAGTGGTTGTGGCATGACTCTGAAATGGAGTTCCAAACCTGTAATAAAATGCTCTGAAAAGCTGGCACCTTTCATACCTATGGGCTTCTAAATCATTATGAAGATTTGTAGCCTGGTAAGGATAAAGGGGCCACATTAACACAGGAGGTCTGAATGTCAATGGCAACCTCAGTTCAAATCTCTTTTGTAGTCTCAACTGTATATATCTGCTTGATCGTTTAAGAGATACTATGAAATTTAGGGGACTGTGAGGTTTGGACCTTCTTAGCCCAACAATTAATCTTTCCCACCTTTTCTCACTTCTGGTGTATGACAGTCTCCAAAATGAATATGACTGTGCCTGAAATTCATCATATACCTGTTTCCTAAGATCAAATATTTTCTCTCTGGCTATATTATTATGAATGCCATATGTCAGAGTAAACTAGATTTTTCATTATTGGATGGGGGTTTGAACTTTGAGAGCATAATGGAACAGGCTCATTCCTTTCGGCTTCCTCATATGTTTCCCATTACTTGCCATAATTTGCTTCATTTGCTACCCATGACATAAATGATCTCAAATGGATATCATTAATATACAGAAGAGGATTCCATTCTATTTCAAATGGAATTAAAAAGCCATGTAAATAAAATTCACACAGAGAATTTCTTAACCAATTAGGGGCTGTCTGGTATGCATCGTAAAATTCTTTAGCAGTGTGAAGTATAGGATCTTGATTTCTGGAAATTCTCATTAGTTGGAACCATAAGAATTGTTCCTTAAGGGACAGAGCATAAACTCTGGGTGGTGGTCTACATTCCATAATCTGAACAGTTACTTTTAACATTTCATCCATTTTTTCTTTTAACTCAAAAATTTCCTATTTCTAACTGTCAATTTCTTTTTTCAGTTTCTTCCTTTCTACCTCCCATAGACTTTGTTGCATGTCAGTCTGGGCTAGGTGCTTGAAAGTCAGGGTTTGTAATGTAACTGGTACCCAATTAGCTTTGACATATTCCAGAAACTCAATCAAAAATGTCTTCTTATAAACAACAATGGCTTTATAAGTTGCAGGGGGAAATGTAGCTTCACTAGCCACATCCAATTGTTCAATCTATTCCTGCTCTTGCTGCACGATGAATTCTTGTTGCTGCAGTGGAGAAGACTGTGCTTCCTCTGAAAACTGCATAGCAGTGGTAGCCAAGTCATCAAGACTTGGTAACCCTTTTTCATTATGCTCCATTTCCTTTGTCTCAACGTGTTCCTCCTTAGGAATGAATGAACTCTGTGTAGCATTCTCGGACACATTCTGAGAAACATCAAATTCAGACTCGACGGACTCTTCTGAAATTACAATAAGCTCTGGTTGAGGTGAAGCAAGGGAGGTCTTACATTGTTTCCTTGTGGAAACTCTTCTTGGCACTGGTGCAGCTGCAAGAGGTGTTCTGGTAGCCTTCCCCTTTCTGGTCTACCTAGAGGGTTCTTCCCTACCAGAGGATGATGGTGAATTGGTGATAGCAACAGGTGTTGTTGTAGGAGAGATGGCTGTAGGCAAAGGTGTTGCAGGAGAAAAGCATTGCCTTTTCCAAGAACGAGGGTCAGACTCTCGGGTTTGTTCTACCCCAGATGACTCTCCTGCCTTTTTTTTTTCCTTCTCTCTCCTAGTGTCAGACCTAGTTTGTACTTGAGAAGAGGATTCCGGTGGGGGAGTTGTAGGACCAGGTGTTACAGGAGTAGATGACCCTTGCCATGTTCTTCTACTGGTAGACGCAATTTTTATTTTGTTTTTCTGAGGCCGTGGGGTAAGTACCCTAGGGGTTGTGGAATTTGCAAGCTCTTTTGGGCAACGAATTGTGGCCAGGAAAGAGGTGAGACATCTCTCAAAGAGTATTCAATCAATAATTTGATAAGGCTATGGTGAGCAATAGAATTATCTTTTTCTTGCTGGGTTCCGTGGGCACTTTGTTCCAAAAATTTTAACAGAAAATTTAGAACATTTACAACTAACCCATGCCTCATATGACTTAATAATTTGAAATGATAAGAATGCACGTAGGAGAAACGCCCTTCATAGGTTAAATACCTGATTATGTAAGCAACATATTCTGAATAAGGAGGAGGCAATGATATCCACTTGCATCCCTGCTTGGAGACTTCCAAAGGTCCATTAGTGGGTATTGAGAATTCAGCCCTTGCAGAAACAGCATCCAAAAAATTTTCTCAACCGGCTGGAAGCCCGATTAATTCAGCAATTCTATCTTCAGTTGCAACAACCGGTAGACCCCATACAGTAGCCTCCCCTTCATAAAGGGTTCTCAAAAATTCACCACCAGCCTCCTCATCAAAAGCATTTAAGCTCAAGAAGTAGTTTAACCATCCACAGAGGCTGAATGTCTGGATTTGTTCAAGGATTTTGCAATAATAATTCATGAGCTACAAGCTCATGTTGCACCAGCTGACCACCCATGTTCACAGTTTTCCCCTAGCTAAACTCAACTCCTTGCTGAAAATTCAAAAAAATTCTTCTATGTTTACCTTTTTGTTCTAGTTTTTTTCTTTCTGTCATGCCGTCACATTTCTCCCTTTTCCAAAAATGAACTTTTTGAACAAGCAGTTTTGATTGTAATTTACAAGAAAAACATGCAAATGAAAAGGACATGCGATCATATTTGGAAAGTACTAGAAAAATAATAAAGAAAGGTTATTTGCGCAGTTGTGGCAGCGAGGAAAAGACAAGTTTTAAAAGGTGGATTACTCTGCCCCCTACTTAGAGTATGACATGTGTCTTCACATGTACTAAAGAATAGGTGGATATCGGGTAATAATAACCGGTACAGGCACAGCAGTAAATGAATAGAATAAAATAAATCAAATATGCTATAACAAAAGATATGGCGTACCTTTGATAATTACGTATACGTGTGAAGAAAGATGACGGCATCTTCATGAAGTGACAATTGGGAATGATATCATAATGAATGGTAGTGTGGATGGATGAGGTGGATGGGTGACGTGGGCAGACGAGATGAATAGATGAAATGGATGGATGGGATGGATGGAATGGAAGATAAAGAAGTGGGATGTGGTGACAAGTGAGAATGGAGAAAAAGGGGTTTCCTTAAAAGAAAACCTTTATTATGAGCATGCTTTTCAAAATTACGGTGAAGCTATAAGAGAAAGCCTACAGCCTTCGGCTACAGGAAGAGTAGCGGGAGGATCCTGAACAAACTGCTACATGAATTATTCTTTTGAGACTAGATTATGGGACAACCGGAGTCGGTGGCCATTAACTAGCAATTTGAAATGGACTAGATCAATTGTTGCCAGTTGTACAGCTCTGTTGTTGAATACATTCTCAACTTCATAGGGACCAAGCCAGCGTGTTGTGAGCTTACCTTGGTTTTCTTGATATCTAGAATCATATAACAGAGCCCAATCACTAGCAGAAAATTACTTGGTTTTGATGTGTTGATCATGCCATTTCTTCCTTTGCTGTTGGACCGCTTCGGTATGCTGCAGGGCAACTTTTCTCATTTCATCCAAAGCATTTAGTTGCAGAAGACGTTCCTTCTGTGCTTCAGATATTTTCATATTGAGTTCAAGAGCTGTCCTCAAATTTTTGTGCTCAAATTCTATGGGAAACATGGATGTTTTCCCATAAAGCAGCTCAAAAGGTGTAAACCCAGTTATTGTCTTCCATGTAGTTCTCTAAGCCCAGATTGCTTTAGGAAGTCTACTGCTCCAATCTTTTTCTATGGAGTTGCACTGTCTCTGTTAGGATCGCCTCAATTTCCCTGTTTGTAACCTCCGTCTGACCATTGGCTTGAGGGTGATAGGGGCTGGACTTCTTATGTTTGATTTTATAGTCATTCATTAGTGCAGTGATCAAATTGGATGTGAACTGAGCTCCTTGATCAGTTACAAGCTCTCTGGGAACTCCAAATCTAGTGAAAATTTGTTCATACAGAAATTCAGCAACCTTGTTATTTTGAGCATTAATCATAGCTTTTAACTCAACCCATTTTGTTACATAATCCGTGCAACCTAGAATGTATGACTTACCATTTGATGGTGGATCAATTGATCCCACAAAATCTATTCCCCACTTATCAAAAGGGGTGACTATTACCTGTGGATATAGTGGCATTTCATCTGACTTGGTTGGTCTTCCCATATGTTGGCATTTGTCACATTTCATTATATAGGCCACATCATCCTTGTGTAACGTTGGCTAGTAGTACGATGTTGTAAGAACCTTCATTGATGTTCTCTTTACCGCAAAATGTCCCCCACATGGTTCATCATGGCAAGCATGCAAGATATCAAAAGTCTCATCTTCTCTTAGACATCTTCGCATCACTTGATCAGGTCCAGTATAAAACAGACAATTTTCAATGCATGAAAAGTTAAAATTTTTCTCTATTAACAATTTCTTTTCTTTTGGAGAAAAGTGAGCTAGTATTCTGCTTGCTGGTAGCTAATTGACAATGTCTGCATACCATGGAGTATGTGCAGTAATGGAAAATAAGTGTTCATCTGGGAACCTATCATCAATGACCTCATGTTCAGTACGTGCAGCTATTTGAAGTCTTGATAAAAAGTCAGCCACAACATTAGGTCTTCCTAGTTTATCAATGATTGTAATGTCAAATTCTTGTAACAACAGGAGCCATCTTGCCAATCTACCAGAGATGGTAGGTTTGTTCATCAGATACCTGATTGCTGCATGGTCAGTGTGGATGAATATCTGATATGAAAATCACAGTAAAACCTTTCCTAGGAATTGGACATTCCAGTAGGTGACTAATATTTATTTATGGATGTTCATTTACTTGTCAAACCAGCGAACGTATACTTTGAATGGCGCAACACAATATATGCACTAAGAACTAGTTTCAGTCACAAATTAACAGAAATAAATACTTGGAAGGAATTCTATCTATGCTACCAAAAAGTAATGCAAAGTTCTTTTAACTCAACCATGATTTGACTAAAACAAAAACCATAACAACTATGACTAAAACACAAACTATGAACTGGCCCCATGCTGCAGGAACAGGCATAGGGATAGATTCCCGATGCTGCAGGAGCAATACAAGACTGAGTTTCTATGGAATCTTTAAAGATGAAAGCTAACTGATGATCAACAGAAAATAACAGCTAACTAACTAGCTACAGATACTTACTAAGTGGGCCCCCTTAGCAAGCATCTACTGGTTACGCAAGTCCTGAACTCAGAACTTCATCAAACTTTATTCATGAAAACAGAATGGTATACATTGCTTTGTTGATATGGAAACTAACAACAAACTCTATCTCTTGTCATACAAACTCTACTTTTCATTCTTACATGATATTTGCTATATCTCTATCACTATGCTTCTATCTTACTATTAACTATCATCTCCTTCCTCACTCGCACAAGAGGAGTACCTTATTTAAAATCAGGAGAACAACTAACTAACTAACCCAATCAAAGAAAGATGTGGAAGTAAAGTGTATCTCAGAATCAAGGAGTAAACTTTATAAATGAATTTATCTGTTCAACCCGGTCCAGAGAGAATCTAACGCTCCACTCTTTCCAGATTGACTATCATTAAAAATATTTCCCAACGGTTTTGGTCAAAGAGTCTTCGCCAGAGCTTCCTCGAAGTCGTGTAGGAAATAGACTTTACTGCAAGGCTGAGATTGGTTGCGCTTGAATCGATCATAGTTTCTTCAACAACCTGTGAAACATAAGGTAACAGATGCGAATGAAAAGGCGCATGGCACATACACAATATTCATTCATTAATCACATATTTAAATCTATTTCATCATTCAAAAAATATATGCGATATACAAGTCATTTAGGGAGTCAACGGGGTAATAAATGTAGTCAAGACAACACAATTGGCTGTAGGAATATGAAAATATTTTGCTACAGGATATCCCCATAAAAGGTTTCAAAAGAGTTTTAAACAACCACAAATAACAAAAGTAAAGGTATTAAAAGTTCATCATAATATCAAAACTATGAGCACATTTTGGGCTCATCATCTGCCCCCTACTTAGCCCAATGCTGGTCCTCCAGCATTAACTTTCCTGGTGGTTTCTCTAAAATCAGTGGTTGTCGCATGACTCTTAAATGGAGTTCCTAACCTATAATAAAATCCTCTTAAAGTCTGGCACCTTTCATACCTATGGGCTTCTAAATCATTATTAAGATTTGTAGCTTAGTAAGGATAAAGGGGCCACATTAGCACAAGAGGTCTGAATGTCAATGGCAACCATAGTTCAAATCTCTTTTGAAGTCCCAACTGTATATATATGCTTGATCATTTAATAGCTGTTGTGAAATTTAGGGGACTGTGAGGTTCAGAACTTTTTAGCCCAATAGTTAATCTTTCCCACCTTTTCTCACTTCTGGTGTGACAGTCTCCAAAATGAATATGACTGTGCCTAAAATTCATCATATACCTGTTTCCTGAGATCCAATATTTTCTCTCTGGCTGTATTATTATGAATGTCATATGTTAGAGTAAACCAGGTTTTTAGCATTGCATGGGGGTTTGAACTTTGAGAGCGTAATGGAACAGGCTCATTCCTTTCGACTTCCTCATATGTTTCCCATTACCTACCATAATTTGCTTCATTTGCTGCCCATGACATAAATGATCTCAAATGGATATCACCAATATATATAGAAGAGAATTCCATTCTGTTTCAAATGGAATTAAAAAGCCATGTAAATAAAATTCACACAGAGAATTTTTTAACCAATTAGGGGCTGTCTGGTATGCGTCGTAAAATTCTTTAGCAGTGTGAAGTATAGGATCTTGATTTCTAGAAATTCTCATTAGTTGGAACCATAAGAATTGTTCCTTAAGGCACAGAGTATAAACTCTGGGTGGTGGTCTGCATTCCATAATCCGACCAGTTACTTTTAACATTTCATCCATTTTTGTTTTTAACTCAAAAATTTCCTGTTTCTGACTGTCAATTTCTTTTTTCAGTTTCTTCCTTTCTACCTCCCATAGACTTTGTTGCATGTCAGTCTGGGCTAGACTTTGTTTCTTCCTTTCTACCTCCCATAGACTTTGTTGCATGGCTTTACAAGTTGCAGGGGGAAATGTAGCTTCACTAGCCACATCCAACTATTCAGTCTGTTCCTGCTCTTGCTGCAGGATGAATTCTTGTTGTTGCAGTGGAAAAGACTGTGCTTCCTCTGAAAATTGCATAGCAGCAGTAGCCAAGTCATCAAGACTTGGTAACTCTTTTTCATTATGCTTCATTTCCTTTGTCTCAACTTGTTCCTCCTCAGGAACAAATGAACTCTATGCAGCATTCTCGGACACATTCTGAGAAACATCAAATTCAGACTCGACAGACTCTTCTAAAATTACAATAAGCTCTGGTTGAGGTGAAGCAGGGGAGGTCTTACATTGTTTCCTTGTGGAAACTCTTCTTGGCACTGGTGCAGCTGTAGGAGGTGTTTTGGTAGCCTTCCTCTTTTTGGTCTGCCTAGAGGGTTCTGCCCTACTAGAGGATGATGGTGAATTGGTGATACCAACAGGTTTTGCTATAGGAGAGATGGCTGCAGGAGAAGAGCATCGCCTTTTCAGAGAATGAGGGTCAGACTCTGGGGTTTGTTCCACCTCAGATGACTCTCCTACCTTTGTTTTTCCCTTCTCTCTCCTAGTGGCAGACCTAGTTTGTACCCGAGCAGAGGATTTCGGTGGGAGAGTTGTAGGACCAGGTGCTACAGGAGTAGATGACCCTTGCCCTGTTCTTCTACTGGTAGACACAATTTCTTTTTTTCTTTTTCTGAGGCCGTGGGGTAAGTACCCTAGGGGGTTGTGGAATTTGCAAGCTCTTTTGGGCAACGAATTGTTGCCAGGAAAGAGGTGAGACATCTCTCAAAGAGCGTTCAATCAATAATTTGATAAGGCCATGGTGAGCAATAGAATTATCTTTCCCTTGCTGGGTTCCATGGGCACTTTGTTCCAGAAATTTGAATAAGAAATTCAGAACATTTACAACTAACCCATGCCTCATATGACTTAATAATTTGAAATGATAAGAATGCAGGTAGGAGAAACAACCTTCACATGTTAAATACTTGATTATGTAAGTAGTGTATTCTGAATAAGGAAGAGGCAATGATACCCACTTGCATCCCTGCTTGGAGACTTCCAAAGGTCCATTAGTGGGTATTGAGAATTCAACCCTTGCAGAAGCAGCATCTGAAGAAAATTTTTCTCCAACGGGTGGAATCCCGGTTATTTCATCAATTTTATCTTCAGTTGCAACAACCGTTAGTCCCCATACAGTAGCCTCCCCTTCAGAAAGGGTTCTAAAAAATTCCCCAGCAGCCTCCTCATCAAAAGAATTTAAGCTCAAGAAGTAGTTTAACCATCCACAGAGGTTGAATGCCTGGACTGTTTGAGGAATTTGCAATAATAATTCATGAGCTACAGGCTCATGTCACACCAGCTAACCACCCATGTTCATAGTTTTCCCCTAGCTGAACTCAACTCCCTACTGAAAATTCAAAAAATTTCCTCTCTGTTTCCCTTTTTGTTTTCGTTTTTTTTCTTTCTGTCGTGCTGTCACATTTCTCCCTTTTCCAAAAATAAACTTTTTGAACAAGCAGTTTTGATTGTAATTTATAAGAAAAACATGCAAATGAAAAGGACATGCGATCATATTTGGAAAGTACCAGAAAAATAATAAAGAAAGGTTATTTGTGCAGTTGTGGCAGCGGCAAAAAGACAGGTTTTAAAAGGTGGATTACCGCGCCACCTACTTAGAGTATGACATGTGTCCTCACATGTACTAAAGAATAGGTAGAGATCGGGTAATAATGACCAGTATAGGCATAGCAGTAAATGAATAGAATAAAATAAATCAAATCTAAGATAACAAAAGATATGGCATACCTTTGATAATTGTGTGTACATGTGAAGAAAGATGATGACGTCTTCATGAGGTGATAGTTGGGAATGATATCGTAATGAAGGGTAATGTGGATGGATGAGGTGGATGGGTGACGTGGGCAGATGAGATGAGTGGATGAAATGGATGGATGGGATGGATGGAATGGAAGATAAAGAGGTGGGATATGGCGACAAGTGAGAATGGAGAAAAAAGGGTTTCCTTAAAAGAAAACCTTTATTATGAGCATGCTTTTCAAAATTACGGTGAAGCTGCAGGAGAAAGGCTAAAGCCTTCAGTTGCAGGAAGAGTAGTAAGAGGATCCTGAACAAACTACTGCATGAATTCTTCTTTTGAGACTGGTTTATGGTACAACCGGAGTCGGTGGCCATTAACTAGCAATTTGAAACGGACTGGATCAATTGTTGTTAGCTGTACAGCTCCGTTGTCGAACACATTCTCAACTTCATAGGGACCAAGCCAGTGTGTTGTGAGCTTACCTTAGTTTTCTTGATATCTGGAATCATATAACAGAGCCCAATTACCAACAGAAAATTGCTTGGTTTTTGATGTTTTGATCATGCTATTTCTTCCTTTGCTGTTGGACTGCTTCGGTATGCTGCAGGGCAGCTTTTCTCATTTAGTTCAAAGCATTTAGCTATAGAAGACGTTCTTTCTGTGCTTCAGATATTTCCATATTGAGTTCAAGAGTTGTCCTCAAAGTTTTGTGCTCAAATTCTATGGGCAACATGGTTGTTTTCCCATAAAGCAGCTCAAAAGGTGTAAACCTAGTTGTTGTCTTCCATGTAGTTCTGTAGGCCTAGACTGCTTCTGGAAGTAAACTGCTCCAATCTTTTCTATGGAGTTGCACTGTTTTTGTTAGGATCGCCTCAATTTCCCTATTTGTAACCTCCGTCTGACCATTGGCTTGAGGGTGATAGGGGCTGAAATTCCTATGTTTGATTTTATAGTCATTCATTAGTGCAGTGATCAAATTGGATGTGAACTGAGCTCCTTGATCAGTTACAAGCTCTCTGGGAACTCCAAATCTAGTGAAAATTTGTTCATACAGAAATTTAGCAACCTTGTTATCTCGAGCATTAATCATAACTTTTACCTCAACCCATTTTGTTACATAATCCATGCAACCTAGAATGTATGACGTGCCATTTGATGGTGGATCAATTGGTCCCACAAAATCCATTCCCCACTTATCAAAAGAGGTGACTATTACCTGTGGATATAGTGGCATTTCATCTGACTTGGTTGGTCTTCCCATACGTTGGCATCTGTCACATTTCCTTGTATAGGCCACAACATCCTTGTGTAACGTTGGCCAGTAGTACCCTGTTGTAAGAACCTTCATTGATGTTCTCTTTGCTGTAAAATATCCCCCACATGGTTCATCATGGAAAGCATGCAAGATATCAAAAGTCTCATCTTCTCTTACACATCCTCGCATCACTTAATCAGGTCCAGTATAAAACAGACAATTTGCAATGCATGAAAAGTTAAAACTTTTCTCTATTAACAATTTCTTTTCTTTTGGAGAAAAGTGAGCTGGTATTCTGCTTGCTGCTAGATAATTGGCAATGTCTGCATACCATGGAGTATGTGTAGCAATGGAAAACAAGTGTTCATTTGGGAACCTATCATCAATGACCTCATGTTCAGCAGGTGCAGCTATTTGAAGTCTTGATAAAAAGTCAGCCACAAACTAGGTCTGCCACTAAGAAAGAGAAGGGAAAAACAAAGGCAGGAGAGTCATCTGGGGCAGAACAAACCCCAGAGTCTGACCCTCGTTCTCAGAAAAAGAAATGCTTTTCTCCTGCAGCACATTCGCCTACAGCCGTCTCTCCTACAACAACACATGTTGCTATCACCAATTCACCATCATCCTCTGGTAGGGCAGAACCCTCTAGGCAGACCAGAAAGAGGAAGGCTACCAGAACACCTCCTACAGCCGCACCAGTGCCAAGAAGAGTTTCCACAAGGAAACAATGTAAGACCTCCCCTGCTTCACCTCAACTAGAGCTTATTGTAATTTCAGAAGAGTCCGTCGAGTCTGAATTTGATGTTTCTCAGAATGTGTCCGAGAATGCTGCATAGAGTTCGTTTGTTCCTAAGGAGGAACAAGTTGAGACAAAGGAAATGGAGCATAATGAAAAAGGGTTACCAAGTCTTGATGACTTGGCTACCACTGCTATGTAGTTTTCAGAGCAAGCACAGTCTTCTCCACTGCAGCAACAAGAATTCATCCTACAGCAAGAGCAGGAACAGACTGAACAGTTGGATGTGGCTAGTGAAGCTACATTTCCCCCTGCAACTTGTAAAGCCATTGTTATTTATAAGAAGACATTTTTGATTGAGTTTATGGAATATGTCAAAGCTAACTGGGTACCAATTACATTGCAAACCCTAACTTTCAAGCACCTAGCCCAGACTGACATGCAACAAAGTCTATGGGAGGTAGAAAGGAAGAAACTGAAAAAAGAAATTGACAGTCAGAAATAAGAAATTTTTGAGTTAAAAGAAAAAATAGATGAAATGTTAAAAGTAACTAGTCAGATTTCGAAATGCAGACCACCACCCAGAGTTTATGCTCTGTGCCTTAAGGAACAATTCTTATGGTTCCAACTAATGAGAATTTCCAAAAATCAAGATCCTATACTTCACACTGCTAAAGAATTTTACGACGCATACCAGGCAGCCCCTAATTGGTTAAGAAATTCTATGTGTGAATTTTATTTACATGGCTTTTTAATTCCATTTGAAATAGAATGGAATCCTCTTCTATATATTGGTGATATCCATTTGAGATCATTTATGTCATGGGCAGAAAATGAAGCAAATTATGGCAGGTAATGGGAAACATATGAGGAAGCCGAAAGGAATGAGCCTGTTCCATTACGCTCTCAAAGTTCAAACCCCCATGCAATACTGAAAACCTGGTTTACTCTGACATATGGCATTCATAATAATATAGCTAAAGAGAAAATATTTGATATTAGGAAATAGGTATATGATGAATTTCAGGAACAATCATATTCATTTTGGAAACTGTCATACACCAGAAGTGAGAAAAGGTGGGAAAGATTAACTGTTGGGCTAAGAAGGACCAAACCTCACAGTCCCCTAAATTTCACAGTAGCTCTTAAACGATCAAGCAGATATATATAGTTGGGACTTCAAAAGAGATTTGAACTGTGGTCGCCATTGACATTCAGACCTCCTGTGCTAATGTGGCCCCTTTATCCTTACCAAGCTACAAATCTTAATAATGATTTAGAAGCCCATAGGTATGAAAGGTGCCAGATTTTCAGAGGATTTTATTACAAGTTTGGAACTCCATTTCAAAGTCATACTGAAACAACCGATTTCAGAGAAACCACCAGGAAAGTTAATGCTAGAGGACCAGCATTGGGCTAAGTAGGGGGCAGATGATGAGCCCAAAATGTGCTCATAGTTTGGATATTATGATGAACTTTTAATACCTTTACTTTTGTTATTCGTGGTTGTTTAAAACTCTTTTGAAACCTTTATGGGGATATCCTGTAGCAAAACACTTTCACGTTCCTGTAGCTTATTGTGTTGTCTTGACTACATTTATTACCCCGTTGACTCCCTAAATGACTGGTATATTGCATACAATTTTTGAATGATGAAATAAATTCAAATATATGATTAATGAACGGAAAATATTTTGTATGGCTGCTACACCTTTTCTTTCGTATCTGTTACCTTGTGTTTTGCAGGTTGTTGAAGAAACTATGATCGATTCAAGCGCAGCCGATCTCAGCCTTGCAGTAAAGTCTATTTCCTGCACGACTTCGAGGAAGCTCTGGCGAAGACTCTTTGACCGAAACCGTTGGGAAAGATTTTTAATGATAGTCAATCTGGAAAGAGTGGAGCGCTAGATTCTCTCTGGATCGGGTTGAACAGATAAATTCATTTATGAAGTTTGCTCCTTGATTCTGAGATACACTTTACTTCCACATCTTTCTTTGATTGGGTTAGTTAGTTAGTTGTTCTCCTGATTTTAAATAAGGTACTCCTCCTATGCGAGTGAGGAAGGAGATGATAGTTAATAGTAAGATAGAAGCATAGTGATAGAGATATAGCAGAGATCATATAAGAATGAAAAACAGAGTCTGTATGACAAGAGACAGAGTTTGTTGTTAGTTTCCATATCAACAAAGCAATGTATACCATTCTGTTTTCATGAATAAAGTTTGATGAAGTTCTGAGTTCAGCACTTGCGTAACTAGTAGATGCTTGCTAAGGGGGCCCACTTAGTAAGTATTTGTAGCTAGTTGGTTAGTTGTTATTTTCTGTTGATCATCAGTTAGCTTTCATCTTTGAAGTTTCCATACAAACTCAGTCTTGTATTGCTCCTGCAGCACTGAGAAT